>OZ023339.1:0-285000 GCA_964007535.1 Brachyptera risi
TAACCTAACCTAACCTAACCTAACCTAACCTAACCTAACCTAACCTAACCGAACCTAACCTAACCTAACCTAACCTAACCTAACCTAACCTAACCTAACCTAACCTAACCTAACCTAACCTAACCTAACCTAACCTAACCTAACCTAACCTAACCTAACCTAACCTAACCTAACCTAACCTAACCTAACCTAACCTAACCTAACCTAACCTAACCTAACCTAACCTAACCTAACCTAACCTAACCTAACCTAACCTAACCTAACCTAACCTAACCTAACCTAACCTAACCTAACCTAACCTAACCTAACCTAACCTAACCTAACCTAACCTAACCTAACCTAACCTAACCTAACCTAACCTAACCTAACCTAACCTAACCTAACCTAACCTAACCTAACCTAACCTAACCTAACCTAACCTAACCTAACCTAACCTAACCTAACCTAACCTAACCTAACCTAACCTAACCTAACCTAACCTAACCTAACCTAACCTAACCTAACCTAACCTAACCTAACCTAACCTAACCTAACCTAACCTAACCTAACCTAACCTAACCTAACCTAACCTAACCTAACCTAACCTAACCTAACCTAACCTAACCTAACCTAACCTAACCTAACCTAACCTAACCTAACCTAACCTAACCTAACCTAACCTAACCTAACCTAACCTAACCTAACCTAACCTAACCTAACCTAACCTAACCTAACCTAACCTAACCTAACCTAACCTAACCTAACCTAACCTAACCTAACCTAACCTAACCTAACCTAACCTAACCTAACCTAACCTAACCTAACCTAACCTAACCTAACCTAACCTAACCTAACCTAACCTAACCTAACCTAACCTAACCTAACCTAACCTAACCTAACCTAACCTAACCTAACCTAACCTAACCTAACCTAACCTAACCTAACCTAACCTAACCTAACCTAACCTAACCTAACCTAACCTAACCTAACCTAACCTAACCTAACCTAACCTAACCTAACCTAACCTAACCTAACCTAACCTAACCTAACCTAACCTAACCTAACCTAACCTAACCTAACCTAACCTAACCTAACCTAACCTAACCTAACCTAACCTAACCTAACCTAACCTAACCTAACCTAACCTAACCTAACCTAACCTAACCTAACCTAACCTAACCTAACCTAACCTAACCTAACCTAACCTAACCTAACCTAACCTAACCTAACCTAACCTAACCTAACCTAACCTAACCTAACCTAACCTAACCTAACCTAACCTAACCTAACCTAACCTAACCTAACCTAACCTAACCTAACCTAACCTAACCTAACCTAACCTAACCTAACCTAACCTAACCTAACCTAACCTAACCTAACCTAACCTAACCTAACCTAACCTAACCTAACCTAACCTAACCTAACCTAACCTAACCTAACCTAACCTAACCTAACCTAACCTAACCTAACCTAACCTAACCTAACCTAACCTAACCTAACCTAACCTAACCTAACCTAACCTAACCTAACCTAACCTAACCTAACCTAACCTAACCTAACCTAACCTAACCTAACCTAACCTAACCTAACCTAACCTAACCTAACCTAACCTAACCTAACCTAACCTAACCTAACCTAACCTAACCTAACCTAACCTAACCTAACCTAACCTAACCTAACCTAACCTAACCTAACCTAACCTAACCTAACCTAACCTAACCTAACCTAACCTAACCTAACCTAACCTAACCTAACCTAACCTAACCTAACCTAACCTAACCTAACCTAACCTAACCTAACCTAACCTAACCTAACCTAACCTAACCTAACCTAACCTAACCTAACCTAACCTAACCTAACCTAACCTAACCTAACCTAACCTAACCTAACCTAACCTAACCTAACCTAACCTAACCTAACCTAACCTAACCTAACCTAACCTAACCTAACCTAACCTAACCTAACCTAACCTAACCTAACCTAACCTAACCTAACCTAACCTAACCTAACCTAACCTAACCTAACCTAACCTAACCTAACCTAACCTAACCTAACCTAACCTAACCTAACCTAACCTAACCTAACCTAACCTAACCTAACCTAACCTAACCTAACCTAACCTAACCTAACCTAACCTAACCTAACCTAACCTAACCTAACCTAACCTAACCTAACCTAACCTAACCTAACCTAACCTAACCTAACCTAACCTAACCTAACCTAACCTAACCTAACCTAACCTAACCTAACCTAACCTAACCTAACCTAACCTAACCTAACCTAACCTAACCTAACCTAACCTAACCTAACCTAACCTAACCTAACCTAACCTAACCTAACCTAACCTAACCTAACCTAACCTAACCTAACCTAACCTAACCTAACCTAACCTAACCTAACCTAACCTAACCTAACCTAACCTAACCTAACCTAACCTAACCTAACCTAACCTAACCTAACCTAACCTAACCTAACCTAACCTAACCTAACCTAACCTAACCTAACCTAACCTAACCTAACCTAACCTAACCTAACCTAACCTAACCTAACCTAACCTAACCTAACCTAACCTAACCTAACCTAACCTAACCTAACCTAACCTAACCTAACCTAACCTAACCTAACCTAACCTAACCTAACCTAACCTAACCTAACCTAACCTAACCTAACCTAACCTAACCTAACCTAACCTAACCTAACCTAACCTAACCTAACCTAACCTAACCTAACCTAACCTAACCTAACCTAACCTAACCTAACCTAACCTAACCTAACCTAACCTAACCTAACCTAACCTAACCTAACCTAACCTAACCTAACCTAACCTAACCTAACCTAACCTAACCTAACCTAACCTAACCTAACCTAACCTAACCTAACCTAACCTAACCTAACCTAACCTAACCTAACCTAACCTAACCTAACCTAACCTAACCTAACCTAACCTAACCTAACCTAACCTAACCTAACCTAACCTAACCTAACCTAACCTAACCTAACCTAACCTAACCTAACCTAACCTAACCTAACCTAACCTAACCTAACCTAACCTAACCTAACCTAACCTAACCTAACCTAACCTAACCTAACCTAACCTAACCTAACCTAACCTAACCTAACCTAACCTAACCTAACCTAACCTAACCTAACCTAACCTAACCTAACCTAACCTAACCTAACCTAACCTAACCTAACCTAACCTAACCTAACCTAACCTAACCTAACCTAACCTAACCTAACCTAACCTAACCTAACCTAACCTAACCTAACCTAACCTAACCTAACCTAACCTAACCTAACCTAACCTAACCTAACCTAACCTAACCTAACCTAACCTAACCTAACCTAACCTAACCTAACCTAACCTAACCTAACCTAACCTAACCTAACCTAACCTAACCTAACCTAACCTAACCTAACCTAACCTAACCTAACCTAACCTAACCTAACCTAACCTAACCTAACCTAACCTAACCTAACCTAACCTAACCTAACCTAACCTAACCTAACCTAACCTAACCTAACCTAACCTAACCTAACCTAACCTAACCTAACCTAACCTAACCTAACCTAACCTAACCTAACCTAACCTAACCTAACCTAACCTAACCTAACCTAACCTAACCTAACCTAACCTAACCTAACCTAACCTAACCTAACCTAACCTAACCTAACCTAACCTAACCTAACCTAACCTAACCTAACCTAACCTAACCTAACCTAACCTAACCTAACCTAACCTAACCTAACCTAACCTAACCTAACCTAACCTAACCTAACCTAACCTAACCTAACCTAACCTAACCTAACCTAACCTAACCTAACCTAACCTAACCTAACCTAACCTAACCTAACCTAACCTAACCTAACCTAACCTAACCTAACCTAACCTAACCTAACCTAACCTAACCTAACCTAACCTAACCTAACCTAACCTAACCTAACCTAACCTAACCTAACCTAACCTAACCTAACCTAACCTAACCTAACCTAACCTAACCTAACCTAACCTAACCTAACCTAACCTAACCTAACCTAACCTAACCTAACCTAACCTAACCTAACCTAACCTAACCTAACCTAACCTAACCTAACCTAACCTAACCTAACCTAACCTAACCTAACCTAACCTAACCTAACCTAACCTAACCTAACCTAACCTAACCTAACCTAACCTAACCTAACCTAACCTAACCTAACCTAACCTAACCTAACCTAACCTAACCTAACCTAACCTAACCTAACCTAACCTAACCTAACCTAACCTAACCTAACCTAACCTAACCTAACCTAACCTAACCTAACCTAACCTAACCTAACCTAACCTAACCTAACCTAACCTAACCTAACCTAACCTAACCTAACCTAACCTAACCTAACCTAACCTAACCTAACCTAACCTAACCTAACCTAACCTAACCTAACCTAACCTAACCTAACCTAACCTAACCTAACCTAACCTAACCTAACCTAACCTAACCTAACCTAACCTAACCTAACCTAACCTAACCTAACCTAACCTAACCTAACCTAACCTAACCTAACCTAACCTAACCTAACCTAACCTAACCTAACCTAACCTAACCTAACCTAACCTAACCTAACCTAACCTAACCTAACCTAACCTAACCTAACCTAACCTAACCTAACCTAACCTAACCTAACCTAACCTAACCTAACCTAACCTAACCTAACCTAACCTAACCTAACCTAACCTAACCTAACCTAACCTAACCTAACCTAACCTAACCTAACCTAACCTAACCTAACCTAACCTAACCTAACCTAACCTAACCTAACCTAACCTAACCTAACCTAACCTAACCTAACCTAACCTAACCTAACCTAACCTAACCTAACCTAACCTAACCTAACCTAACCTAACCTAACCTAACCTAACCTAACCTAACCTAACCTAACCTAACCTAACCTAACCTAACCTAACCTAACCTAACCTAACCTAACCTAACCTAACCTAACCTAACCTAACCTAACCTAACCTAACCTAACCTAACCTAACCTAACCTAACCTAACCTAACCTAACCTAACCTAACCTAACCTAACCTAACCTAACCTAACCTAACCTAACCTAACCTAACCTAACCTAACCTAACCTAACCTAACCTAACCTAACCTAACCTAACCTAACCTAACCTAACCTAACCTAACCTAACCTAACCTAACCTAACCTAACCTAACCTAACCTAACCTAACCTAACCTAACCTAACCTAACCTAACCTAACCTAACCTAACCTAACCTAACCTAACCTAACCTAACCTAACCTAACCTAACCTAACCTAACCTAACCTAACCTAACCTAACCTAACCTAACCTAACCTAACCTAACCTAACCTAACCTAACCTAACCTAACCTAACCTAACCTAACCTAACCTAACCTAACCTAACCTAACCTAACCTAACCTAACCTAACCTAACCTAACCTAACCTAACCTAACCTAACCTAACCTAACCTAACCTAACCTAACCTAACCTAACCTAACCTAACCTAACCTAACCTAACCTAACCTAACCTAACCTAACCTAACCTAACCTAACCTAACCTAACCTAACCTAACCTAACCTAACCTAACCTAACCTAACCTAACCTAACCTAACCTAACCTAACCTAACCTAACCTAACCTAACCTAACCTAACCTAACCTAACCTAACCTAACCTAACCTAACCTAACCTAACCTAACCTAACCTAACCTAACCTAACCTAACCTAACCTAACCTAACCTAACCTAACCTAACCTAACCTAACCTAACCTAACCTAACCTAACCTAACCTAACCTAACCTAACCTAACCTAACCTAACCTAACCTAACCTAACCTAACCTAACCTAACCTAACCTAACCTAACCTAACCTAACCTAACCTAACCTAACCTAACCTAACCTAACCTAACCTAACCTAACCTAACCTAACCTAACCTAACCTAACCTAACCTAACCTAACCTAACCTAACCTAACCTAACCTAACCTAACCTAACCTAACCTAACCTAACCTAACCTAACCTAACCTAACCTAACCTAACCTAACCTAACCTAACCTAACCTAACCTAACCTAACCTAACCTAACCTAACCTAACCTAACCTAACCTAACCTAACCTAACCTAACCTAACCTAACCTAACCTAACCTAACCTAACCTAACCTAACCTAACCTAACCTAACCTAACCTAACCTAACCTAACCTAACCTAACCTAACCTAACCTAACCTAACCTAACCTAACCTAACCTAACCTAACCTAACCTAACCTAACCTAACCTAACCTAACCTAACCTAACCTAACCTAACCTAACCTAACCTAACCTAACCTAACCTAACCTAACCTAACCTAACCTAACCTAACCTAACCTAACCTAACCTAACCTAACCTAACCTAACCTAACCTAACCTAACCTAACCTAACCTAACCTAACCTAACCTAACCTAACCTAACCTAACCTAACCTAACCTAACCTAACCTAACCTAACCTAACCTAACCTAACCTAACCTAACCTAACCTAACCTAACCTAACCTAACCTAACCTAACCTAACCTAACCTAACCTAACCTAACCTAACCTAACCTAACCTAACCTAACCTAACCTAACCTAACCTAACCTAACCTAACCTAACCTAACCTAACCTAACCTAACCTAACCTAACCTAACCTAACCTAACCTAACCTAACCTAACCTAACCTAACCTAACCTAACCTAACCTAACCTAACCTAACCTAACCTAACCTAACCTAACCTAACCTAACCTAACCTAACCTAACCTAACCTAACCTAACCTAACCTAACCTAACCTAACCTAACCTAACCTAACCTAACCTAACCTAACCTAACCTAACCTAACCTAACCTAACCTAACCTAACCTAACCTAACCTAACCTAACCTAACCTAACCTAACCTAACCTAACCTAACCTAACCTAACCTAACCTAACCTAACCTAACCTAACCTAACCTAACCTAACCTAACCTAACCTAACCTAACCTAACCTAACCTAACCTAACCTAACCTAACCTAACCTAACCTAACCTAACCTAACCTAACCTAACCTAACCTAACCTAACCTAACCTAACCTAACCTAACCTAACCTAACCTAACCTAACCTAACCTAACCTAACCTAACCTAACCTAACCTAACCTAACCTAACCTAACCTAACCTAACCTAACCTAACCTAACCTAACCTAACCTAACCTAACCTAACCTAACCTAACCTAACCTAACCTAACCTAACCTAACCTAACCTAACCTAACCTAACCTAACCTAACCTAACCTAACCTAACCTAACCTAACCTAACCTAACCTAACCTAACCTAACCTAACCTAACCTAACCTAACCTAACCTAACCTAACCTAACCTAACCTAACCTAACCTAACCTAACCTAACCTAACCTAACCTAACCTAACCTAACCTAACCTAACCTAACCTAACCTAACCTAACCTAACCTAACCTAACCTAACCTAACCTAACCTAACCTAACCTAACCTAACCTAACCTAACCTAACCTAACCTAACCTAACCTAACCTAACCTAACCTAACCTAACCTAACCTAACCTAACCTAACCTAACCTAACCTAACCTAACCTAACCTAACCTAACCTAACCTAACCTAACCTAACCTAACCTAACCTAACCTAACCTAACCTAACCTAACCTAACCTAACCTAACCTAACCTAACCTAACCTAACCTAACCTAACCTAACCTAACCTAACCTAACCTAACCTAACCTAACCTAACCTAACCTAACCTAACCTAACCTAACCTAACCTAACCTAACCTAACCTAACCTAACCTAACCTAACCTAACCTAACCTAACCTAACCTAACCTAACCTAACCTAACCTAACCTAACCTAACCTAACCTA
The DNA here is from genome assembly GCA_964007535.1 of Brachyptera risi. Lineage (NCBI taxonomy): Eukaryota > Metazoa > Arthropoda > Insecta > Plecoptera > Taeniopterygidae > Brachyptera > Brachyptera risi. The sequence goes on from OZ023339.1 coordinate 7,868, forward strand.
ACCTAACCTAACCTAACCTAACCTAACCTAACCTAACCTAACCTAACCTAACCTAACCTAACCTAACCTAACCTAACCTAACCTAACCTAACCTAACCTAACCTAACCTAACCTAACCTAACCTAACCTAACCTAACCTAACCTAACCTAACCTAACCTAACCTAACCTAACCTAACCTAACCTAACCTAACCTAACCTAACCTAACCTAACCTAACCTAACCTAACCTAACCTAACCTAACCTAACCTAACCTAACCTAACCTAACCTAACCTAACCTAACCTAACCTAACCTAACCTAACCTAACCTAACCTAACCTAACCTAACCTAACCTAACCTAACCTAACCTAACCTAACCTAACCTAACCTAACCTAACCTAACCTAACCTAACCTAACCTAACCTAACCTAACCTAACCTAACCTAACCTAACCTAACCTAACCTAACCTAACCTAACCTAACCTAACCTAACCTAACCTAACCTAACCTAACCTAACCTAACCTAACCTAACCTAACCTAACCTAACCTAACCTAACCTAACCTAACCTAACCTAACCTAACCTAACCTAACCTAACCTAACCTAACCTAACCTAACCTAACCTAACCTAACCTAACCTAACCTAACCTAACCTAACCTAACCTAACCTAACCTAACCTAACCTAACCTAACCTAACCTAACCTAACCTAACCTAACCTAACCTAACCTAACCTAACCTAACCTAACCTAACCTAACCTAACCTAACCTAACCTAACCTAACCTAACCTAACCTAACCTAACCTAACCTAACCTAACCTAACCTAACCTAACCTAACCTAACCTAACCTAACCTAACCTAACCTAACCTAACCTAACCTAACCTAACCTAACCTAACCTAACCTAACCTAACCTAACCTAACCTAACCTAACCTAACCTAACCTAACCTAACCTAACCTAACCTAACCTAACCTAACCTAACCTAACCTAACCTAACCTAACCTAACCTAACCTAACCTAACCTAACCTAACCTAACCTAACCTAACCTAACCTAACCTAACCTAACCTAACCTAACCTAACCTAACCTAACCTAACCTAACCTAACCTAACCTAACCTAACCTAACCTAACCTAACCTAACCTAACCTAACCTAACCTAACCTAACCTAACCTAACCTAACCTAACCTAACCTAACCTAACCTAACCTAACCTAACCTAACCTAACCTAACCTAACCTAACCTAACCTAACCTAACCTAACCTAACCTAACCTAACCTAACCTAACCTAACCTAACCTAACCTAACCTAACCTAACCTAACCTAACCTAACCTAACCTAACCTAACCTAACCTAACCTAACCTAACCTAACCTAACCTAACCTAACCTAACCTAACCTAACCTAACCTAACCTAACCTAACCTAACCTAACCTAACCTAACCTAACCTAACCTAACCTAACCTAACCTAACCTAACCTAACCTAACCTAACCTAACCTAACCTAACCTAACCTAACCTAACCTAACCTAACCTAACCTAACCTAACCTAACCTAACCTAACCTAACCTAACCTAACCTAACCTAACCTAACCTAACCTAACCTAACCTAACCTAACCTAACCTAACCTAACCTAACCTAACCTAACCTAACCTAACCTAACCTAACCTAACCTAACCTAACCTAACCTAACCTAACCTAACCTAACCTAACCTAACCTAACCTAACCTAACCTAACCTAACCTAACCTAACCTAACCTAACCTAACCTAACCTAACCTAACCTAACCTAACCTAACCTAACCTAACCTAACCTAACCTAACCTAACCTAACCTAACCTAACCTAACCTAACCTAACCTAACCTAACCTAACCTAACCTAACCTAACCTAACCTAACCTAACCTAACCTAACCTAACCTAACCTAACCTAACCTAACCTAACCTAACCTAACCTAACCTAACCTAACCTAACCTAACCTAACCTAACCTAACCTAACCTAACCTAACCTAACCTAACCTAACCTAACCTAACCTAACCTAACCTAACCTAACCTAACCTAACCTAACCTAACCTAACCTAACCTAACCTAACCTAACCTAACCTAACCTAACCTAACCTAACCTAACCTAACCTAACCTAACCTAACCTAACCTAACCTAACCTAACCTAACCTAACCTAACCTAACCTAACCTAACCTAACCTAACCTAACCTAACCTAACCTAACCTAACCTAACCTAACCTAACCTAACCTAACCTAACCTAACCTAACCTAACCTAACCTAACCTAACCTAACCTAACCTAACCTAACCTAACCTAACCTAACCTAACCTAACCTAACCTAACCTAACCTAACCTAACCTAACCTAACCTAACCTAACCTAACCTAACCTAACCTAACCTAACCTAACCTAACCTAACCTAACCTAACCTAACCTAACCTAACCTAACCTAACCTAACCTAACCTAACCTAACCTAACCTAACCTAACCTAACCTAACCTAACCTAACCTAACCTAACCTAACCTAACCTAACCTAACCTAACCTAACCTAACCTAACCTAACCTAACCTAACCTAACCTAACCTAACCTAACCTAACCTAACCTAACCTAACCTAACCTAACCTAACCTAACCTAACCTAACCTAACCTAACCTAACCTAACCTAACCTAACCTAACCTAACCTAACCTAACCTAACCTAACCTAACCTAACCTAACCTAACCTAACCTAACCTAACCTAACCTAACCTAACCTAACCTAACCTAACCTAACCTAACCTAACCTAACCTAACCTAACCTAACCTAACCTAACCTAACCTAACCTAACCTAACCTAACCTAACCTAACCTAACCTAACCTAACCTAACCTAACCTAACCTAACCTAACCTAACCTAACCTAACCTAACCTAACCTAACCTAACCTAACCTAACCTAACCTAACCTAACCTAACCTAACCTAACCTAACCTAACCTAACCTAACCTAACCTAACCTAACCTAACCTAACCTAACCTAACCTAACCTAACCTAACCTAACCTAACCTAACCTAACCTAACCTAACCTAACCTAACCTAACCTAACCTAACCTAACCTAACCTAACCTAACCTAACCTAACCTAACCTAACCTAACCTAACCTAACCTAACCTAACCTAACCTAACCTAACCTAACCTAACCTAACCTAACCTAACCTAACCTAACCTAACCTAACCTAACCTAACCTAACCTAACCTAACCTAACCTAACCTAACCTAACCTAACCTAACCTAACCTAACCTAACCTAACCTAACCTAACCTAACCTAACCTAACCTAACCTAACCTAACCTAACCTAACCTAACCTAACCTAACCTAACCTAACCTAACCTAACCTAACCTAACCTAACCTAACCTAACCTAACCTAACCTAACCTAACCTAACCTAACCTAACCTAACCTAACCTAACCTAACCTAACCTAACCTAACCTAACCTAACCTAACCTAACCTAACCTAACCTAACCTAACCTAACCTAACCTAACCTAACCTAACCTAACCTAACCTAACCTAACCTAACCTAACCTAACCTAACCTAACCTAACCTAACCTAACCTAACCTAACCTAACCTAACCTAACCTAACCTAACCTAACCTAACCTAACCTAACCTAACCTAACCTAACCTAACCTAACCTAACCTAACCTAACCTAACCTAACCTAACCTAACCTAACCTAACCTAACCTAACCTAACCTAACCTAACCTAACCTAACCTAACCTAACCTAACCTAACCTAACCTAACCTAACCTAACCTAACCTAACCTAACCTAACCTAACCTAACCTAACCTAACCTAACCTAACCTAACCTAACCTAACCTAACCTAACCTAACCTAACCTAACCTAACCTAACCTAACCTAACCTAACCTAACCTAACCTAACCTAACCTAACCTAACCTAACCTAACCTAACCTAACCTAACCTAACCTAACCTAACCTAACCTAACCTAACCTAACCTAACCTAACCTAACCTAACCTAACCTAACCTAACCTAACCTAACCTAACCTAACCTAACCTAACCTAACCTAACCTAACCTAACCTAACCTAACCTAACCTAACCTAACCTAACCTAACCTAACCTAACCTAACCTAACCTAACCTAACCTAACCTAACCTAACCTAACCTAACCTAACCTAACCTAACCTAACCTAACCTAACCTAACCTAACCTAACCTAACCTAACCTAACCTAACCTAACCTAACCTAACCTAACCTAACCTAACCTAACCTAACCTAACCTAACCTAACCTAACCTAACCTAACCTAACCTAACCTAACCTAACCTAACCTAACCTAACCTAACCTAACCTAACCTAACCTAACCTAACCTAACCTAACCTAACCTAACCTAACCTAACCTAACCTAACCTAACCTAACCTAACCTAACCTAACCTAACCTAACCTAACCTAACCTAACCTAACCTAACCTAACCTAACCTAACCTAACCTAACCTAACCTAACCTAACCTAACCTAACCTAACCTAACCTAACCTAACCTAACCTAACCTAACCTAACCTAACCTAACCTAACCTAACCTAACCTAACCTAACCTAACCTAACCTAACCTAACCTAACCTAACCTAACCTAACCTAACCTAACCTAACCTAACCTAACCTAACCTAACCTAACCTAACCTAACCTAACCTAACCTAACCTAACCTAACCTAACCTAACCTAACCTAACCTAACCTAACCTAACCTAACCTAACCTAACCTAACCTAACCTAACCTAACCTAACCTAACCTAACCTAACCTAACCTAACCTAACCTAACCTAACCTAACCTAACCTAACCTAACCTAACCTAACCTAACCTAACCTAACCTAACCTAACCTAACCTAACCTAACCTAACCTAACCTAACCTAACCTAACCTAACCTAACCTAACCTAACCTAACCTAACCTAACCTAACCTAACCTAACCTAACCTAACCTAACCTAACCTAACCTAACCTAACCTAACCTAACCTAACCTAACCTAACCTAACCTAACCTAACCTAACCTAACCTAACCTAACCTAACCTAACCTAACCTAACCTAACCTAACCTAACCTAACCTAACCTAACCTAACCTAACCTAACCTAACCTAACCTAACCTAACCTAACCTAACCTAACCTAACCTAACCTAACCTAACCTAACCTAACCTAACCTAACCTAACCTAACCTAACCTAACCTAACCTAACCTAACCTAACCTAACCTAACCTAACCTAACCTAACCTAACCTAACCTAACCTAACCTAACCTAACCTAACCTAACCTAACCTAACCTAACCTAACCTAACCTAACCTAACCTAACCTAACCTAACCTAACCTAACCTAACCTAACCTAACCTAACCTAACCTAACCTAACCTAACCTAACCTAACCTAACCTAACCTAACCTAACCTAACCTAACCTAACCTAACCTAACCTAACCTAACCTAACCTAACCTAACCTAACCTAACCTAACCTAACCTAACCTAACCTAACCTAACCTAACCTAACCTAACCTAACCTAACCTAACCTAACCTAACCTAACCTAACCTAACCTAACCTAACCTAACCTAACCTAACCTAACCTAACCTAACCTAACCTAACCTAACCTAACCTAACCTAACCTAACCTAACCTAACCTAACCTAACCTAACCTAACCTAACCTAACCTAACCTAACCTAACCTAACCTAACCTAACCTAACCTAACCTAACCTAACCTAACCTAACCTAACCTAACCTAACCTAACCTAACCTAACCTAACCTAACCTAACCTAACCTAACCTAACCTAACCTAACCTAACCTAACCTAACCTAACCTAACCTAACCTAACCTAACCTAACCTAACCTAACCTAACCTAACCTAACCTAACCTAACCTAACCTAACCTAACCTAACCTAACCTAACCTAACCTAACCTAACCTAACCTAACCTAACCTAACCTAACCTAACCTAACCTAACCTAACCTAACCTAACCTAACCTAACCTAACCTAACCTAACCTAACCTAACCTAACCTAACCTAACCTAACCTAACCTAACCTAACCTAACCTAACCTAACCTAACCTAACCTAACCTAACCTAACCTAACCTAACCTAACCTAACCTAACCTAACCTAACCTAACCTAACCTAACCTAACCTAACCTAACCTAACCTAACCTAACCTAACCTAACCTAACCTAACCTAACCTAACCTAACCTAACCTAACCTAACCTAACCTAACCTAACCTAACCTAACCTAACCTAACCTAACCTAACCTAACCTAACCTAACCTAACCTAACCTAACCTAACCTAACCTAACCTAACCTAACCTAACCTAACCTAACCTAACCTAACCTAACCTAACCTAACCTAACCTAACCTAACCTAACCTAACCTAACCTAACCTAACCTAACCTAACCTAACCTAACCTAACCTAACCCTGAACGCTGTCGACCTCCCTTTCGCAATCAGGGTATATACAAAGTACTGAAAACGCAAATTTCATACGTCAACCTAGACTACCCAACCCCAACCACTGATAAAATCACTATTGCAATCCAGGATATATACAAACTACCAAATACTCGAGACTTAAACATCAACCTAGACTGCCCGAACCCAACCGCTGTCCATCTCTTTATTGCATTTGGGGTTCATACGAAGTACTGAATACACAAGGTTCATACATCAACCTGGACTGCCCAACCCTAACCACTATCAACCTCTCTATCGCATATGGGGCATACACAGAGTACTGAACACGCTAGACTTCATAAATCAACCTAGACTGCCCAACCCCAACCACTGATAACCTCACTATTGCAATCCAGGATATATACAAACTACTGAATACTCGAGGCTTATACATCAACCTAGACTACCCGAACCCAACCGCTGTCCATCTCTATATTGCATTTGAGGTTCATACGAAGTACTGAATACACGAGGTTCATACATCAACCTAGACTGCCCAACCCTAACCTCTATCAACCTCTCTATTTCATATGGGGCATATACAAAGTACTGAACACGCTAGACTTCATACATCAACCTAGACTGCCCAACCCCAACCACTGATAACCTCACTATTGCAATCCAGGATTAATACAAACTACCGAATACTCGAGGTTTATACATCAACCTAGACTGCCCAACCCCAACCACTGTCCATCTCTCTATTGCATGAAGGGTTTATACGAAGCACTGAATATGCAAGGTTTATACATCAACCTAGACTGCCCAACCCTATCCACTGTCCACCTCCCGATTGCATTTTTGGTTATATACACACTAATGCATACTCGAGGCCTATACATCGACCTAGACTGCTCAACCCTAACCACTGTCCACATATCTATTGCTTTCTGGGTATATACAATGTACTGAATACGCAAGGTTCATACATCAACCCAGAATGCCCAATTCTCACCACTTTCCACCCTCCTATTGCATTTCGTGTATATACAATGTACTGAATACGGAAGGTTCTTACATCAACCTAGACTACACAACCCTAACCAGTGTTCACCTCTCCATTGCATTTCGGGTATAGAAAAACTAAGAAATACGCGAGGTTCAAACATCAACCCAGACTGCCCAACCCTGAACGCTTTTCACCCCACTATTGCATTCAGGGTATTCATCAGCACCAACATACGCGAGGCTTATACACCAACATGGACGGTCCAACCCTATCCGCGGTCCACCTCTGTATGTCATTTAGGGTATATACGAGGTGAAAAAAATCACAATTTTTGCATACAAACCCAAACTACACAACCCCATGTACCGTCCACCTCTCTTTAGCATTCAGAGTATATACAAATCAAGGAAAATGCGAAGTTTGCACACCAATCCAGAATGCCCAACATTTACCGCTATCCACCCTCCTATTGCAATCAGGGTGTAATTATACAAACACTGAAACTCGCGAGGTTCATACATCAACTCGGACTGCCCAACCCCAACCGCTGTCCACCCTCCGATTGCATTCACAAGCCGAACGGTAATATACCCGTTCCGTGGGTCGACTTTGCGCTGGCCGTGCCGGCTGGCCAATCGCGTCAGCGATCTCTGCAACCCAGTATGGAACGGTGTGGATTGTCGCGCCGCACTCGAATATTCGTAATTTTTTTCCGCTTCCAACGATACCACTCCCACGACGATCCCATCGATGGGTCGCACACGATCGTCAAAAACGTCTTTTGTCCAGTCCCAAAATCGCTATCCTATTAATGAACACAAACCACACCATAAACTGAACACACACCATTTCTTCTTCAAATATCTCTCAATCAAATGTTAAAAACATCAATGTTGTGATTCGAAACAAAATTATCACTTTAATTTATATATATACTACGAACCCTCAACACAATCTTTGACTGATCAAGTGCCGAAAACTTGTTTTTCAATATTCAAATCGTACATAACATAAGAACTATTTCCATTCTTTTCTGCCTTTCATTCATCTTTTTCATTTTTTCATCGTTTCTTTCTTCTTCTTTCACAACTTCATTTTGTTTCCATTCATCCTTGTTATTGTATTAGATTATTATTAACTAAAGTTTTCTTCTCCTTTTTTTTCTCTCTTTTCAATTCGGCTTTTTTTCTCTTTCTCGCTCTCTTTTTTTTCTCATTCTTTTCGATATTATATGCTGAAATCAGTAATCTAGAATTAAAATATTAATATTGATATTGATTAATATTAAAATTGATGAAATTGGATACGAAACAAAAATTTCCGAATCCAATACACACAAATAACATTCACAGAAAACCGCATGACGAATCGAAATCGCCGGTAGTGCATTCTACCCTTACCCTGGCAAAATTCAATTGTTATTCCTCTATAATTTCAAATGAATTGAAGCGCATATTACAAGCTAATAAACTGTAGGAAACCGACTCAATACTAATCAGGACCATACAATTTCAGGAGAAACCTTTCATAACCCATCTCGGTCGGCACTGGTGACACAATGCGCGCCCTCGCTGCACCCAGTTATGACTGTGAAATCATTCGAGCTCGTCCGATCACCGCAGTTAAGCAACATCGGGCGTGGTGAGTACTTGGATGGGTGACCGCTTGGGAACACCGCGTGCAGGTTGGCATTATGCGTTATTTTCCTTTTTTTCAGGTCCATTCCACAGTCTTTCCGCATCAATCGGTACGACGACAAGCGAAAATAATGATTCTCAATTTGAGTTGATTCTCGTGTATTCACTATTCTTTTCTCTCGAAAGATGGAGAGAACAAAAATGCCCCCACAAAAAAAGACGACATTCACGAGGGAATGGAAATGAATGAGAGCCTCAACAATGATTCCGAAGATGATTCCATGAGTACAACGTAGATCGTTTCGGCATCGACCATTCTGCTCTCTCGGGAAAACACGTCTTATGAGGTCCTCATAACGACCGTTTTAGGTCCTCCTTCAGGCCAGCAACTCGGCTCGTTTTACTTGGAGCCGATGGACCGCATGCGTGACCAGACTGATCAAAAGTGCCATAGGCCTTGTCAACGGCCACACCGTGTTGAGAGGCCGCCTCTATTGCCACCAACACTCACGCACACTGGCGTGGCCTGATCGAGGCCAAGTCCTCAATCATGGCGAGTCCGACCAAAGTCGTACCACGCCACGCGAACGAGTCGTCACTGACGCGGGCCACCAACACAACCATCCTCGGGCTCTTGCCTGGCCAGGACTGCCCAGCAACTCGGCTCGTTTTACTTGAAGCCGGTGGACAGTGCATGCGGCACCAGTAGTACCAAAGCTGCATGGGTCTTTGTCAACGGCCATACCATGTTGAAATCACCGGTTTATTCTGAGATTTCGTGATATCCGAGTATCAAATCGTGTTAAGTGTGTGTTTCTCCTACTTTTGTGAAAGTTTTGTGGAAATCGTAAGTAAAGTGAAAGCTCTACGAGCGTTTTTTCACACTTCCAAGCCAGACTAGAAACAATAGGCTAAACGACAACTGTGACGTCGACATAACATCACCTGTGTGTAACGTCAGAGTATAGGTCGAATCGTTTCAACGTTTGTATGTACCTCGGTGCAGCCGAGTGGTTAGGACTTGTGACTAGGGAGCGAGGAATCCGGGTTCGATCCCAGCCACTACCGAAATATTTTTGTTAGTTGAATTCTCTTGAGAATAAATACTTACTTCAATATAAAGTTATAAAACCAACCCGAATATAGCGCCAAGCCTCCGAACAGCGGCCAGGCCCCGAAGCTCAGCAGCAGCCCAGCTGTCTGCCGAACCAAGGGACCCACGTTCGCCCCATCCGGGAGACTTCACCAGAATCGTTATTGACAATGATTTCATGCAATGATCCAGGCTACAAGGCAGTGCTCGAGAAGAAAGCAGAGAAGATGAGAAAACTACTTGCTCAGGACAAAGTTAGGGCTGAAGAAGCTACAAACTCACATACACTATTGACGACCACAGCTAACAAGATGGACGGACAATCTTCGTCTACTGAAGTTTCCAAGCCCGCTAGCAGCGACGAACGTTCCAACATGGAAACAAATGATGTTAGTGTCAGTTGGTACACTACTATAGATGAAGCCACCAAGAATCAAAAGATTCGAGACCAGAACCCTGTCATCACCCAAAAAGATAAAAACATGAAGAGAAAACGATCTCCTAATGCAACCACAGGGACCATTCCTCTCCAAAATAGATTCGATATCCTGTCGGATCTTTCAGACGATGAGAGTGACGCTGAGAGCAGCGAAACAACAGAATCTGCAGAGCAACGCTCAAAACATCGTGATTCACAAGCAAATCGCAATATGGATATCTCGAACAAGACAACCGAGGTACAGAAAAGAGTCATCGTCCCTCCAATTATACTGCGGGGCATAACAAACACCAATGGACTGCGCCGCTCAGTAAGCGCCGTTGTTCAAAATGGTTTCACAATCTCGCCCAGGCGCGACTCCATAAAACTGAAAATCGATGACATCATCGATTATAGACTGGTGAAGAAACATCTAACCGATGCAAGAATTGAACACCACACATTCTCGACGGGTGAAGACCCAAAGATGAGGAAATTTGTTATCCGAGGACTGCCCATTGATCAGCAGATAGAGGAGGCAGTCGAAGATATAAGAACCATGGGATACAAATTGCAATCCCTGACACAAATGCTGACACGGACTGCGGAGAGAAAACCGATGCCACTGTTCATCGCCACTTTCGAACACGAGCCATCGATGAGACCAGCAGCGGACATTACCTACCTGTGCCACTGCAGGGTCAGACTCGAAACATTCAGGCCACCACGAGGTGTATTGCAGTGTTTCAACTGCAACCGCTATGGACACCATGCTCTCTTTTGCAACAATGTCACACGCTGCTTCAAGTGTGCGGGACTCCATGCCTCCAAAGCCTGCACCAAGAGCCCTGAAGTGCCTGGGAGGTGCTGCCTCTGCAATGGTGACCATGTCGCCAGCTCAAGACTCTGTATTTACTACAAGAAAGCACACGAAACTATGACAACCAGCCAGAACAGGACAACAGGTCAATCAAATCGCAACCCTCGACGCATGTACGAACCAGCTCCCCCACCAACGACTAACCCATGGAGGGGACAACACCCCGAACCAGCGGCGCAGGCACGAACGGAGGAAGATTTTGAACGGCACCAAGGAGACTTCCCCCCTCTTAGACCCATCAATGGTAATGCAAACCAGCAACAAGCAGCTTCTAACCAATCAACGGGACGCATTGTGTCCAATCCGTATCGACCACCATCTCAGAGAGACGCTGAGCAACAAGGGAAAACACAAGAGGGAGGGCAGAAAAAGACATGGAGAATGATAGCGGATATCGCCCAGGGCATCATGGAACTCGACACTTCACCAATTGTGAAAGCCATGGCGGCGCTCATCGTCCAATTAATGCAGGAAGAAACCCAGAAAATTACCAATGGCTCCCCTTAGACAGCTGAATATCGCTTCATGGAATGCCAATGGCGGCATGAGAGCAAAGGTCGTGGAGGTCACACAATTCCTTAAAAACCATAACATAGACATCCTCCTGGTACAAGAAACAAACTTCATAGGGAGTGATAAGTTTGGCATTGCAGGTTACAAGACCTATCGCACGGACAGACAAATCCCTGGAACGCGACAGGGCGGAACCGCCATCCTCACTAGAGTCTCCATCGTCCATCACCAGATTGTGCCACCCACCACTCGTCACATTGAAACCACAGGAGTTCAGATCAATAGTTATTCCGGTCAGCTAATAATCATATCCGCCTACGCCCAGCCGAACAAGAAATTCCTGGAAAGGGACCTGGACAATCTATTCAACACATCCACACCCACGATAGTTGCTGGTGACTTGAATGCGAAGCATGCAGCCTGGAACTCCATCAATCCAAACCAGAGGGGAATAGACCTGTACAACCATTCCCTACAACATACATATGCCATCATAGCGCCTCACGAACCTACTCACTACTCCGGCTGCCTATCCCATCAACCTGACGTCCTCGATATCGCAATAATTCACGAATTAGCCTCTCCCATTTCCATCCATACATTACCCCAATTGACTTCAGATCACAACCCCATCATCATCTCAATCATGGGAAGCACTGCAACCAGTCATCCATCAAGCCTCCGGTACAATTTCAAGAAGGCCAACTGGACCTGTTTCCGGACCACGCTGGACGAGCTGCTGAGGACGGAGCTCAACAACCAACCTCCAATGATCGAGACACCTGAAGACATTGACGACCTCACAGCAAAGCTCACTTCCAGCATAGATAAGGCAATGGCGAAAGCAATACCTCAACAGAGCCCACGACCGAACACCACCTTTGATCTACCACCGGGCTTGATTCAGTCAATAAAAATCAAGAATCAGGCAAGGAGAGCGTACCAGAGGCTTCGGACTGCAGCATCAGCCAAGCACTACAACCAGCTCAACAAAAAGCTGAAGGAGCTAATACTGAATCACAGGAAAACGAAGTGGGATGAAAAGATTGAGACACTCAACATCAAAGACAACTCGATCTGGAGAATGGCGAGGAGCCTTCAAAGACGACCGCAACCTGATCCACCGATCGGACGTGCATGCCACCCCCAGGACAAAGTCGATCTACTGGCTGAGACGCTCTCGGAGTCGTTCGTTCCTAACCCCAGGAACGAACACACGAGAAGTCTCACAGAAGAACTGCGCCTACTGGAAGCTACGGCTTTGGAAGATCAGATAGAGCCCGTCACCATCACGGAACTCATCTCACTGGCGGATAAGCTGGTACGAAAGAAGGCCCCAGGAGAAGACAAGATCACAAATGAGACCATTCTCGAACTCTCTACATATGCAATAGACACATTCATCCAACTGTCGAATGCAATACTGAGGGTGGGCCATTTCCCGATGTCATGGCGAACTGCAAACGTCATCACCTTCCTGAAGCCTGGCAAACCTCCGAGCGACCCTTCAAGTTATCGACCCATCAGTCTGCTGTCAGGGCTATCAAAGCTGATGGAGAAGATCATCCTGAAGAGGATCAACCAACATCTCGATCAAAATAACATCATTCAGGACTCGCAGTTCGGCTTCAGACAAGGACACTCAACCACCCAGCAACTCCTTCGTGTCACAAACCTAATCACGTCGAACAATAACAAGGGGATAGTCACACCCGGCATCTTCTTGGATATATCGAAAGCTTTCGACAGGGTGTGGCACGATGGATTACTCCTGAAGATGCATCGCTTAAAATTCCCCTTCCATATAACTTCAATCATCAAATCTTACCTCTCTGACAGATCATTCTACATTTCTCGTAACAATCACAAATCCCAGAAATTCCCCATACTCGCCGGTGTACCGCAAGGCTCCGTGCTTGGACCTGTCCTATTCAACATCTACACACATGACATTATATATATATATATATATATATATATATATATATATATATATATATATATATATATATATATATATATATATATATATATATATATATATATATATATATATATATATATATACATATCACGTATACAGGATGATATGAGACATGTAAAGAGGATCATATTCGGTAGTTTGTATATATCCTGGATTGCAATAGTGAGGTTATCAGTGGTTGGGGTTGGGCAGTCTAGGTTGATGTATGAAGTCTAGCGTGTTCAGTACTTTGTATATGCCCTATATGCAATAGAGAGGTTGATAGTGGTTAGGGTTGGGCAGTCTAGGTTGATGTATGAACCTCGTGAATTCAGTACTTCGTATGAACACCAAATGCAATAAAGAGATGGACAGCCGTTGGGTTCGGGCGGTCTAGGTTGATGTTCAAGTCTCGAGAATTTGGTAGTTTATATATATCCTGGATTGCAATAGTGAGGTTATCGGTGGTTGGGGTTGGGCAGTCTAGGTTGATGTATGAAGTCTAGCGTGTTCAGTACTTTGTGTATGCCCTATATGTAATAGAGAGGTTGATAGTGGTTAGGGTTGGGCAGTCTAGGTTGATGTATGAACCTCGTGTATTCAGTACTTCGTATGAACCTCAAATGCAATATAGAGATGGACAGCGGTTGGGTTCGGGTAGTCTAGGTTGATGTATAAGCCTCGAGCATTCAGTAGTTTGTATATATCCTGGATTGCAATAGTGAGGTTATCAGTGGTTGGGGTTGGGCAGTCTAGGTTGATGTATGCAGTCTAGCGTGTTCAGTACTTTGTATATGCCCTATATGCAATAGAGAGGTTGATAGTGGTTAGGGTTGGGCAGTCTAGGTTGATGCATGAACCTCGTGAATTCACTACTTCGTATGAACACCAAATGCAATAAAGAGATGGACAGCGGTTGGGTTCGGGCGGTCTAGGTTGATGTTCAAGTCTCGAGTATTTGGTAGTTTGTATATATCCTGGATTGCAATAGTGATTTTATCAGTGGTTGGGGTTGGGTAGTCTAGGTTGACGTATGAAATTTGCGTATTCAGTACTTTGTATATACCCTGATTGCGAAAGGGAGGTCGACAGCGTTCAGGGTTGGGCGGTCCCGGTTGATTTATAAACCTCGCGTATTCAGTACTCAGTACAATATACACTGAATGCAATAGAAATGTGGACAGTGGTTAGGGTTGGGAAGTCCAGGTTTATGTATGAACCTGGCGTTCTCTGTACTTTAGTTTATACCCTGAATGCAATAGAGGGGTGGACAGCGAAAAAGGTTGGGCAGTCTGGGTTGTTGTATGAGCCTCGAGTATTTGGTAGTTCGTATATAACCAAGATGCGATAGAGCGATGAACAGTGGTTGGGTTTGGGCAGTTCGTGTTGATTCATTAACCTTGCGTATTCAGTACTTTCTATATGCCCTGAATGCAAAATAGAGGTAGACAGTGGTTAGGGTTGAGCAGTCTTGGTTGATGTGTAAGACTCGCGTATTCAGTACTTTGTATATAACCAAAATGACATAGAAAGGGTAGACAGCGGTTGGGGTTGGGCAGTCTGGGTTGATGTATGGAACATTCGCGCGTGCAGTTCTCTGTATATACCATGAATGCGATGAAAAGGCGAAAAGCGGTTAGGGTTGGGCATTCTGGGTTGATGTATAAGCCTCGAGTATTCAGTAGTTTGTATATAACCAAGATGCAAAAGAGAGTTGGACAGTGGTTAGGGTTGTGTGGTGTTGGTTTGTATGCAAACCTTGTGATAATTCACAATTTGAATATACCCTGAATGCAATAGAGCGGTGGACAGTGGCGAGGGTTAGCCACGCTGGGATGATGAAAAAACCTCGCGTATTCAGCACTTCGGATATACCCTGAATGCAATAGAGGGGTGGACAGCGATTAGGGTTGGGCAGTCCGGGTTGATGTATGAGCCTCGAGTAACTAGTACTTCGAATATACCCCAAATGCAATAGAGATTTTTACAGTGGTTAGGGTTGGACAGTCTGGGATGATGTATAAACCTCGCGTATCCTTCGGTTTGTTTCTGACCTGGATGAAATAGAGGGGTGGACAGCTGCCACGATCGGGTAGTCTGGGTCTGTGTGCAAACCTTGCGATATCTTACTTTCTGAGAATACTCAGAATGCGATAGAAGGTACGGACAGTCGTCAGGCTTGGGCACTCTAGGTTGATGTATGAACCTCGCAAATTTCTTAGTTTGTACATACTCGAAATGCAATAGTGAGGTGGACAGTAGCTAGGGTTGTGTAGTGTGGGTCAGTATGCAAACCTTTTGATTAATGACAAGTTCTATATACCCTGAATGCAAGAGGGAGGTGGACAGTGGTGAGTGTTGTCTGGTGTGAGTTTGTATGCAAACCTTGTGATCATTCACAATTTGCCCATACTCCAGAACTGATAGAGATGTGGACAGTGGTTAGGTTTGGGCATTCTAGGTTGATGTGTGAACCTTGCATATTCAGTACTTTGTATGTACAATGATGGAATAGAGGAGTGAACAGTGTTTAGGGTTGCGCAGTCTAGGTTGTTTTCTGAACCCTGCATATTCAGTACTTAGTATATACCCTAAATGCCATGGAGTTGTGGACAGTGGTTACGGTTGGGCAGTCCAGTGGTTGGGGTTGGACAGTCTGGGTTGATGTATGGGTCTGCATATCCTGTACGGTGTATATACCCCGAATGCAATACAGCGGTGGACTTTGGTTAGGGTTGGGCAGTCCAGGTTGTTGTATGAACCTCGCGTTTTCAGTTCTTTGTATATTTCATGAATTCAATAGAGAGGTGGACAGTGGTCAGTGTTAGACAGTCAAGGTGGTGTGTTAACCTTGCGTATTCAGTACTTTGTATATATCCCGAATACACTAGAAAGGTGGATGGTGGTTAGGGTTGGGCAGTCAGGGTGGTGTGGAAGCCCTGCGTATTCAGTACTTTGTATGAACCCTAAATGCAATAGAACGATACCATTCACGATTGGTAACTCTCGTTTTTCACACTTTCCATTTTCTCATTGAATCATTCTAGTTTTCTCGTTCCCATCAGAACCATTTGTGCTCATATTATCCTCTATACGTGTCTGATATGATCCTCTATAAGTGTCTAATATGATTCTCTATACGTGTCTGATATGATCCTCTATACGTGTCTCATATGATCCTCTATACGTGTCTCATATGATCCTCTATACGTGTCTCATATGATCCTCTATACGTGTCTCATATGATCCTCCATACCTGTCTCATATGATCCTCTATACGTGTCTCATATTATTCTCTATACGTGTCTGATATGATCCTCTATACGTGTCTAATATGATTCTCTATACGTGTCTGATATGATCCTCTATACGTGTCTCATATGATCCTCTATACGTGTCTCATATGATCCTCTATACGTGTCTCATATGATCCTCTATACGTGTCTCATATGATCCTCAATACCTGTATCATATCATCCACTATACGTGTCTCATATGATCCTCTATACGTGTCTGATATGATCCTCCATACGTGTCTCATATGATCCTCTATACGCGTCTCATATGATCCTCTATACGTGTCCGATATGATCCTCTATACGTGTCTCATATGATCGTCTATACGTGTCTGACATGATCCTCTATACGTGTCTCATATGATCCTCAATACATATCTCATATGATCCTCTATACATGTGTCATATGATCCTCTATACGTGTCCCACATGATCCTCTATACATGTCTCATATGATCCTCTATACATGTCTCATATGATCCTCTATACGTGTCCCATATGATCCTCTATACATGTCTCATATGATCCTCTATACATGTCCCATATGATCCTCTATACATGTCTCACATGATCCTCTATACATGTCTCATATGATCCTCTATACGTGTCTCATATGATCCTCCATACATGTCTCATATGTTCATCTATACGTGTCTCATATGATCCTCTATACGTGTCTCATATGTTCCTCTATACGTGTCTCATATGATCCTCTATACGTGTCTCATATGATCCTCTATACGTGTCTCATATGATCCACCATACATGTCTCATATGATCCTCTATACGTGTCTCATATGTTCCTCTATACGTGTCTCATATGATCCTCCATACCTGTCTCATATGATCCTCCATACGTGTCTCATATTATCCTCTATACGTGTCTGATATGATCCTCTATACGTGTCTGATATGATTCTCTATACGTGTCTGATATGATCCTCTATACGTGTCTCATATGATCCTCTATACGTGTCTCATATGATCCTCTATACGTGTCTCATATGATCCTCTATACGTGTCTCATATGATCCTCAATACCTGTATCATATCATTCACTATACGTGTCTCATATGATCCTTTATACGAGTCTGATATGATCCTCCATACGTGTCTCATATGATCCTCCATACCTGTCTCATATGATCCTCTATACGTTTCTCATATGATCCTCTATACGTGTCTCATATGTTCCTCTATACGTGTCTCATATGATCCTCTATACATGTCTCACATGATCCTCTAGACCTGTCTCATATGATCCTCTATACGTGTCTCATATGATCCTCGATTCGTGTCTCATATGATCCTCTATACATGTCTCATATGATCCTCTATACGTGTCTCATATGATCCTCTATACGTGTCTCATATGATCCTCTTTACATGTCTCATATGATCCCCTATACATGTCTCATATGATCCTCTATACGTGTCTCATATGATCCTCTAGACCTGCCCCATATGATCCTCTATACATGTCTCATATGATCCTCTATACATGTCTCATATGATCCTCTATACGTGTCTCATATGATCCTCTGTACTTGTCTCATATCACCCTCTATACATGTCTCATATGATCCTCCATACACGTATCAAATGATCCTCTATACGTGTCTCATATGATCCTCTTCACATGTCTCATATTATCCTCTATACGTGTCTCATATGATCCCCTATACATGTCGCATATGATCCTCTATACGTGTCTCATATGATACTCTATACGTGCCTCGTATGATCCTCTATACATGTCCCATATGATCCTCAATACGTGTCTGATATGATCCTCTATACTCGTCTCATATGATCCTCTATACATGTCTCATATGATCCTCTATACAAGTCTCATATGATCCTCTATACTTGTCTCATAACATCCTCTATACATGTCTCTTATGATCCTCCATACATGTCTCATATGATCCTCTATACGTGTCTCATATGATCCTCTATACATGTCTCATATGATCCTCTATACGTGTCTCATATGATCCTCTGTACTTGTCTCATATCACCCTCTATACATGTCTCATATGATCCTCCATACATGTATCATATGATCCTCTATACGTGTCTCATATGATCCTCTTCACATGTCTCATATTATCCTCTATACGTGTCTCATATGATCCCCTATACATGTCTCATATGATCCACTATACTTGTCTTATATCCCCCTCTATACATGTCTCATATGATCCTCTATACTTGTCTCATATGATCCTCTATACGTGTCTCATATGATCCTCTATACATGTCTCATATGATCCTCTATACGTGTCTCATATGATCCTCTATACATGTCTCGTATGATTCTCTATACATGTCTCATATGATCCTCTATACGTGTCTCATATGATCCTTTATACATGTCTCATATGATCCTCTATACATGTCTTATATCACCCTATATACGTGTCTCATATGATCCTCTATACGTGTCTCATATGATCCTCTATACGTGTCTCATATGATCCTCCATACATGTCTCATATGATCCTCTATACATGTCTCATATGACCCTCTATACTTGTCTCATATGATCCTCCATACATGTATCATATGATCCTATATACGTGTCTCATATTATCCTCTTCACATGTCTCATATGATCCTCTATACGTGTCTCATATGATCCTCTATACATGTCTCATATGATCCTCTATACGTGTCTCATATGATCCTCTATAAGTGTCTCATATTATCCTCTATACATGTCTCATATGATCCTCTATACATGTCTCATATGATCCTCTATACATGTGTCATATGATCCTCTATACGTGTCTCATATGATCCTCTATACATGTCCCATATGATCCTCTATACATGTCTCACATGATACTCTATACATGTCTCATATGATCCTCTATACGTGACTCATATGATCCTCCATACATGTCTCATATGTTCATCTATACGTGTCTCATATGATCCTCTATTCGTGTCTCATATGTTCCTCTATACGTATCTCATATGATCCTCTATACGTGTCTCATATGATCCTCTATACGTGTCTCATATGATCCACCATACGTGTCTCATATGTTCCTCTATACGTGTCTCATATGATCCTCTATACCTGTCTCATATGATCATCTATACGTGTCTCATATGATCTTCTAGACCTGTCTCATATGATCCTCTATAAATGTCTCATATGATCCTCCATACATGTCTCATATGATCCTCTATACGTGTCTCATATGATCCTCTATACATGTCTCATATGATCCCCTATACATGTCTCATATGATCCTCTATACATGTCTCATATGATCCTCTATACATGTCTCATATGATCATCTATACGTGTCTCATATGTTCATCTATACGTGTCTCCTATGATCCTCTATACATGACTCATATGATCATCTATACGTGTCTCATATGTTCATCTATACGTGTCTCATATGATCCTCTATACGTGTCTCATATGATCCTCTATACGTGTCTCATATGTTCCTCTATACATGTCTCATATGATCCTCTATACAAGTCTCATATGATCCTCTAGATCTGTCTCATATGATCCTCTATAAATGTCTCATATGATCCTCTACACATGTCTCATATGATCCTCTATACGTGTCTCATATGATCCTCTATACTTGTCTCATATTACCCTCTATACATGTCTCATATGATCCTCCATACATGTATCATATGATCCTCTATAAGTATGCCATATGATCCTCTTCACATGTCTCATATGATCCTCTATACGTGTCTCATATAATCCTCTATACATGTCTCATATGATCCTCTATACGTATCCCATATGATCCTCTATACGTGTCTCATATGATCCTCTATACATGTCCCATATGATCCTCTATACGTGTCTGATATGATCCTCTATACTTGTCTCCTATGATCCTCTATACATGTCTCATATGATCCACTATACATGTCTCATATGATCCTCTATACTTGTATCATAACATCCTCTATACATGTCTCATATGATCCTCCATACATGTCTCATATGATCCTCTATACGTGTCTCATATGATCCTCTTTACATGTCTCATATTATCCTCTATACCTTTCTCATATGATCCTCTATACATGTCTCATATGATCCTCCATACATGTATCATATGATCCTCTATACATGTCTCATATGATCCTCTATACGTGTCTCATATGATCCTCTATACGTGTCTCATATGATCCTCTATGCGTGTCTCATATGTTCCTCTATACGTGTCCCATATGATCCTCCTTACATGTCTCATATGATCCTCTATACCAGTCTCATATGATCCTCGATTCGTGTCTCATATGATCCTCTATACGTGTCTCATATGATCCTCTATACGTGTCTCATATGATTCTCTATACGTGTCTCATAACATCCTCTATACATGTCTCATATGATCCTCCATACATGTCTCATATGATCCTATATACGTGTCTCATATGATCCTCTTTACATGTCTCATATGATCCTCTATACCAGTCTCATATGATCCTCGATTCGTGTCTCATATGATCCTCTATACGTGTATCATATGATCCCCTATACGTGTCTCATATGATCCTCTATAGGTGTCTCATATGATCCTCTTTACGTGTCTCATATGATCCTCTATAAGTGTCTCATATGATCCTCTATACGTGTCTCATATGATCTTCTATACATGTCTCATATGATCCTCTATACGTGTCTCATATGATCCTTTATACTTGTATCATATGATCATGTATACGTGTCTCATATGATCCTCCATACGTGTCTCATATGATCCTCTATACGTGTCTCATATGATCCTCTATACGTGTCTCATATGATCCTCTATACGTGTCTCATATGATCCTCTATACGTGTCTCATATGATCCTCTATACGTGTCTCATAACATCCTCTATACATGTCTCATATGATCCTCTATACGTGTCTCATATGTTCCTATATACGTGACTCATATGATCCTCTATACATGTCTCATATGAACCTCTATAGGTGTCTCATATGATCCTCTATACGTGTCTCATATGATCCTCTATACGTGTCTCATATGATCCTCTATACGTGTCTCATATGATCCTCTATACATGTCTCATATGATCCTCTATACGTGTCCCATATGATCCTCTATACGTGTCTCATATGTTCCTCTATACAAGTCTCATATGATCCTCCAAACGTTACTCATATGATCCTCTATACGTGTCTCATATGATCCTCTATACGTGTCTCATATGATCCTCCATACGTGTCTCATATGATCCTCTATACATGTCTCGTATGATACTCTATACGTGTCTCATATTTTCATCTATACGTTTCTCATATGAAACTCTAAACTTGTCTCATATGATCCTCTATACATGTCTCATATGATCCTCTATACATGTCTCATATGAACCTCTATACATGTCTCATATGATCCTCCATACATGTCACGTATAGAGGATCATATGAGACATGTATAGAGGATTATATGTGACATGTATAGAGGATCATATGAGACACGTATAGAGGTTCATATGAGACATGTATAGAGGTTCATATGAGAAACGTATAGATGAACATGTGAGACACGTATAGAGTATCATACGGGACATGTATAGAGGAACATATGAGACACGTATAGAGGATCATATTAGACACGTATGGAGGATCATATGAGACACCTATAGAGGATCATAAAAGATATGTATGAAGGATCATATGAGACAATTATAGAGGATCATACGAGACAGGTATAAAGGAACATATGAGACACGTATAGATGAACATATGAGACACGTATAGAGGATCAAATGAGACACGTATAGAGGATCATATGAGACACGTATATAGGATCAAATGAGACACGTATAGAGGATCATATGAGACATGTTCAGGGGATCATATGAGACACGTATAGAGGATCATATGAGACAAGTATAGAGGATCATATGAGACACGTATAGAGGATCATATGAGACATGTATAGAGGATCATATGAGACATTTATAGAGGATCATATGAGACAGGTATAGACGATCATATGAGACACGTATAGAGGATCATATGAGACATGTATAGAGGACCATATTAGACACGTATAGAGGATCATATGAGACACGTATAGAGGATCATATGAGACATGTATAGCGGTTCATACGAGACACGTATAGAGGATCATATGAGACATGTATAGAGGATCATATGAGACATGTATAGAGGATCACATGAGACACGTATAGAGGATCTTTTGAGACATGTATAGAGGAACAGTTGAGACATGTATAAGGGATCATGTGAGACACGTATAGATTAACATATGAGACACGTATAGAGGTTCATATGAGACATGTATAGAGGTTCATATGAGAAACGTATAGATGAACATATGAGACACGTATAGAGTATCATACGAGACATGTATAGAGGAACATATGAGACACGTATAGAGGATCATATGAGTCACGTATGAACGATCATATGGGACATGTATAGAGGATCATATGAGACACGTATAGAGGATCATATGAGACACGTATGGAGGATCATATGAGACTTGTATAAAGGAACATATAAGACACGTATAGAGGATCATATGAGACACGTATAGAGGATCATATGAGACATGTATAGAGGAACATATGAGACACGTATAGAGGATCATATGAGACACGTATAGAGGATCGAATGAGACACGTATAGATGAACATATGAGACACGTATAGATGATCATATGAGACATGTATAGAGGATAATATGAGACACGTATAGATGAACATATGAGACACGTATAGATGAACATATGAGACATGTATAGAGGATCATATGAGACATGTGAAGAGGATCATATGAGACAAGTATAGAGGATCATATGAGACATGTATAGAGGATCATATGAGACACGTATAGAGGATCATATGAGACTTGTATAGAGGATAATATGAGACACGTATAGAGGATCATACGAGACAGGTATAGAGGAACATATGAGACACGTATAGATGAACATATGAGACACGTATAGAGGATAAAATGAGACACGTATAGAGGATCATATGAGACACGTATAGAGGATCAAATGAGACACGTATAGAGGATCATATGAGACATGTTCAGGGGATCATATGAGACACGTATAGAGGATCATATGAGACAAGTATAGAGGATCATATGAGACACGTATAGAGGATCATATGAGACATGTATAGAGGACCATATTAGACACGTATAGAGGATCATATGAGACACGTATAGAGGATCATATGAGACATGTATAGAGGTTCATATGAGACACGTATAGAGGAACATATGAGACACGTATAAATGATCATATGAGACATGTATAGAGGATCATATGAGATACGTATAGAGGATCATATGAGACATGTATAGAGGATCATATGAGACACGTATAGAGGATCATATGAGACAAGTATAGAGGATCATATGAGACACTTATAGAGGTTCATATGAGACACGTATAGATGAACATATGAGACACGTATAAATGATCATATGAGACATGTATAGAGGATCATATGTGACACGTATAGGGGATCATATGAGACATGTATAGAGGATCATATGAGACACGTATAGAGGATCATATGAGACAAGTATAGAGGATCATATGAGACACGTATACAGGAACATATGAGACACGTATAGAAGATCATATGAGACATGTATGGTGGATCATATGAGACACGTATAGAGGATCATATGAGACACGTATAGAGGATCATATGAGACACGTATAGAGGAACATATGAGACACGTATAGAGGATCATATGAGACACGTATAGATGAACATATGAGACATGTATGGAGGATCATATGAGACACGTATAGAGGATCATATGAGACATGTATAGAGGATCATGTGAGACATGTATAGAGGATCATATGGGACATGTATAGAGGATCATATGAGACACGTATAGAGGATCATATGACACATGTATAGAGGATCATATGAGACATGTATAGAGGATCATATGAGACACGTATAGAGGATCATGTCAGACACGTATAGACATCATATGAGACACGTATAGAGGATCATATCAGACACGTATAGAGGATCATATGAGACACGTATAGAGGATCATATGAGACACGTATGGAGGATCATATCAGACACGTATAGAGGATCATATGAGACACGTATAGTGGATGATATGATACAGGTATTGAGGATCATATGAGACTCGTATAGAGGATCATATGAGACACGTATAGAGGATCATATGAGACACGTATAGAGGATCATATGAGACACGTATGGAGGATCATATCAGACAAGTATAGAGAATCATATTAGACACGTATAGAGGATTATATCAGACACGTATAGAGGATAATATGAGACACGTATGGAGGTTCATATGAGACAGGTATGGAGGATCATATGAGACACGTATAGAGGATCATATGAGACACGTATAGAGGATCATATGAGCACAAATGGTTCTGATGGGAACGAGAAGACTAGAATGATTTAATGAGAAAATGGAAAGTGTGAAAAACGAGAGTTACCAATCGTGCATGGTATCGTTCCATTGCATTTAGGGTTCATACAAAGTACTGAATACGCAGGGCTTCCACACCACCCTGACTGCCCAACCCTAACCACCATCCACCTTTCTAGTGTATTCGGGATATATACAAAGTACTGAATACGCAAGGTTAACACACCACCTTGACTGTCTAACACTGACCACTGTCCACCTCTCTATTGAATTCATGAAATATACAAAGAACTGAAAACGCGAGGTTCATACAACAACCTGGACTGCCCAACTCTAACCAAAGTCCACCGCTGTATTGCATTCGGGGTATATACACCGTACAGGATATGCAGACCCATACATCAACCCGGACTGTCCAACCCCAACCACTGGACTGCCCAACCGTAACCACTGTCCACAACTCCATGGCATTTAGGGTATATACTAAGTAGTGAATATGCAGGGTTCAGAAAACAACCCAGACTGCGCAACCCTAAACACTGTTCACTCCTCTATTCCATCATTGTACATACAAAGTACTGAATATGCAAGGTTCACACATCAACCTAGAATGCCCAAACCTAACCGCTGTCCACATCTCTATCAGTTCTGGAGTATGGGCAAATTGTGAATGATCACAAGGTTTTCATACAAACTCACACCAGACAACACTCACCACTGTCCACCTCCCTCTTGCATTCAGGGTATATGGAACTTGTCATTAATCAAAAGGTTTGCATACTGACCCACACTACACAATCCTAGCTACTGTCCACCTCACTATTGCATTTCGAGTATGTACAAACTAAGAAATATGCGAGGTTCATACATCAACCTAGGGTGCCCAAGCCTGACGACTGTCCGTACCTTCTATCGCATTCTGAGTATTCTCAGAAAGTAAGATATCGCAAGGTTTGCACACAGACCCAGACTACCCGATCGTGGCAGCTGTCCACCCCTCTATTTCATCCAGGTCAGAAACAAACCGAAGGATACGCGAGGTTTATACATCATCCCAGACTGTCCAACCCTAACCACTGTAAAAATCTCTATTGCATTCGGGGTATATTCGAAGTACAAGTTACTCGAGGCTCATACATCAACCCGGACTGCCCAACCCTAATCGCTGTCCACCCCTCTATTGCATTCAGGGTATATCCGAAGTGCTGAATACGCGAGGTTTTTTCATCAACCCAGCGTGCCTAACCCTCGCCACTGTCCACCGCTCTATTGCATTCAGGGTATATTCAAATTGTGAATTATCACAAGGTTTGCATACAAACCAACACCACACAACCCTAACCACTGTCCAACTCTCTTTTGCATCTTGGTTATATACAAACTACTGAATACTCGAGGCTTATACATCAACCCAGAATGCCCAACCCTAACCGCTTTTCGCCTTTTCATCGCATTCAGGGTATATACAGAGAACTGCACGCGCGAATGTTCCATACATCAGCCCAGACTGCCCAACCCCAACCGCTGTCTACCCTTTCTATGTCATTTTGGTTATATACAAAGTACTGACTACGCGAGTCTTACACATCAACCAAGACTGCTCAACCCTAACCACTGTCTACCTCTATTTTGCATTCAGAGCATATAGAAAATACTGAATACGCAAGGTTATTATATCAACTCGAACTGCCCAAACCCAACCACTGTTCATCGCTCTATTGAATCTTGGTTATATACGAACTACCAAATACTCGAGGCTCATACAACAACCAAGACTGCCCAACCTTTTTCGCTGTCCACCCCTCTATTGCATTCAGAATATGAACTAAAGTACAGAGAACGCCAGGTTCATACATAAACCTGGACTCCCCAACCCTAACCACTGTCCACATTTCTATTGCATTCAGTGTATATTGTACTGAGTACTGAATACGCGAGGTTTATAAATCAACCGGGACCGCCCAACCCTGAACGCTGTCGACCTCCCTTTCGCAATCAGGGTATATACAAAGTACTGAATACGCAAATTTCATACGTCAACCTAGACTACCCAACCCCAACCACTGATAAACTCACTATTGCAATCCAGGATATATACAAATTACCAAATACTCGAGACTTAATCATCAACCTAGACTGCCCGAACCCAACCGCTGTCCATCTCTTTATTGCATTTGGGGTTCATACGAGGTACTGAATACACAAGGTTCATACATCAACCTGGACTGCCCAACCCTAATCACTATCAACCTCTCCATCGCATATGGGGCATACACAGAGTACTGAACACGCTAGACTTCATAAATCAACCTAGACTGCCCAACCCCAACCACTGATAACCTCACTATTGCAATCCAGGATATATACAAACTACTGAATACTCGAGGCTTATACATCAACCTAGACTACCCGAACCCAACCGCGGTCCATCTCTATATTGCATTTGAGGTTCATACGAAGTACTGAATACACGAGGTTCATACATCAACCTAGACTGCCCAACCCTAACCACTATCAACCTCTCTATTTCATATGGGGCATATACAAAGTACTGAACACGCTAGACTTCATACATCAACCTAGACTGCCCAACCCCAACCACTGATAACCTCACTATTGCAATCCAGGATTAATACAAACTACCGAATACTCGAGGTTTATACATCAACCTAGACTGCCCAACCCCAACCACTGTCCATCTCTCTATTGCATGAAGGGTTTATACGAAGCACTGAATATGCAAGGTTTATACATCAACCTAGACTGCCCAACCCTATCCACTGTCCACTTCCCGATTGAATTTTTGGTTATATACACACTAATGCATACTCGAGGCCTATACATCGACCTAGACTGCTCAACCCTAACCACTGTCCACATATCTATTGCTCTCTGGGTATATACAATGTACTGAATACGCAAGGTTCATACATCAACCCAGACTGCCCAATTCTCACCACTTTCCACCCTCCTATTGCATTTCGTGTATATACAATGTACTGAATACGGAAGGTTCTCACATCAACCTAGACTACACAACCCTAACCAGTGTTCACCTCTCCATTGCATTTCGGGTATAGAAAAACTAAGAAATACGCGAGGTTCAAACATCAACCCGGACTGCCCAACCCTAAACGCTTTTCACCCCACTATTGCATTCAGGGTATTCATCAGCACCAACATACGCGAGGCTTATACACCAACATGGACGGTCCAACCCTATCCGCGGTCCACCTCTGTATGTCATTTAGGGTATATACGAGGTGAAAAAAATCACAATTTTTGCATACAAACCCAAACTACACAACCCCATGTACCGTCCACCTCTCTTCAGCATTCAGAGTATATACAAATCAAGGAAAATGCGAAGTTTGCACACCAATCCAGAATGCCCAACATTTACCGCTATCCACCCTCCTATTGCAATCAGGGTGTAATTATACAAACACTGAAACTCGCGAGGTTCATACATCAACTCGGACTGCCCAACCCCAACCGCTGTCCACCCTCCGATTGCATTCACAAGCCGAACGGCAATATACCCGTTCCGTGGGTCGACTTTGCGCTGGCCGTGCCGGCTGGCCAATCGCGTCAGCGATCTCTGCAACCCAGTATGGAACGGTGTGGATTGTCGCGCCGCACTCGAATATTCGTAATTTTTTTCCGCTTCCAACGATACCACTCCCACGACGATCCCATCGATGGGTCGCACACGATCGTCAAAAACGTCTTTTGTCCAGTCCCAAAATCGCTATCCTATTAATGAACACAAACCACACCATAAACTGAACACACACCATTTCTTCTTCAAATATCTCTCAATCAAATGTTAAAAACATCAATGTTGTGATTCGAAACAAAATTATCACTTTAATTTATATATATACTACGAACCCTCAACACAATCTTTGACTGATCAAGTGCCGAAAACTTGTTTTTCAATATTCAAATCGTACGTAACATAAAAACTATTTCCATTCTTTTCTGCCTTTCATTCATCTTTTTCATTTTTTCATCGTTTCTTTCTTCTTCTTTCACAACTTCATTTTGTTTCCATTCATCCTTGTTATTGTATTAGATTATTATTAACTAAAGTTTTCTTCTCCTTTTTTTTCTCTCTTTTCAATTCGGCTTTTTTTCTCTTTCTCGCTCTCTTTTTTTTCTCATTTTTTTCGATATTATATGCTGAAATCAGTACTCTAGAATTAAAATATTAATATTGATATTGATTAATATTAAAATTGATGAAATTGGATACGAAACAAAAATTTCCGAATCCAATACACACAAATAACATTCACAGAAAACCGCATGACGAATCGAAATCGCCGGTAGTGCATTCTACCCTTACCCTGGCAAAATTCAATTGTTATTCCTCTATAATTTCAAATGAATTGAAGCGCATATTACAAGCTAATAAACTGTAGGAAACCGACTCAATACTAATCAGGACCATACAATTTCAGGAGAAACCTTTCATAACCCATCTCGGTCGGCACTGGTGACACAATGCGCGCCCTCGCTGCACCCAGTTATGACTGTGAAATCATTCGAGCTCGTCCGATCACCGCAGTTAAGCAACATCGGGCGTGGTGAGTACTTGGATGGGTGACCGCTTGGGAACACCGCGTGCAGGTTGGCATTATGCGTTATTTTCCTTTTTTTCAGGTCCATTCCACAGTCTTTCCGCATCAATCGGTACGACGACAAGCGAAAATAATGATTCTCAATTTGAGTTGATTCTCGTGTATTCACTATTCTTTTCTCTCGAAAGATGGAGAGAACAAAAATGCCCCCACAAAAAAAGACGACATTCACGAGGGAATGGAAATGAATGAGAGCCTCAACAATGATTCCGAAGATGATTCCATGAGTACAACGTAGATCGTTTCGGCATCGACCATTCTGCTCTCTCGGGAAAACACGTCTTATGAGGTCCTCATAACGACCGTTTTAGGTCCTCCTTCAGGCCAGCAACTCGGCTCGTTTTACTTGGAGCCGATGGACCGCATGCGTGACCAGACTGATCAAAAGTGCCATAGGCCTTGTCAACGGCCACACCGTGTTGAGAGGCCGCCTCTATTGCCACCAACACTCACGCACACTGGCGTGGCCTGATCGAGGCCAAGTCCTCAATCATGGCGAGTCCGACCAAAGTCGTACCACGCCACGCGAACGAGTCGTCACTGACGCGGGCCACCAACACAACCATCCTCGGGCTCTTGCCTGGCCAGGACTGCCCAGCAACTCGGCTCGTTTTACTTGAAGCCGGTGGACAGTGCATGCGGCACCAGTAGTACCAAAGCTGCATGGGTCTTTGTCAACGGCAATACCATGTTGAAATCACCGGTTGTGAAAGCCATGGCGGCGCTCATCGTCCAATTAATGCAGGAAGAAACCCAGAAAATTTCCAATGGCTCCCCTTAGACAGCTGAATATCGCTTCATGGAATGCCAATGGCGGCATGAGAGCAAAGGTCGTGGAGGTCACACAATTCCTTAAAAACCATAACATAGACATCCTCCTGGTACAAGAAACAAACTTCATAGGGAGTGATAAGTTTGGCATTGCAGGTTACAAGACCTATCGCACGGACAGACAAATCCCTGGAACGCGACACGGCGGAACCGCCATCCTCACTAGAGTCTCCATCGTCCATCACCAGATTGTGCCACCCACCACTCGTCACATTGAAACCACAGGAGTTCAGATCAATAGTTATTCCGGTCAGCTAATAATCATATCCGCCTACGCCCAGCCGAACAAGAAATTCCTGGAAAGGGACCTGGACAATCTATTCAACACATCCACACCCACGATAGTTGCTGGTGACTTGAATGCGAAGCATGCAGCCTGGAACTCCATCAATCCAAACCAGAGGGGAGTAGACCTGTACAACCATTCCCTACAACATACATATGCCATCATAGCGCCTCACGAACCTACTCACTACCCCGGCTGCCTATCCCATCAACCTGACGTCCTCGATATCGCAATAATTCACGAATTAGCCTCACCCATTTCCATCCATACATTACCCCAATTGACTTCAGATCACAACCCCATCATCATCTCAATCATGGGAAGCACTGCAACCAGTCATCCATCAAGCCTCCGGTACAATTTCAAGAAGGCCAACTGGACCTGTTTCCGGACCACGCTGGACGAGCTGCTGAGGACGGAGCTCAACAACCAACCTCCAATGATCGAGACACCTGAAGACATTGACGACCTCACAGCAAAGCTCACTTCCAGCATAGATAAGGCAATGGCGAAAGCAATACCTCAACAGAGCCCACGACCGAACACCACCTTTGATCTACCACCGGGCTTGATTCAGTCAATAAAAATCAAGAATCAGGCAAGGAGAGCGTACCAGAGGCTTCGGACTGCAGCATCAGCCAAGCACTACAACCAGCTCAACAAAAAGCTGAAGGAGCTAATACTGAATCACAGGAAAACGAAGTGGGATGAAAAGATTGAGACACTCAACATCAAAGACAACTCGATCTGGAGAATGGCGAGGAGCCTTCAAAGACGACCGCAACCTGATCCACCGATCGGACGTGCATGCCACCCCCAGGACAAAGTCGATCTACTGGCTGAGACGCTCTCGGAGTCGTTCGTTCCTAACCCCAGGAACGAACACACGAGAAGTCTCACAGAAGAACTGCGCCTACTGGAAGCTACGGCTTTGGAAGATCAGATAGAGCCCGTCACCATCACGGAACTCATCTCACTGGCGGATAAGCTGGTACGAAAGAAGGCCCCAGGAGAAGACAAGATCACAAATGAGACCATTCTCGAACTCTCTACATATGCAATAGACACATTCATCCAACTGTCGAATGCAATACTGAGGGTGGGCCATTTCCCGATGTCATGGCGAACTGCAAACGTCATCACCTTCCTGAAGCCTGGCAAACCTCCGAGCTACCCTTCAAGTTATCGACCCATCAGTCTGCTGTCAGGGCTATCAAAGCTGATGGAGAAGATCATCCTGAAGAGGATCAACCAACATCTCGATAAAAATAACATCATTCAGGACTCGCAGTTCGGCTTCAGACAAGGACACTCAACCACCCAGCAACTCCTTCGTGTCACAAACCTAATCACGTCGAACTATAACAAGGGGATAGTCACACCCGGCATCTTCTTGGATATATCGAAAGCTTTCGACAGGGTGTGGCACGATGGATTACTCCTGAAGATGCATCGCTTAAAATTCCCCTTCCATATAACTTCAATCATCAAATCTTACCTCTCTGACAGATCATTCTACATTTCTCGTAACAATCACAAATCCCAGAAATTCCCCATACTCGCCGGTGTACCGCAAGGCTCCGTGCTTGGACCTGTCCTATTCAACATCTACACACATGACATTCCAAAGCCCCCCTCCTACATCACCCACGCCTTTTACGCCGATGATGCCGCGATACTAGCCACCTCTCCATATACCAGGCAGGCGATCCTCCGTCTCCAAACTGCAATCAACATCATAGCGGACTGGTACAACAGATGGAGAATCCAACTCAACATCGCCAAAACGCAAGCTATCATCTTCGGCTTCGGAGGACGACAGAGAAGGACGACCCACCTGACCATGAACAACACAGATATTCCATGGAGCACCTCAATCAAATACCTGGGAGTCAACATGGACCGCTGCCTCAGTTGGAACAAACACATCGAAGACGTCAGAGTCAAGGCCGCAAGAAAATACTACTCTCTCTACCCTCTCCTAAAGTCAAAACAACTATCGGCTGCAGCAAAATTACACCTCAGCAGAAGCATAATCCTTCCCTCACTCCTATATGCATCCCCGATCTGGTCCAGCTGCTCTTCTGTTCACATTAATTCCCTTCAAGTATTCCAGAATAAAATCCTCCGGACGATCACTCGCCTTCCCCGTTGGACTCGGATCACGGATCTACATGATGAGACGAACCAGCCATTCATTATCGACATCTGCAGACATCAATCCAGGAATTTCTTCTCTACTCTCTCCCAATCAAAAATCACCCATCTGGAACAACTGGCCACCAATCCAGTCAAAACCTCCGACACAAGAAAGAGGCCAATAGCCTCAACAGGACTGGACGAACATCAACCGCCCACAAAAAGACCAAGAAGACATGATCCTCCATGAGAAAATCAATTGAGCCTCACCCACGACTTCCTTGAATTAGACCAAGTCAATACCACGAACCTCTGTGCATCGACCCAAAGATGCGGTTAAAAAATGTCCTCGGACGCGTGGGTTAGCTTCATGTTAAAAGCGAAAAGATACTGGTTCTAAATTAGGTATTAGGAATAAAACTGCATCACAGTACAACGACACACACAATCAGGAAATCAAAAAAACCATACTCCTTTTATGATCGCAAAGATCGGCATGGGAAAAATAAAAAAAACGGGTCTACACGACTCAAACAGAAGACAAGGATCACCGGTTCTCGTCCGATCACCGCAGTTAAGCAACATCGGGCGTGGTCAGTACTTGGATGGGTGACCGCTTGGGAACACCACGTGCCGTTGGCATTTTGTTTTAATTTTTCTCCATCTCACAGTACCATCCGATCGGACGCCAAGCGGAAATTACTACATTCTGTATTTTATTAACATTGGTCATTTCGAAAAACGAATGGAAAAAGCGGACAACAAACAGTCGGGAGAAAATGGAAATGGGAGCGAACGATTTGTATGATGATTCGATGAGAAAAACACGATGCGTTTCGACATTGACTATTCTACTCTCTCGGGACTCATGTAGTGGTCCTTATAAGGACCGTTTTTTGTCAGCCATCAGGCTAGCAACTCGCGTCGATCTACTTGGAGCTGGTGTACTTGGTGACGGCTTTGGTGCCCTCGCTGACGGCGTGCTTGGCGAGCTCGCCAGGCAACAGCAGGCGGACGGCGGTCTGGATCTCGCGACTGGTGATCGTCGAACGCTTGTTGTAGTGAGCGAGGCGAGAGGCCTCGGCGGCGATGCGCTCGAAGATGTCGTTGACGAAGCTGTTCATGATGCTCATCGCCTTGGACGAGATGCCTGTGTCGGGGTGGACCTGCTTCAACACTTTGTAGATGTAGATGGCGTAGCTCTCTTTCCTCTTGCGCTTCTTCTTCTTGTCTCCCTTGCTGATGTTTTTCTGGGCCTTGCCCGCCTTCTTGGCCGCCTTACCGCTGGTTTTCGGTGGCATGTTGACGCGCCGAGATGCGAACAATAATGTCGGTCAAACTTGCACTCGCTTATACTGATAAGAATTGCACATTTCCCCCGCACCAATGAGTGACCCGGATCGACTGTGCGCCAGTCGCCCATGCAGAGTTTGTGAATAGCGACCGTACCAATCGGGTGTGATGGACAGAGTGAAAATGTGTCCGTTGGTGCGCGCGTTATGACAAACAGTTGGCACTAGGCAAACATTCGTGAAAGCATGCCCCATACACTCACTGACTGGCTGCTCGTGTAGCAGCTTTTTAGCAAGTCACTCGCATACTCATCGCAACATGTCCGGACGCGGCAAAGGAGGCAAGGTGAAGGGAAAATCCAAATCTCGTTCGTCTCGTGCCGGACTTCAGTTCCCCGTCGGACGTATCCACCGTCTGCTTCGCAAGGGCAACTACGCCGAACGCGTCGGTGCCGGCGCGCCCGTCTACCTGGCTGCCGTCATGGAGTACCTGGCCGCCGAGGTGCTCGAGCTGGCCGGTAACGCCGCTCGCGACAACAAGAAAACCCGCATCATTCCCCGTCACTTGCAGCTCGCCATCCGCAACGACGAGGAGCTGAACAAGCTGCTCTCCGGCGTGACGATCGCCCAGGGAGGTGTCTTGCCCAACATCCAAGCCGTCCTTCTGCCCAAGAAGACCGAGAAGAAGGCATAAGCTGCTGCGTTCTCGAACCCACAAAACCGGCCCTTATCAGGGCCAACCACCTCAATCCAAAAGAGTGACATGCGACATGAGAAAGGCATAATACCCACATATCTCGTTGAGGGACTCCCCAGTTGTATATATATTTTTCCCAGGCAGCCGATATTTCGTACGCACAGGGGCTCGTGCATGGATTTACTTATGGAATGAGTTATATCGGACTTGTAGATTGCTCTCATACACGTATCGTCTTTGCAACGGAACTGGTGCGAGGCGCGACTGCTCCATGGTCGACCATAAATCGTGCGGGCCCCGCGATGCGACTTGGTACGCAACCTCGCCTTCTGCCGTGATGCCCTCGACGCGCATCGTTTTAGCCTCACTTGGCCGGGCTCGAGGGCGACAATGTGGCCGTACCAGTGTTGACATGAACACTGACCAAACGAGAGAAACATTGCGTGACACAGCAAAACAAACATGGCTCTTTTCAGATTCTCGTGTTGGTCCTGAAAAGGACCGTTTTTTTCATCTGCTGCGCAAAAAATAGGGTATGACGCGACTTAACCGCCGAAACCGTACAGGGTGCGTCCCTGACGTTTCAGCGCGTAGACCACGTCCATGGCGGTGACTGTCTTCCTCTTGGCGTGCTCGGTGTACGTGACGGCATCGCGGATGACGTTCTCGAGGAAAACCTTCAGCACGCCGCGGGTCTCCTCGTAGATGAGGCCCGAGATACGCTTGACACCGCCACGGCGGGCCAAACGACGGATGGCGGGCTTGGTGATGCCCTGGATGTTGTCACGCAACACTTTCCTGTGACGCTTGGCGCCTCCCTTTCCCAATCCCTTGCCTCCTTTGCCGCGACCGGTCATCTTGAATCAGCGAATGTAACGACGTGAACTCGTCGACTAACGATCTCGAAATGTATGCGCCAGCGGGATCGGAGCTATATATATTGAGAAACGGATCGACCAATCAGAACGACTGTCACACTCCTTGGTCAGAAACTATCGTACTTCCACCATGGTATTTCGTATCGACCAGTCGATCGATGACGGAGATGGCGACGTCAGAGATCGATGGCATCATTGCAGATTCATCGCCATCGCACTCGCGGACGATGCCGACAAGCCGAACGGCAATATAGCCGTTTCGTGGGGTCGACGTTGCGCTGGCAGTGCCGGCTGGCCAATCGCGTCAGCGAACTCTACAACCCAGTATAAAATGGTGTGGACGGTCGCGCCGCACGGGTATTACGCATCATCCAAGCATCAGCCATGGCACGTACCAAGCAAACCGCAAGGAAGTCGACGGGAGGCAAGGCCCCGCGCAAGCAGCTAGCCACCAAGGCGGCTCGCAAGAGTGCCCCGGCCACCGGCGGCGTCAAGAAGCCACATCGTTATCGTCCGGGCACCGTGGCCCTGCGCGAGATCCGTCGCTACCAGAAGAGCACCGAGTTGCTCATCAGGAAGCTGCCCTTCCAACGACTCGTGCGCGAAATCGCCCAGGACTTCAAGACCGACCTGCGTTTCCAGAGCTCGGCCGTCATGGCCCTGCAGGAGGCCAGCGAAGCCTACCTGGTCGGTCTCTTCGAAGACACCAACTTGTGCGCTATCCACGCCAAGCGAGTGACGATCATGCCCAAGGACATCCAACTTGCCCGCCGCATCCGAGGCGAGCGAGCGTAAGTTCATCGCGTCGTTACGGACTCTCGGCATGTTGGAAAAAAAGGCCTTTTTAAAGGCCAAAACATGCTTCTCGGAAGAGGAAAGTTACATGGAACATGATGACGCCACAGTATGTGCCCGGTCATGTTGTTTTGACCTATTGATGTTCGGTCGGGATTGGACAGTGGCTTTGGGCGCGCCTCCAATCGAATTCAATCCTACTTGAAAAAACAAATTGAGAAGTCGAATTTAACGATCTTCGCAAGTCCGTGCATGGGACCCACGCTCGACGTCGGTCAAGTCCCACTCGGGAGTGCCGACGGCGTGGAGGAATGCCCCGAAACGATGCGGTCATGTATCGTTCATGGGGCACTACTCTCATTGGAACGGGGGCGACCTCATCATCGTGCGTCACATGGATGTTTTTGCTCTTTTGGATATGTTTTGGAGGCCTTGAAAAAGGCCGTTTGATTCGGAGACGACGACACGTCCCGCAAGCCGTGCGCGGCGATGGCAGGGCGCTCACTTGCGGCTGCGGCTCGTCGAAGTCGCCTTCTTGGCGGGCGACGGCTTCGCCTTGGCGGCGACCGCCTTCTTCGGCTTGGGCGCCTTGGGCTTCTTGGTCGGCACCTTGGTCACCTTCTTCACCTTGCTCGCGGCCGCGGGGGCAGCCTTCTTTGGCTTGGCTGCTGCCTTCTTCGGCTTCGGGGCAGCGGCTGCCTTCTTGGCGGCCACGGCCTTCTTCTTGGCGGGCGAAGCTGCGGCCGCCTTCTTGGACGCTGCCTTGACGGACTTTGGCTTCTTGGCGGCAGCCGGCTTGGCGGCCTTCTTCGCCTTGGCGGCAGCGGACGGGGCGCCGGCACCAGCGGCGGCGGGCTTGGCGCTCGACAACTTGAACGAGCCGGACGCGCCCTTGCCCTTGGTCTGCACGAGCTCGCCAGAGGTGACGGCCGACTTGAGGTACTTCTTGATGAACGGCGCCAGCTTCTCTGCATCGACCTTGTAGTTGGCCGAGATGTACTTCTTGATCGCTTGCAGGGAAGAGCCGCCGCGCTCCTTCAGACTCTTGATCGCGCTGTTGACCATCTCCGAGGTGCGCGGGTGAGCGGGCTTGCCGCGCTGCTGCTCGCTTTGGCCTTCTTGGCGGGCGTCGCCGCGGCCGCGGCCGGGGCCGGGGCAGTCGTTGCTACTGCTGTGTCTGCCATGATTACTGTAGTATGCTGGTTCGCGTGCGACACTTTCGACGAGAGAGACTCGATTTGATGGTGTTTTTTCGACAAGTCGTAGACCAATTCGAGCGAGCGGACCGCATAGGAAACGGTCTCGCTTGCTCGACTGGCCACCAGTGTTTCCCGACAACTTTTGCAACGCTCGCCGTGCAAAAGCGGGGCGCACGATCGGCGCGAGACGCACACCGACGTGATGGGAAAGATTGAAATTTTCATTTGCGCCCGACGGGCTGGAGACCACCTCGACGCGGGCTCGTCTGCAGAGCGACCAAAGTCGAGATCGCTTTTTCGCCTGATCGAACCCCCACGCAATACACGGGCTCACATGGGGCGGCCGCGTGCATCACGCTCTTGGCTCGGCCAACGTCCAACGGCCAGACTTTGGTCGAATTGTCGGCCGGCTAATGACGCGATTCAATCACGCCAACGTACCAAGATCGGCGGGCGAACGTCGCGCGGTGTCGAACAACTTGGCCAAAGTCGCGACACGAATTGTGCACGTAATTGCTACGGGATGGAAGTGCCGAATGACGCAGGGCTCGCGTGAACGAGTGGTGGCTTCCGCTCCCGTGACGGCCGTCGCAATCAATGACATTTGGCTGCCGATCGACGAACGCAATCGACGATCGGAGGCGGTCACACGGACGGTGGGCCAGCCATGTCGATCTGGCACATCGGTCGAGCACACCAGCCGCAACCAATGGCGAGCATCTCGTCTGCTCATTGGCTGGCGAGGGCTGGTGGGAAACAATGTGTTCCGGTGACGACCCAGGTTCGATCCTCGTCATTCATCTCGCGACGAAAACGCCAGGCAATGTCTGTGATGAAACGGTACACTCTCACGATGAACTCGAATGGAATGGTGGAATGGAACTGGAATGCCGCACTGCTCGTCAATCGTATTTTCGGCTTATGGCCAATTTAACACGTAACCTAAACCTTTTTCGACGGAGCACTGTGCTCACATCTCAAGTCGAACACATCGGTTTTTGCCTTATGAGAATTTAACATGGGGAATCGACCACAGTGCTAGTCAATCGTATTTTGACCCCATGACAGTTCAATATGTAACCTCAAACCTGGCTCTGAGGTTTGGGTTACGTGTCAAAATCACATAACCCCAAAATACGTTTTTTTTTCACCAACATCGCAATTTGACTCAAAATCATTGTTCCCCAATTGAGACTAAGGATGGAAGATGGGATCGTTTGGACGGGGCACCACAGGGGCGATCTTACCACCCCATTTTGATTATTCAAAACTAATGTACTGCGCTGTCTGTAACCATAATTTTAGGCCCTGGATAAAAGTCTTTCAGTATGAACACACGAATGTTGATTTCTTCCACACTGAACCAAGTCTCTTGGGCAATGATCACTTCTTTCCATTGACAGCAGATGTAAAGTTTATCATTATACACAATCGACAGATTGAATCAGTGATGAGCCTATAATGTTATAATTAGGCCTATCACTCTACCGATTAATGGTCGTGGCCAATTAGTACTTCGTCCAAGCATTTGCTTCGAGGACTGTGGGAAAACCACGAGAAACCAAGTCAGGATGGATGAAAAAGACATGTTTGTTGGTCTTGAGATTCTCTTTCCAACTTCTCCTCTTCTTTCCTCCTTTTCTTGTAGTGTTCGAATTTTTTCTTTTTCCGTCCCTTTCTTTTTTTCTCTTTTTTTTCTTCTCACATCTTTTTTTTCTTTCCTTCTTTTTTCCTCTTCTTTTCCATCATTCATTTATCCATTCATTTTTTCTTCCTCATCCCATTTCGTCTCATTCTTTGCCTCAACTTTTTCCTCCTCCATCTTTTTCTGTCTTTCATTTACTTTTTTCATTTTTACCATCTTTTTTTCTTCTTCCTTTTTCCCATTCATTCTTGTTATTGTATTTTATTATTTTCATCCAAACTTTTCTTCTTTTTTTCCTTTTTCTCTCCCCCTCTTTTTATTCCCCTTTTTTCTCTCCTTCTCTCTTTTTTTTTCCCATTCTTTCCAATATCATATGCTGAAATCAGTATCACAAAATTATGATATCAATATTGATATTAATCAATAACAGAATGAATAATATTGGATTCGAAACGAAAATTGAATTTGAAAGGTTTGTAAACCGATGCACTCGTTTGGGGTATTTTATACATCACTTGAAGAGTTGATATTGCGATATATCGATTGATTGCTTCAGATTTGTTCCATTCGTATTGTCATTTTGTCTCTTGGATTGGTGATGGAGTGTATGAAATACCATGGAGAAAGATACAAAAAACTTATTCATAGGTATAGTAGATTCCTGTGTATTGTGCTATCCAGCTGTGTATATATCATAGTGGAACACTTTCGCTTCGTAATTGGTCTCAAAGATGGAAGTAATTCTCTTGATTGCTATTTCGAAAGATAGAATCAAGTCATTGTTCCTCAATTGACGATAATAGTTCTGACGATACATTAATAGAATAGGCAATTTGGCCAATGTGGAAACACTATAATGACGATCGTGTGAGCGACAATACTGGGATCGTCGTGGAAGCGGTATCGTTGGAAGCGGACAAAAATTACAATCATTTTGTGAGGTAAAAAATTTCAAAATCCACAGACATTTTTCCTGGATAATGCGTAAAAGAATAATCGATCCATCCTCACTGACTCAACAAGTGGACAATATTTGAAAAACGAATATTCTTTTGAAAATCATGCGGAAAATGGAAAATGAGTTTCCACTCAATTTTTCCAACTCGAGCGTTTCGAGGGGTGG
This sequence comes from Brachyptera risi, assembly GCA_964007535.1. Taxonomy (NCBI): domain Eukaryota; kingdom Metazoa; phylum Arthropoda; class Insecta; order Plecoptera; family Taeniopterygidae; genus Brachyptera; species Brachyptera risi. The sequence continues at coordinate 49,067 of OZ023339.1, forward strand.
CGGAAAAATACCGAAGCCATAATGTAGGTGCTGGAAAATAATTCGACATCTTCATCCGCGATTTTCCGACTGACCCATTTTCCACCGAGTTGTGGTCGGAAAAGCGTCATTCGAGTGGATTGGTCAGAAGTCGTGAATTCTGAGCAATTGCATCGTGCGTGGTATCGTTGGGAGCGTATCAAAGAGAGAATTGACAAAATAATATTCTTCCTTATTCCATCACCAATGGTTTGGCGACAAATGTGAGAGCAAGAATGAACCGATGGGAAAATGGCAAGTGAAAAAACAACAGGACAACGTCGTGCATGGTATCGTTCGAAGCGTATTGAAGAGTGTATTCCAAAAATGTCCTTGTCACAAAATATCAACCCCGATGGTATTAAAGTGATGGGAGAATGAAAAATTGAACTCATCGCCAGTATACATACACTAGGCAAACGCGTTATGTGTTGCCGCGTTGATGGATGAGCTGGAACACATCAACTCGCCTTCTGATTGGTTATTATATATTTATATATATATATATATATATATATATATATATATATATATATATATATATATATATATATATATATATATATATATATATATATATATATATATATATATATATATATATATACATCTTGAGGTCACATCACATCACTGCCATCTTATTTTCAGTCATGAATTTTTATGATAATAAAATGAAGCTTTGTTTTGTTCGTTTACAATTATTGGGCGGTGTCACCTGTAGCTTGTATTTGATACGTATCTTGATAGCTTTGAATGATTCATAGAAATTACATCTCCTATTTTTTTAAAATCAAAACGGCTGATCCGATCCGAGTGACAGTTCGTGATAATGTGTATCATCATCGGATTGAAATTCTCTAAGAATTTGAATTCTCTTGGATAGAATATTCCCCCTACATTTTTCTTCATGGGTTATTCTCATGGGATTTTTTGAAACTTTGAAATGAACTATCTCAGAAGTGGTTCAACCGATCGCGCCTCAAAACTATACAGTATCGAATTAGAGATAATGATACTTGTGTGAGCCAAGTTTCAACTAATTTTCAATTTTTGTCGGACCTGTGGAGAGCGAATACAAAAAAGAAGTACTCTCTTCGGGTATGGTGATATTGCGTCTTCGCTCCGCTCATCCAAATAATAGGATAGCGATTTTGATCAATGTGGAAACCCTTTAGTGGCGATTGCGAGCGAACCTGTGATGAATTCGTCGTGGGAGCGGAATGGTTGGAAGCGGAAAAAAATAACAACGAATTTGAGAGAGATGATTCTCAATAAACACCAACAGTCTTGACGGAAAATTCGGAAAAGCGTCGGAAAAATCGGTCGTTTTTTTGTCCAAATTGATTCATCATCGACCGAGGAAGGTGGAAAATATTTGAGAAAAATAAATTGAGCGAAAATCGTGTGGAAAATGGAAAATTGGTTACCATCAAATTGTTGGAACTCGTGCGTTTGGAGAGATGAGGGAAAAATTCTGACGCCATATTGTAGGTCGAAAGGAATCATCCGACCTGTGTGTCCTGGCGATTCTCCGATATCATCATTTTCCACCGAGTTGTGGTCGGAAAAGCCTGATTGAAGTGAATCGATGAAAAGTCGTGAGATGGAAGCAATTGCATCGTGCGTGGTATCGTTGGAAGCGTATAAGGTAGAGAATCACAGACATGATGATTTCATACATCTAGCACCAATAGTTTGATTTGTTTCAGTAGTTTGAAAAAATATTCCAACAATTACCACAGTACTGGTGGCCAGATCATGACGATAGCGGTATCGTTGGAAGCGGAAATAAATTACAGTTCTTTGAACGGAAAAAAGTAAGAAATGTGACCAACATTTGACTCGGAAAATCATGGGAAAAATGACACGTCAATGTCGAATCGATCAAAACGTGATCAACATTGTTTGGGAAAACTTGATCGAAAAACGTGCGGAGAATGAGTTTTCAATCAATTTGTTTGTCGGAAAGGATGAAAAAGTGCTGAGAAATCATTCGACAAGGTGTATCGGCGCATTTCCGAATGGAACATTTTCCACCGAATATTTGTCAGAAAAGCGTAATTGAATTGGACTGGCAAAAAGTCGTAAATTGGAAGGATATGCATCGTGCATGGTATCGTTGGGAGCGTGTCGTAGAGGAGAATACCAGAATGGAATATTTAATAGAATCATTCGGACATGAAATGGAAAGAAAAATAATATGAATGAGAAAGAATGCAAATATAACGGAATATGAACCGTTCGAAGAGTATCGAACAAGGGATTACCGAAATGTCTAGCATCGATCATGTGACTGAAAAAAAATACAGTTTCAAGAAGGTTATGAAACGAGATGTGAGTATTTTTTATTCTACAATATATACATGGAGTAACATGTGAAACTGTTGACAAATTTTCATACATATGACAAGATGAACATTTCATCTCTCATAATTGGAACCCTTTTATTGCATTCGAGATATATATGAACACTGAACGATCGCAAGGTTGCACACCAACAAACAATGCCCAACCTCAACCACTGTTTTCCTCACTATTGCATTTAGGGTATATACAAACTGGAAATTAGTTGCAAGGTTTGGATACAAATCCACGGTACACAACCCTAACCAAGGTCCACCTCTCTATTGCATTCAGGGTATATACAGACTGAGAAATACGCGGGGGTTTGCGCACCTACATGCACCCTAACCACTGTTCACCCTTCTATAGCATTCAGAGTATTCACAAACTGAGAGATATCGCAAGGTTGGCACCCCAACCCAGACTGCCCGAACCCAAACGATGTCCACCCCTCTATTCCATTCGATGTATGAACAAATCGAGTAATACGCGAAGTATATACATCTACCTACACTGCCCAAACTAAGCCACTGTCCACCCTTCTATTACATTCAGGGTGGATACAAATTGTGAATTATTTCAAGGTTTGCAGACAAACCCACACTACACAACACTACCAACTGTCCACCTCTCTATTGCATCTTGGTTATTTACAAGGCTTATACATCAACCTAGACTGCCCAACCCAAACCACTGAAGACTGAACACACTTCTATTGCATTTGGGGTATATACAAATTGTGAATGATCACAAGGTTCGCATACGAACCCACACTACACAACCCTAACCACTGTTCACCTCTCTATTGCATTATGAGTATATACAAACTGAGAAATACGCGAGGTTTGAACATCAACCTAGACCGCCCAACCCTAACCACTGTCCACTCTTCTACCGCGATCAGAGTATTCACGAACTGTGAGATATCGTAAGGTTTGCACACCAACCAAAACTGCCCAAACCTAGCCGCTGTCCAGCCCTCTATTCCATACAGGGTATATACCGACTGGGGAATACGCGAGGTTCAAATATCAACCTAGACAGCCCAATCCCAACCACTGACCACCTCTCTACTGCATTCAGGGTATATACGGAGTACTGATTACTATTGGCTCATACATCAACCTGGACTGCCCAACAATAATCGCTGTCCACCTCTCAACTGCTTTCAAGGTATATACAAAGTACTGAATACGCAAGGTCTATACATCGACCTAGACTGCCCAACCCTAACCACTGTCCACCGCTCTATTGCATCTGGGATGAAAAGAAATTGTGAATTATCGCAAGATTTGCATACAAACCCAAACCACACAACCCTGACCGCTGTCCACCTCTCTTCCGCATCTTGGTTATTTACAAACTACTGAATACTCGAGGCTTATTTATCCACCCGGACTGCCCAACCGTAATCACTTGATACCTCTCTATTGCATTTGGGGTGAATACAAAGTACCGAATGAGCAATGTTCCTAAATCAACCTAGACTGCCCAACCCCAACCACTGTCCACCTGTCTATTGCATTTCGGTTATATACAAACTACCAAATACTCGAGGCTTATACATCAACCTAGAATGCCCGAACCTAACCACTGTCCACCTCTCTAGTGCATTCAGGTTATATACAGAGTACTGAAACCGCAAGATTTACACATCAACCCAGACAGCCCACCCTTACCACAGTCCACCTCTCTAGAGTATTTTGGTTATGTACCAATTACCTGATACTCGAGACTTGTACATCAACCTTTTTCGCCCAACCATAACCACTGTTCACCTGTCTATTGCATTTCGGTTATATACAAAATACCAAATACTCGAGGCTTATACATCGACCTAGAATGCCCGAACCTAACCACTGTCCACCTCTCTATTGCATTCAGGGTATACACAGAATACAGAATTACCACATATGCAAGGTTAATATATCCAACCAGACTGACCAACCCTAATCACTGTCCAACTCTCTATTGCATTTGGGGTTTATATTTGCAGATGATTGTGTGGTATATAGGGAAATCAATACAGAGGAGGAAGTAGTAGCTATTCAGGCAGATTTGACGGCACTTAATTGTTGGGTTCAGTTGAACAAGATGGGGTTAAATGAAGGGAAGTGTAAGTTAGTCACCTTTGGTAGGAGGAGAGTGAGGGCTGATGTAGTGTATGATGTAGGAGGGAAGTCACTTGAGTCAGTGGAAAATTACAAGTACTTGGGGGTGGTATTTGATAGACGTCTAGGGTGGGGGAGTCAGATTGAGAGAATAGTAAAAACGAGTATAAATGCACTAAACTTTGTAATGAGGCAGCTTAGGGGGACAAGTATGAAGATAAAGGAAAAGGCTTATTTCTCGTTAGTGCGTCCCATGGTGGAATATGCTAGTTCAGTTTGGGATCCTTATAGATTAGGTGAGATAAGGGATGTGGAAAGGGTGCAAAGGATTGCAGTTAGAAGGGTTACAGGTAGGGTTAGGAGGTGGAAATGGGGGGAGAATGAAAGGGGGGAGAGGGTGAGAATATTGGAGAGTCCATCTGAGATGATCCGAGACTTGGGATGGCGGGAATTGGAAATACGGAGAAAGGAGGATCGGATCTGTAATTTCTTCAGGGTAATGGAAGGAGAAGGGGGCTGGGGAGAGTTGAATAGGTTGATTGAAAGGAATGAGTCAGGGTATGGGGGTAGGCGAAGTCATGATGGAGCAGTAGTTATGAAGGGGGCTAGATTAGATGTCGGTAAGTTCTCTTTCTTGAATAGGACAGGTAGGGATTGGAATAGGCTTAGTAGAAGTATACTTGAGGAGGATGAAATAGGGTTGAAGCTATTCCGTCAGAAGGTTAGGGAGGCGATAGGATAGGATTGATAGGGAACTTGCCACCGCGCATTTATGTGCAACTGCAAGAGTTAATAATAATAATAATAATAATAATACAAAGTACTGAATAAGCAGGGCTTCCACACCACCCTGACTGCCCAACCCTAACCACCATCCACCTTTCTAGTGTATTCGGGATATATACAAAGTACTGAATACGCAAGGTTAACACACCACCTTGACTGTCTAACACTGACCACTGTCCACCTCTCTATTGAATTCAGGAAATATACAAAGAACTGAAAACGCGAGGTTCATACAACAACATGGACTGCCCAACCCTAACCACTGTCCACCGCTGTATTGCATTCGGGGTATATACACCGTACAGGTTATGCAGACCCATACATCAACCCAGACTGTCCAACCCCAACCACTGTCCACCTCACTTTTGCATTCGGGGTATTTCCAAGGTACTGAGTACGCAAAGTTCCCACACCACCCTGACAGCCCCACCCTAACCACTGTCCACCTCTCTATTGTATTCAGGATATATACAATGTACTGAATACGCCAGGTTAACACATATGCAAGGTTTATACATCAACCCAGACTGCCCAACCCCGACAATTGTCCACCTCTCCATTGCATTCAGGGTTCGTACAGAGTTCAGAATGTGCAGACTCATACATCAACCAAGACTGCCCGACCCCAACCACTGTCAACCTCTCTATTGAATTTAGGGTATATACAGAGTAGAGAATATGCAAGGTTTATACATATACCCAGACTGCCCAACCCTAACCACTGTCCAGCTCCCTATTGCATTGGAGGTATATACAAAGTACTAGTTACTCGAGGCTCATACATCAACCCGGACTGCCCAACCCTAATTGCTGTCCACCTCTCTTTTGCATTCAGGGTATATCCGAAGTGCTGAATACGCGAGGTTTTTTCATCAACCCAGACTGCCTAACTCTCGCCACTGTCCACCGCTCTACTGCATTCAGGGTATATTCAAATTGTGAATTATCACAAGGTTTGCATACAAACCAACACTACACAACCCTAACCACTGTCCAACTCTCTTTTGCATCTTGGTTATATACAAACTACTAAATACTCGAGGCTTATACATCAACCCAGAATGCCCAACCCTAACCGCTGTTCCCCTTTTCATCGCATTTAGGGTATATACAGAGAACTGAACACGCAAATGTTTCATTCATCAACCCAGACTGCCCAACCCCAACCGCTGACTACCCTTTCTATTCCATTTTGGTTATATACAAAGTACTGAATAAGCGAGTCTTATACATCAACCAAGACTGCTCAACCCTAACCACTGTCTACCTCTATTTTGCATTCAGGGCATATGGAAAGTACTGAATACGCAAGGTTGATATATCAACTCGAACTGCCCAAACCCAACCACTGTTCATCGCTCTATTGCATCTTGGTTATATACGAACTACCAAATACTCGAGGCTCATACAGCAACCCAGACTGCCCAACCCTTAACGCTGTCCACCCCTCTATTGCATTCAGGGTATGAACTGAAGTAGAGATAACGCCAGGTTCATACATAAACCTGGACGTCCCAACCCTAACCACTGTCCACATTTCTATTGCATTCGGTGTATATTGTACTAAGTACCGAATACGCAAGGTTTATACATCAACCGGGACCGCCCAACCCTGAACGCTGTCGACCTCCCTTCCGCAATCAGGGTATATACAAAGTACTGAATACGCAAATTTCATACATAAACCTAGACTACCCAACCCCAACCACTGATAAACTCACTATTGCAATCCAGGATAAATACAAACTACCAAATACTCGAGACCTAGACATCAACCTAGACTGCCCGAACCCAACCGCTGTCCATCTCTATATTGCATTTGGGGTTCATACGAAGTACTGAATACACGAGGTTCATACATCATCCTAGACTGCCCAACCCTGACCACTATCAACCTCTCTATCGCATATGGGGCATACACAGAGTACTGAACACGAGCCCGAGGATGGTTGTGTTGGTGGCCCGCGTCAGTGACGACTCGTTCGCGTGGCGTGGTACGACTTTGGTCGGACTCGCCATGATTGAGGACTTGGCCTCGATCAGGCCACGCCAGTGTGCGTGAGTGTTGGTGGCAATAGAGGCGGCCTCTCAACACGGTGTGGCCGTTGACAAGGCCTATGGCATTTTTGATCAGTCTGGTCACGCATGCGGTCCATCGGCTCCAAGTAAAACGAGCCGAGTTGCTGGCCTGAAGGAGGACCTAAAACGGTCGTTATGAGGACCTCATAAGACGTGTTTTCCCGAGAGAGCAGAATGGTCGATGCCGAAACGATCTACGTTGTACTCATGGAATCATCTTCGGAATCATTGTTGAGGCTCTCATTCATTTCCATTCCCTCGTGAATGTCGTCTTTTTATGTGGGGGCATTTTTGTTCTCTCCATCTTTCGAGAGAAAAGAATAGTGAATACACAAGAATCAACTCAAATTGAGAATCATTATTTTCGCTTGTCGTCGTACCGATTGATGCGGAAAGACTGTGGAATGGACCTGAAAAAAAGGAAAATAACGCATAATGCCAACCTGCACGCGGTGTTCCCAAGCGGTCACCCATCCAAGTACTCACCACGCCCGATGTTGCTTAACTGAGGTGATCGGACGAGCTCGAATAATTTCACAGTCATAACTGGGTGCAGCGAAGCTGCGCATTGTGTCACCAGTGCCGACCGAGATGGGTTATGAAAGGTTTCTCCTGAAATTGTATGGTCCTGATTAGTATTGAGTCGGTTTCCTACAGTTTATTAGCTTGTAATATGCGCTTCAATTCTTTTGAAATTATTGAGGAATAACAATTGAATTTTGCCAGGGTAAGGGTAGAATGCACTACCGGCGATTTCGATTCGTCATGCGGTTTTCTGTGAATGTTATTTGTGTGTATTGGATTCGGAAATTTTTGTTTCGTATCCAATTTCATCAATTTTAATATTAATCAATATCAATATCAATATTTTAATTCTAGATTACTGATTTCAGCATATAATATCGAAAGGAATGAGAAAAAAAAGAGAGCGAGAAAGAGCAAAAAAGCCGAATTGAAAAGAGAGAAAAAAAAGGAGAAGAAAACTTTAGTTAATATAATCTAATACAATAACAAGGATGAATGGAAACAAAATGAAGTTGTGAAAGAAGAAGAAAGAAACGATGAAAAAATGAAAAAGATGAATGAAAGGCAGAAAAGAATGGAAATAGTTCTTATGTTATGTACGATTTGAATATTGAAAAACAAGTTTTCGGCACTTGATCAGTCAAAGATTGTGTTGAGGGTTCGTAGTATATATATAAATTAAAGTGATAATTTTGTTTCGAATCACAACATTGATGTTTTTAACATTTGATTGAGAGATATTTGAAGAAGAAATGGTGTGTGTTCAGTTTATGGTGTGGTTTGTGTTCATTAATAGGATAGCGATTTTGGGACTGGACAAAAGACGTTTTTGACGATCGTGTGCGACCCATCGATGGGATCGTCGTGGGAGTGGTATCGTTGGAAGCGGAAAAAAATTACGAATATTCGAGTGCGGCGCGACAATCCACACCGTTCCATACTGGGTTGCAGAGATCGCTGACGCGATTGGCCAGCCGGCACGGCCAGCGCAAAGTCGACCCACGGAACGGGTATATTACCGTTCGGCTTGTGAATGCAATCGGAGGGTGGACAGCGGTTGGGGTTGGGCAGTCCGAGTTGATGTATGAACCTCGCGAGTTTCAGTGTTTGTATAATTACACCCTGATTGCAATAGGAGGGTGGATAGCGGTAAATGTTGGGCATTCTGGATTGGTGTGCAAACTTCGCATTTTCCTTGATTTGTATATACTCTGAATGCTAAAGAGAGGTGGACGGTACATGGGGTTGTGTAGTTTGGGTTTGTATGCAAAAATTGTGATTTTTTTCACCTCGTATATACCCTAAATGACATACAGAGGTGGACCGCGGATAGGGTTGGACCGTCCATGTTGGTGTATAAGCCTCGCGTATGTTGGTGCTGATGAATACCCTGAATGCAATAGTGGGGTGAAAAGCGTTTAGGGTTGGGCAGTCTGGGTTGATTTTTGAACCTCGCGTATTTCTTAGTTTTTCTATACCAGAAATGCAATGGAGAGGTGAACACTGGTTAGGGTTGTGTAGTCTAGGTTGATGTAAGAACCTTCCGTATTCAGTACATTGTATATACACGAAATGCAATAGGAGGGTGGAAAGTGGTGAGAATTGGGCAGTCTGGGTTGATGTATGAACCTTGCGTATTCAGTACATTGTATATACCCAGAAAGCAATAGATATGTGGACAGTGGTTAGGGTTGAGCAGTCTAGGTCGATGTATAGGCCTCGAGTATGCATTAGTGTGTATATAACCAAAAATGCAATCGGGAGGTGGACAGTGGATAGGGTTGGGCAGTCTAGGTTGATGTATAAACCTTGCATATTCAGTGCTTCGTATAAACCCTTCATGCAATAGAGAGATGGACAGTGGTTGGGGTTGGGCAGTCTAGGTTGATGTATAAACCTCGAGTATTCGGTAGTTTGTATTAATCCTGGATTGCAATAGTGAGGTTATCAGTGGTTGGGGTTGGGCAGTCTAGGTTGATGTATGAAGTCTAGCGTGTTCAGTACTTTGTATATGCCCCATATGAAATAGAGAGGTTGATAGTGGTTAGGGTTGGGCAGTCTAGGTTGATGTATGAACCTCGTGTATTCAGTACTTCGTATGAACCTCAAATGCAATAAAGAGATGGACAGCCGTTGGGTTCGGGCGGTCTAGGTTGATGTTCAAGTCTCGAGAATTTGGTAGTTTATATATATCCTGGATTGCAATAGTGAGGTTATCGGTGGTTGGGGTTGGGCAGTCTAGGTTGATGTATGAAGTCTAGCGTGTTCAGTACTTTGTGTATGCCCTATATGTAATAGAGAGGTTGATAGTGGTTAGGGTTGGGCAGTCTAGGTTGATGTATGAACCTCGTGTATTCAGTACTTCGTATGAACCTCAAATGCAATATAGAGATGGACAGCGGTTGGGTTCGGGTAGTCTAGGTTGATGTATAAGCCTCGAGCATTCAGTAGTTTGTATATATCCTGGATTGCAATAGTGAGGTTATCAGTGGTTGGGGTTGGGCAGTCTAGGTTGATGTATGCAGTCTAGCGTGTTCAGTACTTTGTATATGCCCTATATGCAATAGAGAGGTTGATAGTGGTTAGGGTTGGGCAGTCTAGGTTGATGCATGAACCTCGTGAATTCACTACTTCGTATGAACACCAAATGCAATAAAGAGATGGACAGCGGTTGGGTTCGGGCGGTCTAGGTTGATGTTCAAGTCTCGAGTATTTGGTAGTTTGTATATATCCTGGATTGCAATAGTGATTTTATCAGTGGTTGGGGTTGGGTAGTCTAGGTTGACGTATGAAATTTGCGTATTCAGTACTTTGTATATACCCTGATTGCGAAAGGGAGGTCGACAGCGTTCAGGGTTGGGCGGTCCCGGTTGATTTATAAACCTCGCGTATTCAGTACTCAGTACAATATACACTGAATGCAATAGAAATGTGGACAGTGGTTAGGGTTGGGAAGTCCAGGTTTATGTATGAACCTGGCGTTCTCTGTACTTTAGTTTATACCCTGAATGCAATAGAGGGGTGGACAGCGAAAAAGGTTGGGCAGTCTGGGTTGTTGTATGAGCCTCGAGTATTTGGTAGTTCGTATATAACCAAGATGCGATAGAGCGATGAACAGTGGTTGGGTTTGGGCAGTTCGTGTTGATTCATTAACCTTGCGTATTCAGTACTTTCTATATGCCCTGAATGCAAAATAGAGGTAGACAGTGGTTAGGGTTGAGCAGTCTTGGTTGATGTGTAAGACTCGCGTATTCAGTACTTTGTATATAACCAAAATGACATAGAAAGGGTAGACAGCGGTTGGGGTTGGGCAGTCTGGGTTGATGTATGGAACATTCGCGCGTGCAGTTCTCTGTATATACCATGAATGCGATGAAAAGGCGAAAAGCGGTTAGGGTTGGGCATTCTGGGTTGATGTATAAGCCTCGAGTATTCAGTAGTTTGTATATAACCAAGATGCAAAAGAGAGTTGGACAGTGGTTAGGGTTGTGTGGTGTTGGTTTGTATGCAAACCTTGTGATAATTCACAATTTGAATATACCCTGAATGCAATAGAGCGGTGGACAGTGGCGAGGGTTAGCCACGCTGGGATGATGAAAAAACCTCGCGTATTCAGCACTTCGGATATACCCTGAATGCAATAGAGGGGTGGACAGCGATTAGGGTTGGGCAGTCCGGGTTGATGTATGAGCCTCGAGTAACTAGTACTTCGAATATACCCCAAATGCAATAGAGATTTTTACAGTGGTTAGGGTTGGACAGTCTGGGATGATGTATAAACCTCGCGTATCCTTCGGTTTGTTTCTGACCTGCATGAAATAGAGGGGTGGACAGCTGCCACGATCGGGTAGTCTGGGTCTGTGTGCAAACCTTGCGATATCTTACTTTCTGAGAATACTCAGAATGCGATAGAAGGTACGGACAGTCGTCAGGCTTGGGCACTCTAGGTTGATGTATGAACCTCGCAAATTTCTTAGTTTGTACATACTCGAAATGCAATAGTGAGGTGGACAGTAGCTAGGGTTGTGTAGTGTGGGTCAGTATGCAAACCTTTTGATTAATGACAAGTTCTATATACCCTGAATGCAAGAGGGAGGTGGACAGTGGTGAGTGTTGTCTGGTGTGAGTTTGTATGCAAACCTTGTGATCATTCACAATTTGCCCATACTCCAGAACTGATAGAGATGTGTACAGTGGTTAGGTTTGGGCATTCTAGGTTGATGTGTGAACCTTGCATATTCAGTACTTTGTATGTACAATGATGGAATAGAGGAGTGAACAGTGTTTAGGGTTGCGCAGTCTAGGTTGTTTTCTGAACCCTGCATATTCAGTACTTAGTATATACCCTAAATGCCATGGAGTTGTGGACAGTGGTTACGGTTGGGCAGTCCAGTGGTTGGGGTTGGACAGTCTGGGTTGATGTATGGGTCTGCATATCCTGTACGGTGTATATACCCCGAATGCAATACAGCGGTGGACAGTGGTTACGGTTGGGCGGTCCAGGTTGTTGTATGAACCTCGCGTTTTCAGTTCTTTGTATATTTCCTGAATTCAATAGAGAGGTGGACAGTGGTCAGTGTTAGACAGTCAAGGTGGTGTGTTAACCTTGCGTATTCAGTACTTTGTATATATCCCGAATACACTAGAAAGGTGGATGGTGGTTAGGGTTGGGCAGTCAGGGTGGTGTGGAAGCCCTGCGTATTCAGTACTTTGTATGAACCCTAAATGCAATAGAACGATACCATTCACGATTGGTAACTTTCGTTTTTCACACTTTCCATTTTCTCATTGAATCATTCTAGTTTTCTCGTTCCCATCAGAACCATTTGTGCTCATATTATCCTCTATACGTGTCTGATATGATCCTCTATAAGTGTCTAATATGATTCTCTATACGTGTCTGATATGATCCTCTATACGTGTCTCATATGATCCTCTATACGTGTCTCATATGATCCTCTATACGTGTCTCATATGATCCTCTATACGTGTCTCATATGATCCTCCATACCTGTCTCATATGATCCTCTATACGTGTCTCATATTATTCTCTATACGTGTCTGATATGATCCTCTATACGTGTCTAATATGATTCTCTATACGTGTCTGATATGATCCTCTATACGTGTCTCATATGATCCTCTATACGTGTCTCATATGATCCTCTATACGTGTCTCATATGATCCTCTATACGTGTCTCATATGATCCTCAATACCTGTATCATATTATCCTCTTCACATGTCTCATATGATCCTCTATACGTGTCTCATATGATCCTCTATACATGTCTCATATGATCCTCTATACGTGTCTCATATGATCCTCTATAAGTGTCTCATATTATCCTCTATACATGTCTCATATGATCCTCTATACATGTCTCATATGATCCTCTATACATGTGTCATATGATCCTCTATACGTGTCTCATATGATCCTCTATACATGTCCCATATGATCCTCTATACATGTCTCACATGATCCTCTATACATGTCTCATATGATCCTCTATACGTGACTCATATGATCCTCCATACATGTCTCATATGTTCATCTATACGTGTCTCATATGATCCTCTATTCGTGTCTCATATGTTCCTCTATACGTATCTCATATGATCCTCTATACATGTCTCATATGATCCTCTATACTTGTCTCATAACATCCTCTATACATGTCTCATATGATCCTCCATACATGTCTCATATGATCCTCTATACGTGTCTCATATGATCCTCTTTACATGTCTCATATTATCCTCTATACCTTTCTCATATGATCCTCTATACATGTCTCATATGATCCTCCATACATGTATCATATGATCCTCTATACATGTCTCATATGATCCTCTATACGTGTCTCATATGATCCTCTATACGTGTCTCATATGATCCTCTATGCGTGTCTTATATGTTCCTCTATACGTGTCCCATATGATCCTCCTTACATGTCTCATATGATCCTCTATACCTGTCTCATATGATCCTCGATTCGTGTCTCATATGATCCTCTATACGTGTCTCATATGATCCTCTATACGTGTCTCATATGATTCTCTATACGTGTCTCATAACATCCTCTATACATGTCTCATATGATCCTCCATACATGTCTCATATGATCCTCTATACGTGTCTCATATGATCCTCTTTACATGTCTCATATGATCCTCTATACCTGTCTCATATGATCCTCGATTCGTGTCTCATATGATCCTCTATACGTGTATCATATGATCCCCTATACGTGTCTCATATGATCCTCTATAGGTGTCTCATATGATCCTCTTTACGTGTCTCATATGATCCTCTATAAGTGTCTCATATGATCCTATATACGTGTCTCATATGATCCTCCATACGTGTCTCATATGATCCTCTATACGCGTCTCATATGATCCTCTATACGTGTCTGATATGATCCTCTATACTTGTCTCATATGATCGTCTATACGTGTCTGACATGATCCTCTATACGTGTCTCATATGATCCTCAATACATATCTCATATGATCCTCTATACATGTGTCATATGATCCTCTATACGTGTCCCACATGATCCTCTATACATGTCTCATATGATCCTCTATACATGTCTCATATGATCCTCTTATCCTCATATGAGACATGTATGGAGGATCATATGAGTCACGTATAGAGGATCATATGAGACATGTATAGAGGATCATGTGAGACATGTATAGAGGATCATATGGGACATGTATAGAGGATCATATGAGACACGTATAGAGGATCATATGACACATGTATAGAGGATCATATGAGACATGTATAGAGGATCATATGAGACATGTATAGAGGATAATATGAGACACTTATAGAGGATCATATGAGACACGTATAGAGGATCATATGAGACATGTATAGAGGATCATATGAGACACGTATAGAGGATCATATGAGACATGTGAAGAGGATAATATGATACAGGTATTGAGGATCATATGAGACACGTATAGAGGATCATATGAGACACGTATAGAGGATCATATGAGACACGTATAGAGGATCATATGAGACACGTATAGAGGATCATATCAGACACGTATAGAGAATCATATTAGACACGTATAGAGGATCATATCAGACACGTATAGAGAATAATATGAGACACGTATAGAGGATCATATGAGACAGGTATGGAGGATCATATGAGACACGTATAGAGGATCATATGAGACACGTATAGAGGATCATATGAGACACGTATAGAGGATCATATGAGACACGTATAGAGGATCATATCAGACACGTATAGAGAATCATATTAGACACTTATAGAGGATCATATCAGACACGTATAGAGGATAATATGAGCACAAATGGTTCTGATGGGAACGAGAAAACTAGAATGATTCAATGAGAAAATGGAAAGTGTGAAAAACGAGAGTTACCAATCGTGAATGGTATCGTTCTATTGCATTTAGGGTTCATACAAAGTACTGAATACGCAGGGCTTCCACACCACCCTGACTGCCCAACCCTAACCACCATCCACCTTTCTAGTGTATTCGGGATATATACAAAGTACTGAATACGCAAGGTTAACACACCACCTTGACTGTCTAACACTGACCACTGTCCACCTCTCTATTGAATTCAGGAAATATACAAAGAACTGAAAACGCGAGGTTCATACAACAACCTGGACCGCCCAACCGTAACCACTGTCCACCGCTGTATTGCATTCGGGGTATATACACCGTACAGGATATGCAGACCCATACATCAACCCAGACTGTCCAACCCCAACCACTGGACTGCCCAACCGTAACCACTGTCCACAACTCCATGGCATTTAGGGTATATACTAAGTACTGAATATGCAGGGTTCAGAAAACAACCTAGATTGCGCAACCCTAAACACTGTTCACTCTTCTATTCCATCATTGTACATACAAAGTACTGAATATGCAAGGTTCACACATCAACCTAGAATGCCCAAACCTAACCACTGTCCACATCTCTATCAGTTCTGGAGTATGGGCAAATTGTGAATGATCACAAGGTTTGCATACAAACTCACACCAGACAACACTCACCACTGTCCACCTCCCTCTTGCATTCAGGGTATATAGAACTTGTCATTAATCAAAAGGTTTGCATACTGACCCACACTACACAACCCTAGCTACTGTCCACCTCACTATTGCATTTCGAGTATGTACAAACTAAGAAATTTGCGAGGTTCATACATCAACCTAGAGTGCCCAAGCCTGACGACTGTCCGTACCTTCTATCGCATTCTGAGTATTCTCAGAAAGTAAGATATCGCAAGGTTTGCACACAGACCCAGACTACCCGATCGTGGCAGCTGTCCACCCCTCTATTTCATCCAGGTCAGAAACAAACCGAAGGATACGCGAGGTTTATACATCATCCCAGACTGTCCAACCCTAACCACTGTAAAAATCTCTATTGCATTTGGGGTATATTCGAAGTACTAGTTACTCGAGGCTCATACATCAACCCGGACTGCCCAACCCTAATCGCTGTCCACCCCTCTATTGCATTCAGGGTATATCCGAAGTGCTGAATACGCGAGGTTTTTTCATCATCCCAGCGTGGCTAACCCTCGCCACTGTCCACCGCTCTATTGCATTCAGGGTATATTCAAATTGTGAATTATCACAAGGTTTGCATACAAACCAACACGACACAACCCTAACCACTGTCCAACTCTCTTTTGCATCTTGGTTATATACAAACTACTGAATACTCGAGGCTCATACATCAACCCAGAATGCCCAACCCTAACCGCTTTTCGCCTTTTCATCGCATTCATGGTATATACAGAGAACTGCACGCGCGAATGTTCCATACATCAACCCAGACTGCCCAACCCCAACCGCTGTCTACCCTTTCTATGTCATTTTGGTTATATACAAAGTACTGAATACGCGAGTCTTACACATCAACCAAGACTGCTCAACCCTAACCACTGTCTACCTCTATTTTGCATTCAGGGCATATAGAAAGTACTGAATACGCAAGGTTAATGAATCAACACGAACTGCCCAAACCCAACCACTGTTCATCGCTCTATCGCATCTTGGTTATATACGAACTACCAAATACTCGAGGCTCATACAACAACCCAGACTGCCCAACCTTTTTCGCTGTCCACCCCTCTATTGCATTCAGGGTATAAACTAAAGTACAGAGAACGCCAGGTTCATACATAAACCTGGACTTCCCAACCCTAACCACTGTCCACATTTCTATTGCATTCAGTGTATATTGTACTGAGTACTGAATACGCGAGGTTTATAAATCAACCGGGACCGCCCAACCCTGAACGCTGTCGACCTCCCTTTCGCAATCAGGGTATATACAAAGTACTGAATACGCAAATTTCATACGTCAACCTAGACTACCCAACCCCAACCACTGATAAAATCACTATTGCAATCCAGGATATATACAAACTACCAAATACTCGAGACTTAAACATCAACCTAGACTGCCCGAACCCAACCGCTGACCATCTCTTTATTGCATTTGGGGTTCATACGAAGTACTGAATACACAAGGTTCATACATCAACCTGGACTGCCCAACCCTAACCACTATCAACCTCTCTATCGCATATGGGGCATACACAGAGTACTGAACACGCTAGACTTCATAAATCAACCTAGACTGCCCAACCCCAACCACTGATAACCTCACTATTGCAATCCAGGATATATACAAACTACTGAATACTCGAGGCTTATACATCAACCTAGACTACCCGAACCCAACCGCTGTCCATCTCTATATTGCATTTGAGGTTCATACGAAGTACTGAATACACGAGGTTCATACATCAACCTAGACTGCCCAACCCTAACCACTATCAACCTCTCTATTTCATATGGGGCATATACAAAGTACTGAACACGCTAGACTTCATACATCAACCTAGACTGCCCAACCCCAACCACTGATAACCTCACTATTGCAATCCAGGATTAATACAAACTACCGAATACTCGAGGTTTATACATCAACCTAGACTGCCCAACCCCAACCACTGTCCATCTCTCTATTGCATGAAGGGTTTATACGAAGCACTGAATATGCAAGGTTTATACATCAACCTAGACTGCCCAACCCTATCCACTGTCCACCTCCCGATTGCATTTTTGGTTATATACACACTAATGCATACTCGAAGCCTATACATCGACCTAGACTGCTCAACCCTAACCACTGTCCACATATCTATTGCTTTCTGGGTATATACAATGTACTGAATACGCAAGGTTCATACATCAACCCAGACTGCCCAATTCTCACCACTTTCCACCCTCCTATTGCATTTCGTGTATATACAATGTACTGAATACGGAAGGTTCTTACATCAACCTAGACTACACAACCCTAACCAGTGTTCACCTCTCCATTGCATTTCGGGTATAGAAAAACTAAGAAATACGCGAGGTTCAAAAATCAACCCAGACTGCCCAACCCTAAACGCTTTTCACCCCACTATTGCATTCAGGGTATTCATCAGCACCAACATACGCGAGGCTTATACACCAACATGGACGGTCCAACCCTATCCGCGGTCCTCCTCTGTATGTCATTTAGGGTATATACGAGGTGAAAAAAATCACAATTTTTGCATACAAACCCAAACTACACAACCCCATGTACCGTCCACCTCTCTTTAGCATTCAGAGTATATACAAATCAAGGAAAATGCGAAGTTTGCACACCAATCCAGAATGCCCAACATTTACCGCTATCCACCCTCCTATTGCAATCAGGGTGTAATTATACAAACACTGAAACTCGCGAGGTTCATACATCAACTCGGACTGCCCAACCCCAACCGCTGTCCACCCTCCGATTGCATTCACAAGCCGAACGGTAATATACCCGTTCCGTGGGTCGACTTTGCGCTGGCCGTGCCGGCTGGCCAATCGCGTCAGCGATCTCTGCAACCCAGTATGGAACGGTGTGGATTGTCGCGCCGCACTCGAATATTCGTAATTTTTTTCCGCTTCCAACGATACCACTCCCACGACGATCCCATCGATGGGTCGCACACGATCGTCAAAAACGTCTTTTGTCCAGTCCCAAAATCGCTATCCTATTAATGAACACAAACCACACCATAAACTGAACACACACCATTTCTTCTTCAAATATCTCTCAATCAAATGTTAAAAACATCAATGTTGTGATTCGAAACAAAATTATCACTTTAATTTATATATATACTACGAACCCTCAACACAATCTTTGACTGATCAAGTGCCGAAAACTTGTTTTTCAATATTCAAATCGTACATAACATAAGAACTATTTCCATTCTTTTCTGCCTTTCATTCATCTTTTTCATTTTTTCATCGTTTCTTTCTTCTTCTTTCACAACTTCATTTTGTTTCCATTCATCCTTGTTATTGTATTAGATTATTATTAACTAAAGTTTTCTTCTCCTTTTTTTTCTCTCTTTTCAATTCGGCTTTTTTTCTCTTTCTCGCTCTCTTTTTTTTCTCATTCTTTTCGATATTATATGCTGAAATCAGTAATCTAGAATTAAAATATTGATATTGATATTGATTAATATTAAAATTGATGAAATTGGATACGAAACAAAAATTTCCGAATCCAATACACACAAATAACATTCACAGAAAACCGCATGACGAATCGAAATCGCCGGTAGTGCATTCTACCCTTACCCTGGCAAAATTCAATTGTTATTCCTCTATAATTTCAAATGAATTGAAGCGCATATTACAAGCTAATAAACTGTAGGAAACCGACTCAATACTAATCAGGACCATACAATTTCAGGAGAAACCTTTCATAACCCATCTCGGTCGGCACTGGTGACACAATGCGCAGCTTCGCTGCACCCAGTTATGACTGTGAAATCATTCGAGCTCGTCCGATCACCGCAGTTAAGCAACATCGGGCGTGGTGAGTACTTGGATGGGTGACCGCTTGGGAACACCGCGTGCAGGTTGGCATTATGCGTTATTTTCCTTTTTTTCAGGTCCATTCCACAGTCTTTCCGCATCAATCGGTACGACGACAAGCGAAAATAATGATTCTCAATTTGAGTTGATTCTCGTGTATTCACTATTCTTTTCTCTCGAAAGATGGAGAGAACAAAAATGCCCCCACAAAAAAAGACGACATTCACGAGGGAATGGAAATGAATGAGAGCCTCAACAATGATTCCGAGGATGATTCCATGAGTACAACGTAGATCGTTTCGGCATCGACCATTCTGCTCTCTCGGGAAAACACGTCTTATGAGGTCCTCATAACGACCGTTTTAGGTCCTCCTTCAGGCCAGCAACTCGGCTCGTTTTACTTGGAGCCGATGGACCGCATGCGTGACCAGACTGATCAAAAGTGCCATAGGCCTTGTCAACGGCCACACCGTGTTGAGAGGCCGCCTCTATTGCCACCAACACTCACGCACACTGGCATGGCCTGATCGAGGCCAAGTCCTCAATCATGGCGAGTCCGACCAAAGTCGTACCACGCCACGCGAACGAGTCGTCACTGACGCGGGCCACCAACACAACCATCCTCGGGCTCTTGCCTGGCCAGGACTGCCCAGCAACTCGGCTCGTTTTACTTGAAGCCGGTGGACAGTGCATGCGGCACCAGTAGTACCAAAGCTGCATGGGTATTTGTCAACGGCCATACCATGTTGAAATCACCGGTTCTCGTCCGATCACCGCAGTTAAGCAACATCGGTCGTGGTCAGTACTTGGATGGGTGACCGCTTGGGAACACCACGTGCCGTTGGCATTTTGTTTTAATTTTTCTCCATCTCACAGTACCATCCGATCGGACGCCAAGCGGAAATTACTACATTCTGTATTTTATTAACATTGGTCATTTCGAAAAACGAATGGAAAAAGCGGACAACAAACAGTCGGGAGAAAATGGAAATGGGAGCGAACGATTTGTATGATGATTCGATGAGAAAAACACGATGCGTTTCGACATTGACTATTCTACTCTCTCGGGACTCATGTAGTGGTCCTTATAAGGACCGTTTTTTGTCAGCCATCAGGCTAGCAACTCGCGTCGATCTACTTGGAGCTGGTGTACTTGGTGACGGCTTTGGTGCCCTCGCTGACGGCGTGCTTGGCGAGCTCGCCAGGCAACAGCAGGCGGACGGCGGTCTGGATCTCGCGACTGGTGATCGTCGAACGCTTGTTGTAGTGAGCGAGGCGAGAGGCCTCGGCGGCGATGCGCTCGAAGATGTCGTTGACGAAGCTGTTCATGATGCTCATCGCCTTGGACGAGATGCCTGTGTCGGGGTGGACCTGCTTCAACACTTTGTAGATGTAGATGGCGTAGCTCTCTTTCCTCTTGCGCTTCTTCTTCTTGTCTCCCTTGCTGATGTTTTTCTGGGCCTTGCCCGCCTTCTTGGCCGCCTTACCGCTGGTTTTCGGTGGCATGTTGACGCGCCGAGATGCGAACAATAATGTCGGTCAAACTTTCACTCGCTTATACTGATAAGAATTGCACATTTCCCCCGCACCAATGAGTGACCCGGATCGACTGTGCGCCAGTCGCCCATGCAGAGTTTGTGAATAGCGACCGTACCAATCGGGTGTGATGGACAGAGTGAAAATGTGTCCGTTGGTGCGCGCGTTATGACAAACAGTTGGCACTAGGCAACATTCGTGAAAGCATGCCCCAGAGACATTTTTGAGCGTGTGCAAGTCGCAGATGATCAACCCCGTGTTCGCTCATTTATTTGGAAGTGCCCGTTTCATGCCACAAGGGCGATAAACTTAAATTTGTTCAGCAAATGCTCAGTTCAGTGTTCGGGAGTGCCCGTGTGACGATCACACCCCAAGGGTGATTTTTCCCTCAGGGGTGATCTTGCCCCCAAGGGCGATAAACTTAAATTTGTTTGGTTCAAATGTTCAGTCAAGGGTTCGGAATCACACGTATGTTCAAATTTCCCCAAGGGTGATTTTTCGCCAAGGGCGATACCCTCCCCAAGGGTGATTTTACTCCCCAAGGGCGAGTATCTTTGTTTTGCATGAAGCAAATGTTCGATTCAGTGTTCGTGAGTGTCCGCAATTCTTTATTTCGTGATTCGACCTCACAAGGGTGATTTGGCCCGCCAAGGGCGACAAACAATAATTCGCTCCAAGCGAATGCCCCACATACCCAAATCTCATCCGAACCTGTTTTTATCATCATATACACACATTTCCAGTGTCTCCCCCCCCCCCCATTCACCGCCAACTATCATAATCGATACTGTGCTATTAGTGGTCACTAATCTTCAATAATGACGGACACGGCAGCCAGTGCGTGGGTGACCGTGTCCAACGGGTCTGTGGACGGCACTCGACACAGAGCGAAGCGTGCGCGCCCCGCGACGCCGCCCCCGTCCACAAGCGTTTCCAATATGTTCGCCCCCCTAGGGCACGAAACGACGCCACCGCCAAATAACGAGTCGGAGGACATGGAGACGGCGCCGCCTCCTCTCATGAAGGAAAAAGTTCCACCGATCTTCATCACAGGTATTCGTGATAATAAACCATTAATCGCCCTTGTCAAGTCCAAAGTCACGGACAAGACATTCTTCCTCGTCGCCAAGGGCGAGAATGTAAAACTTCAAGTGAAGAATCGCCAGGATTTCAGGAGTGTCCTCGACTCACTGAAAGACCAGAACATTACGCACCACACATTTTCTGTCGAGGAAGAAAAACTGGCCAAGTACGTCATCAGGGGGCTGCCCCTCCGATGTGACCTTGACGTGATCGGGGCCGATCTGGTCCATCAGGGAGTCGAAGTTGAGCGGGTTACTCAACTAACTGCGAACACGGCTGAAAAGACGCCGATACCTCTATACGCGTTCACCGTCAAACGCAACTCGTCAACAAGGACGCTTCTGACCTCACTAAAGGTCATCTACCACCACAAGATCGTGGTGGAGGCTTTCAGGGGCGGCAGAGGCCCCCTACAATGCTTTCGGTGCCAACGCTTTGGCCACGGGGGCGCCCACTGTGCCAACGTAGTACGTTGCTTCAAGTGCGCCGGCTTTCATGAGAGCCGTGACTGCACAAAACCCAGGACGACGCCCGCCAAGTGCGTCAATTGCGATGGCGACCACCCCGCCAGCTATAGGAAGTGCGATGCCCACATAAGGGCTGCGTCGTCACGCCAATCTCACTCCGCGCCGCAACATAACCAGCGTCGCGACGCCGCCTCCAGTCAAGCGCCGCCCCCGCAGCACCGCCCCATATACCGAGAGTCGCGCGAGGGATTCTCCTACAGCCAGGCAACGGCGGGTGATGACTTTCCCCCTCTCCCCACATCCAACACAAGTCGCGCTCATTTCAACGAGCGAGCGGGCCAGCCCCCGCCTCCCACCCCCCGCTCTAACGACATCTGGTCGACAATAGCGCTCATCTCAGACGCTATATCGAACACCCAGGGCGTCCCACCCACTGTCAAGATCCTTCTCCAACTACTCACTGAGCTCGTCAATTCTCAACACCCCAATGCCAGAACACCTTGAATCTCCCCTCCTCTGCTATTGGAATGCAAACGGGGTTCGAACCAAGATCCCCGAACTCCAATATTTCCTCTTCGCGAATAAAATAGCCATCATGCTCATTTGTGAAACTGGACTCAAACCAAATATTCCCTTCAACGTCCATGGATACCAAATACACAGAACCGATCGCCCGGGACCCACCCCCGGCGGCGGCACAGCCATCCTTATCAAATCAGACTTCTCCCATCAGCCTATTCATCTCCCCACCCACCCCACACTGGAGACTACGGGGATCATAATACAAACGAACTCGAACCCAATTACTCTAATAGCGGCATATGCCGCCCCCTCCACCCCCTTCGACCCTGCCCCCATTGAGGCCATACTTCTCGGTGATGCGCCCACCATCATTGCTGGCGACATTAATGCCAAGCATATCACCTGGAATTCGGCTAAGAATAATACAAGGGGCAATAAATTATATTCGCACGCACTACGCAACAATTACATCGTGGCGGGTCCGTGCGAACCAACATTCATCACCAACAACCCGCGACACAACAATGACGTGTTAGATATCGTGCTGCTCAATAACATCGCCTGTCCGATACATCTCGACGTGCTGACAGAGCTGTCGTCCGACCACCTGCCAGTGACGATCACCCTCGGCACACAGCTCGTCTCCACCCCCGCCGCCCCCAGGCTGAACTACAGGAAGGCGGACTGGCCGCTGTTTCAACGTCACCTCGACCAACTGCTGCCTGACGCCACGCCCATCACGTCGGCAGACGACATTGAAGCGGCCGTACACACAATCACCACGGCCATCAATGAAAGTGTCAAGTGCGCGGTCCCCGTGACGTCATCGCACCGACCAAACGTGTTCGACCTGCCCCCAGGGCTCGCCAAGGCTGTTGCCATCAAAAACAATGCGCGTCGGCGGTGGCAACGCCTCCGCACGCTGGAGTCGCGACGTGAATTCAACAAAATGAACAAACAATTGAAGTTCGATTTGCTGGAGCACCGACGCTCACTGTGGGACAGAACAATCAGTGAACTGAATTTCAAGGATAACTCTTTGTGGCGCATGGCGCGTGTGTTAAATAAACAGAGAGCTCCGGACACCCCCTTACAAGGTCCTCACAGCTTAATTACAGACGCCGACGGCAAAGTGAATCTGCTTGCTGACGTCTTAGAGGGTTCATTCACGCCAAACGCGCCCAACCTACATACACCTGGCATCGAACTGTATGTAGGCAGGTTTCTACGACAACACCCGATTGGTAGGCAACCGGTGGTGCCTGCATGTACAGCGGGCATCGCGGCAAGAGAACACTCGATCGCTCAGCCGGATACCCCCGCGCGCCAGGGTAAATCGGTCACGCCTGACGAGCTACTGGGCTATTTGAAACACATGGCGAACGGCAAGGCGCCGGGCCGCGACGGCATCACGACGCTCACGCTCAAGAATTTGACACGTAAGGCGGGGCAATATATTACCACCCTCTTTAATGCATGCCTGACATTGAGCTATTTTCCTTCTTCATGGAAAACGGCCAAAGTGTTGGCTTTTCACAAGCCAGGCAAGCCGATGAGGGACCCCACCAGCTACCGCCCCATCTCACTGCTCACCACTCTCTCTAAGCTCCTGGAGAAAGTGATCCTCACCCGGCTGATGAAACACAGCGACGCTCACAACTGTGTTCCAGACGTCCAATATGGCTTCAGACCAGGCCGCTCTACAGTCCAGCAGCTCCTCAACGTCACGGACCGCATCACACAGGGCTTCAACATCAAACAGGTGACGGCCGTGACGTCACTAGACATATCGAAGGCTTTCGATCGCGTTTGGCATCAAGGCCTTATCTATAAACTGATCAAATTCGAATTTCCCCCAGATCTCATCACCCTCATATCATCCTATCTCTTGGACCGTCAATTCTATGTCTTCAGAAACGACGCCTCCTCCACCATCAGGCCAGTTCGCGCAGGCGTACCACAAGGTAGCTGTGTCGGACCTGCCCTGTTCAATCTATACACAGCCGACATCCCATCAACATTTCCCCACACCACGCTGTCATTATACGCCGATGACGCGGCGATTGCGTCGCAATCAATGAGCACTGAACTTGCAGTCCTCTACCTACAAGACGCCCTCGACGCCATCGCAGCGTGGTACGCCAAGTGGCGCATCGAAATAAACGCTGGCAAGACTCAAGCCATAGTTTTCAGTAAACGCCGAAAACCCCCGGCTATCACTCTTCACCTACACGGTGTCGACATACCCTGGTCGCCCTCTATCAAATATCTAGGCCTCACACTAGATAAAACCCTTTCCTGGAAATTACATACATCACTACAATGCCAAAAAGCAAATTCTCGCTTCGCCAGGCTTTGCCCCCTCCTACGCTCATCCCACCTCTCAACTGAGGCAAAACTAACTCTAATCACCTCTATTCTAATCCCTATCCTCTCCTACGCGGCGCCTATCTGGGCAGGTTGCTGCTATTCATTCTTTAATCAAATGCAAGTCCTACAGAACAAGGCACTTCGACTAACACTACACGCGCCTCGTATGACGCGTGTTAAAGACCTTCATGACGCGGTTCGCATCTCGTACATCCGTGAACACCTACAGTCGCTCTCAATCAGGTTTTTCACAACCCTGGCGACGTCGGACGACCGCCACCTTGCCTCCCTGCCGATATCAAATATCATGCCACATGATAAATATCGCAGGCCTATTCACTCGACTCGCATAGACCGCCCTCGCACAAGGCGACGGAATTCATTGTAGAGGGTCTAGTTGACGACAACAACATTCTTATGAATAAATTACGTCGCTAGTCGTCTTCGAGGGACTATCGCAGGTCAGAAAATAAAAATAAAATAGAATAAAGTTCATCGCCCTAGAATCCTCAAGATACAACAACATATCTCTCTCTCTGTCTTTCTCACGCAACACTCCTTGTCATATTGGTCGATACATCACTCCGACCCTGTTGAAGAAAACAACGTTATATGAATAACAGGGCAGGCCAGATGCTTTTGAAGAGACATCAATTCTTGCACACTTTCTCTTTCTCACTCCACTTGGCCCCTTTTGCTCTTTGTTACGGCATACAATCACGTGATAAGCCGCCAGCTCGCTAAGGCGGGATAAATCCCGAGCTGAAAACATTGTAAATATTCCACTTGTAAAAAACAACATAACTATCACAGTCAACTAGTATTCTTTATCCATAGACTATCCTAATAAGAGAACTAGAGAAGAAAAGGAAAAAAATAAATAAATAATAATAATAATAATAATAATAATAATAATAATTATAATTATAATAATAATAATAATAGTGATAATAATAATAATAGTAATAATAATAATATAATAATCATCCTAATAATAATGATAAGAATATCAATGATAATAATAAATATATAGGTTATTTATTATTATCATCATTCATTTACATAAAACATAAACATAAATGATAGTGATAGTGATAATAGAAATAATGATAATGATGTTCACACATCTCTGAAGGAGTTTGATCTATCATTATGATAATCAATTGATTAGTTTTTAAGTCTCATAGTATCAAGCATAAACATTCATTATTATCGAATAAAATGATTTTTTCATGACACTGATGTCATCAAACAACCATTCTTCGATACTTCTCACATTGAAATAGTGTGGTTATTGTCTCATAACCTTCATAACATGTGACAACAACCACGAACCTACACAAAATTACATTTCATGAATTCTACGGTCTTTCAAAATTCATTTTCTTAACTTTGTCTTCAACATTAGTGAGCCAAATGCCAGTGCACAGTCAAGCAGACGGTTCAACGGCCGAGAGACCACCCACAAACCCAGTCTCCATCACAACAACCCTCCCTCCCCCCTCACCAAGGGTGACGAAAAGCACCAGCTGATCTTACACAGCTCGAGTAGCCGAGTCACAAGCAACAACTTCCCCTCGATCCCCTCAACGCACGCAACAACTGTTCGAGAAAAACAACATAGCTCCACCGCTCCACTACTCATTCAAACATCCCACCTCAAATAAACAACCCCTGAATCTTTCATGTACATATCCCATCATTTTAATTATAATTATCCTAGTGTTCATATTATGACACACACGCACAGAATATTGTTGCCCCTCTCGCCCCACCCCATGTAAATCACATCCCCTGTAATTCCTTTTATGGTCGCGAGACCGGTACTGGAATATTGTACATATGTCCATCAGAAATATTCTAATGGACAAACAGAACTAGATCCCCCCCCCCCAAGCATGCCCCATACACTCACTGACTGGCTGCTCGTGTAGCAGCTTTTTAGCAAGTCACTCGCATACTCATCGCAACATGTCCGGACGCGGCAAAGGAGGCAAGGTGAAGGGAAAATCCAAATCTCGTTCGTCTCGTGCCGGACTTCAGTTCCCCGTCGGACGTATCCACCGTCTGCTTCGCAAGGGCAACTACGCCGAACGCGTCGGTGCCGGCGCGCCCGTCTACCTGGCTGCCGTCATGGAGTACCTGGCCGCCGAGGTGCTCGAGCTGGCCGGTAACGCCGCTCGCGACAACAAGAAAACCCGCATCATTCCCCGTCACTTGCAGCTCGCCATCCGCAACGACGAGGAGCTGAACAAGCTGCTCTCCGGCGTGACGATCGCCCAGGGAGGTGTCTTGCCCAACATCCAAGCCGTCCTTCTGCCCAAGAAGACCGAGAAGAAGGCATAAGCTGCTGCGTTCTCGAACCCACAAAACCGGCCCTTATCAGGGCCAACCACCTCAATCCAAAAGAGTGACATGCGACATGAGAAAGGCATAATACCCACATATCTCGTTGAGGGACTCCCCAGTTGTATATATATTTTTCCCAGGCAGCCGATATTTCGTACGCACAGGGGCTCGTGCATGGATTTACTTATGGAATGAGTTATATCGGACTTGTAGATTGCTCTCATACACGTATCGTCTTTGCAACGGAACTGGTGCGAGGCGCGACTGCTCCATGGTCGACCATAAATCGTGCGGGCCCCGCGATGCGACTTGGTACGCAACCTCGCCTTCTGCCGTGATGCCCTCGACGCGCATCGTTTTAGCCTCACTTGGCCGGGCTCGAGGGCGACAATGTGGCCGTACCAGTGTTGACATGAACACTGACCAAACGAGAGAAACATTGCGTGACACAGCAAAACAAACATGGCTCTTTTCAGATTCTCGTGTTGGTCCTGAAAAGGACCGTTTTTTTCATCTGCTGCGCAAAAAATAGGGTATGACGCGACTTAACCGCCGAAACCGTACAGGGTGCGTCCCTGACGTTTCAGCGCGTAGACCACGTCCATGGCGGTGACTGTCTTCCTCTTGGCGTGCTCGGTGTACGTGACGGCATCGCGGATGACGTTCTCGAGGAAAACCTTCAGCACGCCGCGGGTCTCCTCGTAGATGAGGCCCGAGATACGCTTGACACCGCCACGGCGGGCCAAACGACGGATGGCGGGCTTGGTGATGCCCTGGATGTTGTCACGCAACACTTTCCTGTGACGCTTGGCGCCTCCCTTTCCCAATCCCTTGCCTCCTTTGCCGCGACCGGTCATCTTGAATCAGCGAATGTAACGACGTGAACTCGTCGACTAACGATCTCGAAATGTATGCGCCAGCGGGATCGGAGCTATATATATTGAGAAACGGATCGACCAATCAGAACGACTGTCACACTCCTTGGTCAGAAACTATCGTACTTCCACCATGGTATTTCGTATCGACCAGTCGATCGATGACGGAGATGGCGACGTCAGAGATCGATGGCATCATTGCAGATTCATCGCCATCGCACTCGCGGACGATGCCGACAAGCCGAACGGCAATATAGCCGTTTCGTGGGGTCGACGTTGCGCTGGCCGTGCCGGCTGGCCAATCGCGTCAGCGAACTCTACAACCCAGTATAAAATGGTGTGGACGGTCGCGCCGCACGGGTATTACGCATCATCCAAGCATCAGCCATGGCACGTACCAAGCAAACCGCAAGGAAGTCGACGGGAGGCAAGGCCCCGCGCAAGCAGCTAGCCACCAAGGCGGCTCGCAAGAGTGCCCCGGCCACCGGCGGCGTCAAGAAGCCACATCGTTATCGTCCGGGCACCGTGGCCCTGCGCGAGATCCGTCGCTACCAGAAGAGCACCGAGTTGCTCATCAGGAAGCTGCCCTTCCAACGACTCGTGCGCGAAATCGCCCAGGACTTCAAGACCGACCTGCGTTTCCAGAGCTCGGCCGTCATGGCCCTGCAGGAGGCCAGCGAAGCCTACCTGGTCGGTCTCTTCGAAGACACCAACTTGTGCGCTATCCACGCCAAGCGAGTGACGATCATGCCCAAGGACATCCAACTTGCCCGCCGCATCCGAGGCGAGCGAGCGTAAGTTCATCGCGTCGTTACGGACTCTCGGCATGTTGGAAAAAAAGGCCTTTTTAAAGGCCAAAACATGCTTCTCGGAAGAGGAAAGTTACATGGAACATGATGACGCCACAGTATGTGCCCGGTCATGTTGTTTTGACCTATTGATGTTCGGTCGGGATTGGACAGTGGCTTTGGGCGCGCCTCCAATCGAATTCAATCCTACTTGAAAAAACAAATTGAGAAGTCGAATTTAACGATCTTCGCAAGTCCGTGCATGGGACCCACGCTCGACGTCGGTCAAGTCCCACTCGGGAGTGCCGACGGCGTGGAGGAATGCCCCGAAACGATGCGGTCATGTATCGTTCATGGGGCACTACTCTCATTGGAACGGGGGCGACCTCATCATCGTGCGTCACATGGATGTTTTTGCTCTTTTGGATATGTTTTGGAGGCCTTGAAAAAGGCCGTTTGATTCGGAGACGACGACACGTCCCGCAAGCCGTGCGCGGCGATGGCAGGGCGCTCACTTGCGGCTGCGGCTCGTCGAAGTCGCCTTCTTGGCGGGCGACGGCTTCGCCTTGGCGGCGACCGCCTTCTTCGGCTTGGGCGCCTTGGGCTTCTTGGTCGGCACCTTGGTCACCTTCTTCACCTTGCTCGCGGCCGCGGGGGCAGCCTTCTTTGGCTTGGCTGCTGCCTTCTTCGGCTTCGGGGCAGCGGCTGCCTTCTTGGCGGCCACGGCCTTCTTCTTGGCGGGCGAAGCTGCGGCCGCCTTCTTGGACGCTGCCTTGACGGACTTTGGCTTCTTGGCGGCAGCCGGCTTGGCGGCCTTCTTCGCCTTGGCGGCAGCGGACGGGGCGCCGGCACCAGCGGCGGCGGGCTTGGCGCTCGACAACTTGAACGAGCCGGACGCGCCCTTGCCCTTGGTCTGCACGAGCTCGCCAGAGGTGACGGCCGACTTGAGGTACTTCTTGATGAACGGCGCCAGCTTCTCTGCATCGACCTTGTAGTTGGCCGAGATGTACTTCTTGATCGCTTGCAGGGAAGAGCCGCCGCGCTCCTTCAGACTCTTGATCGCGCTGTTGACCATCTCCGAGGTGCGCGGGTGAGCGGGCTTGCCGCGCGGCTTCTTCGACGCGGCCGCGCTGCTGCTCGCTTTGGCCTTCTTGGCGGGCGTCGCCGCGGCCGCGGCCGGGGCCGGGGCAGTCGTTGCTACTGCTGTGTCTGCCATGATTACTGTAGTATGCTGGTTCGCGTGCGACACTTTCGACGAGAGAGACTCGATTTGATGGTGTTTTTTCGACAAGTCGTAGACCAATTCGAGCGAGCGGACCGCATAGGAAACGGTCTCGCTTGCTCGACTGGCCACCAGTGTTTCCCGACAACTTTTGCAACGCTCGCCGTGCAAAAGCGGGGCGCACGATCGGCGCGAGACGCACACCGACGTGATGGGAAAGATTGAAATTTTCATTTGCGCCCGACGGGCTGGAGACCACCTCGACGCGGGCTCGTCTGCAGAGCGACCAAAGTCGAGATCGCTTTTTCGCCTGATCGAACCCCCACGCAATACACGGGCTCACATGGGGCGGCCGCGTGCATCACGCTCTTGGCTCGGCCAACGTCCAACGGCCAGACTTTGGTCGAATTGTCGGCCGGCTAATGACGCGATTCAATCACGCCAACGTACCAAGATCGGCGGGCGAACGTCGCGCGGTGTCGAACAACTTGGCCAAAGTCGCGACACGAATTGTGCACGTAATTGCTACGGGATGGAAGTGCCGAATGACGCAGGGCTCGCGTGAACGAGTGGTGGCTTCCGCTCCCGTGACGGCCGTCGCAATCAATGACATTTGGCTGCCGATCGACGAACGCAATCGACGATCGGAGGCGGTCACACGGACGGTGGGCCAGCCATGTCGATCTGGCACATCGGTCGAGCACACCAGCCGCAACCAATGGCGAGCATCTCGTCTGCTCATTGGCTGGCGAGGGCTGGTGGGAAACAATGTGTTCCGGTGACGACCCAGGTTCGATCCTCGTCATTCATCTCGCGACGAAAACGCCAGGCAATGTCTGTGATGAAACGGTACACTCTCACGATGAACTCGAATGGAATGGTGGAATGGAACTGGAATGCCGCACTGCTCGTCAATCGTATTTTCGGCTTATGGCCAATTTAACACGTAACCTAAACCTTTTTCGACGGAGCACTGTGCTCACATCTCAAGTCGAACACATCGGTTTTTGCCTTATGAGAATTTAACATGGGGAATCGACCACAGTGCTAGTCAATCGTATTTTGACCCCATGACAGTTCAATATGTAACCTCAAACCTGGCTCTGAGGTTTGGGTTACGTGTCAAAATCACATAACCCCAAAATACGTTTTTTTTCACCAACATCGCAATTTGACTCAAAATCATTGTTCCCCAATTGAGACTAAGGATGGAAGATGGGATCGTTTGGACGGGGCACCACAGGGGCGATCTTACCACCCCATTTTGATTATTCAAAACTAATGTACTGCGCTGTCTGTAACCATAATTTTAGGCCCTGGATAAAAGTCTTTCAGTATGAACACACGAATGTTGATTTCTTCCACACTGAACCAAGTCTCTTGGGCAATGATCACTTCTTTCCATTGACAGCAGATGTAAAGTTTATCATTATACACAATCGACAGATTGAATCAGTGATGAGCCTATAATGTTATAATTAGGCCTATCACTCTACCGATTAATGGTCGTGGCCAATTAGTACTTCGTCCAAGCATTTGCTTCGAGGACTGTGGGAAAACCACGAGAAACCAAGTCAGGATGGATGAAAAAGACATGTTTGTTGGTCTTGAGATTCTCTTTCCAACTTCTCCTCTTCTTTCCTCCTTTTCTTGTAGTGTTCGAATTTTTTCTTTTTCCGTCCCTTTCTTTTTTTCTCTTTTTTTTCTTCTCACATCTTTTTTTTCTTTCCTTCTTTTTTCCTCTTCTTTTCCATCATTCATTTATCCATTCATTTTTTCTTCCTCATCCCATTTCGTCTCATTCTTTGCCTCAACTTTTTCCTCCTCCATCTTTTTCTGTCTTTCATTTACTTTTTTCATTTTTACCATCTTTTTTTCTTCTTCCTTTTTCCCATTCATTCTTGTTATTGTATTTTATTATTTTCATCCAAACTTTTCTTCTTTTTTTCCTTTTTCTCTCCCCCTCTTTTTATTCCCCTTTTTTCTCTCCTTCTCTCTTTTTTTTTCCCATTCTTTCCAATATCATATGCTGAAATCAGTATCACAAAATTATGATATCAATATTGATATTAATCAATAACAGAATGAATAATATTGGATTCGAAACGAAAATTGAATTTGAAAGGTTTGTAAACCGATGCACTCGTTTGGGGTATTTTATACATCACTTGAAGAGTTGATATTGCGATATATCGATTGATTGCTTCAGATTTGTTCCATTCGTATTGTCATTTTGTCTCTTGGATTGGTGATGGAGTGTATGAAATACCATGGAGAAAGATACAAAAAACTTATTCATAGGTATAGTAGATTCCTGTGTATTGTGCTATCCAGCTGTGTATATATCATAGTGGAACACTTTCGCTTCGTAATTGGTCTCAAAGATGGAAGTAATTCTCTTGATTGCTATTTCGAAAGATAGAATCAAGTCATTGTTCCTCAATTGACGATAATAGTTCTGACGATACATTAATAGAATAGGCAATTTGGCCAATGTGGAAACACTATAATGACGATCGTGTGAGCGACAATACTGGGATCGTCGTGGAAGCGGTATCGTTGGAAGCGGACAAAAATTACAATCATTTTGTGAGGTAAAAAATTTCAAAATCCACAGACATTTTTCCTGGATAATGCGTAAAAGAATAATCGATCCATCCTCACTGACTCAACAAGTGGACAATATTTGAAAAACGAATATTCTTTTGAAAATCATGCGGAAAATGGAAAATGAGTTTCCACTCAATTTTTCCAACTCGAGCGTTTCGAGGGGTGGCGGAAAAATACCGAAGCCATAATGTAGGTGCTAGAAAATAATTCGACATCTTCATCCGCGATTTTCCGACTGACCCATTTTCCACCGAGTTGTGGTCGGAAAAGCGTCATTCGAGTGGATTGGTCAGAAGTCGTGAATTCTGAGCAATTGCATCGTGCGTGGTATCGTTGGGAGCGTATCAAAGAGAGAATTGACAAAATAATATTCTTCCTTATTCCATCACCAATGGTTTGGCGACAAATGTGAGAGCAAGAATGAACCGATGGGAAAATGGCAAGTGAAAAAACAACAGGACAACGTCGTGCATGGTATCGTTCGAAGCGTATTGAAGAGTGTATTCCAAAAATGTCCTTGTCACAAAATATCAACCCCGATGGTATTAAAGTGATGGGAGAATGAAAAATTGAACTCATCGCCAGTATACATACACTAGGCAAACGCGTTATGTGTTGCCGCGTTGATGGATGAGCTGGAACACATCAACTCGCCTTCTGATTGGTTATTATATATTTATATATATATATATATATATATATATATATATATATATATATATATATATATATATATATATATATATATATATATATATATATATATATATATATATACATATCACGTATACAGGATGATATGAGACATGTAAAGAGGATCATATTCGGTAGTTTGTATATATCCTGGATTGCAATAGTGAGGTTATCAGTGGTTGGGGTTGGGCAGTCTAGGTTGATGTATGAAGTCTAGCGTGTTCAGTACTTTGTATATGCCCTATATGCAATAGAGAGGTTGATAGTGGTTAGGGTTGGGCAGTCTAGGTTGATGTATGAACCTCGTGAATTCACTACTTCGTATGAACACCAAATGCAATAAAGAGATGGACAGCCGTTGGGTTCGGGCGGTCTAGGTTGATGTTCAAGTCTCGAGAATTTGGTAGTTTATATATATCCTGGATTGCAATAGTGAGGTTATCGGTGGTTGGGGTTGGGCAGTCTAGGTTGATGTATGAAGTCTAGCGTGTTCAGTACTTTGTGTATGCCCTATATGTAATAGAGAGGTTGATAGTGGTTAGGGTTGGGCAGTCTAGGTTGATGTATGAACCTCGTGTATTCAGTACTTCGTATGAACCTCAAATGCAATATAGAGATGGACAGCGGTTGGGTTCGGGTAGTCTAGGTTGATGTATAAGCCTCGAGCATTCAGTAGTTTGTATATATCCTGGATTGCAATAGTGAGGTTATCAGTGGTTGGGGTTGGGCAGTCTAGGTTGATGTATGCAGTCTAGCGTGTTCAGTACTTTGTATATGCCCTATATGCAATAGAGAGGTTGATAGTGGTTAGGGTTGGGCAGTCTAGGTTGATGCATGAACCTCGTGAATTCACTACTTCGTATGAACACCAAATGCAATAAAGAGATGGACAGCGGTTGGGTTCGGGCGGTCTAGGTTGATGTTCAAGTCTCGAGAATTTGGTAGTTTATATATATCCTGGATTGCAATAGTGAGGTTATCAGTGGTTGGGGTTGGGCAGTCTAGGTTGATGTATGAAGTCTAGCATGTTCAGTACTTTGTATATGCCCCATATGAAATAGAGAGGTTGATAGTGGTTAGGGTTGGGCAGTCTAGGTTGATGTATGAACCTCAAATGCAATATAGAGATGGACAGCGGTTGGGTTCGGGTAGTCTAGGTTGATGTATAAGCCTCGAGTATTCAGTAGTTTGTATATATCCTGGATTGCAATAGTGAGGTTATCAGTGGTTGGGGTTGGGCAGTCTAGGTTGATTTATGAAGTCTAGCGTGTTCAGTACTCTGTGTATGCCCTATATGCGATAGAGAGGTTGATAGTGATTAGGGTTGGGCAGTCCAGGTTGATGTATGAACCTTGTGTATTCAGTACTTCGTATGAACCCCAAATGCAATGAAGAGATGGACAGCGGTTGGGTTCGGGCAGTCTAGGTTGATGATTAGGTCTCGAGTATTTGGTAGTTTGTATTTATCCTGGATTGCAATAGTGAGTTTATCAGTGGTTGGGGTTGGGTAGTCTAGGTTTATGTATGAAATTTGCGTATTCAGTACTTTGTATATACCCTGATTGCGAAAGGGGGGTCGACAGCGTTCAGGGTTGGGCGGTCCCGGTTGATTTATACACCTTGCGTATTCAGTACTTGGTACAATATACACTGAATGCAATAGAAATGTGGACAGTGGTTAGGGTTGGGAAGTCCAGGTTTATGTATGAACCTGGCGTTCTCTGTACTTTAGTTTATACCCTGGATGCAATAGAGGGGTGGACAGCGTTAAGGGTTGGGCAGTCTGGGTTGCTGTATGAGCCTCGAGTATTTGGTAGTTCGTATATAACCAAGATTCAATAGAGCGATGAACAGTGGTTGGGTTTGGGCAGTTCGAGTTGATATATCAACCTTGCGTATTCAATACTTTCTATATGCCCTGAATGCAAAATACAGTTAGACAGTGGTTAGGGTTGAGCAGTCTTGGTTGATGTGTAAGACTCGCGTATTCAGTACTTTGTATATAACCAAAATGAAATAGAAAGGGTAGACAGCGTTTGGGGTTGGGCAGTCTGCGTTGATGTATGAAACATTTGCGTGTTCAGTTCTCTGTATATACCCTAAATGCGATGAAAAGGGGAACAGCGGTTAGGGTTGGGCATTCTGGGTTGATGTATACGCCTCGAGTATTCAGTAGTTTGTATATAACCAAGATGCAAAAGAGAGTTGGACAGTGGTTAGGGTTGTGTAGTCTTGGTTTGTATGCAAACATGGTGATAATTCACAATTTGAATATACCCTGGATGCAATAGAGCGGTGGACAGTGGCGAGAGTTAGGCAGTCTGGGTTGATGAAAAAACCTCGCGTATTCAGCACTTCGGATATACCCTGAATGCAATAGAGAGGTGGACAGCGATTAGGGTTGGGCAGTCCGGGTTGATGTATGAGCCTCGAGTAACTATTACTTTGTATATACCTCGAATGCAATAGGGAGCTGGACAGTGGTTAGGGTTGGGCAGTCTGGGTATATCTATAAACCTTGCATATTCTCTACTCTGTATATACCCTCAAGTCAATAGAGAGGTTGACAGTGGTTGGGGTCGGGCAGTCTGGGTTGATGTATGAGTCTGCACATTCTGAACTCTGTACGAACCCTGAATGCAATGGAGAGGTGGACAATTGTCGGGGTGGGCAGTCTGGGTTGATGTATAAACCTTGCATATGTGTTAACCTGGCGTATTCAGTACATTGTATATATCCTGAATACAATAGAGAGGTGGACAGTGGTTAGGGTGGGGCTGTCAGCGTGGTGTGGGAACTTTGCGTACTCAGTACCTTGGAAATACCCCGAATGCAAAAGTGAGGTGGACAGTGGTTGGGGTTGGACAGTCTGGGTTGATGTATGGGTCTGCATATCCTGTACGGTGTATATACCCCGAATGCAATACAGCGGTGGACAGTGGTTACGGTTGGGCGGTCCAGGTTGTTGTATGAACCTCGCGTTTTCAGTTCTTTGTATATTTCCTGAATTCAATAGAGAGGTGGACAGTGGTCAGTGTTAGACAGTCAAGGTGGTGTGTTAACCTTGCGTATTCAGTACTTTGTATATATCCCGAATACACTAGAAATGTGGATGGTGGTTAGGGTTGGGCAGTCAGGGTGGTGTGGAAGCCCTGCGTATTCAGTACTTTGTATGAACCCTAAATGCAATAGAACGATACCATGCACGATTGGTAACTCTCGTTTTTCACACTTTCCATTTTCTCAATAAATCATTCTAGTTTTCTCGTTCCCATCAGAACCATTTGTGCTGTTGAAATAAGAACATTATTTTCGTGATTGTATCCTCTATACGCTCCCAACGATACCACGCACGATCCATTTGATCTCATTTCACGACTTTTAGCCAATTCTCTTTCAGTACGCTTTTCCGACCACTACTCGGTTGAAAATGGGGAAATAGGAAAATTGCTGATGGAATTGTCAAATGGATTTCCAGCACCCACGAGATTATGTTGAAATCATCCCGCCATCTTCCGAATTGACCGAGCTGCAACTTTTTGGTGAAAACTCATTTTCCATTTTCCGCACGATTTTTGCTGTATTTTCTTTCTGGAATGTTGATTCCGTTGTCGGTTTGATGAAAACGAATGATTTCAGGAGAAAAAAAAGGGAAAACAAACGACAGATTTTCACCAAGCTTATTCTCATTTTCCGGGAAAACTTGCATTGTGTATTGAAAATTCTCCCCATTACGAATAATTTAATTTTTTTCCGCTCCCATTGGTACCTCTCCCATCACGATCCCATCACAGGTGAGCTCACAATTGGTGAAAAAGGCTTCATGCATAGTCCAAATTGCCTATTCTATTCTATTAGGAATGAACCAATGGGAAAATGGCGAATGTGAAAACTTAAATGACAATCTCGTGCATGGTATCGTTCGAAGCGTATTAATAGGTAGATTCCAAAAGTGTATTTGTCACAGTTGTAGCTCTGATGGTTTGGGAAAATAAAAATCTGAGCTCATCGCCAGTTTGTATATACATACATTAATAGGATAGCGATTTTGGGACTGGACCAAAGAAGTTTTTGACGATCGTGTGCGACCCATTGATGGGATCATCATGGGAGTGGTATCGTTGGAAGCGGAGAAAATTTACAAATATTCAAGTAGGGCGCGACAATCCACACCGTTCCATACTGGGTTGCAGAGATCGCTGACGCGATTGGCCAGCCGGCACGGCCAGCTCAAAGTCGACCCACGGAACGGGTATATTGCCGTTCGGCTTGTGAATGCAATCGGAGGGTGGACAGCGGTTGGGGTTGGGCAGTCCGAGTTGATGTATGAACCTCGCGAGTTTCAGTGTTTGTATAATTATACCCTGATTGCAATAGGAGGGTGGATAGCGGTAAATGTTGGGCATTCTGGATTGGTGTGCAAACTTCGCATTTTCCTTGATTTGTATATACTCTGAATGCAATAGAGAGGTGTACGGTACATGGGGTTGTGTAGTTTGGGTTTGTATGCAAAAATTGTGATTTTTTTCACCTCGTATATACCCTAAATGACATACAGAGGTAGACAGCGGATAGGGTTGGGCCGTCCATGTTGGTGTATAAGCCTCGCGTATTTTGGTGCTGATGAATACACTGAATGCAATAGTGGGGTGGAAAGCGTTTAGGGTTGGGCAGTCTGGGATGATGTTTGATCCTCGCGTATTTCTTAGTTTTTTTATACCCGAAATGCAATGGAGAGGTGAACAGTGGTTAGGGTTGTGTAGTCTAGGTTGATGTAAGAGCCTTCCGTATTCAGTACTTTGTATATACACGAAATGCAATAGGAGGGTGGACAGTGGTGAGAATTGGGCAGTCTGGGTTGATGTATGAACCTTGCGTATTCAGTACATTGTATACACCAAAAAGCAATAGATATGTGGACAGTGGTTTGGGTTGAGCAAACTAGGACGATGTATAGGCCTCGAGTA
Source organism: Brachyptera risi (assembly GCA_964007535.1). NCBI lineage: Eukaryota > Metazoa > Arthropoda > Insecta > Plecoptera > Taeniopterygidae > Brachyptera > Brachyptera risi. Next base: position 88,356 of record OZ023339.1, read on the forward strand.
TGCATTAGTGTGTATATAACCAAAATGCAATCGGGAGGTGGACTGTGGATAGGGTTTGGCAGTCTGGGTTGATGTATAAACCTTGCATATTTAGTGCTTCGTATAAACCCTTCATGCAATAGAGAGATGGACAGTAGTTGGGGTTGGGCAGTCTAGGTTGATGTATAAGCCTCGAGTATTCGGTATTTTGTATATATCCTGGATTGCAATAGTGAGGTTATCAGTGGTTGCGGTTGGGCAGTCTAGGTTGATGTATGAAGTCTGGCGTGTTCAGTACTCTGTATATGCCCTATATGCAATGGAGAGGATGATAGTGGTTAGGGTTGGGCAGTCTTTGATGTATGAACCTCGTGTATTCAGTACTTCGTATGAACCCCAGATGCAATATAGAGATGGACAGCGGTTGGGTTCGGGTAGTCTAGGTCGATGTATAAGCCTCGAGTATTCGGTAATTTGTATATATCCTGGATTGAAATAGTAAGGTTATCAGTGGTTGGGGTTGGGCAGTCTAGGTTGATGTATGAAGTCTAGCGTGTTCAGTACTTTGTATATGCCCTATATGCAATAGAGAGGTTGTTAGTGGTCAGGGTTGGGCAGTCTAGGATGATGTATGAACCTCGTGTATTCAGTACTTCGTATGAACCCCAAATGCAATATAGAGATGGACAGCGGTTGGGTTCGGGTAGTCTAGGTCGATGTATAAGCCTCGAGTATTCGGTAGTTTGTATATATCCTGGATTGAAATAGTAAGGTTATCAGTGGTTGGGGTTGGGCAGTCTAGGTTGATGTATGAAGTCTAGCGTGTTCAGTACTTTGTATATGCCCTATATGCAATAGAGAGGTTGTTAGTGGTCAGGGTTGGGCAGTCTAGGATGATGTATGAACCTCGTGTATTCAGTACTTCGTATGAACCCCAAATGCAATATAGAGATGGACAGCGGTTGGGTTCGGGCAGTCTAGGTTGATGTTTAGGTCTCGAGTATTCGGTAGTTTGTATTTATCCTGGATTGCAATAGTGAGTTTATCAGTAGTTGGGGTTGGGTAGTCTAGGTTTATGTATGAAATTTGCGTATTCAGTACTTTGTATATACCCTGATTGCGGAAGGGAGGTCGACAGCGTTCAGGGTTGGGCGGTCCCGGTTGATGTATAAACCTTGCGTATTCGGTACTTAGTACAATATACACCGAATGCAATAGAAATGTGGACAGTGGTTAGGGTTGGGACGTCCAGGTCTATGTATGAACCTGGCGTTATCTCTACTTCAGTTCATACCCTGAATGCAATAGAGGGGTGGACAGCGTTAAGGGTTGGGCAGTCTGGGTTGCTGTATGAGCCTCGAGTATTTGGTAGTTCGTATATAACCAAGATGCAATAGAGCGATGAACAGTGGTTGGGTTTGGGCAGTTCGAGTTGATATATCAACCTTGCGTATTCAGTACTTTCCATATGCCCTGAATGCAAAATAGAGGTAGACAGTGGTTAGGGTTGAGCAGTCTTGGTTGATGTATAAGACTCGCTTATTCAGTACTTTGTATATAACCAAAATGGAATAGAAAGGGTAGTCAGCGGTTGGGGTTGGGCAGTCTGGGTTGATGAATGAAACATTTGCGTGTTCAGTTCTCTGTATATACCCTAAATGCGATGAAAAGGGGAACAGCGGTTAGGGTTGGGCATTCTGGGTTGATGTATAAGCCTCGAGTATTTAGTAGTTTGTATATAACCAAGATGCAAAAGAGAGTTGGACAGTGGTTAATGTTGTGTAGTGTTGGTTTGTATGCAAACCTTGTGATAATTCACAATTTGAATATACCCTGAATGCAGTAGAGCGGTGGACAGTGGCGAGAGTTAGGCAGTCTGGGTTGATGAAAAAACCTCGCGTATTCAGCACTTCGGATATACCCTGAATGCAAAAGAGAGGTGGACAGCAATTAGGGTTGGGCAGTCCGGGTTGATGTATGAGCCTCGAGTAACTAGTACTTTGTATATACCTCCAATGCAATAGGGAGCTGGACAGTGGTTAGGGTTGGGCAGTCTGGGTATATGTATAAACCTTGCATATTCTCTACTCTGTATATACCCTAAATTCAATAGAGAGGTTGACAGTGGTTGGGGTCGGGCAGTCTGGGTTGATGTATGAGTCTGCACATTCTGAACTCTGTACGAACCCTGAATGCAATGGAGAGGTGGACAATTGTCGGGGTGGGCAGTCTGGGTTGATGTATAAACCTTGCATATGTGTTAACCTGGCGTATTCAGTACATTGTATATATCCTGAATACAATAGAGGGGTGGACAGTGGTTAGGGTGGGGCTGTCAGGGTGGTGTGGGAACTTTGCGTACTCAGTACCTTGGAAATACCCCGAATGCAAAAGTGAGGTGGACAGTGGTTGGGGTTGGACAGTCTGGGTTGATGTATGGGTCTGCATAACCTGTACGGTGTATATACCCCGAATGCAATACAGCGGTGGACAGTGGTTAGGGTTGGGCAGTCCATGTTGTTGTATGAACCTCGCGTTTTCAGTTCTTTGTATATTTCCTGAATTCAATAGAGAGGTGGACAGTGGTCAGTGTTAAACAGTCAAGGTGGTGTGTTAACCTTGCGTATTCAGTACTTTGTATATATCCCGAATACACTAGAAAGGTGGATGGTGGTTAGGGTTGGGCAGTCAGGGTGGTGTGGAAGCCATGCTTATTCAGTACTTTGTATTATTATTATTATTATTATTATTAACTCTTGCAGTTGCACATAAATGCGCGGTGGCAAGTTCCCTATCAATCCTATCCTATCGCCTCCCTAACCTTCTGACGGAATAGCTTCAACCCTATTTCATCCTCCTCAAGTATCGTAAGGTTTGCACACCAACCAAAACTGCCCAAACCTAGCCGCTGTCCAGCCCTCTATTCCATACAGGGTATATACCGACTGGGGAATACGCGAGGTTCAAATATCAACCTAGACAGCCCAATCCCAACCACTGACCACCTCTCTACTGCATTCAGGGTATATACGGAGTACTGATTACTATTGGCTCATACATCAACCTGGACTGCCCAACAATAATCGCTGTCCACCTCTCAACTGCTTTCAAGGTATATACAAAGTACTGAATACGCAAGGTCTATACATCGACCTAGACTGCCCAACCCTAACCACTGTCCACCGCTCTATTGCATCTGGGATGGAAAGAAATTGTGAATTATCGCAAGATTTGCATACAAACCCAAACCACACAACCCTGACCGCTGTCCACCTCTCTTCCGCATCTTGGTTATTTACAAACGACTGAATACTCGAGGCTTATTTATCCACCCGGACTGCCCAACCGTAATCACTTGATACCTCTCTATTGCATTTGGGGTGAATACAAAGTACCGAATGAGCAATGTTCCTAAATCAACCTAGACTGCCCAACCCCAACCACTGTCCACCTGTCTATTGCATTTCGGTTATATACAAACTACCAAATACTCGAGGCTTATACATCAACCTAGAATGCCCGAACCTAACCACTGTCCACCTCTCTAGTGCATTCAGGTTATATACAGAGTACTGAAACCGCAAGATTTACACATCAACCCAGACAGCCCACCCTTACCACAGTCCACCTCTCTAGAGTATTTTGGTTATGTACCAATTACCTGATACTCGAGACTTGTACATCAACCTTTTTCGCCCAACCATAACCACTGTTCACCTGTCTATTGCATTTCGGTTATATACAAAATACCAAATACTCGAGGCTTATACATCGACCTAGAATGCCCAACATTTACCGCTATCCACCCTCCTATTGCAATCAGGGTATAATTATACAAACACTGAAACTCGCGAGGTTCATACATCAACTCGGACTGCCCAACCCCAACCGCTGTCCACCCTCCGATTGCATTCACAAGCCGAACGGCAATATACCCGTTCCGTGGGTCGACTTTGCGCTGGCCGTGCCGGCTGGCCAATCGCGTTAGCGATCTCTGCAACCCAGTATGGAACGGTGTGGATTGTCGCGCCGCACTCGAATATTCGTAATTTTTTTCCGCTTCCAACGATACCACTCCCACGACGATCCCATCGATGGGTCGCACACGATCGTCAAAAACGTCTTTTGTCCAGTCCCAAAATCGCTATCCTATTAATGAACACAAACCACACCATAAACTGAACACACACCATTTCTTCTTCAAATATCTCTCAATCAAATGTTAAAAACATCAATGTTGTGATTCGAAACAAAATTATCACTTTAATTTATATATATACTACGAACCCTCAACACAATCTTTGACTGATCAAGTGCCGAAAACTTGTTTTTCAATATTCAAATCGTACATAACATAAGAACTATTTCCATTCTTTTCTGCCTTTCATTCATCTTTTTCATTTTTTCATCGTTTCTTTCTTCTTCTTTCACAACTTCATTTTGTTTCCATTCATCCTTGTTATTGTATTAGATTATTATTAACTAAAGTTTTCTTCTCCTTTTTTTTCTCTCTTTTCAATTCGGCTTTTTTTCTCTTTCTCGCTCTCTTTTTTTTCTCATTCTTTTCGATATTATATGCTGAAATCAGTAATCTAGAATTAAAATATTGATATTGATATTGATTAATATTAAAATTGATGAAATTGGATACGAAACAAAAATTTCCGAATCCAATACACACAAATAACATTCACAGAAAACCGCATGACGAATCGAAATCGCCGGTAGTGCATTCTACCCTTACCCTGGCAAAATTCAATTGTTATTCCTCTATAATTTCAAAAGAATTGAAGCGCATATTACAAGCTAATAAACTGTAGGAAACCGACTCAATACTAATCAGGACCATACAATTTCAGGAGAAACCTTTCATAACCCATCTCGGTCGGCACTGGTGACACAATGCGCAGCTTCGCTGCACCCAGTTATGACTGTGAAATTATTCGAGCTCGTCCGATCACCGCAGTTAAGCAACATCGGGCGTGGTGAGTACTTGGATGGGTGACCGCTTGGGAACACCGCGTGCAGGTTGGCATTATGCGTTATTTTCCTTTTTTTCAGGTCCATTCCACAGTCTTTCCGCATCAATCGGTACGACGACAAGCGAAAATAATGATTCTCAATTTGAGTTGATTCTTGTGTATTCACTATTCTTTTCTCTCGAAAGATGGAGAGAACAAAAATGCCCCCACAAAAAAAGACGAAATTCACGAGGGAATGGAAATGAATGAGAGCCTCAACAATGATTCCGAAGATGATTCCATGAGTACAACGTAGATCGTTTCGGCATCGACCATTCTGCTCTCTCGGGAAAACACGTCTTATGAGGTCCTCATAACGACCGTTTTAGGTCCTCCTTCAGGCCAGCAACTCGGCTCGTTTTACTTGGAGCCGATGGACCGCATGCGTGACCAGACTGATCAAAAATGCCATAGGCCTTGTCAACGGCCACACCGTGTTGAGAGGCCGCCTCTATTGCCACCAACACTCACGCACACTGGCGTGGCCTGATCGAGGCCAAGTCCTCAATCATGGCGAGTCCGACCAAAGTCGTACCACGCCACGCGAACGAGTCGTCACTGACGCGGGCCACCAACACAACCATCCTCGGGCTCGTGTTCAGTACTCTGTGTATGCCCCATATGCGATAGAGAGGTTGATAGTGGTCAGGGTTGGGCAGTCTAGGATGATGTATGAACCTCGTGTATTCAGTACTTCGTATGAACCCCAAATGCAATATAGAGATGGACAGCGGTTGGGTTCGGGCAGTCTAGGTTGATGTCTAGGTCTCGAGTATTTGGTAGTTTGTATTTATCCTGGATTGCAATAGTGAGTTTATCAGTGGTTGGGGTTGGGTAGTCTAGGTTTATGTATGAAATTTGCGTATTCAGTACTTTGTATATACCCTGATTGCGGAAGGGAGGTCGACAGCGTTCAGGGTTGGGCGGTCCCGGTTGATGTATAAACCTTGCGTATTCGGTACTTAGTACAATATACACCGAATGCAATAGAAATGTGGACAGTGGTTAGGGTTGGGACGTCCAGGTTTATGTATGAACCTGGCGTTATCTCTACTTCAGTTCATATCCTGAATGCAATAGAGGGGTGGACAGCGTTAAGGGTTGGGCAGTCTGGGTTGCTGTATGAGCCTCGAGTATTTGGTAGTTCGTATATAACCAAGATGCAATAGAGCGATGAACAGTGGTTGGGTTTGGGCAGTTCGAGTTGATATATCAACCTTGCGTATTCAGTACTTTCCATATGCCCTGAATGCAAAATAGAGGTAGACAGTGGTTAGGGTTGAGCAGTCTTGGTTGATGTATAAGACTCGCTTATTCAGTACTTTGTATATAACCAAAATGGAATAGAAAGGGTAGTCAGCGTTTGGGGTTGGGCAGTCTGGGTTGATGAATGAAACATTTGCGTGTTCAGTTCTCTGTATATACCCTAAATGCGATGAAAAGGGGAACAGCGGTTAGGGTTGGGCATTCTGGGTTGATGTATAAGCCTCGAGTATTTAGTAGTTTGTATATAACCAAGATGCAAAAGAGAGTTGGACAGTGGTTAGGGTTGTGTAGTGTTGGTTTGTATGCAAACCTTGTGATAATTCACAATTTGAATATACCCTGAATGCAGTAGAGCGGTGGACAGTGGCGAGAGTTAGGCAGTCTGGGTTGATGAAAAAACCTCGCGTATTCAGCACTTCGGATATACCCTGAATGCAAAAGAGAGGTGGACAGCAATTAGGGTTGGGCAGTCCGGGTTGATGTATGAGCCTCGAGTAACTAGTACTTTGTATATACCTCCAATGCAATAGGGAGCTGGACAGTGGTTAGGGTTGGGCAGTCTGGGTATATGTATAAACCTTGCATATTCTCTACTCTGTATATACCCTAAATTCAATAGAGAGGTTGACAGTGGTTGGGGTCGGGCAGTCTGGGTTGATGTATGAGTCTGCACATTCTGAACTCTGTACGAACCCTGAATGCAATGGAGAGGTGGACAATTGTCGGGGTTGGGCAGTCTGGGTTGATGTATAAACCTTGCATATGTGTTAACCTGGCGTATTCAGTACATTGTATATATCCTGAATACAATAGAGAGGTGGACAGTGGTTAGGGTGGGGCTGTCAGGGTGGTGTGGGAACTTTGCGTACTCAGTACCTTGGAAATACCCCGAATGCAAAAGTGAGGTGGACAGTGGTTAGGGTTGGACAGTCTGGGTTGATCTATGGGTCTGCATAACCTGTACGGTGTATATACCCCGAATGCAATACAGCGGTGGACAGTGGTTAGGGTTGGGCAGTCCATGTTGTTGTATGAACCTCGCGTTTTCAGTTCTTTGTATATTTCCTGAATTCAATAGAGAGGTGGACAGTGGTCAGTGTTAGACAGTCAAGGTGGTGTGTTAACCTTGCGTATTCAGTACTTTGTATATATCCCGAATACACTAGAAAGGTGGATGGTGGTTAGGGTTGGGCAGTCAGGGTGGTGTGGAAGCCCTGCTTATTCAGTACTTTGTATTATTATTATTATTATTATTATTAACTCTTGCAGTTGCACATAAATGCGCGGTGGCAAGTTCCCTATCAATCCTATCCTATCGCCTCCCTAACCTTCTGACGGAATAGCTTCAACCCTATTTCATCCTCCTCAAGTATACTTCTACTAAGCCTATTCCAATCCCTACCTGTCCTATTCAAGAAAGAGAACTTACCGACATCTAATCTAGCCCCCTTCATAACTACTGCTCCATCATGACTTCGCCTACCCCCATACCCTGACTCATTCCTTTCAATCAACCTATTCAACTCTCCCCAGCCCCCTTCTCCTTCCATTACCCTGAAGAAATTACAGATCCGATCCTCCTTTCTCCGTATTTCCAATTCCCGCCATCCCAAGTCTCGGATCATCTCAGATGGACTCTCCAATATTCTCACCCTCTCCCCCCTTTCATTCTCCCCCCATTTCCACCTCCTAACCCTACCTGTAACCCTTCTAACTGCAATCCTTTGCACCCTTTCCACATCCCTTATCTCACCTAATCTATAAGGATCCCAAACTGAACTAGCATATTCCACCATGGGACGCACTAACGAGAAATAAGCCTTTTCCTTTATCTTCATACTTGTCCCCCTAAGCTGCCTCATTACAAAGTTTAGTGCATTTATACTCGTTTTTACTATTCTCTCAATCTGACTCCCCCACCCTAGACGTCTATCAAATACCACCCCCAAGTACTTGTAATTTTCCACTGACTCAAGTGACTTCCCTCCTACATCATACACTACATCAGCCCTCACTCTCCTCCTACCAAAGGTGACTAACTTACACTTCCCTTCATTTAACCCCATCTTGTTCAACTGAACCCAACAATTAAGTGCCGTCAAATCTGCCTGAATAGCTACTACTTCCTCCTCTGTATTGATTTCCCTATATACCACACAATCATCTGCAAATATAAACCCCAAATGCAATAGAGAGTTGGACAGTGATTAGGGTTGGTCAGTCTGGTTGGATATATTAACCTTGCATATGTGGTAATTCTGTATTCTGTGTATACCCTGAATGCAATAGAGAGGTGGACAGTGGTTAGGTTCGGGCATTCTAGGTCGATGTATAAGCCTCGAGTATTTGGTATTTTGTATATAACCGAAATGCAATAGACAGGTGAACAGTGGTTATGGTTGGGCGAAAAAGGTTGATGTACAAGTCTCGAGTATCAGGTAATTGGTACATAACCAAAATACTCTAGAGAGGTGGACTGTGGTAAGGGTGGGCTGTCTGGGTTGATGTGTAAATCTTGCGGTTTCAGTACTCTGTATATAACCTGAATGCACTAGAGAGGTGGACAGTGGTTAGGTTCGGGCATTCTAGGTTGATGTATAAGCCTCGAGTATTTGGTATTTTGTATATAACCGAAATGCAATAGACAGGTGAACAGTGGTTATGGTTGGGCGAAAAAGGTTGATGTACAAGTCTCGAGTATCAGGTAATTGGTACATAACCAAAATACTCTAGAGAGGTGGACTGTGGTAAGGGTGGGCTGTCTGGGTTGATGTGTAAATCTTGCGGTTTCAGTACTCTGTATATAACCTGAATGCACTAGAGAGGTGGACAGTGGTTAGGTTCGGGCATTCTAGGTTGATGTATAAGCCTCGAGTATTTGGTAGTTTGTATATAACCGAAATGCAATAGACAGGTGGACAGTGGTTGGGGTTGGGCAGTCTAGGTTGATTTAGGAACATTGCTCATTCGGTACTTTGTATTCACCCCAAATGCAATAGAGAGGTATCAAGTGATTACGGTTGGGCAGTCCGGGTGGATAAATAAGCCTCGAGTATTCAGTAGTTTGTATATAACCAAGATGCGGAAGAGAGGTGGACAGTGGTCAGGGTTGTGTGGTTTGGGTTGGTATGCAAATCTTGCGATAATTCACAATTTCTTTTCATCCCAGATGCAATAGAGCGGTGGACAGTGGTTAGGGTTGGGCAGTCTAGGTCGATGTATAGACCTTGCGTATTCAGTACTTTGTATATACCTTGAAAGCAGTTGAGAGGTGGACAGCGATTATTGTTGGGCAGTCCAGGTTGATGTATGAGCCAATAGTAATCAGTACTCCGTATATACCCTGAATGCAGTAGAGAGGTGGTCAGTGGTTGGGATTGGGCTGTCTAGGTTGATATTTGAACCTCGCGTATTCCCCAGTCGGTATATACCCTGTATGGAATAGAGGGCTGGACAGCGGCTAGGTTTGGGCAGTTTTGGTTGGTGTGCAAACCTTACGATATCTCACAGTTCGTGAATACTCTGATCGCGGTAGAAGAGTGGACAGTGGTTAGGGTTGGGCGGTCTAGGTTGATGTTCAAACCTCGCGTATTTCTCAGTTTGTATATACTCATAATGCAATAGAGAGGTGAACAGTGGTTAGGGTTGTGTAGTGTGGGTTCGTATGCGAACCTTGTGATCATTCACAATTTGTATATACCCCAAATGCAATAGAAGTGTGTTCAGTCTTCAGTGGTTTGGGTTGGGCAGTCTAGGTTGATGTATAAGCCTTGTAAATAACCAAGATGCAATAGAGAGGTGGACAGTTGGTAGTGTTGTGTAGTGTGGGTTTGTCTGCAAACCTTGAAATAATTCACAATTTGTATCCACCCTGAATGTAATAGAAGGGTGGACAGTGGCTTAGTTTGGGCAGTGTAGGTAGATGTATATACTTCGCGTATTACTCGATTTGTTCATACATCGAATGGAATAGAGGGGTGGACATCGTTTGGGTTCGGGCAGTCTGGGTTGGGGTGCCAACCTTGCGATATCTCTCAGTTTGTGAATACTCTGAATGCTATAGAAGGGTGAACAGTGGTTAGGGTGCATGTAGGTGCGCAAACCCCCGCGTATTTCTCAGTCTGTATATACCCTGAATGCAATAGAGAGGTGGACCTTGGTTAGGGTTGTGTACCGTGGATTTGTATCCAAACCTTGCAACTAATTTCCAGTTTGTATATACCCTAAATGCAATAGTGAGGAAAACAGTGGTTGAGGTTGGGCATTGTTTGTTGGTGTGCAACCTTGCGATCGTTCAGTGTTCATATATATCTCGAATGCAATAAAAGGGTTCCAATTATGAGAGATGAAATGTTCATCTTGTCATATGTATGAAAATTTGTCAACAGTTTCACATGTTACTCCATGTATATATTGTAGAATAAAAAATACTCACATCTCGTTTCATAACCTTCTTGAAACTGTATTTTTTTTCAGTCACATGATCGATGCTAGACATTTCGGTAATCCCTTGTTCGATACTCTTCGAACGGTTCATATTCCGTTATATTTGCATTCTTTCTCATTCATATTATTTTTCTTTCCATTTCATGTCCGAATGATTCTATTAAATATTCCATTCTGGTATTCTCCTCTACGACACGCTCCCAACGATACCATGCACGATGCATATCCTTCCAATTTACGACTTTTTGCCAGTCCAATTCAATTACGCTTTTCTGACAAATATTCGGTGGAAAATGTTCCATTCGGAAATGCGCCGATACACCTTGTCGAATGATTTCTCAGCACTTTTTCATCCTTTCCGACAAACAAATTGATTGAAAACTCATTCTCCGCACGTTTTTCGATCAAGTTTTCCCAAACAATGTTGATCACGTTTTGATCGATTCGACATTGACGTGTCATTTTTCCCATGATTTTCCGAGTCAAATGTTGGTCACATTTCTTACTTTTTTCCGTTCAAAGAACTGTAATTTATTTCCGCTTCCAACGATACCGCTATCGTCATGATCTGGCCACCAGTACTGTGGTAATTGTTGGAATATTTTTTCAAACTACTGAAACAAATCAAACTATTGGTGCTAGATGTATGAAATCATCATGTCTGTGATTCTCTACCTTATACGCTTCCAACGATACCACGCACGATGCAATTGCTTCCATCTCACGACTTTTCATCGATTCACTTCAATCAGGCTTTTCCGACCACAACTCGGTGGAAAATGATGATATCGGAGAATCGCCAGGACACACAGGTCGGATGATTCCTTTCGACCTACAATATGGCGTCAGAATTTTTCCCTCATCTCTCCAAACGCACGAGTTCCAACAATTTGATGGTAACCAATTTTCCATTTTCCACACGATTTTCGCTCAATTTATTTTTCTCAAATATTTTCCACCTTCCTCGGTCGATGATGAATCAATTTGGACAAAAAAACGACCGATTTTTCCGACGCTTTTCCGAATTTTCCGTCAAGACTGTTGGTGTTTATTGAGAATCATCTCTCTCAAATTCGTTGTTATTTTTTTCCGCTTCCAACCATTCCGCTCCCACGACGAATTCATCACAGGTTCGCTCGCAATCGCCACTAAAGGGTTTCCACATTGATCAAAATCGCTATCCTATTATTTGGATGAGCGGAGCGAAGACGCAATATCACCATACCCGAAGAGAGTACTTCTTTTTTGTATTCGCTCTCCACAGGTCCGACAAAAATTGAAAATTAGTTGAAACTTGGCTCACACAAGTATCATTATCTCTAATTCGATACTGTATAGTTTTGAGGCGCGATCGGTTGAACCACTTCTGAGATAGTTCATTTCAAAGTTTCAAAAAATCCCATGAGAATAACCCATGAAGAAAAATGTAGGGGGAATATTCTATCCAAGAGAATTCAAATTCTTAGAGAATTTCAATCCGATGATGATACACATTATCACGAACTGTCACTCGGATCGGATCAGCCGTTTTGATTTTAAAAAAATAGGAGATGTAATTTCTATGAATCATTCAAAGCTATCAAGATACGTATCAAATACAAGCTACAGGTGACACCGCCCAATAATTGTAAACGAACAAAACAAAGCTTCATTTTATTATCATAAAAATTCATGACTGAAAATAAGATGGCAGTGATGTGATGTGACCTCAAGATGTATATATATATATATATATATATATATATATATATATATATATATATATATATATATATATATATATATATATATATATATATATATATATATAAATATATAATAACCAATCAGAAGGCGAGTTGATGTGTTCCAGCTCATCCATCAACGCGGCAACACATAACGCGTTTGCCTAGTGTATGTATACTGGCGATGAGTTCAATTTTTCATTCTCCCATCACTTTAATACCATCGGGGTTGATATTTTGTGACAAGGACATTTTTGGAATACACTCTTCAATACGCTTCGAACGATACCATGCACGACGTTGTCCTGTTGTTTTTTCACTTGCCATTTTCCCATCGGTTCATTCTTGCTCTCACATTTGTCGCCAAACCATTGGTGATGGAATAAGGAAGAATATTATTTTGTCAATTCTCTCTTTGATACGCTCCCAACGATACCACGCACGATGCAATTGCTCAGAATTCACGACTTCTGACCAATCCACTCGAATGACGCTTTTCCGACCACAACTCGGTGGAAAATGGGTCAGTCGGAAAATCGCGGATGAAGATGTCGAATTATTTTCTAGCACCTACATTATGGCTTCGGTATTTTTCCGCCACCCCTCGAAACGCTCGAGTTGGAAAAATTGAGTGGAAACTCATTTTCCATTTTCCGCATGATTTTCGAAAGAATATTCGTTTTTCAAATATTGTCCACTTGTTGAGTCAGTGAGGATGGATCGATTATTCTTTTACGCATTATCCAGGAAAAATGTCTGTGGATTTTGAAATTTTTTACCTCACAAAATGATTGTAATTTTTGTCCGCTTCCAACGATACCGCTTCCACGACGATCCCAGTATTGTCGCTCACACGATCGTCATTATAGTGTTTCCACATTGGCCAAATTGCCTATTCTATTAATGTATCGTCAGAACTATTATCGTCAATTGAGGAACAATGACTTGATTCTATCTTTCGAAATAGCAATCAAGAGAATTACTTCCATCTTTGAGACCAATTACGAAGCGAAAGTGTTCCACTATGATATATACACAGCTGGATAGCACAATACACAGGAATCTACTATACCTATGAATAAGTTTTTTGTATCTTTCTCCATGGTATTTCATACACTCCATCACCAATCCAAGAGACAAAATGACAATACGAATGGAACAAATCTGAAGCAATCAATCGATATATCGCAATATCAACTCTTCAAGTGATGTATAAAATACCCCAAACGAGTGCATCGGTTTACAAACCTTTCAAATTCAATTTTCGTTTCGAATCCAATATTATTCATTCTGTTATTGATTAATATCAATATTGATATCATAATTTTGTGATACTGATTTCAGCATATGATATTGGAAAGAATGGGAAAAAAAGAGAGAAGGAGAGAAAAAAGGGGAATAAAAAGAGGGGGAGAGAAAAAGGAAAAAAAGAAGAAAAGTTTGGATGAAAATAATAAAATACAATAACAAGAATGAATGGGAAAAAGGAAGAAGAAAAAAAGATGGTAAAAATGAAAAAAGTAAATGAAAGACAGAAAAAGATGGAGGAGGAAAAAGTTGAGGCAAAGAATGAGACGAAATGGGATGAGGAAGAAAAAATGAATGGATAAATGAATGATGGAAAAGAAGAGGAAAAAAGAAGGAAAGAAAAAAAAGATGTGAGAAGAAAAAAAAGAGAAAAAAAGAAAGGGACGGAAAAAGAAAAAATTCGAACACTACAAGAAAAGGAGGAAAGAAGAGGAGAAGTTGGAAAGAGAATCTCAAGACCAACAAACATGTCTTTTTCATCCATCCTGACTTGGTTTCTCGTGGTTTTCCCACAGTCCTCGAAGCAAATGCTTGGACGAAGTACTAATTGGCCACGACCATTAATCGGTAGAGTGATAGGCCTAATTATAACATTATAGGCTCATCACTGATTCAATCTGTCGATTGTGTATAATGATAAACTTTACATCTGCTGTCAATGGAAAGAAGTGATCATTGCCCAAGAGACTTGGTTCAGTGTGGAAGAAATCAACATTCGTGTGTTCATACTGAAAGACTTTTATCCAGGGCCTAAAATTATGGTTACAGACAGCGCAGTACATTAGTTTTGAATAATCAAAATGGGGTGGTAAGATCGCCCCTGTGGTGCCCCGTCCAAACGATCCCATCTTCCATCCTTAGTCTCAATTGGGGAACAATGATTTTGAGTCAAATTGCGATGTTGGTGAAAAAAAAACGTATTTTGGGGTTATGTGATTTTGACACGTAACCCAAACCTCAGAGCCAGGTTTGAGGTTACATATTGAACTGTCATGGGGTCAAAATACGATTGACTAGCACTGTGGTCGATTCCCCATGTTAAATTCTCATAAGGCAAAAACCGATGTGTTCGACTTGAGATGTGAGCACAGTGCTCCGTCGAAAAAGGTTTAGGTTACGTGTTAAATTGGCCATAAGCCGAAAATACGATTGACGAGCAGTGCGGCATTCCAGTTCCATTCCACCATTCCATTCGAGTTCATCGTGAGAGTGTACCGTTTCATCACAGACATTGCCTGGCGTTTTCGTCGCGAGATGAATGACGAGGATCGAACCTGGGTCGTCACCGGAACACATTGTTTCCCACCAGCCCTCGCCAGCCAATGAGCAGACGAGATGCTCGCCATTGGTTGCGGCTGGTGTGCTCGACCGATGTGCCAGATCGACATGGCTGGCCCACCGTCCGTGTGACCGCCTCCGATCGTCGATTGCGTTCGTCGATCGGCAGCCAAATGTCATTGATTGCGACGGCCGTCACGGGAGCGGAAGCCACCACTCGTTCACGCGAGCCCTGCGTCATTCGGCACTTCCATCCCGTAGCAATTACGTGCACAATTCGTGTCGCGACTTTGGCCAAGTTGTTCGACACCGCGCGACGTTCGCCCGCCGATCTTGGTACGTTGGCGTGATTGAATCGCGTCATTAGCCGGCCGACAATTCGACCAAAGTCTGGCCGTTGGACGTTGGCCGAGCCAAGAGCGTGATGCACGCGGCCGCCCCATGTGAGCCCGTGTATTGCGTGGGGGTTCGATCAGGCGAAAAAGCGATCTCGACTTTGGTCGCTCTGCAGACGAGCCCGCGTCGAGGTGGTCTCCAGCCCGTCGGGCGCAAATGAAAATTTCAATCTTTCCCATCACGTCGGTGTGCGTCTCGCGCCGATCGTGCGCCCCGCTTTTGCACGGCGAGCGTTGCAAAAGTTGTCGGGAAACACTGGTGGCCAGTCGAGCAAGCGAGACCGTTTCCTATGCGGTCCGCTCGCTCGAATTGGTCTACGACTTGTCGAAAAAACACCATCAAATCGAGTCTCTCTCGTCGAAAGTGTCGCACGCGAACCAGCATACTACAGTAATCATGGCAGACACAGCAGTAGCAACGACTGCCCCGGCCCCGGCCGCGGCCGCGGCGACGCCCGCCAAGAAGGCCAAAGCGAGCAGCAGCGCGGCCGCGTCGAAGAAGCCGCGCGGCAAGCCCGCTCACCCGCGCACCTCGGAGATGGTCAACAGCGCGATCAAGAGTCTGAAGGAGCGCGGCGGCTCTTCCCTGCAAGCGATCAAGAAGTACATCTCGGCCAACTACAAGGTCGATGCAGAGAAGCTGGCGCCGTTCATCAAGAAGTACCTCAAGTCGGCCGTCACCTCTGGCGAGCTCGTGCAGACCAAGGGCAAGGGCGCGTCCGGCTCGTTCAAGTTGTCGAGCGCCAAGCCCGCCGCCGCTGGTGCCGGCGCCCCGTCCGCTGCCGCCAAGGCGAAGAAGGCCGCCAAGCCGGCTGCCGCCAAGAAGCCAAAGTCCGTCAAGGCAGCGTCCAAGAAGGCGGCCGCAGCTTCGCCCGCCAAGAAGAAGGCCGTGGCCGCCAAGAAGGCAGCCGCTGCCCCGAAGCCGAAGAAGGCAGCAGCCAAGCCAAAGAAGGCTGCCCCCGCGGCCGCGAGCAAGGTGAAGAAGGTGACCAAGGTGCCGACCAAGAAGCCCAAGGCGCCCAAGCCGAAGAAGGCGGTCGCCGCCAAGGCGAAGCCGTCGCCCGCCAAGAAGGCGACTTCGACGAGCCGCAGCCGCAAGTGAGCGCCCTGCCATCGCCGCGCACGGCTTGCGGGACGTGTCGTCGTCTCCGAATCAAACGGCCTTTTTCAAGGCCTCCAAAACATATCCAAAAGAGCAAAAACATCCATGTGACGCACGATGATGAGGTCGCCCCCGTTCCAATGAGAGTAGTGCCCCATGAACGATACATGACCGCATCGTTTCGGGGCATTCCTCCACGCCGTCGGCACTCCCGAGTGGGACTTGACCGACGTCGAGCGTGGGTCCCATGCACGGACTTGCGAAGATCGTTAAATTCGACTTCTCAATTTGTTTTTTCAAGTAGGATTGAATTCGATTGGAGGCGCGCCCAAAGCCACTGTCCAATCCCGACCGAACATCAATAGGTCAAAACAACATGACCGGGCACATACTGTGGCGTCATCATGTTCCATGTAACTTTCCTCTTCCGAGAAGCATGTTTTGGCCTTTAAAAAGGCCTTTTTTTCCAACATGCCGAGAGTCCGTAACGACGCGATGAACTTACGCTCGCTCGCCTCGGATGCGGCGGGCAAGTTGGATGTCCTTGGGCATGATCGTCACTCGCTTGGCGTGGATAGCGCACAAGTTGGTGTCTTCGAAGAGACCGACCAGGTAGGCTTCGCTGGCCTCCTGCAGGGCCATGACGGCCGAGCTCTGGAAACGCAGGTCGGTCTTGAAGTCCTGGGCGATTTCGCGCACGAGTCGTTGGAAGGGCAGCTTCCTGATGAGCAACTCGGTGCTCTTCTGGTAGCGACGGATCTCGCGCAGGGCCACGGTGCCCGGACGATAACGATGTGGCTTCTTGACGCCGCCGGTGGCCGGGGCACTCTTGCGAGCCGCCTTGGTGGCTAGCTGCTTGCGCGGGGCCTTGCCTCCCGTCGACTTCCTTGCGGTTTGCTTGGTACGTGCCATGGCTGATGCTTGGATGATGCGTAATACCCGTGCGGCGCGACCGTCCACACCATTTTATACTGGGTTGTAGAGTTCGCTGACGCGATTGGCCAGCCGGCACGGCCAGCGCAACGTCGACCCCACGAAACGGCTATATTGCCGTTCGGCTTGTCGGCATCGTCCGCGAGTGCGATGGCGATGAATCTGCAATGATGCCATCGATCTCTGACGTCGCCATCTCCGTCATCGATCGACTGGTCGATACGAAATACCATGGTGGAAGTACGATAGTTTCTGACCAAGGAGTGTGACAGTCGTTCTGATTGGTCGATCCGTTTCTCAATATATATAGCTCCGATCCCGCTGGCGCATACATTTCGAGATCGTTAGTCGACGAGTTCACGTCGTTACATTCGCTGATTCAAGATGACCGGTCGCGGCAAAGGAGGCAAGGGATTGGGAAAGGGAGGCGCCAAGCGTCACAGGAAAGTGTTGCGTGACAACATCCAGGGCATCACCAAGCCCGCCATCCGTCGTTTGGCCCGCC
Source organism: Brachyptera risi (assembly GCA_964007535.1). NCBI lineage: Eukaryota > Metazoa > Arthropoda > Insecta > Plecoptera > Taeniopterygidae > Brachyptera > Brachyptera risi. The sequence continues at coordinate 106,313 of OZ023339.1, forward strand.
GTGGCGGTGTCAAGCGTATCTCGGGCCTCATCTACGAGGAGACCCGCGGCGTGCTGAAGGTTTTCCTCGAGAACGTCATCCGCGATGCCGTCACGTACACCGAGCACGCCAAGAGGAAGACAGTCACCGCCATGGACGTGGTCTACGCGCTGAAACGTCAGGGACGCACCCTGTACGGTTTCGGCGGTTAAGTCGCGTCATACCCTATTTTTTGCGCAGCAGATGAAAAAAACGGTCCTTTTCAGGACCAACACGAGAATCTGAAAAGAGCCATGTTTGTTTTGCTGTGTCACGCAATGTTTCTCTCGTTTGGTCAGTGTTCATGTCAACACTGGTACGGCCACATTGTCGCCCTCGAGCCCGGCCAAGTGAGGCTAAAACGATGCGCGTCGAGGGCATCACGGCAGAAGGCGAGGTTGCGTACCAAGTCGCATCGCGGGGCCCGCACGATTTATGGTCGACCATGGAGCAGTCGCGCCTCGCACCAGTTCCGTTGCAAAGACGATACGTGTATGAGAGCAATCTACAAGTCCGATATAACTCATTCCATAAGTAAATCCATGCACGAGCCCCTGTGCGTACGAAATATCGGCTGCCTGGGAAAAATATATATACAACTGGGGAGTCCCTCAACGAGATATGTGGGTATTATGCCTTTCTCATGTCGCATGTCACTCTTTTGGATTGAGGTGGTTGGCCCTGATAAGGGCCGGTTTTGTGGGTTCGAGAACGCAGCAGCTTATGCCTTCTTCTCGGTCTTCTTGGGCAGAAGGACGGCTTGGATGTTGGGCAAGACACCTCCCTGGGCGATCGTCACGCCGGAGAGCAGCTTGTTCAGCTCCTCGTCGTTGCGGATGGCGAGCTGCAAGTGACGGGGAATGATGCGGGTTTTCTTGTTGTCGCGAGCGGCGTTACCGGCCAGCTCGAGCACCTCGGCGGCCAGGTACTCCATGACGGCAGCCAGGTAGACGGGCGCGCCGGCACCGACGCGTTCGGCGTAGTTGCCCTTGCGAAGCAGACGGTGGATACGTCCGACGGGGAACTGAAGTCCGGCACGAGACGAACGAGATTTGGATTTTCCCTTCACCTTGCCTCCTTTGCCGCGTCCGGACATGTTGCGATGAGTATGCGAGTGACTTGCTAAAAAGCTGCTACACGAGCAGCCAGTCAGTGAGTGTATGGGGCATGCTTTCACGAATGTTTGCCTAGTGCCAACTGTTTGTCATAACGCGCGCACCAACGGACACATTTTCACTCTGTCCATCACACCCGATTGGTACGGTCGCTATTCACAAACTCTGCATGGGCGACTGGCGCACAGTCGATCCGGGTCACTCATTGGTGCGGGGGAAATGTGCAATTCTTATCAGTATAAGCGAGTGAAAGTTTGACCGACATTATTGTTCGCATCTCGGCGCGTCAACATGCCACCGAAAACCAGCGGTAAGGCGGCCAAGAAGGCGGGCAAGGCCCAGAAAAACATCAGCAAGGGAGACAAGAAGAAGAAGCGCAAGAGGAAAGAGAGCTACGCCATCTACATCTACAAAGTGTTGAAGCAGGTCCACCCCGACACAGGCATCTCGTCCAAGGCGATGAGCATCATGAACAGCTTCGTCAACGACATCTTCGAGCGCATCGCCGCCGAGGCCTCTCGCCTCGCTCACTACAACAAGCGTTCGACGATCACCAGTCGCGAGATCCAGACCGCCGTCCGCCTGCTGTTGCCTGGCGAGCTCGCCAAGCACGCCGTCAGCGAGGGCACCAAAGCCGTCACCAAGTACACCAGCTCCAAGTAGATCGACGCGAGTTGCTAGCCTGATGGCTGACAAAAAACGGTCCTTATAAGGACCACTACATGAGTCCCGAGAGAGTAGAATAGTCAATGTCGAAACGCATCGTGTTTTTCTCATCGAATCATCATACAAATCGTTCGCTCCCATTTCCATTTTCTCCCGACTGTTTGTTGTCCGCTTTTTCCATTCGTTTTTCGAAATGACCAATGTTAATAAAATACAGAATGTAGTAATTTCCGCTTGGCGTCCGATCGGATGGTACTGTGAGATGGAGAAAAATTAAAACAAAATGCCAACGGCACGTGGTGTTCCCAAGCGGTCACCCATCCAAGTACTGACCACGCCCGATGTTGCTTAACTGCGGTGATCGGACGAGAACCGGTGATCCTTGTCTTCTGTTTGAGTCGTGTAGACCCGTTTTTTTTATTTTTCCCATGCCGATCTTTGCGATCATAAAAGGAGTATGGTTTTTTTGATTTCCTGATTGTGTGTGTCGTTGTACTGTGATGCAGTTTTATTCCTAATACCTAATTTAGAACCAGTATCTTTTCGCTTTTAACATGAAGCTAACCCACGCGTCCGAGGACATTTTTTAACCGCATCTTTGGGTCGATGCACAGAGGTTCGTGGTATTGACTTGGTCTAATTCAAGGAAGTCGTGGGTGAGGCTCAATTGATTTTCTCATGGAGGATCATGTCTTCTTGGTCTTTTTGTGGGCGGTTGATGTTCGTCCAGTCCTGTTGAGGCTATTGGCCTCTTTCTTGTGTCGGAGGTTTTGACTGGATTGGTGGCCAGTTGTTCCAGATGGGTGATTTTTGATTGGGAGAGAGTAGAGAAGAAATTCCTGGATTGATGTCTGCAGATGTCGATAATGAATGGCTGGTTCGTCTCATCATGTAGATCCGTGATCCGAGTCCAACGGGGAAGGCGAGTGATCGTCCGGAGGATTTTATTCTGGAATACTTGAAGGGAATTAATGTGAACAGAAGAGCAGCTGGACCAGATCGGGGATGCATATAGGAGTGAGGGAAGGATTATGCTTCTGCTGAGGTGTAATTTTGCTGCAGCCGATAGTTGTTTTGACTTTAGGAGAGGGTAGAGAGAGTAGTATTTTCTTGCGGCCTTGACTCTGACGTCTTCGATGTGTTTGTTCCAACTGAGGCAGCGGTCCATGTTGACTCCCAGGTATTTGATTGAGGTGCTCCATGGAATATCTGTGTTGTTCATGGTCAGGTGGGTCGTCCTTCTCTGTCGTCCTCCGAAGCCGAAGATGATAGCTTGCGTTTTGGCGATGTTGAGTTGGATTCTCCATCTGTTGTACCAGTCCGCTATGATGTTGATTGCAGTTTGGAGACGGAGGATCGCCTGCCTGGTATATGGAGAGGTGGCTAGTATCGCGGCATCATCGGCGTAAAAGGCGTGGGTGATGTAGGAGGGGGGCTTTGGAATGTCATGTGTGTAGATGTTGAATAGGACAGGTCCAAGCACGGAGCCTTGCGGTACACCGGCGAGTATGGGGAATTTCTGGGATTTGTGATTGTTACGAGAAATGTAGAATGATCTGTCAGAGAGGTAAGATTTGATGATTGAAGTTATATGGAAGGGGAATTTTAAGCGATGCATCTTCAGGAGTAATCCATCGTGCCACACCCTGTCGAAAGCTTTCGATATATCCAAGAAGATGCCGGGTGTGACTATCCCCTTGTTATAGTTCGACGTGATTAGGTTTGTGACACGAAGGAGTTGCTGGGTGGTTGAGTGTCCTTGTCTGAAGCCGAACTGCGAGTCCTGAATGATGTTATTTTTATCGAGATGTTGGTTGATCCTCTTCAGGATGATCTTCTCCATCAGCTTTGATAGCCCTGACAGCAGACTGATGGGTCGATAACTTGAAGGGTAGCTCGGAGGTTTGCCAGGCTTCAGGAAGGTGATGACGTTTGCAGTTCGCCATGACATCGGGAAATGGCCCACCCTCAGTATTGCATTCGACAGTTGGATGAATGTGTCTATTGCATATGTAGAGAGTTCGAGAATGGTCTCATTTGTGATCTTGTCTTCTCCTGGGGCCTTCTTTCGTACCAGCTTATCCGCCAGTGAGATGAGTTCCGTGATGGTGACGGGCTCTATCTGATCTTCCAAAGCCGTAGCTTCCAGTAGGCGCAGTTCTTCTGTGAGACTTCTCGTGTGTTCGTTCCTGGGGTTAGGAACGAACGACTCCGAGAGCGTCTCAGCCAGTAGATCGACTTTGTCCTGGGGGTGGCATGCACGTCCGATCGGTGGATCAGGTTGCGGTCGTCTTTGAAGGCTCCTCGCCATTCTCCAGATCGAGTTGTCTTTGATGTTGAGTGTCTCAATCTTTTCATCCCACTTCGTTTTCCTGTGATTCAGTATTAGCTCCTTCAGCTTTTTGTTGAGCTGGTTGTAGTGCTTGGCTGATGCTGCAGTCCGAAGCCTCTGGTACGCTCTCCTTGCCTGATTCTTGATTTTTATTGACTGAATCAAGCCCGGTGGTAGATCAAAGGTGGTGTTCGGTCGTGGGCTCTGTTGAGGTATTGCTTTCGCCATTGCCTTATCTATGCTGGAAGTGAGCTTTGCTGTGAGGTCGTCAATGTCTTCAGGTGTCTCGATCATTGGAGGTTGGTTGTTGAGCTCCGTCCTCAGCAGCTCGTCCAGCGTGGTCCGGAAACAGGTCCAGTTGGCCTTCTTGAAATTGTACCGGAGGCTTGATGGATGACTGGTTGCAGTGCTTCCCATGATTGAGATGATGATGGGGTTGTGATCTGAAGTCAATTGGGGTAATGTATGGATGGAAATGGGTGAGGCTAATTCGTGAATTATTGCGATATCGAGGACGTCAGGTTGATGGGATAGGCAGCCGGGGTAGTGAGTAGGTTCGTGAGGCGCTATGATGGCATATGTATGTTGTAGGGAATGGTTGTACAGGTCTACTCCCCTCTGGTTTGGATTGATGGAGTTCCAGGCTGCATGCTTCGCATTCAAGTCACCAGCAACTATCGTGGGTGTGGATGTGTTGAATAGATTGTCCAGGTCCCTTTCCAGGAATTTCTTGTTCGGCTGGGCGTAGGCGGATATGATTATTAGCTGACCGGAATAACTATTGATCTGAACTCCTGTGGTTTCAATGTGACGAGTGGTGGGTGGCACAATCTGGTGATGGACGATGGAGACTCTAGTGAGGATGGCGGTTCCGCCGTGTCGCGTTCCAGGGATTTGTCTGTCCGTGCGATAGGTCTTGTAACCTGCAATGCCAAACTTATCACTCCCTATGAAGTTTGTTTCTTGTACCAGGAGGATGTCTATGTTATGGTTTTTAAGGAATTGTGTGACCTCCACGACCTTTGCTCTCATGCCGCCATTGGCATTCCATGAAGCGATATTCAGCTGTCTAAGGGGAGCCATTGGAAATTTTCTGGGTTTCTTCCTGCATTAATTGGACGATGAGCGCCGCCATGGCTTTCACAACCGGTGATTTCAACATGGTATTGCCGTTGACAAAGACCCATGCAGCTTTGGTACTACTGGTGCCGCATGCACTGTCCACCGGCTTCAAGTAAAACGAGCCGAGTTGCTGGGCAGTCCTGGCCAGGCAAGAGCCCGAGGATGGTTGTGTTGGTGGCCCGCGTCAGTGACGACTCGTTCGCGTGGCGTGGTACGACTTTGGTCGGACTCGCCATGATTGAGGACTTGGCCTCGATCAGGCCACGCCAGTGTGCGTGAGTGTTGGTGGCAATAGAGGCGGCCTCTCAACACGGTGTGGCCGTTGACAAGGCCTATGGCACTTTTGATCAGTCTGGTCACGCATGCGGTCCATCGGCTCCAAGTAAAACGAGCCGAGTTGCTGGCCTGAAGGAGGACCTAAAACGGTCGTTATGAGGACCTCATAAGACGTGTTTTCCCGAGAGAGCAGAATGGTCGATGCCGAAACGATCTACGTTGTACTCATGGAATCATCTTCGGAATCATTGTTGAGGCTCTCATTCATTTCCATTCCCTCGTGAATGTCGTCTTTTTTTGTGGGGGCATTTTTGTTCTCTCCATCTTTCGAGAGAAAAGAATAGTGAATACACGAGAATCAACTCAAATTGAGAATCATTATTTTCGCTTGTCGTCGTACCGATTGATGCGGAAAGACTGTGGAATGGACCTGAAAAAAAGGAAAATAACGCATAATGCCAACCTGCACGCGGTGTTCCCAAGCGGTCACCCATCCAAGTACTCACCACGCCCGATGTTGCTTAACTGCGGTGATCGGACGAGCTCGAATGATTTCACAGTCATAACTGGGTGCAGCGAGGGCGCGCATTGTGTCACCAGTGCCGACCGAGATGGGTTATGAAAGGTTTCTCCTGAAATTGTATGGTCCTGATTAGTATTGAGTCGGTTTCCTACAGTTTATTAGCTTGTAATATGCGCTTCAATTCATTTGAAATTATAGAGGAATAACAATTGAATTTTGCCAGGGTAAGGGTAGAATGCACTACCGGCGATTTCGATTCGTCATGCGGTTTTCTGTGAATGTTATTTGTGTGTATTGGATTCGGAAATTTTTGTTTCGTATCCAATTTCATCAATTTTAATATTAATCAATATCAATATTAATATTTTAATTCTAGAGTACTGATTTCAGCATATAATATCGAAAAAAATGAGAAAAAAAAGAGAGCGAGAAAGAGAAAAAAAGCCGAATTGAAAAGAGAGAAAAAAAAGGAGAAGAAAACTTTAGTTAATAATAATCTAATACAATAACAAGGATGAATGGAAACAAAATGAAGTTGTGAAAGAAGAAGAAAGAAACGATGAAAAAATGAAAAAGATGAATGAAAGGCAGAAAAGAATGGAAATAGTTTTTAAGTTACGTACGATTTGAATATTGAAAAACAAGTTTTCGGCACTTGATCAGTCAAAGATTGTGTTGAGGGTTCGTAGTATATATATAAATTAAAGTGATAATTTTGTTTCGAATCACAACATTGATGTTTTTAACATTTGATTGAGAGATATTTGAAGAAGAAATGGTGTGTGTTCAGTTTATGGTGTGGTTTGTGTTCATTAATAGGATAGCGATTTTGGGACTGGACAAAAGACGTTTTTGACGATCGTGTGCGACCCATCGATGGGATCGTCGTGGGAGTGGTATCGTTGGAAGCGGAAAAAAATTACGAATATTCGAGTGCGGCGCGACAATCCACACCGTTCCATACTGGGTTGCAGAGATCGCTGACGCGATTGGCCAGCCGGCACGGCCAGCGCAAAGTCGACCCACGGAACGGGTATATTGCCGTTCGGCTTGTGAATGCAATCGGAGGGTGGACAGCGGTTGGGGTTGGGCAGTCCGAGTTGATGTATGAACCTCGCGAGTTTCAGTGTTTGTATAATTACACCCTGATTGCAATAGGAGGGTGGATAGCGGTAAATGTTGGGCATTCTGGATTGGTGTGCAAACTTCGCATTTTCCTTGATTTGTATATACTCTGAATGCTGAAGAGAGGTGGACGGTACATGGGGTTGTGTAGTTTGGGTTTGTATGCAAAAATTGTGATTTTTTTCACCTCGTATATACCCTAAATGACATACAGAGGTGGACCGCGGATAGGGTTGGACCGTCCATGTTGGTGTATAAGCCTCGCGTATGTTGGTGCTGATGAATACCCTGAATGCAATAGTGGGGTGAAAAGCGTTTAGGGTTGGGCAGTCCGGGTTGATGTTTGAACCTCGCGTATTTCTTAGTTTTTCTATACCCGAAATGCAATGGAGAGGTGAACACTGGTTAGGGTTGTGTAGTCTAGGTTGATGTGAGAACCTTCCGTATTCAGTACATTGTATATACACGAAATGCAATAGGAGGGTGGAAAGTGGTGAGAATTGGGCAGTCTGGGTTGATGTATGAACCTTGCGTATTCAGTACATTGTATATACCCAGAGAGCAATAGATATGTGGACAGTGGTTAGGGTTGAGCAGTCTAGGTCGATGTATAGGCCTCGAGTATGCATTAGTGTGTATATAACCAAAAATTCAATCGGGAAGTGGACAGTGGATAGGGTTGGGCAGTCTAGGTTGATGTATAAACCTTGCATATTCAGTGCTTCGTATAAACCCTTCATGCAATAGAGAGATGGACAGTGGTTGGGGTTGGGCAGTCTAGGTTGATGTATAAACCTCGAGTATTCGGTAGTTTGTATTAATCCTGGATTGCAATAGTGAGGTTATCAGTGGTTGGGGTTGGGCAGTCTAGGTTGATGTATGAAGTCTAGCGTGTTCAGTACTTTGTATATGCCCCATATGAAATAGAGAGGTTGATAGTGGTTAGGGTTGGGCAGTCTAGGTTGATGTATGAACCTCGTGTATTCAGTACTTCGTATGAACCTCAAATGCAATATAGAGATGGACAGCGGTTGGGTTCGGGTAGTCTAGGTTGATGTATAAGCCTCGAGTATTCAGTAGTTTGTATATATCCTGGATTGCAATAGTGAGGTTATCAGTGGTTGGGGTTGGGCAGTCTAGGTTGATTTATGAAGTCTAGCGTGTTCAGTACTCTGTGTATGCCCCATATGCGATGGAGAGGTTGATAGTGATTAGGGTTGGGCAGTCCAGGTTGATGTATGAACCTTGTGTATTCAGTACCTCGTATGAACCCCAAATGCAATAAAGAGATGGACAGCGGTTGGGTTCGGGCAGTCTAGGTTGATGTTTAAGTCTCGAGTATTTGGTAGTTTGTATATATCCTGGATTGCAATAGTGATTTTATCAGTGGTTGGGGTTGGGTAGTCTAGGTTGACGTATGAAATTTGCGTATTCAGTACTTTGTATATACCCTGATTGCGAAAGGGAGGTCGACAGCGTTCAGGGTTGGGCGGTCCCGGTTGATTTATAAACCTCGCGTATTCAGTACTCAGTACAATATACACTGAATGCAATAGAAATGTGGACAGTGGTTAGGGTTGGGAAGTCCAGGTTTATGTATGAACCTGGCGTTCTCTGTACTTTAGTTTATACCCTGAATGCAATAGAGGGGTGGACAGCGAAAAAGGTTGGGCAGTCTGGGTTGTTGTATGAGCCTCGAGTATTTGGTAGTTCGTATATAACCAAGATGCGATAGAGCGATGAACAGTGGTTGGGTTTGGGCAGTTCGTGTTGATTCATTAACCTTGCGTATTCAGTACTTTCTATATGCCCTGAATGCAAAATAGAGGTAGACAGTGGTTAGGGTTGAGCAGTCTTGGTTGATGTGTAAGACTCGCGTATTCAGTACTTTGTATATAACCAAAATGACATAGAAAGGGTAGACAGCGGTTGGGGTTGGGCAGTCTGGGTTGATGTATGGAACATTCGCGCGTGCAGTTCTCTGTATATACCATGAATGCGATGAAAAGGCGAAAAGCGGTTAGGGTTGCGCATTCTGGGTTGATGTATAAGCCTCGAGTATTCAGTAGTTTGTATATAACCAAGATGCAAAAGAGAGTTGGACAGTGGTTAGGGTTGTGTGGTGTTGGTTTGTATGCAAACCTTGTGATAATTCACAATTTGAATATACCCTGAATGCAATAGAGCGGTGGACAGTGGCGAGGGTTAGCCACGCTGGGATGATGAAAAAACCTCGCGTATTCAGCACTTCGGATATACCCTGAATGCAATAGAGGGGTGGACAGCGATTAGGGTTGGGCAGTCCGGGTTGATGTATGAGCCTCGAGTAACTAGTACTTCGAATATACCCCAAATGCAATAGAGATTTTTACAGTGGTTAGGGTTGGACAGTCTGGGATGATGTATAAACCTCGCGTATCCTTCGGTTTGTTTCTGACCTGGATGAAATAGAGGGGTGGACAGCTGCCACGATCGGGTAGTCTGGGTCTGTGTGCAAACCTTGCGATATCTTACTTTCTGAGAATACTCAGAATGCGATAGAAGGTACGGACAGTCGTCAGGCTTGGGCACTCTAGGTTGATGTATGAACCTCGCAAATTTCTTAGTTTGTACATACTCGAAATGCAATAGTGAGGTGGACAGTAGCTAGGGTTGTGTAGTGTGGGTCAGTATGCAAACCTTTTGATTAATGACAAGTTCTATATACCCTGAATGCAAGAGGGAGGTGGACAGTGGTGAGTGTTGTCTGGTGTGAGTTTGTATGCAAACCTTGTGATCATTCACAATTTGCCCATACTCCAGAACTGATAGAGATGTGGACAGTGGTTAGGTTTGGGCATTCTAGGTTGATGTGTGAACCTTGCATATTCAGTACTTTGTATGTACAATGATGGAATAGAGGAGTGAACAGTGTTTAGGGTTGCGCAGTCTAGGTTGTTTTCTGAACCCTGCATATTCAGTACTTAGTATATACCCTAAATGCCATGGAGTTGTGGACAGTGGTTACGGTTGGGCAGTCCAGTGGTTGGGGTTGGACAGTCTGGGTTGATGTATGGGTCTGCATATCCTGTACGGTGTATATACCCCGAATGCAATACAGCGGTGGACTTTGGTTAGGGTTGGGCAGTCCAGGTTGTTGTATGAACCTCGCGTTTTCAGTTCTTTGTATATTTCATGACTTCAATGGAGAGGTGGACAGTGGTCAGTGTTAGACAGTCAAGGTGGTGTGTTAACCTTGCGTATTCAGTACTTTGTATATATCCCGAATACACTAGAAAGGTGGATGGTGGTTAGGGTTGGGCAGTCAGGGTGGTGTGGAAGCCCTGCGTATTCAGTACTTTGTATGAACCCTAAATGCAATAGAACGATACCATTCACGATTGGTAACTCTCGTTTTTCACACTTTCCATTTTCTCATTGAATCATTCTAGTTTTCTCGTTCCCATCAGAACCATTTGTGCTCATATTATCCTCTATACGTGTCTGATATGATCCTCTATAAGTGTCTAATATGATTCTCTATACGTGTCTGATATGATCCTCTATACGTGTCTCATATGATCCTCTATACGTGTCTCATATGATCCTCTATACGTGTCTCATATGATCCTCTATACGTGTCTCATATGATCATCCATACCTGTCTCATATGATCCTCTATACGTGTCTCATATTATTCTCTATACGTGTCTGATATGATCCTCTATACGTGTCTAATATGATTCTCTATACGTGTCTGATATGATCCTCTATACGTGTCTCATATGATCCTCTATACGTGTCTCATATGATCCTCTATACGTGTCTCATATGATCCTCTATACGTGTCTCATATGATCCTCAATACCTGTATCATATCATCCACTATACGTGTCTCATATGATCCTCTATACGTGTCCGATATGATCCTCCATACGTGTCTCATATGATCCTCTATACGCGTCTCATATGATCCTCTATACGTGTCTGATATGATCCTCTATACGTGTCTCATATGATCGTCTATACGTGTCTGACATGATCCTCTATACGTGTCTCATATGATCCTCAATACATATCTCATATGATCCTCTATACATGTGTCATATGATCCTCTATACGTGTCCCACATGATCCTCTATACATGTCTCATATGATCCTCTATACATGTCTCATATGATCCTCTATACGTGTCCCATATGATCCTCTATACATGTCTCATATGATCCTCTATACATGTCCCATATGATCCTCTATACATGTCTCACATGATCCTCTATACATGTCTCATATGATCCTCTATACGTGTCTCATATGATCCTCCATACATGTCTCATATGTTCATCTATACGTGTCTCATATGATCCTCTATACGTGTCTCATATGTTCCTCTATACGTGTCTCATATGATCCTCTATACGTGTCTCATATGATCCTCTATAAGTGTCTCATATGATCCACCATACATGTCTCATATGATCCTCTACACGTGTCTCATATGTTCCTCTATACGTGTCTCATATGATCCTCCATACCTGTCTCATATGATCCTCCATACGTGTCTCATATTATCCTCTATACGTGTCTGATATGATCCTCTATACGTGTCTAATATGATTCTCTATACGTGTCTGATATGATCCTCCATACGTGTCTCATATGATCCTCTATACGTGTCTCATATGATCCTCTATACGTGTCTCATATGATCCTCTATACGTGTCTCATATGATCCTCAATACCTGTGTCATATCATTCACTATACGTGTCTCATATGATCCTTTATATGAGTCTGATATGATCCTCCATACGTGTCTCATATGATCCTCCATACCTGTCTCATATGATCCTCTATACGTTTTTCATATGATCCTCTATACGTGTCTCATATGTTCCTCTATACGTGTCTCATATGATCCTCCATACATGTCTCACATGATCCTCTAGACCTGTCTCATATGATCCTCTATACGTGTCTCATATGATCCTCGATTCGTGTCTCATATGATCCTCTATACATGTCTCATATGATCCTCTATACGTGTCTCATATGATCCTCTATACGTGTCTCATATGATCCTCTTTACATGTCTCATATGATCCCCTATACATGTCTCATATGATCCTCTATACGTGTCTCATATGATCCTCTAGAACTGTCTCATATGATCCTCTATACATGTCTCATATGATCCTCTATACATGTCTCATATGATCCTCTATACGTGTCTCATATGATCCTCTGTACTTGTCTCATATCACCCTCTATACATGTCTCATATGATCCTCCATACACGTATCAAATGATCCTCTATACGTGTCTCATATGATCCTCTTCACATGTCTCATATTATCCTCTATACGTGTCTCATATGATCCCCTATACATGTCGCATATGATCCTCTATACGTGTCTCATATGATACTCTATACGTGCCTCGTATGATCCTCTATACATGTCCCATATGATCCTCTATACGTGTCTGATATGATCCTCTATACTCGTCTCATATGATCCTCTATACATGTCTCATATGATCCTCTATACAAGTCTCATATGATCCTCTATACTTGTCTCATAACATCCTCTATACATGTCTCATATGATCCTCCATACATGTCTCATATGATCCTCTATACGTGTCTCATATTATCCTCTATACATGTCTCATATGATCCTCTATACGTGTCTCATATGATCCTCTGTACTTGTCTCATATCACCCTCTATACATGTCTCATATGATCCTCCATACATGTATCATATGATCCTCTATACGTGTCTCATATGATTCTCTTCACATGTCTCATATTATCCTCTATACGTGTCTCATATGATCCCCTATACATGTCTCATATGATCCACTATACTTGTCTTATATCCCCCTCTATACATGTCTCATATGATCCTCTATACTTGTCTCATATGATCCTCTATACGTGTCTCATATGATCCTCTATACGTGTCTCATATGATCCTCTATACGTGTCTCATATGATCCTCTATACGTGTCTCATATGATCCTCTATACATGTCTCGTATGATTCTCTATACATGTCTCATATGATCCTCTATACGTGTCTCATATGATCCTTTATACATGTCTCATATGATCCTCTATACGTGTCTCATATGATCCTCTATACGTGTCTCATATGATCCTCTATACGTGTCTCATATGATCCTCTATACGTGTCTCATATGATCCTATATACGTGTCTCATATGATCCTCTATACATGTCTCGTATGATTCTCTATACATGTCTCATATGATCCTCTATACGTGTCTCATATGATCCTTTATACATGTCTCATATGATCCTCTATACATGTCTTATATCACCCTATATACGTGTCTCATATGATCCTCTATACGTGTCTCATATGATCCTCTATACGTGTCTCATATGATCCTCCATACATGTCTCATATGATCCTCTTTACGTGTCTCATATGACCCTCTATACGTGTCCCATATGATCCTCCATACATGTATCATATGATCCTATATACGTGTCTCATATTATCCTCTTCACATGTCTCATATGATCCTCTATACGTGTCTCATATGATCCTCTATACATGTCTCATATGATCCTCTATACGTGTCTCATATGATCCTCTATAAGTGTCTCATATTATCCTCTATACATGTCTCATATGATCCTCTATACATGTCTCATATGATCCTCTATACATGTGTCATATGATCCTCTATACGTGTCTCATATGATCCTCTATACATGTCCCATATGATCCTCTATACATGTCTCACATGATCCTCTATACATGTCTCATATGATCCTCTATACGTGACTCATATGATCCTCCATACATGTCTCATATGTTCATCTATACGTGTCTCATATGATCCTCTATTCGTGTCTCATATGTTCCTCTATACGTATCTCATATGATCCTCTATACGTGTCTCATATGATCCTCTATACGTGTCTCATATGATCCACCATACGTGTCTCATATGTTCCTCTATACGTGTCTCATATGATCCTCTATACCTGTCTCATATGATCATCTATACGTGTCTCATATGATCTTCTAGACCTGTCTCATATGATCCTCTATAAATGTCTCATATGATCCTCCATACATGTCTCATATGATCCTCTATACGTGTCTCATATGATCCTCTATACATGTCTCATATGATCCCCTATACATGTCTCATATGATCCTCTATACATGTCTCATATGATCCTCTATACATGTCTCATATGATCATCTATACGTGTCTCATATGTTCATCTATACGTGTCTCCTATGATCCTCTATACATGACTCATATGATCATCTATACGTGTCTCATATGTTCATCTATACGTGTCTCATATGATCCTCTATACGTGTCTCATATGATCCTCTATAAGTGTCTCATATGTTCCTCTATACATGTCTCATATGATCCTCTATACAAGTCTCATATGATCCTCTAGATCTGTCTCATATGATCCTCTATAAATGTCTCATATGATCCTCTATACATGTCTCATATGATCCTCTATACGTGTCTCATATGATCCTCTATACTTGTCTCATATCACCCTCTATACATGTCTCATATGATCCTCCATACATGTATCATATGATCCTCTATACGTATGCCATATGATCCTCTTCACATGTCTCATATGATCCTCTATACGTGTCTCATATGATCCTCTATACATGTCTCATATGATCCTCTATACTTATCCCATATGATCCTCTATACGTGTCTCATATGATCCTCTATACATGTCCCATATGATCCTCTATACGTGTCTGATATGATCCTCTATACTTGTCTCCTATGATCCTCTATACATGTCTCATATGATCCTCTATACATGTCTCATATGATCCTCTATACTTGTCTCATAACATCCTCTATACATGTCTCATATGATCCTCCATACATGTCTCATATGATCCTCTATACGTGTCTCATATGATCCTCTTTACATGTCTCATATTATCCTCTATACCTTTCTCATATGATCCTCTATACATGTCTCATATGATCCTCCATACATGTATCATATGATCCTCTATACATGTCTCATATGATCCTCTATACGTGTCTCATATGATCCTCTATACGTGTCTCATATGATCCTCTATGCGTGTCTCATATGTTCCTCTATACGTGTCCCATATGATCCTCCTTACATGTCTCATATGATCCTCTATACCTGTCTCATATGATCCTCGATTCGTGTCTCATATGATCCTCTATACGTGTCTCATATGATCCTCTATACGTGTCTCATATGATTCTCTATACGTGTCTCATAACATCCTCTATACATGTCTCATATGATCCTCCATACATGTCTCATATGATCCTCTATACGTGTCTCATATGATCCTCTTTACATGTCTCATATGATCCTCTATACCAGTCTCATATGATCCTCTATACATGTCTCACATGATCCTCGATTCGTGTCTCATATGATCCTCTATACGTGTATCATATGATCCCCTATACGTGTCTCATATGATCCTCTATAGGTGTCTCATATGATCCTCTTTACGTGTCTCATATGATCCTCTATAAGTGTCTCATATGATCCTCTATACGTGTCTCATATGATCTTATATACATGTCTCATATGATCCTCTATACGTGTCTCATATGATCCTCTATACATGTCTCATATGATCCTCCATACATGTATCATATGATCCTCTATACATGTCTCATATGATCCTCTATACGTGTCTCATATGATCCTCTATACATGTCTCATATGATCCTCCATACATGTCTCATATGATCCTCTATACGTGTCTCATATGATCCTCTTTACATGTCTCATATGATCCTCTATACCAGTCTCATATGATCCTCTATACATGTCTCACATGATCCCCGATTCGTGTCTCATATGATCCTCTATACGTGTATCATATGATCCCCTATACGTGTCTCATATGATCCTCTATAGGTGTCTCATATGATCCTCTTTACGTGTCTCATATGATCCTCTATAAGTGTCTCATATGATCCTCTATACGTGTCTCATATGATCTTCTATACATGTCTCATATGATCCTCTATACATGTCTCATATGATCCTCTATACATGTCTCATATGATCCTCCATACATGTATCATATGATCCTCTATACATGTCTCATATGATCCTCTATACGTGTCTCATATGATCCTCTATACGTGTCTCATATGATCCTCTATGCGTGTCTCATATGTTCCTCTATACGTGTCCCATATGATCCTCCTTACATGTCTCATATGATCCTCTATACCTGTCTCATATGATCCTCGATTCGTGTCTCATATGATCCTCTATACGTGTCTCATATGATCCTCTATACGTGTCTCATATGATTCTCTATACGTGTCTCATAACATCCTCTATACATGTCTCATATGATCCTCCATACATGTCTCATATGATCCTCTATACGTGTCTCATATGATCCTCTTTACATGTCTCATATGATCCTCTATACCAGTCTCATATGATCCTCTATACATGTCTCATATGATCCTCGATTCGTGTCTCATATGATCCTCTATACGTGTATCATATGATCCCCTATACGTGTCTCATATGATCCTCTATAGGTGTCTCATATGATCCTCTTTACGTGTCTCATATGATCCTCTATAAGTGTCTCATATGATCCTCTATACGTGTCTCATATGATCTTCTATACATGTCTCATATGATCCTCTATACGTGTCTCATATGATCCTTTATACTTGTATCATATGATCATGTATACGTGTCCCATATGATCCTCCATACGTGTCCCATATGATCCTCTATACGTGTCTCATATGATCCTCTATACGTGTCTCATATGATCCTCTATACGTGTCTCATATGATCCTCTATACGTGTCTCATATGATCCTCTATACGTGTCTCATAACATCCTCTATACATTTCTCATATGATCCTCTATACGTGTCTCATATGTTCCTATATACGTGACTCATATGATCCTCTATACATGTCTCATATGAACCTCTATAGGTGTCTCATATGATCCTCTATACGTGTCTCATATGATCCTCTATACGTGTCTCATATGATCCTCTATACGTGTCTCATATGATCCTCTATACATGTCTCATATGATCCTCTATACGTGTCCCATATGATCCTCTATACGTGTCTCATATGTTCCTCTATACAAGTCTCATATGATCCTCCATACGTTACTCATATGATCCTCTATACGTGTCTCATATGATCCTCTATACGTGTCTCATATGATCCTCCATACGTGTCTCATATGATCCTCTATACATGTCTCGTATGATACTCTATACGTGTCTCATATTTTCATCTATACGTTTCTCATATGAAACTCTATACTTGTCTCATATGATCCTCTATACATGTCTCATATGAACCTCTATACATGTCTCATATGATCCTCCATACATGTCACGTATAGAGGATCATATGAGACATGTATAGAGGATTATATGTGACATGTATGGAGGATCATATGAGACACGTATAGAGGTTCATATGAGACATGTATAGAGGTTCATATGAGAAACGTATAGATGAACATGTGAGACACGTATAGAGTATCATACGGGACATGTATAGAGGAACATATGAGACACGTATAGAGGATCATATTAGACACGTATGGAGGATCATATGAGACACCTATAGAGGATCATAAAAGATATGTATGAAGGATCATATGAGACAATTATAGAGGATCATACGAGACAGGTATAAAGGAACATATGAGACACGTATAGATGAACATATGAGACACGTATAGAGGATCAAATGAGACACGTATAGAGGATCATATGAGACACGTATATAGGATCAAATGAGACACGTATAGAGGATCATATGAGACATGTTCAGGGGATCATATGAGACACGTATAGAGGATCATATGAGACAAGTATAGAGGATCATATGAGACACGTATAGAGGATCATATGAGACATGTATAGAGGATCATATGAGACATTTATAGAGGATCATATGAGACAGGTATAGACGATCATATGAGACACGTATAGAGGATCATATGAGACATGTATAGAGGACCATATTAGACACGTATAGAGGATCATATGAGACACGTATAGAGGATCATATGAGACATGTATAGCGGTTCATACGAGACACGTATAGAGGATCATATGAGACATGTATAGAGGATCATATGAGACATGTATAGAGGATCACATGAGACACGTATAGAGGATCTTTTGAGACATGTATAGAGGAACAGATGAGACATGTATAAGGGATCATGTGAGACACGTATAGATGAACATATGAGACACGTATAGAGGTTCATATGAGACATGTATAGAGGTTCATATGAGAAACGTATAGATGAACATATGAGACACGTATAGAGTATCATACGAGACATGTTTAGAGGAACATATGAGACACGTATAGAGGATCATATGAGTCACGTATGAACGATCATATGGGACATGTATAGAGGATCATATGAGACACGTATAGAGGATCATATGAGACACGTATGGAGGATCATATGAGACTTGTATAAAGGAACATATGAGACACGTATAGAGGATCATATGAGACACGTATAGAGGATCATATGAGACATGTATAGAGGAACATATGAGACACGTATAGAGGATCATATGAGACACGTATAGAGGATCATATGAGACACGTATAGATGAACATATGAGACACGTATAGATGATCATATGAGACATGTATAGAGGATAATATGAGACACGTATAGATGAACATATGAGACACGTATAGATGAACATATGAGACATGTATAGAGGATCATATGAGACATGTAAAGAGGATCATATGAGACAAGTATAGAGGATCATATGAGACATGTATAGAGGATCATATGAGACACGTATAGAGGATCATATGAGACATGTATAGAGGATAATATGAGACACGTATAGAGGATCATACGAGACAGGTATAGAGGAACATATGAGACACGTATAGATGAACATATGAGACACGTATAGAGGATAAAATGAGACACGTATAGAGGATCATATGGGACACGTATAGAGGATCAAATGAGACACGTATAGAGGATCATATGAGAAATGTTCAGGGGATCATATGAGACACGTATAGAGGATCATATGAGACAAGTATAGAGGATCATATGAGACACGTATAGAGGATCATATGAGACATGTAAAGAGGACCATATTAGACACGTATAGAGGATCATATGAGACACGTATAGAGGATCATATGAGACATGTATAGAGGTTCATATGAGACACGTATAGAGGAACATATGAGACACGTATAAATGATCATATGAGACATGTATAGAGGATCATATGAGATACGTATAGAGGATCATATGAGACATGTATAGAGGATCATATGAGACACGTATAGAGGATCATATGAGACAAGTATAGAGGATCATATGAGACATGTATGGAGGATCATATGAGACACGTATAGAGGATCATATGAGACATGTATAGAGGATCATGTGAGACATGTATAGAGGATCATATGGGACATGTATAGAGGATCATATGAGACAAGTATAGAGGATCATATGAGACACGTATACAGGAACATATGAGACACGTATAGAAGATCATATGAGACATGTATGGTGGATCATATGAGACACGTATAGAGGATCATATGAGACACGTATAGAGGATCATATGAGACACGTATAGAGGAACATATGAGACACGTATAGAGGATCATATGAGACACGTATAGATGAACATATGAGACATGTATGGAGGATCATATGAGACACGTATAGAGGATCATATGAGACATGTATAGAGGATCATGTGAGACATGTATAGAGGATCATATGGGACATGTATAGAGGATCATATGAGACACGTATAGAGGATCATATGACACATGTATAGAGGATCATATGAGACATGTATAGAGGATCATATGAGACACGTATAGAGGATCATGTCAGACACGTATAGACATCATATGAGACACGTATAGAGGATCATATCAGACACGTATAGAGGATCATATGAGACACGTATAGAGGATCATATGAGACACGTATGGAGGATCATATCAGACACGTATAGAGGATCATATGAGACACGTATAGTGGATGATATGATACAGGTATTGAGGATCATATGAGACTCGTATAGAGGATCATATGAGACACGTATAGAGGATCATATGAGACACGTATAGAGGATCATATGAGACACGTATAGAGGATCATATCAGACACGTATAGAGAATCATATCAGACACGTATAGAGGATCATATCAGACAGGTATAGAGGATAATATGAGACACGTATGGAGGTTCATATGAGACAGGTATGGAGGATCATATGAGACACGTATAGAGGATCATATGAGACACGTATAGAGGATCATATGAGCACAAATGGTTCTGATGGGAACGAGAAGACTAGAATGATTTAATGAGAAAATGGAAAGTGTGAAAAACGAGAGTTACCAATCGTGCATGGTATCGTTCCATTGCATTTAGGGTTCATACAAAGTACTGAATACGCAGGGCTTCCACACCACCCTGACTGCCCAACCCTAACCACCATCCACCTTTCTAGTGTATTCGGGATATATACAAAGTACTGAATACGCAAGGTTAACACACCACCTTGACTGTCTAACACTGACCACTGTCCACCTCTCTATTGAATTCAGGAAATATACAAAGAACTGAAAACGCGAGGTTCATACAACAACCTGGACTGCCCAACTCTAACCAAAGTCCACCGCTGTATTGCATTCGGGGTATATTCACCGTACAGGATATGCAGACCCATACATCAACCCGGACTGTCCAACCCCAACCACTGGACTGCCCAACCGTAACCACTGTCCACAACTCCATGGCATTTAGGGTATATACTAAGTAGTGAATATGCAGGGTTCAGAAAACAACCCAGACTGCGCAACCCTAAACACTGTTCACTCCTCTATTCCATCATTGTACATACAAAGTACTGAATATGCAAGGTTCACACATCAACCTAGAATGCCCAAACCTAACCGCTGTCCACATCTCTATCAGTTCTGGAGTATGGGCAAATTGTGAATGAACACAAGGTTTGCATACAAACTCACACCAGACAACACTCACCACTGTCCACCTCCCTCTTGCATTCAGGGTATATGGAACTTGTCATTAATCAAAAGGTTTGCATACTGACCCACACTACACAATCCTAGCTACTGTCCACCTCACTATTGCATTTCGAGTATGTACAAACTAAGAAATATGCGAGGTTCATACATCAACCTAGGGTGCCCAAGCCTGACGACTGTCCGTACCTTCTATCGCATTCTGAGTATTCTCAGAAAGTAAGATATCGCAAGGTTTGCACACAGACCCAGACTACCCGATCGTGGCAGCTGTCCACCCCTCTATTTCATCCAGGTCAGAAACAAACCGAAGGATACGCGAGGTTTATACATCATCCCAGACTGTCCAACCCTAACCACTGTAAAAATCTCTATTGCATTCGGGGTATATTCGAAGTACTAGTTACTCGAGGCTCATACATCAACCCGGACTGCCCAACCCTAATCGCTGTCCACCCCTCTATTGCATTCAGGGTATATCCGAAGTGCTGAATACGCGAGGTTTTTTCATCAACCCAGCGTGCCTAACCCTCGCCACTGTCCACCGCTCTATTGCATTCAGGGTATATTCAAATTGTGAATTATCACAAGGTTTGCATACAAACCAACACCACACAACCCTAACCACTGTCCAACTCTCTTTTGCATCTTGGTTATATACAAACTACTGAATACTCGAGGCTTATACATCAACCCAGAATGCCCAACCCTAACCGCTTTTCGCCTTTTCATCGCATTCAGGGTATATACAGAGAACTGCACGCGCGAATGTTCCATACATCAGCCCAGACTGCCCAACCCCAACCGCTGTCTACCCTTTCTATTTCATTTTGGTTATATACAAAGTACTGACTACGCGAGTCTTACACATCAACCAAGACTGCTCAACCCTAACCACTGTCTACCTCTATTTTGCATTCAGGGCATATAGAAAGTACTGAATACGCAAGGTTAATGAATCAACACGAACTGCCCAAACCCAACCACTGTTCATCGCTCTATTGCATCTTGGTTATATACGAACTACCAAATACTCGAGGCTAATACAACAACCAAGACTGCCCAACCTTTTTCGCTGTCCACCCCTCTATTGCATTCAGAATATAAACTAAAGTACAGAGAACGCCAGGTTCATACATAAACCTGGACTCCCCAACCCTAACCACTGTCCACATTTCTATTGCATTCAGTGTATATTGTACTGAGTACTGAATACGCGAGGTTTATAAATCAACCGGGACCGCCCAACCCTGAACGCTGTCGACCTCCCTTTCGCAATCAGGGTATATACAAAGTACTGAATACGCAAATTTCATACGTCAACCTAGACTACCCAACCCCAACCACTGATAAACTCACTATTGCAATCCAGGATATATACAAATTACCAAATACTCGAGACTTAATCATCAACCTAGACTGCCCGAACCCAACCGCTGTCCATCTCTTT
Source organism: Brachyptera risi (assembly GCA_964007535.1). NCBI lineage: Eukaryota > Metazoa > Arthropoda > Insecta > Plecoptera > Taeniopterygidae > Brachyptera > Brachyptera risi. The sequence goes on from OZ023339.1 coordinate 129,038, forward strand.
ATTGCATTTGGGGTTCATACGAAGTACTGAATACACAAGGTTCATACATCAACCTGGACTGCCCAACCCTAATCACTATCAACCTCTCCATCGCATATGGGGCATACACAGAGTACTGAACACGCTAGACTTCATAAATCAACCTAGACTGCCCAACCCCAACCACTGATAACCTCACTATTGCAATCCAGGATATATACAAACTACTGAATACTCGAGGCTTATACATCAACCTAGACTACCCGAACCCAACCGCTGTCCATCTCTATATTGCATTTGAGGTTCATACGAAGTACTGAATACACGAGGTTCATACATCAACCTAGACTGCCCAACCCTAACCACTATCAACCTCTCTATTTCATATGGGGCATATACAAAGTACTGAACACGCTAGACTTCATACATCAACCTAGACTGCCCAACCCCAACCACTGATAACCTCACTATTGCAATCCAGGATTAATACAAACTACCGAATACTCGAGGTTTATACATCAACCTAGACTGCCCAACCCCAACCACTGTCCATCTCTCTATTGCATGAAGGGTTTATACGAAGCACTGAATATGCAAGGTTTATACATCAACCTAGACTGCCCAACCCTATCCACTGTCCACTTCCCGATTGAATTTTTGGTTATATACACACTAATGCATACTCGAGGCCTATACATCGACCTAGACTGCTCAACCCTAACCACTGTCCACATATCTATTGCTCTCTGGGTATATACAATGTACTGAATACGCAAGGTTCATACATCAACCCAGACTGCCCAATTCTCACCACTTTCCACCCTCCTATTGCATTTCGTGTATATACAATGTACTGAATACGGAAGGTTCTTACATCAACCTAGACTACACAACCCTAACCAGTGTTCACCTCTCCATTGCATCTCGGGTATAGAAAAACTAAGAAATACGCGAGGTTCAAACATCAACCCGGACTGCCCAACCCTAAACGCTTTTCACCCCACTATTGCATTCAGGGTATTCATCAGCACCAACATACGCGAGGCTTATACACCAACATGGACGGTCCAACCCTATCCGCGGTCCACCTCTGTATGTCATTTAGGGTATATACGAGGTGAAAAAAATCACAATTTTTGCATACAAACCCAAACTACACAACCCCATGTACCGTCCACCTCTCTTTAGCATTCAGAGTATATACAAATCAAGGAAAATGCGAAGTTTGCACACCAATCCAGAATGCCCAACATTTACCGCTATCCACCCTCCTATTGCAATCAGGGTGTAATTATACAAACACTGAAACTCGCGAGGTTCATACATCAACTCGGACTGCCCAACCCCAACCGCTGTCCACCCTCCGATTGCATTCACAAGCCGAACGGCAATATACCCGTTCCGTGGGTCGACTTTGCGCTGGCCGTGCCGGCTGGCCAATCGCGTCAGCGATCTCTGCAACCCAGTATGGAACGGTGTGGATTGTCGCGCCGCACTCGGATATTCGTAATATTTTTCCGCTTCCAACGATACCACTCCCACGACGATCCCATCGATGGGTCGCACACGATCGTCAAAAACGTCTTTTGTCCAGTCCCAAAATCGCTATCCTATTAATGAACACAAACCACACCATAAACTGAACACACACCATTTCTTCTTCAAATATCTCTCAATCAAATGTTAAAAACATCAATGTTGTGATTCGAAACAAAATTATCACTTTAATTTATATATATACTACGAACCCTCAACACAATCTTTGACTGATCAAGTGCCGAACACTTGTTTTTCAATATTCAAATCGTACATAACATAAGAACTATTTCCATTCTTTTCTGCCTTTCATTCATCTTTTTCATTTTTTCATCGTTTCTTTCTTCTTCTTTCACAACTTCATTTTGTTTCCATTCATCCTTGTTATTGTATTAGATTATTATTAACTAAAGTTTTCTTCTCCTTTTTTTTCTCTCTTTTCAATTCGGCTTTTTTTCTCTTTCTCGCTCTCTTTTTTTTCTCATTCTTTTCGATATTATATGCTGAAATCAGTAATCTAGAATTAAAATATTGATATTGATATTGATTAATATTAAAATTGATGAAATTGGATACGAAACAAAAATTTCCGAATCCAATACACACAAATAACATTCACAGAAAACCGCATGACGAATCGAAATCGCCGGTAGTGCATTCTACCCTTACCCTGGCAAAATTCAATTGTTATTCCTCTATAATTTCAAATGAATTGAAGCGCATATTACAAGCTAATAAACTGCAGGAAACCGACTCAATACTAATCAGGACCATACAATTTCAGGAGAAACCTTTCATAACCCATCTCGGTCGGCACTGGTGACACAATGCGCAACTTCGCTGCACCCAGTTATGACTGTGAAATCATTCGAGCTCGTCCGATCACCGCAGTTAAGCAACATCAGGCGTGGTGAGTACTTGGATGGGTGACCGCTTGGGAACACCGCGTGCAGGTTGGCATTATGCGTTATTTTCCTTTTTTTCAGGTCCATTCCACAGTCTTTCCGCATCAATCGGTACGACGACAAGCGAAAATAATGATTCTCAATTTGAGTTGATTCTCGTGTATTCACTATTCTTTTCTCTCGAAAGATGGATAGAACAAAAATGCCCCCACAAAAAAAGACGACATTCACGAGGGAATGGAAATGAATGAGAGCCTCAACAATGATTCCGAAGATGATTCCATGAGTACAACGTAGATCGTTTCGGCATCGACCATTCTGCTCTCTCGGGAAAACACGTCTTATGAGGTCCTCATAACGACCGTTTTAGTTCCTCCTTCAGGCCAGCAACTCGGCTCGTTTTACTTGGAGCCGATGGACCGCATGCGTGACCAGACTGATCAAAAGTGCCATAGGCCTTGTCAACGGCCACACCGTGTTGAGAGGCCGCCTCTATTGCCACCAACACTCACGCACACTGGCGTGGCCTGATCGAGGCCAAGTCCTCAATCATGGCGAGTCCGACCAAAGTCGTACCACGCCACGCGAACGAGTCGTCACTGACGCGGGCCACCAACACAACCATCCTCGGGCTCTTGCCTGGCCAGGACTGCCCAGCAACTCGGCTCGTTTTACTTGAAGCCGGTGGACAGTGCATGCGGCACCAGTAGTACCAAAGCTGCATGGGTCTTTGTCAACGGCCATACCATGTTGAAATCACCGGTTCTCTACATACGTCATCAAGATGGCTGACTGCCAAGTCGCCAGTGTGGATCGCTCCAGTTATTAATTATAATCGAGTGATTTATTCTGAGATTTCGTGATATCCGAGTATCAAATCGTGTTAAGTGTGTGTTTCTCCCACTTTTGTGAAAGTTTTGTGGAAATCGTAAGTAAAGTGAAAGCTCTACGAGCGTTTTTTCAAACTTCCAAGCCAGACTAGAAACAATAGGCTAAACGACAACTGTGACGTCGACATAACATCACCTGTGTGTATCGTCAGAGTATAGGTCGAATCGTTTCAACGTTCGTATGTACCTCGGTGCAGCCGAGTGGTTAGGACTTGTGACTAGGGAGCGAGGAATCCGGGTTCGATCCCAGCCACTACCGTAATATTTTTGTTAGTTGAATTCTCTTGAGAATAAATACTTACTCCAATATGAAGTTATAAAACCAACCCGAATATAGCGCCAAGCCTCCGAACAGCGGCCAGGCCCCGAAGCTCAGCAGCAGCCCAGCTGTCTGCCGAACCAAGGGACCCACGTTCGCCCCATCCGGGAGACTTCACCAGAATCGTTATTGACAATGATTTCATGCAATGATCCAGGCTACAAGGCAGTGCTCGAGAAGAAAGCAGAGAAGATGAGAAAACTACTTGCTCAGGACAAAGTTAGGGCTGAAGAAGCTACAAACTCACATACACTATTGACGACCACAGCTAACAAGATGGACGGACAATCTTCGTCTACTGAAGTTTCCAAGCCCGCTAGCAGCGACGAACGTTCCAACATGGAAACAAATGATGTTAGTGTCAGTTGGTACACTACTATAGATGAAGCCACCAAGAATCAAAAGATTCGAGACCAGAACCCTGTCATCACCCAAAAAGATAAAAACATGAAGAGAAAACGATCTCCTAATGCAACCACAGGGACCATTCCTCTCCAAAATAGATTCGATATCCTGTCGGATCTTTCAGACGATGAGAGTGACGCTGAGAGCAGCGAAACAACAGAATCTGCAGAGCAACGCTCAAAACATCGTGATTCACAAGCAAATCGCAATATGGATATCTCGAACAAGACAACCGAGGTACAGAAAAGAGTCATCGTCCCTCCAATTATACTGCGGGGCATAACAAACACCAATGGACTGCGCCGCTCAGTAAGCGCCGTTGTTCAAAATGGTTTCACAATCTCGCCCAGGCGCGACTCCATAAAACTGAAAATCGATGACATCATCGATTATAGACTGGTGAAGAAACATCTAACCGATGCAAGAATTGAACACCACACATTCTCGACGGGTGAAGACCCAAAGATGAGGAAATTTGTTATCCGAGGACTGCCCATTGATCAGCAGATAGAGGAGGCAGTCGAAGATATAAGAACCATGGGATACAAATTGCAATCCCTGACACAAATGCTGACACGGACTGCGGAGAGAAAACCGATGCCACTGTTCATCGCCACTTTCGAACACGAGCCATCGATGAGACCAGCAGCGGACATTACCTACCTGTGCCACTGCAGGGTCAGACTCGAAACATTCAGGCCACCACGAGGTGTATTGCAGTGTTTCAACTGCAACCGCTATGGACACCATGCTCTCTTTTGCAACAATGTCACACGCTGCTTCAAGTGTGCGGGACTCCATGCCTCCAAAGCCTGCACCAAGAGCCCTGAAGTGCCTGGGAGGTGCTGCCTCTGCAATGGTGACCATGTCGCCAGCTCAAGACTCTGAATTTACTACAAGAAAGCACACGAAACTATGACAACCAGCCAGAACAGGACAACAGGTCAATCAAATCGCAACCCTCGACGCATGTACGAACCAGCTCCCCCACCAACGACTAACCCATGGAGGGGACAACACCCCGAACCAGCGGCGCAGGCACGAACGGAGGAAGATTTTGAACGGCACCAAGGAGACTTCCCCCCTCTTAGACCCATCAATGGTAATGCAAACCAGCAACAAGCAGCTTCTAACCAATCAACGGGACGCATTGTGTCCAATCCGTATCGACCACCATCTCAGAGAGACGCTGAGCAACAAGGGTAAACACAAGAGGGAGGGCAGAAAAAGACATGGAGAATGATAGCGGATATCGCCCAGGGCATCATGGAACTCGACACTTCACCAATTGTGAAAGCCATGGCGGCGCTCATCGTCCAATTAATGCAGGAAGAAACCCAGAAAATTTCCAATGGCTCCCCTTAGACAGCTGAATATCGCTTCATGGAATGCCAATGGCGGCATGAGAGCAAAGGTCGTGGAGGTCACACAATTCCTTAAAAACCATAACATAGACATCCTCCTGGTACAAGAAACAAACTTCATAGGGAGTGATAAGTTTGGCATTGCAGGTTACAAGACCTATCGCACGGACAGACAAATCCCTGGAACGAGACAGGGCGGAACCGCCATCCTCACTAGAGTCTCCATCGTCCATCACCAGATTGTGCCACCCACCACTCGTCACATTGAAACCACAGGAGTTCAGATCAATAGTTATTCCGGTCAGCTAATAATCATATCCGCCTACGCCCAGCCGAACAAGAAATTCCTGGAAAGGGACCTGGACAATCTATTCAACACATCCACACCCACGATAGTTGCTGGTGACTTGAATGCGAAGCATGCAGCCTGGAACTCCATCAATCCAAACCAGAGGGGAATAGACCTGTACAACCATTCCCTACAACATACATATGCCATCATAGCGCCTCACGAACCTACTCACTACCCCGGCTGCCTATCCCATCAACCTGACGTCCTCGATATCGCAATAATTCACGAATTAGCCTCTCCCATTTCCATCCATACATTACCCCAATTGACTTCAGATCACAACCCCATCATCATCTCAATCATGGGAAGCACTGCAACCAGTCATCCATCAAGCCTCCGGTACAATTTCAAGAAGGCCAACTGGACCTGTTTCCGGACCACGCTGGACGAGCTGCTGAGGACGGAGCTCAACAACCAACCTCCAATGATCGAGACACCTGAAGACATTGACGACCTCACAGCAAAGCTCACTTCCAGCATAGATAAGGCAATGGCGAAAGCAATACCTCAACAGAGCCCACGACCGAACACCACCTTTGATCTACCACCGGGCTTGATTCAGTCAATAAAAATCAAGAATCAGGCAAGGAGAGCGTACCAGAGGCTTCGGACTGCAGCATCAGCCAAGCACTACAACCAGCTCAACAAAAAGCTGAAGGAGCTAATACTGAATCACAGGAAAACGAAGTGGGATGAAAAGATTGAGACACTCAACATCAAAGACAACTCGATCTGGAGAATGGCGAGGAGCCTTCAAAGACGACCGCAACCTGATCCACCGATCGGACGTGCATGCCACCCCCAGGACAAAGTCGATCTACTGGCTGAGACGCTCTCGGAGTCGTTCGTTCCTAACCCCAGGAACGAACACACGAGAAGTCTCACAGAAGAACTGCGCCTACTGGAAGCTACGGCTTTGGAAGATCAGATAGAGCCCGTCACCATCACGGAACTCATCTCACTGGCGGATAAGCTGGTACGAAAGAAGGCCCCAGGAGAAGACAAGATCACAAATGAGACCATTCTCGAACTCTCTACATATGCAATAGACACATTCATCCAACTGTCGAATGCAATACTGAGGGTGGGCCATTTCCCGATGTCATGGCGAACTGCAAACGTCATCACCTTCCTGAAGCCTGGCAAACCTCCGAGCTACCCTTCAAGTTATCGACCCATCAGTCTGCTGTCAGGGCTATCAAAGCTGATGGAGAAGATCATCCTGAAGAGGATCAACCAACATCTCGATAAAAATAACATCATTCAGGACTCGCAGTTCGGCTTCAGACAAGGACACTCAACCACCCAGCAACTCCTTCGTGTCACAAACCTAATCACGTCGAACTATAACAAGGGGATAGTCACACCCGGCATCTTCTTGGATATATCGAAAGCTTTCGACAGGGTGTGGCACGATGGATTACTCCTGAAGATGCATCGCTTAAAATTCCCCTTCCATATAACTTCAATCATCAAATCTTACCTCTCTGACAGATCATTCTACATTTCTCGTAACAATCACAAATCCCAGAAATTCCCCATACTCGCCGGTGTACCGCAAGGCTCCGTGCTTGGACCTGTCCTATTCAACATCTACACACATGACATTCCAAAGCCCCCCTCCTACATCACCCACGCCTTTTACGCCGATGATGCCGCGATACTAGCCACCTCTCCATATACCAGGCAGGCGATCCTCCGTCTCCAAACTGCAATCAACATCATAGCGGACTGGTACAACAGATGGAGAATCCAACTCAACATCGCCAAAACGCAAGCTATCATCTTCGGCTTCGGAGGACGACAGAGAAGGACGACCCACCTGACCATGAACAACACAGATATTCCATGGAGCACCTCAATCAAATACCTGGGAGTCAACATGGACCGCTGCCTCAGTTGGAACAAACACATCGAAGACGTCAGAGTCAAGGCCGCAAGAAAATACTACTCTCTCTACCCTCTCCTAAAGTCAAAACAACTATCGGCTGCAGCAAAATTACACCTCAGCAGAAGCATAATCCTTCCCCCACTCCTATATGCATCCCCGATCTGGTCCAGCTGCTCTTCTGTCCACATTAATTCCCTTCAAGTATTCCAGAATAAAATCCTCCGGACGATCACTCGCCTTCCCCGTTGGACTCGGATCACGGATCTACATGATGAGACGAACCAGCCATTCATTATCGACATCTGCAGACATCAATCCAGGAATTTCTTCTCTACTCTCTCTCAATCAAAAATCACCCATCTGGAACAACTGGCCACCAATCCAGTCAAAACCTCCGACACAAGAAAGAGGCCAATAGCCTCAACAGGACTGGACGAACATCAACCGCCCACAAAAAGACCAAGAAGACATGATCCTCCATGAGAAAATCAATTGAGCCTCACCCACGACTTCCTTGAATTAGACAAAGTCAATACCACGAACCTCTGTGCATCGACCCAAAGATGCGGTTAAAAAATGTCCTCGGACGCGTGGGTTAGCTTCATGTTAAAAGCGAAAAGATACTGGTTCTAAATTAGGTATTAGGAATAAAACTGCATCACAGTACAACGACACACACAATCAGGAAATCACAAAAACCATACTCCTTTTATGATCGCAAAGATCGGCATGGGAAAAATAAAAAATCGGGTCTACACGACTCAAACAGAAGACAAGGATCACCGGTTCTCGTCCGATCACCGCAGTTAAGCAACATCGGGCGTGGTCAGTACTTGGATGGGTGACCGCTTGGGAACACCACGTGCCGTTGGCATTTTGTTTTAATTTTTCTCCATCTCACAGTACCATCCGATCGGACGCCAAGCGGAAATTACTACATTCTGTATTTTATTAACATTGGTCATTTCGAAAAACGAATGGAAAAAGCGGACAGCAAACAGTCGGGAGAAAATGGAAATGGGAGCGAACGATTTGGATGATGATTCGATGAGAAAAACACGATGCGTTTCGACATTGACTATTCTACTCTCTCGGGACTCATGTAGTGGTCCTTATAAGGACCGTTTTTTGTCAGCCATCAGGCTAGCAACTCGCGTCGATCTACTTGGAGCTGGTGTACTTGGTGACGGCTTTGGTGCCCTCGCTGACGGCGTGCTTGGCGAGCTCGCCAGGCAACAGCAGGCGGACGGCGGTCTGGATCTCGCGACTGGTGATCGTCGAACGCTTGTTGTAGTGAGCGAGGCGAGAGGCCTCGGCGGCGATGCGCTCGAAGATGTCGTTGACGAAGCTGTTCATGATGCTCATCGCCTTGGACGAGATGCCTGTGTCGGGGTGGACCTGCTTCAACACTTTGTAGATGTAGATGGCGTAGCTCTCTTTCCTCTTGCGCTTCTTCTTCTTGTCTCCCTTGCTGATGTTTTTCTGGGCCTTGCCCGCCTTCTTGGCCGCCTTACCGCTGGTTTTCGGTGGCATGTTGACGCGTCGAGATGCGAACAATAATGTCGGTCAAAGGGGGGGGGGGATCTAGTTCTGTTTGTCCATCAGAATATTTCTGATGGACATATGTACAATATTCCAGTACCGGTCTCGCGACCATAAAAGGAATTACAGGGGATGTGATTTACATGGGGTGGGGCGAGAGGGGCAACAATATTTTGTGCGTGTGTGTCATAATATGAACACTAGGATAAATATAATTAAAATGATGGGATATGTACATGAATGATTCAGGGGTTGTTTATTTGAGGTGGGATGTTTGAATGAGTAGTGTAGCGGCGGAGCTATGTTGTTTTTCTCGAACAGTTGTTGCGTGCGTTGAGGGGATCGAGGGGAAGTTGTTGCTTGTGACTCGGCTACTCGAGCTGTGTGAGATCAGCTGGTGCTTTTCGTCACCCTTGGTGAGGGGGGAGGGAGGGTTGTTGTGATGGAGACTGGGTTTGTGGGTGGCCTCTCGGCCGTTGAACCGTCTGCTTGACTGTGCACGGGCGTTTGGCTCACTAATGTTGAAGACAAAGTTAAGAAAATGAATTTTGAAAGACCGTAGAATTCATGAAATGTAATTTTGTGTAGGTTCGTGGTTGTTGTCACATGTTATGAAGGTTATGAGACAATAACCACACTATTTCAATGTGAGAAGTATCGAAGAATGGTTGTTTGATGACATCAGTGTCATGAAAAAATCATTTTATTCGATAATAATGAATGTTTATGCTTAATACTATGAGACTTAAAAACTAATCAATTGATTATCATAATGATAGATGAAACTCCTTCAGAGATGTGTGAACATCATTATCATTATTTCTATTATCACTATCACTATCATTTATGTTTATGTTTTATGTGAAGGAATGATGATAATAATAAATAACCTATATATTTATTATTATTATTGATATTCTTATCATTATTATCAGGATGATTATTATTATTATTACTATTATTATTATTATTATTATCACTATCATTATTATTATTAGAATTATTATTATTATTATTATTATTATTATTATTTTTTTTTTTCTCCTCTAGTTCTCTTATTGGGATAGTCTATGGATAAAGAATACTAGTTGACTGTGATAGTTACGTTGTTTTTTACAAGTGGAATATTTACAATGTTTCAGCTCGGTATTTATCTCGCCTTAGCGAGCTGGCGGCTTATCACGTGATTGTATGCCGTAACAAAGAGCAAAAGGGGCCGAGTGGAGTGAGAAAGAGAAAGTGTGCAAGAATTGATGTCTGTTTAAAAGCATCTGGCCTGCCCTGTTATTCATATAACGTTGTTTTCTTTAACAGGGTCGAAGAGATGTATCGACCAATATGACCAGGAGTGTTGCGTGAGAAAGACAGAGAGAGAGATATGTTGTTGTATCTTGAGGTTTCTAGGGCGATGAACTTTATTCCATTTTATTTTCATTTTCTGACCTGCGATAGTCCCTCGAAGACGACTAGCGACGTAATTTATTCATAAGAATGTTGTTGTTGTCAACTAGACCCTCTACAATGAATTCCGTCGCCTTGTGCGAGGGCGGTCTATGCGAGTCGAGTGAATAGGCCTGCGATATCTATCATGTGGCATGATATTTGATATCGGCAGGGAGGCAAGGTGGCGGTCGTCCGACGTCGCCAGGGTTGTGAAAAACCTGATTGAGAGCGACTGTAGGTGTTCACGGATGTACGGGATGCGAACCGCGTCATGAAGGTCTTTAACACGCGTCATACGAGGCGCGTGTAGTGTTAGTCGAAGTGCCTTGTTCTGTAGGACTTGCATTTGATTAAAGAATGAATAGCAGCAACCTGCCCAGATAGGCGCCGCGTAGGAGAGGATAGGGATTAGAATAGAGGTGATTAGAGTTAGTTTTGCCTCAGTTGAGAGGTGGGATGAGCGTAGGAGGGGGCAAAGCCTGGCGAAGCGAGAATTTGCTTTTTGGCATTGTAGTGATGTATGTAATTTCCAGGAAAGGGTTTTATCTAGTGTGAGGCCTAGATATTTGATAGAGGGCGACCATGGTATGTCGACACCGTGTAGGTGAAGAGTGATAGCCGGGGGTGTTCGGCGTTTACTGAAAACTATGGCTTGAGTCTTGCCAGCGTTTATTCCGATGCGCCACTTGGCGTACCACGCTGCGATGGCGTCGAGGGCGTCTTGTAGGTAGAGGACTGCAAGTTCAGTGCTCATTGATTGCGACGCAATCGCCGCGTCATCGGCGTATAATGACAGCGTGGTGTGGGGAAATGTTGATGGGATGTCGGCTGTGTATAGATTGAACAGGGCAGGTCCGACACAGCTACCTTGTGGTACGCCTGCGCGAACTGGCCTGATGGTGGAGGAGGCGTCGTTTCTGAAGACATAGAATTGACGGTCCGAGAGATAGGATGATATGAGGGTGATGAGATCTGGGGGAAATTCGAATTTGATCAGTTTATAGATAAGGCCTTGATGCCAAACGCGATCGAAAGCCTTCGATATGTCTAGTGACGTCACGGCCGTCACCTGTTTGATGTTGAAGCCCTGTGTGATGCGGTCCGTGACGTTGAGCAGCTGCTGGACTGTAGAGCGGCCTGGTCTGAAGCCATATTGGACGTCTGGAACACAGTTGTGAGCGTCGCTGTGTTCCATCAGCCGGGTGAGGATCACTTTCTCCAGGAGCTTAGAGAGAGTGGTGAGCAGTGAGATGGGGCGGTAGCTGGTGGGGTCCCTCATCGGCTTGCCTGGCTTGTGAAAAGCCAACACTTTGGCCGTTTTCCACGAAGAAGGAAAATAGCTCAATTCCAGGCATGCATTAAAGAGGGTGGTAATATATTGCCCCGCCTTACGTGTCAAATTCTTGAGCTTGAGCGTCGTGATGCCGTCGCGGCCCGGCGCCTTGCCGTTCGCCATGTGTTTCAAATAGCCCAGTAGCTCGTCAGGCGTGACCGATTTACCCTGGCGCGCGGGGGTATCCGGCTGAGCGATCGAGTGTTCTCTTGCCGCGATGCCCGCTGTACATGCAGGCACCACCGGTTGCCTACCAATCGGGTGTTGTCGTAGAAACCTGCCTACATACAGTTCGATGCCAGGTGTATGTAGGTTGGGCGCGTTTGGCGTGAATGAACCCTCTAAGACGTCAGCAAGCAGATTCACTTTGCCGTCGGCGTCTGTAATTAAGCTGTGAGGACCTTGTAAGGGGGTGTCCGGAGCTCTCTGTTTATTTAACACACGCGCCATGCGCCACAAAGAGTTATCCTTGAAATTCAGTTCACTAATTGTTCTGTCCCACAGTGAGCGTCGGTGCTCCAGCAAATCGAACTTCAATTGTTTGTTCATTTTGTTGAATTCACGTCGCGACTCCGGCGTGCGGAGGCGTTGCCACCGCCGACGCGCATTGTTTTTGATGGCAACAGCCTTGGCGAGCCCTGGGGGCAGGTCGAACACGTTTGGTCGGTGCGATGACGTCACGGGGACCGCGCACTTGACACTTTCATTGATGGCCGTGGTGATTGTGTGTACGGCCGCTTCAATGTCGTCTGCCGACGTGATGGGCGTGGCGTCAGGCAGCAGTTGGTCGAGGTGACGTTGAAACAGCGGCCAGTCCGCCTTCCTGTAGTTCAGCCTGGGGGCGGCGGGGGTGGAGACGAGCTGTGTGCCGAGGGTGATCGTCACTGGCAGGTGGTCGGACGACAGCTCTGTCAGCACGTCGAGATGTATCGGACAGGCGATGTTATTGAGCAGCACGATATCTAACACGTCATTGTTGTGTCGCGGGTTGTTGGTGATGAATGTTGGTTCGCACGGACCCGCCACGATGTAATTGTTGCGTAGTGCGTGCGAATATAATTTATTGCCCCTTGTATTATTCTTAGCCGAATTCCAGGTGATATGCTTGGCATTAATGTCGCCAGCAATGATGGTGGGCGCATCACCGAGAAGTATGGCCTCAATGGGGGCAGGGTCGAAGGGGGTGGAGGGGGCGGCATATGCCGCTATTAGAGTAATTGGGTTCGAGTTCGTTTGTATTATGATCCCCGTAGTCTCCAGTGTGAGGTGGATGGGGAGATGAATAGGCTGATGGGAGAAGTCTGATTTGATAAGGATGGCTGTGCCGCCGCCGGGGGTGGGTCCCGGGCGATCGGTTCTGTGTATTTGGTATCCATGGACGTTGAAGGGAATATTTGGTTTGAGTCCAGTTTCACAAATGAGCATGATGGCTATTTTATTCGCGAAGAGGAAATATTGGAGTTCGGGGATCTTGGTTCGAACCCCGTTTGCATTCCAATAGCAGAGGAGGGGAGATTCAAGGTGTTCTGGCATTGGGGTGTTGAGAATTGACGAGTTCAGTGAGTAGTTGGAGAAGGATCTTGACAGTGGGTGGGACGCCCTGGGTGTTCGATATAGCGTCTGAGATGAGCGCTATTGTCGACCAGATGTCGTTAGAGCGGGGGGTGGGAGGCGGGGGCTGGCCCGCTCTCTCGTTGAAATGAGCGCGACTGGAGTTGGATGTGGGGAGAGGGGGAAAGTCATCACCCGCCGTTGCCTGGCTGTAGGAGAATCCTTCGCGCGACTCTCGGTATGTGGGGCGGTGCTGCAGGGGTGGCGCTTGACTGGAGGCGGCGTCGCGACGCTGGTTATGTTGCGGCGCGGAGTGAGATTGGCGTGACGACGCAGCCCTTATGTGGGCATCGCACTTCCTATAGCTGGCGGGGTGGTCGCCATCGCAATTGACGCACTTGGCGGGCGTCGTCCTGGGTTTTGTGCAGTCACGGCTCTCATGAAAGCCGGCGCACTTGAAGCAACGTACTACGTTGGCACAGTGGGCGCCCCCGTGGCCAAAGCGTTGGCACCGAAAGCATTGTAGGGGGCCTCTGCCGCCCCTGAAAGCCTCCACCACGATCTTGTGGTGATAGATGACCTTCAGTGAGGTCAGAAGCGTCCTTGTTGACGAGTTGCGTTTGACGGTGAACGCGTATAGAGGTATCGGCGTCTTTTCAGCCGTGTTCGCAGTTAGTTGAGTAACCCGCTCAACTTCGACTCCCTGCTGGACCAGATCGGCCCCGATCACGTCAAGGTCACATCGGAGGGGCAGCCCCCTGATGACGTACTTGGCCAGTTTTTCTTCCTCGACAGAAAATGTGTGGTGCGTAATGTTCTGGTCTTTCAGTGAGTCGAGGACACTCCTGAAATCCTGGCGATTCTTCACTTGAAGTTTTACATTCTCGCCCTTGGCGACGAGGAAGAATGTCTTGTCCGTGACTTTGGACTTGACAAGGGCGATTAATGGTTTATTATCACGAATACCTGTGATGAAGATCGGTGGAACTTTTTCCTTTATGGGAGGAGGCGGCGCCGTCTCCATGTCCTCCGATTCGTTATTTGGCGGTGGCGTCGTTTCGTGCCCTAGGGGGGCGAACATATTGGAAACGCTTGTGGACGGGGGCGGCGTCGCGGGGCGCGCACGCTTCGCTCTGTGTCGAGTGCCGTCCACAGACCCGTTGGACACGGTCACCCACGCACTGGCTGCCGTGTCCGTCATTATTGAAGATTAGTGACCACTAATAGCACAGTATCGATTATGATAGTTGGCGGTGAATGGGGGGGGGGAGACACTAGAAATGTGTGTTTATGATGATAAAAACAGCTTCGGATGAGATTTGGGTATGAGGGGCATTCGCTTGGAGCGAATTATTGTTTGTCGCCCTTGGCGGGCCAAATCACCCTTGTGAGGTCGAATCACGAAATCAAGAATTGCGGACACTCACGAACACTGAATCGAACATTTGCTTCATGCAAAACAAAGATACTCGCCCTTGGGGGGTAAAATCACCCTTGGGGAGGGTATCGCCCTTGGCGAAAATCACCCTTGGGGAAATTTGAACATACGTGTGATTCCGAACCCTTGACTGAACATTTGAACCAAACAAATTTTAGTTTATCGCCCTTGGGGGCATGATCACCCCTGGGGGAAAAATCACCCTTGGGGTGTGATCGTCACACGGGCACTCCCGAACACTGAACTGAGCATTTGCTGAACAAATTTAAGTTTATCGCCCTTGGAGGACTCTATCACCCTTGTGGCATGATACGGGCACTTCCAAATAAATGAGCGAACACGGGGTTGATCATCTACGACTTGCACACGCTACTTGTCATGAACCTCTCTAATCTCTGAATGTGATAATCAAATAGCATCCGTCCCTTTGGCGCAGAGGATAGCGCGTCGGTCAAACTTGCACTCGCTTATACTGATAAGAATTGCACATTTCCCCCGCACCAATGAGTGACCCGGATCGACTGTGCGCCAGTCGCCCATGCAGAGTTTGTGAATAGCGACCGTACCAATCGGGTGTGATGGACAGAGTGAAAATGTGTCCGTTGGTGCGCGCGTTATGACAAACAGTTGGCACTAGGCAAACATTCGTAAAAGCATGCCCCAGATTGAAAAGCGAAGTAGCGTGTGCAAGTCGTAGATGATCAACCCCGTGTTCGCTCATTTATTTGGAAGTGCCCGTTTCATGCCACAAGGGTGATAGAGTCCTCCAAGGGCGATAAACTCAAATTTGCTCAGCAAATGCTCAGTTCAGTGTTCGGGAGTGCCCGTGTGACGATCACACCCCCCCAAGGGTGATTTTTCCCCCAGGGGTGATCTTGCCCCCAAGGGCGATGAACTAAAATTTGTTTGGTTTGAATGTTCAGTCAAAGGTTCGGAATCACACGTATGTTCAAATTCCCCCAAGGGTGATTTCTCGCCAAGGGCGATACCCTCCCCAAGGGTGATTTCCTCCCCAAGGGCGAGTATCTTTGTTTTGCATGAAGCAAATGTTCGATTCAGTGTTCGTGAGTGTCCGCAATTCTTGATTTCGTGATTCGACCTCACAAGGGTGATTTGGCCCGCCAAGGGCGACAAACAATAATTCGCTCCAAGCGAATGCCCCTCATACCCAAATCTCATCCGAACCTGTTTTTATCATCATAAACACACATTTCTAGTGTCCCCCCCCCCCATTCACCACCAACTATCATAATGGATACTGTGCTATTAGTGGTCACTAATCTTCAATAATGACGGACACGGCAGCCAGTGCGTGGGTGACCGTGTCCAACGGGTCTGTGGACGGCACTCGACACAGAGCGAAGCGTGCGCGCCCCGCGACGCCGCCCCCGTCCACAAGCGTTTCCAATATGTTCGCCCCCCTAGGGCACGAAACGACGCCACCGCCAAATAACGAATCGGAGGACATGGAGACGGCGCCGCCTCCTCTCATGAAGGAAAAAGTTCCACCGATCTTCATCACAGGTATTCGTGATAATAAACCATTAATCGCCCTTGTCAAGTCCAAAGTCACTGACAAGACATTCTTCCTCGTCGCCAAGGGCGAGAATGTAAAACTTCAAGAGAAGAATCGCCAGGATTTCAGGAGTGTCCTCGACTCACTGAAAGACCAGAACATTACGCACCACACATTTTCTGTCGAGGAAGAAAAACTGGCCAAGTACGTCATCAGGGGGCTGCCCCTCCGATGTGACCTTGACGTGATCGGGGCCGATCTGGTCCATCAGGGAGTCGAAGTTGAGCGGGTTACTCAACTAACTGCGAACACGGCTGAAAAGACGCCGATACCTCTATACGCTTTCACCGTCAAACGCAACTCGTCAACAAGGACGCTTCTGACCTCACTGAAGGTCATCTACCACCACAAGATCGTGGTGGAGGCTTTCAGGGGCGGCAGAGGCCCCCTACAATGCTTCCGGTGCCAACGCTTTGGCCACGGGGGCGCCCACTGTGCCAACGTAGTACGTTGCTTCAAGTGCGCCGGCTTTCATGAGAGCCGTGACTGCACAAAACCAAGGACGACGCCCGCCAAGTGCGTCAATTGCGATGGCGACCACCCCGCCAGCTATAGGAAGTGCGATGCCCACATAAGGGCTGCGTCGTCACGCCAATCTCACTCCGCGCCGCAACATAACCAGCGTCGCGACGCCGCCTCCAGTCAAGCGCCACCCCCGCAGCACCGCCCCACATACCGAGAGTCGCGCGAGGGATTCTCCTACAGCCAGGCAACGGCGGGTGATGACTTTCCCCCTCTCCCCACATCCAACTCCAGTCGCGCTCATTTCAACGAGAGAGCGGGCCAGCCCCCGCCTCCCACCCCCCGCTCTAACGACATCTGGTCGACAATAGCGCTCATCTCA
The DNA here is from genome assembly GCA_964007535.1 of Brachyptera risi. Lineage (NCBI taxonomy): Eukaryota > Metazoa > Arthropoda > Insecta > Plecoptera > Taeniopterygidae > Brachyptera > Brachyptera risi. The sequence goes on from OZ023339.1 coordinate 146,406, forward strand.
GACGCTATATCGAACACCCAGGGCGTCCCACCCACTGTCAAGATCCTTCTCCAACTACTCACTGAGCTCGTCAATTCTCAACACCCCAATGCCAGAACACCTTGAATCTCCCCTCCTCTGCTATTGGAATGCAAACGGGGTTCGAACCAAGATCCCCGAACTCCAATATTTCCTCTTCGCGAATAAAATAGCCATCATGCTCATTTGTGAAACTGGACTCAAACCAAATATTCCCTTCAACGTCCATGGATACCAAATACACAGAACCGATCGCCCGGGACCCACCCCCGGCGGCGGCACAGCCATCCTTATCAAATCAGACTTCTCCCATCAGCCTATTCATCTCCCCACCCACCCCACACTGGAGACTACGGGGATCATAATACAAACGAACTCGAACCCAATTACTCTAATAGCGGCATATGCCGCCCCCTCCACCCCCTTCGACCCTGCCCCCATTGAGGCCATACTTCTCGGTGATGCGCCCACCATCATTGCTGGCGACATTAATGCCAAGCATATCACCTGGAATTCGGCTAAGAATAATACAAGGGGCAATAAATTATATTCGCACGCACTACGCAACAATTACATCGTGGCGGGTCCGTGCGAACCAACATTCATCACCAACAACCCGCGACACAACAATGACGTGTTAGATATCGTGCTGCTCAATAACATCGCCTGTCCGATACATCTCGACGTGCTGACAGAGCTGTCGTCCGACCACCTGCCAGTGACGATCACCCTCGGCACACAGCTCGTCTCCACCCCCGCCGCCCCCAGGCTGAACTACAGGAAGGCGGACTGGCCGCTGTTTCAACGTCACCTCGACCAACTGCTGCCTGACGCCACGCCCATCACGTCGGCAGACGACATTGAAGCGGCCGTACACACAATCACCACGGCCATCAATGAAAGTGTCAAGTGCGCGGTCCCCGTGACGTCATCGCACCGACCAAACGTGTTCGACCTGCCCCCAGGGCTCGCCAAGGCTGTTGCCATCAAAAACAATGCGCGTCGGCGGTGGCAACGCCTCCGCACGCCGGAGTCGCGACGTGAATTCAACAAAATGAACAAACAATTAAAGTTCGATTTGCTGGAGCACCGACGCTCACTGTGGGACAGAACAATCAGTGAACTGAATTTCAAGGATAACTCTTAGTGGCGCATGGCGCGTGTGTTAAATAAACAGAGAGCTCCGGACACCCCCTTACAAGGTCCTCACAGCTTAATTACAGACGCCGACGGCAAAGTGAATCTGCTTGCTGACGTCTTAGAGGGTTCATTCACGCCAAACGCGCCCAACCTACATACACCTGGCATCGAACTGTATGCAGGCAGGTTTCTACGACAACACCCGATTGGTAGGCAACCGGTGGTGCCTGCATGTACAGCGGGCATCGCGGCAAGAGAACACTCGATCGCTCAGCCGGATACCCCCGCGCGCCAGGGTAAATCGGTCACGCCTGACGAGCTACTGGGCTATTTGAAACACATGGCGAACGGCAAGGCGCCGGGCCGCGACGGCATCACGACGCTCACGCTCAAGAATTTGACACGTAAGGCGGGGCAATATATTACCACCCTCTTTAATGCATGCCTGGAATTGAGCTATTTTCCTTCTTCGTGGAAAACGGCCAAAGTGTTGGCTTTTCACAAGCCAGGCAAGCCGATGAGGGACCCCACCAGCTACCGCCCCATCTCACTGCTCACCACTCTCTCTAAGCTCCTGGAGAAAGTGATCCTCACCCGGCTGATGGAACACAGCGACGCTCACAACTGTGTTCCAGACTTCCAATATGGCTTCAGACCAGGCCGCTCCACAGTCCAGCAGCTGCTCAACGTCACGGACCGCATCACACAGGGCTTCAACATCAAACAGGTGACGGCCGTGACGTCACTAGACATATCGAAGGCTTTCGATCGCGTTTGGCATCAAGGCCTTATCTATAAACTGATCAAATTCGAATTTCCCCCAGATCTCATCACCCTCATATCATCCTATCTCTCGGACCGTCAATTCTATGTCTTCAGAAACGACGCCTCCTCCACCATCAGGCCAGTTCGCGCAGGCGTACCACAAGGTAGCTGTGTCGGACCTGCCCTGTTCAATCTATACACAGCCGACATCCCATCAACATTTCCCCACACCACGCTGTCATTATACGCCGATGACGCGGCGATTGCGTCGCAATCAATGAGCACGGAACTTGCAGTCCTCTACCTACAAGACGCCCTCGACGCCATCGCAGCGTGGTACGCCAAGTGAAGCATCGAAATAAACGCTGGCAAGACTCAAGCCATAGTCTTCAGTAAACGCCGAACTCCCCCGGCTATCACTCTTCACCTACACGGTGTCGACATACCCTGGTCGCCCTCTATCAAATATCTAGGCCTCACACTAGATAAAACCCTTTCCTGGAAATTACATACATCACTACAATGCCAAAAAGCAAATTCTCGCTTCGCCAGGCTTTGCCCCCTCCTACGCTCATCCCACCTCTCAACTGAGGCAAAACTAACTCTAATCACCTCTATTCTAATCCCTATCCTCTCCTACGCGGCGCCTATCTGGGCAGGTTGCTGCTATTCATTCTTTAATCAAATGCAAGTCCTACAGAACAAGGCACTTCGACTAACACTACACGCGCCTCGTATGACGCGTGTTAAAGACCTTCATGACGCGGTTCGCATCCCGTACATCCGTGAACACCTACAGTCGCTCTCAATCAGGTTTTTCACAACCCTGGCGACGTCGGACGACCGCCACCTTGCCTCCCTGCCGATATCAAATATCATGCCACATGATAAATATCGCAGGCCTATTCACTCGACTCGCATAGACCGCCCTCGCACAAGGCGACGGAATTCATTGTAGAGGGTCTAGTTGACAACAACAACATTCTTATGAATACATTACGTCGCTAGTCGTCTTCAAGGGACTATCGCAGGTCAGAAAATAAAAATAAAATAGAATAAAGTTCATCGCCCTAGAAACCTCAAGATACAACAACATGTCTCTCTCTCTGTCTTTCTCACGCAACACTCCTTGTCATATTGGTCGATACATCACTCCGACCCTGTTGAAGAAAACAACATTATATGAATAACAGGGCAGGCCAGATGCTTTTAAAGAGCCATCAATTCTTGCACACTTTCTCTTTCTCACTCCACTCGGCCCCTTTTGCTCTTTGTTACGGCATACAATCACGTGATAAGCCACCAGCTGACGTCGCCCACCTCGCTAAGGCGGGATAAATCCCGAGCTAAAAACATTGTAAATATTCCACTTATAAAAAAACAACGTAACTATCACAGTCAACTAGTATCCTTTATCCATAGACTATCCCAATAAGAGAACTAGAGAAGAAAAGGAAAAAAAGAAAAAAAAAATAATAATAATAATAATAATAATAATAATAATGATAATTATAATTATAATATTAATGGTAATAATAATAATATAATAATCATCATAATATTAATGATGAGAATATCAATTATAATAATAATAAATATATAGGTTATTTATTATTATCATCATTCATTTACATAAAACATAAACATAAATGATAGTGATAGTGATAATAGAAATAATGATAATGATGTTCACACATCTCTGAGGGAGTTTAATCTATCATTATGATAATCAATTGATTAGTTTTTAAGTCTCATAGTATTAAGCATAAACATTCATTATTATCGAATAAAATGATTTTTTCATGACACTGATGTCATCAAACAACCATTCTTCGATACTTCTCACATTGAAATAGTGTGGTTATTGTCTCATAACCTTCATAACATGTGACAACAACCACGAACCTACACAAAATTACATTTCATGAATTCTACAGTCTTTCAAAATTCATTTTCTTAACTTTGTCTTCAACATTAGTGAGCCAAATGCCCGTGCACAGTCAAGCAGACGGTTCAACGGCCGAGAGGCCACCCACAAACCCAGTCTCCATCACAACAACCCTCCCTCCCCCCTCACCAAGGGTGACGAAAAGCACCAGCTGATCTTACACAGCTCGAGTAGCCGAGTCACAAGCATTAACTTCCCCTCGATCCCCTCAACGCACGCAACAACCGTTCGAGAAAAACAACATAGCTCCGCCGCTACACTACTCATTCAAACATCCCACCTCAAATAAACAACCCCTGAATCATTCATGTACATATCCCATCATTTTAATTATATTTATCCTAGTGTTCATATTATGACACACACGCACAGAATATTGTTGCTCCTCTCGCCCCACCCCATGTAAATCACATCCCCTGTAATTCCTTTTATGGTCGCGAGACCGGTACTGGAATATTGTACATATGTCCATCAGAAATATTCTGATGGACAAACAGAACTAGATCCCCCCCCCCCCAAGCATGCCCCATACACTCACTGACTGGCTGCTCGTGTAGCAGCTTTTTAGCAAGTCACTCGCATACTCATCGCAACATGTCCGGACGCGGCAAAGGAGGCAAGGTGAAGGGAAAATCCAAATCTCGTTCGTCTCGTGCCGGACTTCAGTTCCCCGTCGGACGTATCCACCGTCTGCTTCGCAAGGGCAACTACGCCGAACGCGTCGGTGCCGGCGCGCCCGTCTACCTGGCTGCCGTCATGGAGTACCTGGCCGCCGAGGTGCTCGAGCTGGCCGGTAACGCCGCTCGCGACAACAAGAAAACCCGCATCATTCCCCGTCACTTGCAGCTCGCCATCCGCAACGACGAGGAGCTGAACAAGCTGCTCTCCGGCGTGACGATCGCCCAGGGAGGTGTCTTGCCCAACATCCAAGCCGTCCTTCTGCCCAAGAAGACCGAGAAGAAGGCATAAGCTGCTGCGTTCTCGAACCCACAAAACCGGCCCTTATCAGGGCCAACCACCTCAATCCAAAAGAGTGACATGCGACATGAGAAAGGCATAATACCCACATATCTCGTTGAGGGGCTCCCCAGTTGTATATATATTTTTCCCAGGCAGCCGATATTTCGTACGCACAGGGGCTCGTGCATGGATTTACTTATGGAATGAGTTATATCGGACTTGTAGATTGCTCTCATACACGTATCGTCTTTGCAACGGAACTGGTGCGAGGCGCGACTGCTCCATGGTCGACCATAAATCGTGCGGGCCCCGCGATGCGACTTGGTACGCAACCTCGCCTTCTGCCGTGATGCCCTCGACGCGCATCGTTTTAGCCTCACTTGGCCGGGCTCGAGGGCGACAATGTGGCCGTACCAGTGTTGACATGAACACTGACCAAACGAGAGAAACATTGCGTGACACAGCAAAACAAACATGGCTCTTTTCAGATTCTCGTGTTGGTCATGAAAAGGACCGTTTTTTTCATCTGCCGCGCAAAAAATAGGGTATGACGCGACTTAACCGCCGAAACCGTACAGGGTGCGTCCCTGACGTTTCAGCGCGTAGACCACGTCCATGGCGGTGACTGTCTTCCTCTTGGCGTGCTCGGTGTACGTGACGGCATCGCGGATGACGTTCTCGAGGAAAACCTTCAGCACGCCGCGGGTCTCCTCGTAGATGAGGCCCGAGATACGCTTGACACCGCCACGGCGGGCCAAACGACGGATGGCGGGCTTGGTGATGCCCTGGATGTTGTCACGCAACACTTTCCTGTGACGCTTGGCGCCTCCCTTTCCCAATCCCTTGCCTCCTTTGCCGCGACCGGTCATTTTGAATCAGCGAATGTAACGACGTGAACTCGTCGACTAACGATCTCGAAATGTATGCGCCAGCGGGATCGGAGCTATATATATTGAGAAACGGATCGACCAATCAGAACGACTGTCACACTCCTTGGTCAGAAACTATCGTACTTCCACCATGGTATTTCGTATCGACCAGTCGATCGATGACGGAGATGGCGATGTCAGAGATCGATGGCATCATTGCAGATTCATCGCCATCGCACTCGCGGACGATGCCGACAAGCCGAACGGCAATATAGCCGTTTCGTGGGGTCGACGTTGCGCTGGCCGTGCCGGCTGGCCAATCGCGTCAGCGAACTCTACAACCCAGTATAAAATGGTGTGGACGGTCGCGCCGCACGGGTATTACGCATCATCCAAGCATCAGCCATGGCACGTACCAAGCAAACCGCAAGGAAGTCGACGGGAGGCAAGGCCCCGCGCAAGCAGCTAGCCACCAAGGCGGCTCGCAAGAGTGCCCCGGCCACCGGCGGCGTCAAGAAGCCACATCGTTATCGTCCGGGCACCGTGGCCCTGCGCGAGATCCGTCGCTACCAGAAGAGCACCGAGTTGCTCATCAGGAAGCTGCCCTTCCAACGACTCGTGCGCGAAATCGCCCAGGACTTCAAGACCGACCTGCGTTTCCAGAGCTCGGCCGTCATGGCCCTGCAGGAGGCCAGCGAAGCCTACCTGGTCGGTCTCTTCGAAGACACCAACTTGTGCGCTATCCACGCCAAGCGAGTGACGATCATGCCCAAGGACATCCAACTTGCCCGCCGCATCCGAGGCGAGCGAGCGTAAGTTCATCGCGTCGTTACGGACTCTCGGCATGATTGCAAAAAAAGGCCTTTTTAAAGGCCAAAACATGCTTCTCGGAAGAGGAAAGTTACATGGAACATGATGACGCCACAGTATGTGCCCGGTCATGTTGTTTTGACCTATTGATGTTCGGTCGGGATTGGACAGTGGCTTTGGGCGCGCCTCCAATCGAATTCAATCCTACTTGAAAAAACAAATTGAGAAGTCGAATTTAACGATCTTCGCAAGTCCGTGCATGGGACCCACGCTCGACGTCGGTCAAGTCCCACTCGGGAGTGCCGACGGCGTGGAGGAATGCCCCGAAACGATGCGGTCATGTATCGTTCATGGGGCACTACTCTCATTGGAACGGGGGCGACCTCATCATCGTGCGTCACATGGATGTTTTTGCTCTTTTGGATATGTTTTGGAGGCCTTGAAAAAGGCCGTTTGATTCGGAGACGACGACACGTCCCGCAAGCCGTGCGCGGCGATGGCAGGGCGCTCACTTGCGGCTGCGGCTCGTCGAAGTCGCCTTCTTGGCGGGCGACGGCTTCGCCTTGGCGGCGACCGCCTTCTTCGGCTTGGGCGCCTTGGGCTTCTTGGTCGGCACCTTGGTCACCTTCTTCACCTTGCTCGCGGCCGCGGGGGCAGCCTTCTTTGGCTTGGCTGCTGCCTTCTTCGGCTTCGGGGCAGCGGCTGCCTTCTTGGCGGCCACGGCCTTCTTCTTGGCGGGCGAAGCTGCGGCCGCCTTCTTGGACGCTGCCTTGACGGACTTTGGCTTCTTGGCGGCCTTCTTCGCCTTGGCGGCAGCGGACGGGGCGCCGGCACCAGCGGCGGCGGGCTTGGCGCTCGACAACTTGAACGAGCCGGACGCGCCCTTGCCCTTGGTCTGCACGAGCTCGCCAGAGGTGACGGCCGACTTGAGGTACTTCTTGATGAACGGCGCCAGCTTCTCTGCATCGACCTTGTAGTTGGCCGAGATGTACTTCTTGATCGCTTGCAGGGAAGAGCCGCCGCGCTCCTTCAGACTCTTGATCGCGCTGTTGACCATCTCCGAGGTGCGCGGGTGAGCGGGCTTGCCGCGCGGCTTCTTCGACGCGGCCGCGCTGCTGCTCGCTTTGGCCTTCTTGGCGGGCGTCGCCGCGGCCGCGGCCGGGGCCGGGGCAGTCGTTGCTACTGCTGTGTCTGCCATGATTACTGTAGTATGCTGGTTCGCGTGCGACACTTTCGACGAGAGAGACTCGATTTGATGGTGTTTTTTCGACAAGTCGTAGACCAATTCGAGCGAGCGGACCGCATAGGAAACGGTCTCGCTTGCTCGACTGGCCACCAGTGTTTCCCGACAACTTTTGCAACGCTCGCCGTGCAAAAGCGGGGCGCACGATCGGCGCGAGACGCACACCGACGTGATGGGAAAGATTGAAATTTTCATTTGCGCCCGACGGGCTGGAGACCACCTCGACGCGGGCTCGTCTGCAGAGCGACCAAAGTCGAGATCGCTTTTTCGCCTGATCGAACCCCCACGCAATACACGGGCTCACATGGGGCGGCCGCGTGCATCACGCTCTTGGCTCGGCCAACGTCCAACGGCCAGACTTTGGTCGAATTGTCGGCCGGCTAATGACGCGATTCAATCACGCCAACGTACCAAGATCGGCGGGCGAACGTCGCGCGGTGTCGAACAACTTGGCCAAAGTCGCGACACGAATTGTGCACGTAATTGCTACGGGATGGAAGTGCCGAATGACGCAGGGCTCGCGTGAACGAGTGGTGGCTTCCGCTCCCGTGACGGCCGTCGCAATCAATGACATTTGGCTGCCGATCGACGAACGCAATCGACGATCGGAGGCGGTCACACGGACGGTGGGCCAGCCATGTCGATCTGGCACATCGGTCGAGCACACCAGCCGCAACCAATGGCGAGCATCTCGTCTGCTCATTGGCTGGCGAAGGCTGGTGGGAAACAATGTGTTCCGGTGACGACCCAGGTTCGATCCTCGTCATTCATCTCGCGACGAAAACGCCAGGCAATGTCTGTGATGAAACGGTACACTCTCACGATGAACTCGAATGGAATGGTGGAATGGAACTGGAATGCCGCACTGCTCGTCAATCGTATTTTCGGCTTATGGCCAATTTAACACGTAACCTAAACCTTTTTCGACGGAGCACTGTGCTCACATCTCAAGTCGAACACATCGGTTTTTGCCTTATGAGAATTTAACATGGGGAATCGACCACAGTGCTAGTCAATCGTATTTTGACCCCATGACAGTTCAATATGTAACCTCAAACCTGGCTCTGAGGTTTGGGTTACGTGTCAAAATCACATAACCCCAAAATACGTTTTTTTTTCACCAACATCGCAATTTGACTCAAAATCATTGTTCCCCAATTGAGACTAAGGATGGAAGATGGGATCGTTTGGACGGGGCACCACAGGGGCGATCTTACCACCCCATTTTGATTATTCAAAACTAATGTACTGCGCTGTCTGTAACCATAATTTTAGGCCCTGGATAAAAGTCTTTCAGTATGAACACACGAATGTTGATTTCTTCCACACTGAACCAAGTCTCTTGGGCAATGATCACTTCTTTCCATTGACAGCAGATGTAAAGTTTATCATTATACACAATCGACAGATTGAATCAGTGATGAGCCTATAATGTTATAATTAGGCCTATCACTCTACCGATTAATGGTCGTGGCCAATTAGTACTTCGTCCAAGCATTTGCTTCGAGGACTGTGGGAAAACCACGAGAAACCAAGTCAGGATGGATGAAAAAGACATGTTTGTTGGTCTTGAGATTCTCTTTCCAACTTCTCCTCTTCTTTCCTCCTTTTCTTGTAGTGTTCGAATTTTTTCTTTTTCCGTCCCTTTCTTTTTTTCTCTTTTTTTTCTTCTCACATCTTTTTTTTCTTTCCTTCTTTTTTCCTCTTCTTTTCCATCATTCATTTATCCATTCATTTTTTCTTCCTCATCCCATTTCGTCTCATTCTTTGCCTCAACTTTTTCCTCCTCCATCTTTTTCTGTCTTTCATTTACTTTTTTCATTTTTACCATCTTTTTTTCTTCTTCCTTTTTCCCATTCATTCTTGTTATTGTATTTTATTATTTTCATCCAAACTTTTCTTCTTTTTTTCCTTTTTCTCTCCCCCTCTTTTTATTCCCCTTTTTTCTCTCCTTCTCTCTTTTTTTTTCCCATTCTTTCCAATATCATATGCTGAAATCAGTATCACAAAATTATGATATCAATATTGATATTAATCAATAACAGAATGAATAATATTGGATTCGAAACGAAAATTGAATTTGAAAGGTTTGTAAACCGATGCACTCGTTTGGGGTATTTTATACATCACTTGAAGAGTTGATATTGCGATATATCGATTGATTGCTTCAGATTTGTTCCATTCGTATTGTCATTTTGTCTCTTGGATTGGTGATGGAGTGTATGAAATACCATGGAGAAAGATACAAAAAACTTATTCATAGGTATAGTAGATTCCTGTGTATTGTGCTATCCAGCTGTGTATATATCATAGTGGAACACTTTCGCTTCGTAATTGGTCTCAAAGATGGAAGTAATTCTCTTGATTGCTATTTCGAAAGATAGAATCAAGTCATTGTTCCTCAATTGACGATAATAGTTCTGACGATACATTAATAGAATAGGCAATTTGGCCAATGTGGAAACACTATAATGACGATCGTGTGAGCGACAATACTGGGATCGTCGTGGAAGCGGTATCGTTGGAAGCGGACAAAAATTACAATCATTTTGTGAGGTAAAAAATTTCAAAATCCACAGACATTTTTCCTGGAAAATGCGTAAAAGAATAATCGATCCATCCTCACTGACTCAACAAGTGGACAATATTTGAAAAACGAATATTCTTTTGAAAATCATGCGGAAAATGGAAAATGAGTTTCCACTCAATTTTTCCAACTCGAGCGTTTCGAGGGGTGGCGGAAAAATACCGAAGCCATAATGTAGGTGCTAGAAAATAATTCGACATCTTCATCCGCGATTTTCCGACTGACCCATTTTCCACCGAGTTGTGGTCGGAAAAGCGTCATTCGAGTGGATTGGTCAGAAGTCGTGAATTCTGAGCAATTGCATCGTGCGTGGTATCGTTGGGAGCGTATCAAAGAGAGAATTGACAAAATAATATTCTTCCTTATTCCATCACCAATGGTTTGGCGACAAATGTGAGAGCAAGAATGAACCGATGGGAAAATGGCAAGTGAAAAAACAACAGGACAACGTCGTGCATGGTATCGTTCGAAGCGTATTGAAGAGTGTATTCCAAAAATGTCCTTGTCACAAAATATCAACCCCGATGGTATTAAAGTGATGGGAGAATGAAAAATTGAACTCATCGCCAGTATACATACACTAGGCAAACGCGTTATGTGTTGCCGCGTTGATGGATGAGCTGGAACACATCAACTCGCCTTCTGATTGGTTATTATATATTTATATATATATATATATATATATATATATATATATATATATATATATATATATATATATATATATATATATATATATATATATATACATCTTGAGGTCACATCACATCACTGCCATCTTATTTTCAGTCATGAATTTTTATGATAATAAAATGAAGCTTTGTTTTGTTCGTTTACAATTATTGGGCGGTGTCACCTGTAGCTTGTATTTGATACGTATCTTGATAGCTTTGAATGATTCATAGAAATTACATCTCCTATTTTTTTAAAATCAAAACGGCTGATCCGATCCGAGTGACAGTTCGTGATAATGTGTATCATCATCGGATTGAAATTCTCTAAGAATTTGAATTCTCTTGGATAGAATATTCCCCCTACATTTTTCTTCATGGGTTATTCTCATGGGATTTTTTGAAACTTTGAAATGAACTATCTCAGAAGTGGTTCAACCGATCGCGCCTCAAAACTATACAGTATCGAATTAGAGATAATGATACTTGTGTGAGCCAAGTTTCAACTAATTTTCAATTTTTGTCGGACCTGTGGAGAGCGAATACAAAAAAGAAGTACTCTCTTCGGGTATGGTGATATTGCGTCTTCGCTCCGCTCATCCAAATAATAGGATAGCGATTTTGATCAATGTGGAAACCCTTTAGTGGCGATTGCGAGCGAACCTGTGATGAATTCGTCGTGGGAGCGGAATGGTTGGAAGCGGAAAAAAATAACAACGAATTTGAGAGAGATGATTCTCAATAAACACCAACAGTCTTGACGGAAAATTCGGAAAAGCGTCGGAAAAATCGGTCGTTTTTTTGTCCAAATTGATTCATCATCGACCGAGGAAGGTGGAAAATATTTGAGAAAAATAAATTGAGCGAAAATCGTGTGGAAAATGGAAAATTGGTTACCATCAAATTGTTGGAACTCGTGCGTTTGGAGAGATGAGGGAAAAATTCTGACGCCATATTGTAGGTCGAAAGGAATCATCCGACCTGTGTGTCCTGGCGATTCTCCGATATCATCATTTTCCACCGAGTTGTGGTCGGAAAAGCCTGATTGAAGTGAATCGATGAAAAGTCGTGAGATGGAAGCAATTGCATCGTGCGTGGTATCGTTGGAAGCGTATAAGGTAGAGAATCACAGACATGATGATTTCATACATCTAGCACCAATAGTTTGATTTGTTTCAGTAGTTTGAAAAAATATTCCAACAATTACCACAGTACTGGTGGCCAGATCATGACGATAGCGGTATCGTTGGAAGCGGAAATAAATTACAGTTCTTTGAACGGAAAAAAGTAAGAAATGTGACCAACATTTGACTCGGAAAATCATGGGAAAAATGACACGTCAATGTCGAATCGATCAAAACGTGATCAACATTGTTTGGGAAAACTTGATCGAAAAACGTGCGGAGAATGAGTTTTCAATCAATTTGTTTGTCGGAAAGGATGAAAAAGTGCTGAGAAATCATTCGACAAGGTGTATCGGCGCATTTCCGAATGGAACATTTTCCACCGAATATTTGTCAGAAAAGCGTAATTGAATTGGACTGGCAAAAAGTCGTAAATTGGAAGGATATGCATCGTGCATGGTATCGTTGGGAGCGTGTCGTAGAGGAGAATACCAGAATGGAATATTTAATAGAATCATTCGGACATGAAATGGAAAGAAAAATAATATGAATGAGAAAGAATGCAAATATAACGGAATATGAACCGTTCGAAGAGTATCGAACAAGGGATTACCGAAATGTCTAGCATCGATCATGTGACTGAAAAAAAATACAGTTTCAAGAAGGTTATGAAACGAGATGTGAGTATTTTTTATTCTACAATATATACATGGAGTAACATGTGAAACTGTTGACAAATTTTCATACATATGACAAGATGAACATTTCATCTCTCATAATTGGAACCCTTTTATTGCATTCGAGATATATATGAACACTGAACGATCGCAAGGTTGCACACCAACAAACAATGCCCAACCTCAACCACTGTTTTCCTCACTATTGCATTTAGGGTATATACAAACTGGAAATTAGTTGCAAGGTTTGGATACAAATCCACGGTACACAACCCTAACCAAGGTCCACCTCTCTATTGCATTCAGGGTATATACAGACTGAGAAATACGCGGGGTTTGCGCACCTACATGCACCCTAACCACTGTTCACCCTTCTATAGCATTCAGAGTATTCACAAACTGAGAGATATCGCAAGGTTGGCACCCCAACCCAGACTGCCCGAACCCAAACGATGTCCACCCCTCTATTCCATTCGATGTATGAACAAATCGAGTAATACGCGAAGTATATACATCTACCTACACTGCCCAAACTAAGCCACTGTCCACCCTTCTATTACATTCAGGGTGGATACAAATTGTGAATTATTTCAAGGTTTGCAGACAAACCCACACTACACAACACTACCAACTGTCCACCTCTCTATTGCATCTTGGTTATTTACAAGGCTTATACATCAACCTAGACTGCCCAACCCAAACCACTGAAGACTGAACACACTTCTATTGCATTTGGGGTATATACAAATTGTGAATGATCACAAGGTTCGCATACGAACCCACACTACACAACCCTAACCACTGTTCACCTCTCTATTGCATTATGAGTATATACAAACTGAGAAATACGCGAGGTTTGAACATCAACCTAGACCGCCCAACCCTAACCACTGTCCACTCTTCTACCGCGATCAGAGTATTCACGAACTGTGAGATATCGTAAGGTTTGCACACCAACCAAAACTGCCCAAACCTAGCCGCTGTCCAGCCCTCTATTCCATACAGGGTATATACCGACTGGGGAATACGCGAGGTTCAAATATCAACCTAGACAGCCCAATCCCAACCACTGACCACCTCTCTACTGCATTCAGGGTATATACGGAGTACTGATTACTATTGGCTCATACATCAACCTGGACTGCCCAACAATAATCGCTGTCCACCTCTCAACTGCTTTCAAGGTATATACAAAGTACTGAATACGCAAGGTCTATACATCGACCTAGACTGCCCAACCCTAACCACTGTCCACCGCTCTATTGCATCTGGGATGAAAAGAAATTGTGAATTATCGCAAGATTTGCATACAAACCCAAACCACACAACCCTGACCGCTGTCCACCTCTCTTCCGCATCTTGGTTATTTACAAACTACTGAATACTCGAGGCTTATTTATCCACCCGGACTGCCCAACCGTAATCACTTGATACCAATCTATTGCATTTGGGGTGAATACAAAGTACCGAATGAGCAATGTTCCTACATCAACCTAGACTGCCCAACCCCAACCACTGTTCACCTGTCTATTGCATTTCGGTTATATACAAACTACCAAATACTCGAGGCTTATACATCAACCTAGAATGCCCGAACCTAACCACTGTCCACCTCTCTAGTGCATTCAGGTTATATACAGAGTACTGAAACCGCAAGATTTACACATCAACCCAGACAGCCCACCCTTACCACAGTCCACCTCTCTAGAGTATTTTGGTTATGTACCAATTACCTGATACTCGAGACTTGTACATCAACCTTTTTCGCCCAACCATAACCACTGTTCACCTGTCTATTGCATTTCGGTTATATACAAAATACCAAATACTCGAGGCTTATACATCGACCTAGAATGCCCGAACCTAACCACTGTCCACCTCTCTATTGCATTCAGGTTATATACAGAGTACTGAAACCGCAAGATTTACACATCAACCCAGACAGCCCACCCTTACCACAGTCCACCTCTCTAGAGTATTTTGGTTATGTACCAATTACCTGATACTCGAGACTTGTACATCAACCTTTTTCGCCCAACCATAACCACTGTTCACCTGTCTATTGCATTTCGGTTATATACAAAATACCAAATACTCGAGGCTTATACATCGACCTAGAATGCCCGAACCTAACCACTGTCCACCTCTCTATTGCATTCAGGGTATACACAGAATACAGAATTACCACATATGCAAGGTTAATATATCCAACCAGACTGACCAACCCTAATCACTGTCCAACTCTCTATTGCATTTGGGGTTTATATTTGCAGATGATTGTGTGGTATATAGGGAAATCAATACAGAGGAGGAAGTAGTAGCTATTCAGGCAGATTTGACGGCACTTAATTGTTGGGTTCAGTTGAACAAGATGGGGTTAAATGAAGGGAAGTGTAAGTTAGTCACCTTTGGTAGGAGGAGAGTGAGGGCTGATGTAGTGTATGATGTAGGAGGGAAGTCACTTGAGTCAGTGGAAAATTACAAGTACTTGGGGGTGGTATTTGATAGACGTCTAGGGTGGGGGAGTCAGATTGAGAGAATAGTAAAAACGAGTATAAATGCACTAAACTTTGTAATGAGGCAGCTCAGGGGGACAAGTATGAAGATAAAGGAAAAGGCTTATTTCTCGTTAGTGCGTCCCATGGTGGAATATGCTAGTTCAGTTTGGGATCCTTATAGATTAGGTGAGATAAGGGATGTGGAAAGGGTGCAAAGGATTGCAGTTAGAAGGGTTACAGGTAGGGTTAGGAGGTGGAAATGGGGGGAGAATGAAAGGGGGGAGAGGGTGAGAATATTGGAGAGTCCATCTGAGATGATCCGAGACTTGGGATGGCGGGAATTGGAAATACGGAGAAAGGAGGATCGGATCTGTAATTTCTTCAGGGTAATGGAAGGAGAAGGGGGCTGGGGAGAGTTGAATAGGTTGATTGAAAGGAATGAGTCAGGGTATGGGGGTAGGCGAAGTCATGATGGAGCAGTAGTTATGAAGGGGGCTAGATTAGATGTCGGTAAGTTCTCTTTCTTGAATAGGACAGGTAGGGATTGGAATAGGCTTAGTAGAAGTATACTTGAGGAGGATGAAATAGGGTTGAAGCTATTCCGTCAGAAGGTTAGGGAGGCGATAGGATAGGATTGATAGGGAACTTGCCACCGCGCATTTATGTGCAACTGCAAGAGTTAATAATAATAATAATAATAATAATAATACAAAGTACTGAATAAGCAGGGCTTCCACACCACCCTGACTGCCCAACCCTAACCACCATCCACATTTCTAGTGTATTCGGGATATATACAAAGTACTGAATACGCAAGGTTAACACACCACCTTGACTGTCTAACACTGACCACTGTCCACCTCTCTATTGAATTCAGGAAATATACAAAGAACTGAAAACGCGAGGTTCATACAACAACCTGGACTGCCCAACCCTAACCAAAGTCCACCGCTGTATTGCATTCGGGGTATATACACCGTACAGGATATGCAGACCCATACATCAACCCTGACAGCCCCACCCTAACCACTGTCCACCTCTCTATTGTATTCAGGATATATACAATGTACTGAATACGCCAGGTTAACACATATGCAAGGTTTATACATCAACCCAGACTGCCCAACCCCGACAATTGTCCACCTCTCCATTGCATTCAGGGTTCGTACAGAGTTCAGAATGTGCAGACTCATACATCAACCAAGACTGCCCGACCCCAACCACTGTCCACCTCTCTATTGACTTAAGGGTATATACAGAGTAGAGAATATGCAAGGTATATAGATATACCCAGACTGCCCAACCCTAACCACTGTCCAGCTCCCTATTGCATTCGAGGTATATACAAAGTACTAGTTACTCGAGGCTCATACATCAACCCGGACTGCCCAACCCTAATTGCTGTCCACCTCTCTTTTGCATTCAGGGTATATCCGAAGTGCTGAATACGCGAGGTTTTTTCATCAACCCAGACTGCCTAACTCTCGCCACTGTCCACCGCTCTACTGCATTCAGGGTATATTCAAATTGTGAATTATCACAAGGTTTGCATACAAACCAACACTACACAACCCTGACCACTGTCCAACTCTCTTTTGCATCTTGGTTATATACAAACTACTAAATACTCGAGGCTTATACATCAACCCAGAATGCCCAACCCTAACCGCTGTTCCCCTTTTCATCGCATTTAGGGTATATACAGAGAACTGAACACGCAAATGTTTCATTCATCAACCCAGACTGCCCAACCCCAACCGCTGACTACCCTTTCTATTCCATTTTGGTTATATACAAAGTACTGAATAAGCGAGTCTTATACATCAACCAAGACTGCTCAACCCTAACCACTGTCTACCTCTATTTTGCATTCAGGGCATATGGAAAGTACTGAATACGCAAGGTTGATATATCAACTCGAACTGCCCAAACCCAACCACTGTTCATCGCTCTATTGCATCTTGGTTATATACGAACTACCAAATACTCGAGGCTCATACAGCAACCCAGACTGCCCAACCCTTAACGCTGTCCACCCCTCTATTGCATTCAGGGTATGAACTGAAGTAGAGATAACGCCAGGTTCATACATAAACCTGGACGTCCCAACCCTAACCACTGTCCACATTTCTATTGCATTCGGTGTATATTGTACTAAGTACCGAATACGCAAGGTTTATACATCAACCGGGACCGCCCAACCCTGAACGCTGTCGACCTCCCTTCCGCAATCAGGGTATATACAAAGTACTGAATACGCAAATTTCATACGTCAACCTAGACTACCCAACCCCAACCACTGATAAACTCACTATTGCAATCCAGGATAAATACAAACTACCGAATACTCGAGACCTAAACATCAACCTAGACTGCCCGAACCCAACCGCTGTCCATCTCTATATTGCATTTGGGGTTCATACGAAGTACTGAATACACGAGGTTCATACATCATCCTAGACTGCCCAACCCTGACCACTAACAACCTCTCTATTGCATATAGGGCATATACAAAGTACTGAACACGCTAGACTTCATACATCAACCTAGACTGCCCAACCCCAACCACTGATAACCTTACTATTTCAATCCAGGATATATACAAACTACCGAATACTCGAGGCTTATACATCGACCTAGACTACCCGAACCCAACCGCTGTCCATCTCTATATTGCATCTGGGGTTCATACGAAGTACTGAATACACGAGGTTCATACATCAAAGACTGCCCAACCCTAACCACTATCATCCTCTCCATTGCATATAGGGCATATACAGAGTACTGAACACGCCAGACTTCATACATCAACCTAGACTGCCCAACCGCAACCACTGATAACCTCACTATTGCAATCCAGGACATATACAAAATACCGAATACTCGAGGCTTATACATCAACCTAGACTGCCCAACCCCAACTACTGTCCATCTCTCTATTGCATGAAGGGTTTATACGAAGCACTAAATATGCAAGGTTTATACATCAACCCAGACTGCCAAACCCTATCCACTGTCCACCTCCCGATTGCATTTTGGTTATATACACACTAATGCATACTCGAGGCCTATACATCGTCCTAGTTTGCTCAACCCAAACCACTGTCCACATATCTATTGCTTTTTGGTGTATACAATGTACTGAATACGCAAGGTTCATACATCAACCCAGACTGCCCAATTCTCACCACTGTCCACCCTCCTATTGCATTTCGTGTATATACAATGTACTGAATACGGAAGGTTCTTACATCAACCTAGACTACACAACCCTAACCAGTGTTCACCTCTCCATTGCATTTCGGGTATAGAAAAACTAAGAAATACGCCAGGTTCAAACATCAACCCAGACTGCCCAACCCTAAACGCTTTTCACCCCACTATTGCATTCAGGGTATTCATCAGCACCAAAATACGCGAGGCTTATACACCAACATGGACGGCCCAACCCTATCCGCTGTCTACCTCTGTATGTCATTTAGGGTATATACGAGGTGAAAAAAATCACAATTTTTGCATACAAACCCAAACTACACAACCCCATGTACCGTACACCTCTCTATTGCATTCAGAGTATATACAAATCAAGGAAAATGCGAAGTTTGCACACCAATCCAGAATGCCCAACATTTACCGCTATCCACCCTCCTATTGCAATCAGGGTATAATTATACAAACACTGAAACTCGCGAGGTTCATACATCAACTCGGACTGCCCAACCCCAACCGCTGTCCACCCTCCGATTGCATTCACAAGCCGAACGGCAATATACCCGTTCCGTGGGTCGACTTTGCGCTGGCCGTGCCGGCTGGCCAATCGCGTCAGCGATCTCTGCAACCCAGTATGGAACGGTGTGGATTGTCGCGCCCTACTTGAATATTTGTAAATTTTCTCCGCTTCCAACGATACCACTCCCATGATGATCTCATCAATGGGTCGCACACGATCGTCAAAAACTTCTTTGGTCCAGTCCCAAAATCGCTATCCTATTAATGTATGTATATACAAACTGGCGATGAGCTCAGATTTTTATTTTCCCAAACCATCAGAGCTACAACTGTGACAAATACACTTTTGGAATCTACCTATTAATACGCTTCGAATGATACCATGCACGAGATTGTCATTTAAGTTTTCACATTCGCCATTTTCCCATTGGTTCATTCCTAATAGAATAGAATAGGCAATTTGGACTATGCATGAAGCCTTTTTCACCAATTGTGAGCTCACCTGTGATGGGATCGTGATGGGAGAGGTACCAATGGGAGCGGAAAAAAATTAAATTATTCGTAATGGGGAGAATTTTCAATACACAATGCAAGTTTTCCCGGAAAATGAGAATAAGCTTGGTGAAAATCTGTCGTTTGTTTTCCCTTTTTTTTCTCCTGAAATCATTCGTTTTCATCAAACCGACAACGGAGTCAACATTCCAGAAAGAAAATACAGCAAAAATCGTGCGGAAAATGGAAAATGAGTTTTCACCAAAAAGTTGCAGCTCGGTCAATTCGGAAGATGGCGGGATGATTTCAACATAATCTCGTGGGTGCTGGAAATCCATTTGACAATTCCATCAGCAATTTTCCTATTTCCCCATTTTCAACCGAGTAGTGGTCGGAAAAGCGTACTGAAAGAGAATTGGCTAAAAGTCGTGAAATGAGATCAAATGGATCGTGCGTGGTATCGTTGGGAGCGTATAGAGGATACAATCACGAAAATAATGTTCTTATTTCAACAGCACAAATGGTTCTGATGGGAACGAGAAAACTAGAATGATTTATTGAGAAAATGGAAAGTGTGAAAAACGAGAGTTACCAATCGTGCATGGTATCGTTCTATTGCATTTAGGGTTCATACAAAG
Organism: Brachyptera risi; assembly: GCA_964007535.1. Classification (NCBI taxonomy): domain Eukaryota; kingdom Metazoa; phylum Arthropoda; class Insecta; order Plecoptera; family Taeniopterygidae; genus Brachyptera; species Brachyptera risi. The sequence goes on from OZ023339.1 coordinate 166,575, forward strand.
TACTGAATACGCAGGGCTTCCACACCACCCTGACTGCCCAACCCTAACCACCATCCACATTTCTAGTGTATTCGGGATATATACAAAGTACTGAATACGCAAGGTTAACACACCACCTTGACTGTCTAACACTGACCACTGTCCACCTCTCTATTGAATTCAGGAAATATACAAAGAACTGAAAACGCGAGGTTCATACAACAACCTGGACTGCCCAACTCTAACCAAAGTCCACCGCTGTATTGCATTCGGGGTATATACACCGTACAGGATATGCAGACCCATACATCAACCCAGACTGTCCAACCCCAACCACTGTCCACCTCACTTTTGCATTCGGGGTATTTCCAAGGTACTGAGTACGCAAAGTTCCCACACCACGCTGACAGCCCCACCCTAACCACTGTCCACCTCTCTATTGTATTCAGGATATATACAATGTACTGAATACGCCAGGTTAACACATATGCAAGGTTTATACATCAACCCAGACTGCCCAACCCCGACAATTGTCCACCTCTCCATTGCATTCAGGGTTCGTACAGAGTTCAGAATGTGCAGACTCATACATCAACCCAGACTGCCCGACCCCAACCACTGTCCACCTCTCTATTGAATTCAGGGTATATACAGAGTAGAGAATATGCAAGGTATATAGATATACCCAGACTGCCCAACCCTAACCACTGTCCAGCTCCCTATTGCATTCGAGGTATATACAAAGTACTAGTTACTCGAGGCTCATACATCAACCCGGACTGCCCAACCCTAATCGCTGTCCACCTCTCTATTGCATTCAGGGTATATCCGAAGTGCTGAATACGCGAGGTTTTTTCATCAACCCAGACTGCCTAACTCTCGCCACTGTCCACCGCTCTATTGCATCCAGGGTATATTCAAATTGTGAATTATCACCATGTTTGCATACAAACCAAGACTACACAACCCTAACCACTGTCCAACTCTCTTTTGCATCTTGGTTATATACAAACTACTGAATACTCGAGGCGTATACATCAACCCAGAATGCCCAACCCTAACCGCTGTTCCCCTTTTCATCGCATTTAGGGTATATACAGAGAACTGAACACGCAAATGTTTCATACATCAACGCAGACTGCCCAACCCCAAACGCTGTCTACCCTTTCTATTTCATTTTGGTTATATACAAAGTACTGAATACGCGAGTCTTACACATCAACCAAGACTGCTCAACCCTAACCACTGTCTAACTGTATTTTGCATTCAGGGCATATAGAAAGTATTGAATACGCAAGGTTGATATATCAACTCGAACTGCCCAAACCCAACCACTGTTCATCGCTCTATTGAATCTTGGTTATATACGAACTACCAAATACTCGAGGCTCATACAGCAACCCAGACTGCCCAACCCTTAACGCTGTCCACCCCTCTATTGCATCCAGGGTATAAACTAAAGTACAGAGAACGCCAGGTTCATACATAAACCTGGACTTCCCAACCCTAACCACTGTCCACATTTCTATTGCATTCAGTGTATATTGTACCAAGTACTGAATACGCAAGGTGTATAAATCAACCGGGACCGCCCAACCCTGAACGCTGTCGACCCCCCTTTCGCAATCAGGGTATATACAAAGTACTGAATACGCAAATTTCATACATAAACCTAGACTACCCAACCCCAACCACTGATAAACTCACTATTGCAATCCAGGATAAATACAAACTACCAAATACTCGAGACCTAATCATCAACCTAGACTGCCCGAACCCAACCGCTGTCCATCTCTTCATTGCATTTGGGGTTCATACGAAGTACTGAATACACAAGGTTCATACATCAACCTGGACTGCCCAACCCTAATCACTATCAACCTCTCTATCGCATATAGGGCATACACAGAGTACTGAACACGCTAGACTTCATAAATCAACCTAGACTGCCCAACCCCAACCACTGATAACCTCACTATTGCAATCCAGGATATATACAAACTACTGAATACTCGAGGCTTATACATCAACCTAGACTACCCGAACCCAACCGCTGTCCATCTCTATATTGCATTTGAGGTTCATACATCAACCTAGACTGCCCAACCCTAACCACTATCAACCTCTCTATTTCATATGGGGCATATACAAAGTACTGAACACGCTAGACTTCATACATCAACCTAGACTGCCCAACCCCAACCACTGATAACCTCACTATTGCAATCCAGGATATATATAAACTACCAAATTCTCGAGACTTGAACATCAACCTAGACCGCCCGAACCCAACCGCTGTCCATCTCTTTATTGCATTTGGTGTTCATACGAAGTAGTGAATTCACGAGGTTCATGCATCAACCTAGACTGCCCAACCCTAACCACTATCAACCTCTCTATTGCATATATGGCATATACAAAGTACTGAACACGCTAGACTGCATACATCAACCTAGACTGCCCAACCCCAACCACTGATAACCTCACTATTGCAATCCAGGATATATACAAACTACTGAATGCTCGAGGCTTATACATCAACCTAGACTGCCCGAACCCAACCGCTGTCCATCTCTATATTGCATTTGAGGTTCATACATCAACCTAGACTGCCCAACCCTAACCACTATCAACCTCTCTATTTCATATGGGGCATATACAAAGTACTGAACACGCTAGACTTCATACATCAACCTAAACTGCCCAACCCCAACCACTGATAACCTCACTATTGCAATCCAGGATATATATAAACTACCAAATTCTCGAGACTTGAACATCAACCTAGACCGCCCGAACCCAACCGCTGTCCATCTCTTTATTGCATTTGGTGTTCATACGAATTAGTGAATTCACGAGGTTCATGCATCAACCTAGACTGCCCAACCCTAACCACTATCAACCTCTCTATTGCATATAGGGCATATACAAAGTACTGAACACGCTAGACTGCATACATCAACCTAGACTGCCCAACCCCAACCACTGATAACCTCACTATTGCAATCCAGGATATATACAAACTACTGAATGCTCGAGGCTTATACATCAACCTAGACTACCCGAACCCAACCGCTGTCCATCTCTATATTGCATTTGAGGTTCATACGAAGTACTGAATACACGAGGTTCATACATCAACCTAGACTGCCCAACCCTAACCACTATCAACCTCTCTATTACATATAGGGCATACACAAAGTACTGAACACGCTAGACTTCATACATCAACCTAGACTGCCCAACCCCAACCACCGATAACCTCACTATTGCAATCCAGGATATATATAAACTACCAAATTCTCGAGACTCGAACATCAACCTAGACCGCCCGAACCCAACGGCTGTCCATCTCTTTATTGCATTTGGTGTTCATACGAAGTAGTGAATTCACGAGGTTCATACATCAACCTAGACTGCCCAACCCTAACCACTATCAACCTCTCTATTGCATATAGGGCATATACAAAGTACTGAACACGCTAGACTTCATACATCAACCTAGACTGCCCAACCCCAACCACTGATAACCTCACTATTGCAATCCAGGATATATACAAACTACCGAATATGATCCTCTTTACATGTCTCATAACATCCTGTATACGTGATATGTATATATATATATATATATATATATATATATATATATATATATATATATATATATATATATATATATATATATATATATATATATATATAAATATATAATAACCAATCAGAAGGCGAGTTGATGTGTTCCAGCTCATCCATCAACGCGGCAACACATAACGCGTTTGCCTAGTGTATGTATACTGGCGATGAGTTCAATTTTTCATTCTCCCATCACTTTAATACCATCGGGGTTGATATTTTGTGACAAGGACATTTTTGGAATACACTCTTCAATACGCTTCGAACGATACCATGCACGACGTTGTCCTGTTGTTTTTTCACTTGCCATTTTCCCATCGGTTCATTCTTGCTCTCACATTTGTCGCCAAACCATTGGTGATGGAATAAGGAAGAATATTATTTTGTCAATTCTCTCTTTGATACGCTCCCAACGATACCACGCACGATGCAATTGCTCAGAATTCACGACTTCTGACCAATCCACTCGAATGACGCTTTTCCGACCACAACTCGGTGGAAAATGGGTCAGTCGGAAAATCGCGGATGAAGATGTCGAATTATTTTCTAGCACCTACATTATGGCTTCGGTATTTTTCCGCCACCCCTCGAAACGCTCGAGTTGGAAAAATTGAGTGGAAACTCATTTTCCATTTTCCGCATGATTTTCAAAAGAATATTCGTTTTTCAAATATTGTCCACTTGTTGAGTCAGTGAGGATGGATCGATTATTCTTTTACGCATTTTCCAGGAAAAATGTCTGTGGATTTTGAAATTTTTTACCTCACAAAATGATTGTAATTTTTGTCCGCTTCCAACGATACCGCTTCCACGACGATCCCAGTATTGTCGCTCACACGATCGTCATTATAGTGTTTCCACATTGGCCAAATTGCCTATTCTATTAATGTATCGTCAGAACTATTATCGTCAATTGAGGAACAATGACTTGATTCTATCTTTCGAAATAGCAATCAAGAGAATTACTTCCATCTTTGAGACCAATTACGAAGCGAAAGTGTTCCACTATGATATATACACAGCTGGATAGCACAATACACAGGAATCTACTATACCTATGAATAAGTTTTTTGTATCTTTCTCCATGGTATTTCATACACTCCATCACCAATCCAAGAGACAAAATGACAATACGAATGGAACAAATCTGAAGCAATCAATCGATATATCGCAATATCAACTCTTCAAGTGATGTATAAAATACCCCAAACGAGTGCATCGGTTTACAAACCTTTCAAATTCAATTTTCGTTTCGAATCCAATATTATTCATTCTGTTATTGATTAATATCAATATTGATATCATAATTTTGTGATACTGATTTCAGCATATGATATTGGAAAGAATGGGAAAAAAAAAGAGAGAAGGAGAGAAAAAAGGGGAATAAAAAGAGGGGGAGAGAAAAAGGAAAAAAAGAAGAAAAGTTTGGATGAAAATAATAAAATACAATAACAAGAATGAATGGGAAAAAGGAAGAAGAAAAAAAGATGGTAAAAATGAAAAAAGTAAATGAAAGACAGAAAAAGATGGAGGAGGAAAAAGTTGAGGCAAAGAATGAGACGAAATGGGATGAGGAAGAAAAAATGAATGGATAAATGAATGATGGAAAAGAAGAGGAAAAAAGAAGGAAAGAAAAAAAAGATGTGAGAAGAAAAAAAAGAGAAAAAAAGAAAGGGACGGAAAAAGAAAAAATTCGAACACTACAAGAAAAGGAGGAAAGAAGAGGAGAAGTTGGAAAGAGAATCTCAAGACCAACAAACATGTCTTTTTCATCCATCCTGACTTGGTTTCTCGTGGTTTTCCCACAGTCCTCGAAGCAAATGCTTGGACGAAGTACTAATTGGCCACGACCATTAATCGGTAGAGTGATAGGCCTAATTATAACATTATAGGCTCATCACTGATTCAATCTGTCGATTGTGTATAATGATAAACTTTACATCTGCTGTCAATGGAAAGAAGTGATCATTGCCCAAGAGACTTGGTTCAGTGTGGAAGAAATCAACATTCGTGTGTTCATACTGAAAGACTTTTATCCAGGGCCTAAAATTATGGTTACAGACAGCGCAGTACATTAGTTTTGAATAATCAAAATGGGGTGGTAAGATCGCCCCTGTGGTGCCCCGTCCAAACGATCCCATCTTCCATCCTTAGTCTCAATTGGGGAACAATGATTTTGAGTCAAATTGCGATGTTGGTGAAAAAAAAACGTATTTTGGGGTTATGTGATTTTGACACGTAACCCAAACCTCAGAGCCAGGTTTGAGGTTACATATTGAACTGTCATGGGGTCAAAATACGATTGACTAGCACTGTGGTCGATTCCCCATGTTAAATTCTCATAAGGCAAAAACCGATGTGTTCGACTTGAGATGTGAGCACAGTGCTCCGTCGAAAAAGGTTTAGGTTACGTGTTAAATTGGCCATAAGCCGAAAATACGATTGACGAGCAGTGCGGCATTCCAGTTCCATTCCACCATTCCATTCGAGTTCATCGTGAGAGTGTACCGTTTCATCACAGACATTGCCTGGCGTTTTCGTCGCGAGATGAATGACGAGGATCGAACCTGGGTCGTCACCGGAACACATTGTTTCCCACCAGCCTTCGCCAGCCAATGAGCAGACGAGATGCTCGCCATTGGTTGCGGCTGGTGTGCTCGACCGATGTGCCAGATCGACATGGCTGGCCCACCGTCCGTGTGACCGCCTCCGATCGTCGATTGCGTTCGTCGATCGGCAGCCAAATGTCATTGATTGCGACGGCCGTCACGGGAGCGGAAGCCACCACTCGTTCACGCGAGCCCTGCGTCATTCGGCACTTCCATCCCGTAGCAATTACGTGCACAATTCGTGTCGCGACTTTGGCCAAGTTGTTCGACACCGCGCGACGTTCGCCCGCCGATCTTGGTACGTTGGCGTGATTGAATCGCGTCATTAGCCGGCCGACAATTCGACCAAAGTCTGGCCGTTGGACGTTGGCCGAGCCAAGAGCGTGATGCACGCGGCCGCCCCATGTGAGCCCGTGTATTGCGTGGGGGTTCGATCAGGCGAAAAAGCGATCTCGACTTTGGTCGCTCTGCAGACGAGCCCGCGTCGAGGTGGTCTCCAGCCCGTCGGGCGCAAATGAAAATTTCAATCTTTCCCATCACGTCGGTGTGCGTCTCGCGCCGATCGTGCGCCCCGCTTTTGCACGGCGAGCGTTGCAAAAGTTGTCGGGAAACACTGGTGGCCAGTCGAGCAAGCGAGACCGTTTCCTATGCGGTCCGCTCGCTCGAATTGGTCTACGACTTGTCGAAAAAACACCATCAAATCGAGTCTCTCTCGTCGAAAGTGTCGCACGCGAACCAGCATACTACAGTAATCATGGCAGACACAGCAGTAGCAACGACTGCCCCGGCCCCGGCCGCGGCCGCGGCGACGCCCGCCAAGAAGGCCAAAGCGAGCAGCAGCGCGGCCGCGTCGAAGAAGCCGCGCGGCAAGCCCGCTCACCCGCGCACCTCGGAGATGGTCAACAGCGCGATCAAGAGTCTGAAGGAGCGCGGCGGCTCTTCCCTGCAAGCGATCAAGAAGTACATCTCGGCCAACTACAAGGTCGATGCAGAGAAGCTGGCGCCGTTCATCAAGAAGTACCTCAAGTCGGCCGTCACCTCTGGCGAGCTCGTGCAGACCAAGGGCAAGGGCGCGTCCGGCTCGTTCAAGTTGTCGAGCGCCAAGCCCGCCGCCGCTGGTGCCGGCGCCCCGTCCGCTGCCGCCAAGGCGAAGAAGGCCGCCAAGAAGCCAAAGTCCGTCAAGGCAGCGTCCAAGAAGGCGGCCGCAGCTTCGCCCGCCAAGAAGAAGGCCGTGGCCGCCAAGAAGGCAGCCGCTGCCCCGAAGCCGAAGAAGGCAGCAGCCAAGCCAAAGAAGGCTGCCCCCGCGGCCGCGAGCAAGGTGAAGAAGGTGACCAAGGTGCCGACCAAGAAGCCCAAGGCGCCCAAGCCGAAGAAGGCGGTCGCCCGCCAAGAAGGCGACTTCGACGAGCCGCAGCCGCAAGTGAGCGCCCTGCCATCGCCGCGCACGGCTTGCGGGACGTGTCGTCGTCTCCGAATCAAACGGCCTTTTTCAAGGCCTCCAAAACATATCCAAAAGAGCAAAAACATCCATGTGACGCACGATGATGAGGTCGCCCCCGTTCCAATGAGAGTAGTGCCCCATGAACGATACATGACCGCATCGTTTCGGGGCATTCCTCCACGCCGTCGGCACTCCCGAGTGGGACTTGACCGACGTCGAGCGTGGGTCCCATGCACGGACTTGCGAAGATCGTTAAATTCGACTTCTCAATTTGTTTTTTCAAGTAGGATTGAATTCGATTGGAGGCGCGCCCAAAGCCACTGTCCAATCCCGACCGAACATCAATAGGTCAAAACAACATGACCGGGCACATACTGTGGCGTCATCATGTTCCATGTAACTTTCCTCTTCCGAGAAGCATGTTTTGGCCTTTAAAAAGGCCTTTTTTTGCAATCATGCCGAGAGTCCGTAACGACGCGATGAACTTACGCTCGCTCGCCTCGGATGCGGCGGGCAAGTTGGATGTCCTTGGGCATGATCGTCACTCGCTTGGCGTGGATAGCGCACAAGTTGGTGTCTTCGAAGAGACCGACCAGGTAGGCTTCGCTGGCCTCCTGCAGGGCCATGACGGCCGAGCTCTGGAAACGCAGGTCGGTCTTGAAGTCCTGGGCGATTTCGCGCACGAGTCGTTGGAAGGGCAGCTTCCTGATGAGCAACTCGGTGCTCTTCTGGTAGCGACGGATCTCGCGCAGGGCCACGGTGCCCGGACGATAACGATGTGGCTTCTTGACGCCGCCGGTGGCCGGGGCACTCTTGCGAGCCGCCTTGGTGGCTAGCTGCTTGCGCGGGGCCTTGCCTCCCGTCGACTTCCTTGCGGTTTGCTTGGTACGTGCCATGGCTGATGCTTGGATGATGCGTAATACCCGTGCGGCGCGACCGTCCACACCATTTTATACTGGGTTGTAGAGTTCGCTGACGCGATTGGCCAGCCGGCACGGCCAGCGCAACGTCGACCACACGAAACGGCTATATTGCCGTTCGGCTTGTCGACATCGTCCGCGAGTGCGATGGCGATGAATCTGCAATGATGCCATCGATCTCTGACGTCGCCATCTCCGTCATCGATCGACTGGTCGATACGAAATACCATGGTGGAAGTACGATAGTTTCTGACCAAGGAGTGTGACAGTCGTTCTGATTGGTCGATCCGTTTCTCAATATATATAGCTCCGATCCCGCTGGCGCATACATAGAGACATTTTTGAGCGTGTGCAAGTCGCAGATGATCAACCCCGTGTTCGCTCATTTATTTGGAAGTGCCCGTTTCATGCCACAAGGGCGATAAACTTAAATTTGTTCAGCAAATGCTCAGTTCAGTGTTCGGGAGTGCCCGTGTGACGATCACACCCCAAGGGTGATTTTTCCCTCAGGGGTGATCTTGCCCCCAAGGGCGATAAACTTAAATTTGTTTGGTTCAAATGTTCAGTCAAGGGTTCGGAATCACACGTATGTTCAAATTTCCCCAAGGGTGATTTTTCGCCAAGGGCGATACCCTCCCCAAGGGTGATTTTACTCCCCAAGGGCGAGTATCTTTGTTTTGCATGAAGCAAATGTTCGATTCAGTGTTCGTGAGTGTCCGCAATTCTTTATTTCGTGATTCGACCTCACAAGGGTGATTTGGCCCGCCAAGGGCGACAAACAATAATTCGCTCCAAGCGAATGCCCCACATACCCAAATCTCATCCGAACCTGTTTTTATCATCATATACACACATTTCCAGTGTCTCCCCCCCCCCCCATTCACCGCCAACTATCATAATCGATACTGTGCTATTAGTGGTCACTAATCTTCAATAATGACGGACACGGCAGCCAGTGCGTGGGTGACCGTGTCCAACGGGTCTGTGGACGGCACTCGACACAGAGCGAAGCGTGCGCGCCCCGCGACGCCGCCCCCGTCCACAAGCGTTTCCAATATGTTCGCCCCCCTAGGGCACGAAACGACGCCACCGCCAAATAACGAGTCGGAGGACATGGAGACGGCGCCGCCTCCTCTCATGAAGGAAAAAGTTCCACCGATCTTCATCACAGGTATTCGTGATAATAAACCATTAATCGCCCTTGTCAAGTCCAAAGTCACGGACAAGACATTCTTCCTCGTCGCCAAGGGCGAGAATGTAAAACTTCAAGTGAAGAATCGCCAGGATTTCAGGAGTGTCCTCGACTCACTGAAAGACCAGAACATTACGCACCACACATTTTCTGTCGAGGAAGAAAAACTGGCCAAGTACGTCATCAGGGGGCTGCCCCTCCGATGTGACCTTGACGTGATCGGGGCCGATCTGGTCCATCAGGGAGTCGAAGTTGAGCGGGTTACTCAACTAACTGCGAACACGGCTGAAAAGACGCCGATACCTCTATACGCGTTCACCGTCAAACGCAACTCGTCAACAAGGACGCTTCTGACCTCACTAAAGGTCATCTACCACCACAAGATCGTGGTGGAGGCTTTCAGGGGCGGCAGAGGCCCCCTACAATGCTTTCGGTGCCAACGCTTTGGCCACGGGGGCGCCCACTGTGCCAACGTAGTACGTTGCTTCAAGTGCGCCGGCTTTCATGAGAGCCGTGACTGCACAAAACCCAGGACGACGCCCGCCAAGTGCGTCAATTGCGATGGCGACCACCCCGCCAGCTATAGGAAGTGCGATGCCCACATAAGGGCTGCGTCGTCACGCCAATCTCACTCCGCGCCGCAACATAACCAGCGTCGCGACGCCGCCTCCAGTCAAGCGCCGCCCCCGCAGCACCGCCCCATATACCGAGAGTCGCGCGAGGGATTCTCCTACAGCCAGGCAACGGCGGGTGATGACTTTCCCCCTCTCCCCACATCCAACACAAGTCGCGCTCATTTCAACGAGCGAGCGGGCCAGCCCCCGCCTCCCACCCCCCGCTCTAACGACATCTGGTCGACAATAGCGCTCATCTCAGACGCTATATCGAACACCCAGGGCGTCCCACCCACTGTCAAGATCCTTCTCCAACTACTCACTGAGCTCGTCAATTCTCAACACCCCAATGCCAGAACACCTTGAATCTCCCCTCCTCTGCTATTGGAATGCAAACGGGGTTCGAACCAAGATCCCCGAACTCCAATATTTCCTCTTCGCGAATAAAATAGCCATCATGCTCATTTGTGAAACTGGACTCAAACCAAATATTCCCTTCAACGTCCATGGATACCAAATACACAGAACCGATCGCCCGGGACCCACCCCCGGCGGCGGCACAGCCATCCTTATCAAATCAGACTTCTCCCATCAGCCTATTCATCTCCCCACCCACCCCACACTGGAGACTACGGGGATCATAATACAAACGAACTCGAACCCAATTACTCTAATAGCGGCATATGCCGCCCCCTCCACCCCCTTCGACCCTGCCCCCATTGAGGCCATACTTCTCGGTGATGCGCCCACCATCATTGCTGGCGACATTAATGCCAAGCATATCACCTGGAATTCGGCTAAGAATAATACAAGGGGCAATAAATTATATTCGCACGCACTACGCAACAATTACATCGTGGCGGGTCCGTGCGAACCAACATTCATCACCAACAACCCGCGACACAACAATGACGTGTTAGATATCGTGCTGCTCAATAACATCGCCTGTCCGATACATCTCGACGTGCTGACAGAGCTGTCGTCCGACCACCTGCCAGTGACGATCACCCTCGGCACACAGCTCGTCTCCACCCCCGCCGCCCCCAGGCTGAACTACAGGAAGGCGGACTGGCCGCTGTTTCAACGTCACCTCGACCAACTGCTGCCTGACGCCACGCCCATCACGTCGGCAGACGACATTGAAGCGGCCGTACACACAATCACCACGGCCATCAATGAAAGTGTCAAGTGCGCGGTCCCCGTGACGTCATCGCACCGACCAAACGTGTTCGACCTGCCCCCAGGGCTCGCCAAGGCTGTTGCCATCAAAAACAATGCGCGTCGGCGGTGGCAACGCCTCCGCACGCTGGAGTCGCGACGTGAATTCAACAAAATGAACAAACAATTGAAGTTCGATTTGCTGGAGCACCGACGCTCACTGTGGGACAGAACAATCAGTGAACTGAATTTCAAGGATAACTCTTTGTGGCGCATGGCGCGTGTGTTAAATAAACAGAGAGCTCCGGACACCCCCTTACAAGGTCCTCACAGCTTAATTACAGACGCCGACGGCAAAGTGAATCTGCTTGCTGACGTCTTAGAGGGTTCATTCACGCCAAACGCGCCCAACCTACATACACCTGGCATCGAACTGTATGTAGGCAGGTTTCTACGACAACACCCGATTGGTAGGCAACCGGTGGTGCCTGCATGTACAGCGGGCATCGCGGCAAGAGAACACTCGATCGCTCAGCCGGATACCCCCGCGCGCCAGGGTAAATCGGTCACGCCTGACGAGCTACTGGGCTATTTGAAACACATGGCGAACGGCAAGGCGCCGGGCCGCGACGGCATCACGACGCTCACGCTCAAGAATTTGACACGTAAGGCGGGGCAATATATTACCACCCTCTTTAATGCATGCCTGACATTGAGCTATTTTCCTTCTTCATGGAAAACGGCCAAAGTGTTGGCTTTTCACAAGCCAGGCAAGCCGATGAGGGACCCCACCAGCTACCGCCCCATCTCACTGCTCACCACTCTCTCTAAGCTCCTGGAGAAAGTGATCCTCACCCGGCTGATGAAACACAGCGACGCTCACAACTGTGTTCCAGACGTCCAATATGGCTTCAGACCAGGCCGCTCTACAGTCCAGCAGCTCCTCAACGTCACGGACCGCATCACACAGGGCTTCAACATCAAACAGGTGACGGCCGTGACGTCACTAGACATATCGAAGGCTTTCGATCGCGTTTGGCATCAAGGCCTTATCTATAAACTGATCAAATTCGAATTTCCCCCAGATCTCATCACCCTCATATCATCCTATCTCTTGGACCGTCAATTCTATGTCTTCAGAAACGACGCCTCCTCCACCATCAGGCCAGTTCGCGCAGGCGTACCACAAGGTAGCTGTGTCGGACCTGCCCTGTTCAATCTATACACAGCCGACATCCCATCAACATTTCCCCACACCACGCTGTCATTATACGCCGATGACGCGGCGATTGCGTCGCAATCAATGAGCACTGAACTTGCAGTCCTCTACCTACAAGACGCCCTCGACGCCATCGCAGCGTGGTACGCCAAGTGGCGCATCGAAATAAACGCTGGCAAGACTCAAGCCATAGTTTTCAGTAAACGCCGAAAACCCCCGGCTATCACTCTTCACCTACACGGTGTCGACATACCCTGGTCGCCCTCTATCAAATATCTAGGCCTCACACTAGATAAAACCCTTTCCTGGAAATTACATACATCACTACAATGCCAAAAAGCAAATTCTCGCTTCGCCAGGCTTTGCCCCCTCCTACGCTCATCCCACCTCTCAACTGAGGCAAAACTAACTCTAATCACCTCTATTCTAATCCCTATCCTCTCCTACGCGGCGCCTATCTGGGCAGGTTGCTGCTATTCATTCTTTAATCAAATGCAAGTCCTACAGAACAAGGCACTTCGACTAACACTACACGCGCCTCGTATGACGCGTGTTAAAGACCTTCATGACGCGGTTCGCATCTCGTACATCCGTGAACACCTACAGTCGCTCTCAATCAGGTTTTTCACAACCCTGGCGACGTCGGACGACCGCCACCTTGCCTCCCTGCCGATATCAAATATCATGCCACATGATAAATATCGCAGGCCTATTCACTCGACTCGCATAGACCGCCCTCGCACAAGGCGACGGAATTCATTGTAGAGGGTCTAGTTGACGACAACAACATTCTTATGAATAAATTACGTCGCTAGTCGTCTTCGAGGGACTATCGCAGGTCAGAAAATAAAAATAAAATAGAATAAAGTTCATCGCCCTAGAATCCTCAAGATACAACAACATATCTCTCTCTCTGTCTTTCTCACGCAACACTCCTTGTCATATTGGTCGATACATCACTCCGACCCTGTTGAAGAAAACAACGTTATATGAATAACAGGGCAGGCCAGATGCTTTTGAAGAGACATCAATTCTTGCACACTTTCTCTTTCTCACTCCACTTGGCCCCTTTTGCTCTTTGTTACGGCATACAATCACGTGATAAGCCGCCAGCTCGCTAAGGCGGGATAAATCCCGAGCTGAAAACATTGTAAATATTCCACTTGTAAAAAACAACATAACTATCACAGTCAACTAGTATTCTTTATCCATAGACTATCCTAATAAGAGAACTAGAGAAGAAAAGGAAAAAAATAAATAAATAATAATAATAATAATAATAATAATAATAATAATAATTATAATTATAATAATAATAATAATAGTGATAATAATAATAATAGTAATAATAATAATATAATAATCATCCTAATAATAATGATAAGAATATCAATGATAATAATAAATATATAGGTTATTTATTATTATCATCATTCATTTACATAAAACATAAACATAAATGATAGTGATAGTGATAATAGAAATAATGATAATGATGTTCACACATCTCTGAAGGAGTTTGATCTATCATTATGATAATCAATTGATTAGTTTTTAAGTCTCATAGTATCAAGCATAAACATTCATTATTATCGAATAAAATGATTTTTTCATGACACTGATGTCATCAAACAACCATTCTTCGATACTTCTCACATTGAAATAGTGTGGTTATTGTCTCATAACCTTCATAACATGTGACAACAACCACGAACCTACACAAAATTACATTTCATGAATTCTACGGTCTTTCAAAATTCATTTTCTTAACTTTGTCTTCAACATTAGTGAGCCAAATGCCAGTGCACAGTCAAGCAGACGGTTCAACGGCCGAGAGACCACCCACAAACCCAGTCTCCATCACAACAACCCTCCCTCCCCCCTCACCAAGGGTGACGAAAAGCACCAGCTGATCTTACACAGCTCGAGTAGCCGAGTCACAAGCAACAACTTCCCCTCGATCCCCTCAACGCACGCAACAACTGTTCGAGAAAAACAACATAGCTCCACCGCTCCACTACTCATTCAAACATCCCACCTCAAATAAACAACCCCTGAATCTTTCATGTACATATCCCATCATTTTAATTATAATTATCCTAGTGTTCATATTATGACACACACGCACAGAATATTGTTGCCCCTCTCGCCCCACCCCATGTAAATCACATCCCCTGTAATTCCTTTTATGGTCGCGAGACCGGTACTGGAATATTGTACATATGTCCATCAGAAATATTCTAATGGACAAACAGAACTAGATCCCCCCTGGCGCATACATTTCGAGATCGTTAGTCGACGAGTTCACGTCGTTACATTCGCTGATTCAAGATGACCGGTCGCGGCAAAGGAGGCAAGGGATTGGGAAAGGGAGGCGCCAAGCGTCACAGGAAAGTGTTGCGTGACAACATCCAGGGCATCACCAAGCCCGCCATCCGTCGTTTGGCCCGCCGTGGCGGTGTCAAGCGTATCTCGGGCCTCATCTACGAGGAGACCCGCGGCGTGCTGAAGGTTTTCCTCGAGAACGTCATCCGCGATGCCGTCACGTACACCGAGCACGCCAAGAGGAAGACAGTCACCGCCATGGACGTGGTCTACGCGCTGAAACGTCAGGGACGCACCCTGTACGGTTTCGGCGGTTAAGTCGCGTCATACCCTATTTTTTGCGCGGCAGATGAAAAAAACGGTCCTTTTCAGGACCAACACGAGAATCTGAAAAGAGCCATGTTTGTTTTGCTGTGTCACGCAATGTTTCTCTCGTTTGGTCAGTGTTCATGTCAACACTGGTACGGCCACATTGTCGCCCTCGAGCCCGGCCAAGTGAGGCTAAAACGATGCGCGTCGAGGGCATCACGGCAGAAGGCGAGGTTGCGTACCAAGTCGCATCGCGGGGCCCGCACGATTTATGGTCGACCATGGAGCAGTCGCGCCTCGCACCAGTTCCGTTGCAAAGACGATACGTGTATGAGAGCAATCTACAAGTCCGATATAACTCATTCCATAAGTAAATCCATGCACGAGCCCCTGTGCGTACGAAATATCGGCTGCCTGGGAAAAATATATATACAACTGGGGAGCCCCTCAACGAGATATGTGGGTATTATGCCTTTCTCATGTCGCATGTCACTCTTTTGGATTGAGGTGGTTGGCCCTGATAAGGGCCGGTTTTGTGGGTTCGACAACGCAGCAGCTTATGCCTTCTTCTCGGTCTTCTTGGGCAGAAGGACGGCTTGGATGTTGGGCAAGACACCTCCCTGGGCGATCGTCACGCCGGAGAGCAGCTTGTTCAGCTCCTCGTCGTTGCGGATGGCGAGCTGCAAGTGACGGGGAATGATGCGGGTTTTCTTGTTGTCGCGAGCGGCGTTACCGGCCAGCTCGAGCACCTCGGCGGCCAGGTACTCCATGACGGCAGCCAGGTAGACGGGCGCGCCGGCACCGACGCGTTCGGCGTAGTTGCCCTTGCGAAGCAGACGGTGGATACGTCCGACGGGGAACTGAAGTCCGGCACGAGACGAACGAGATTTGGATTTTCCCTTCACCTTGCCTCCTTTGCCGCGTCCGGACATGTTGCGATGAGTATGCGAGTGACTTGCTAAAAAGCTGCTACACGAGCAGCCAGTCAGTGAGTGTATGGGGCATGCTTTCACGAATGTTTGCCTAGTGCCAACTGTTTGTCATAACGCGCGCACCAACGGACACATTTTCACTCTGTCCATCACACCCGATTGGTACGGTCGCTATTCACAAACTCTGCATGGGCGACTGGCGCACAGTCGATCCGGGTCACTCATTGGTGCGGGGGAAATGTGCAATTCTTATCAGTATAAGCGAGTGCAAGTTTGACCGACATTATTGTTCGCATCTCGACGCGTCAACATGCCACCGAAAACCAGCGGTAAGGCGGCCAAGAAGGCGGGCAAGGCCCAGAAAAACATCAGCAAGGGAGACAAGAAGAAGAAGCGCAAGAGGAAAGAGAGCTACGCCATCTACATCTACAAAGTGTTGAAGCAGGTCCACCCCGACACAGGCATCTCGTCCAAGGCGATGAGCATCATGAACAGCTTCGTCAACGACATCTTCGAGCGCATCGCCGCCGAGGCCTCTCGCCTCGCTCACTACAACAAGCGTTCGACGATCACCAGTCGCGAGATCCAGACCGCCGTCCGCCTGCTGTTGCCTGGCGAGCTCGCCAAGCACGCCGTCAGCGAGGGCACCAAAGCCGTCACCAAGTACACCAGCTCCAAGTAGATCGACGCGAGTTGCTAGCCTGATGGCTGACAAAAAACGGTCCTTATAAGGACCACTACATGAGTCCCGAGAGAGTAGAATAGTCAATGTCGAAACGCATCGTGTTTTTCTCATCGAATCATCATACAAATCGTTCGCTCCCATTTCCATTTTCTCCCGACTGTTTGTTGTCCGCTTTTTCCATTCGTTTTTCGAAATGACCAATGTTAATAAAATACAGAATGTAGTAATTTCCGCTTGGCGTCCGATCGGATGGTACTGTGAGATGGAGAAAAATTAAAACAAAATGCCAACGGCACGTGGTGTTCCCAAGCGGTCACCCATCCAAGTACTGACCACGCCCGATGTTGCTTAACTGCGGTGATCGGACGAGAACCGGTGATCCTTGTCTTCTGTTTGAGTCGTGTAGACCCGTTTTTTTTATTTTTCCCATGCCGATCTTTGCGATCATAAAAGGAGTATGGTTTTTTTGATTTCCTGATTGTGTGTGTCGTTGTACTGTGATGCAGTTTTATTCCTAATACCTAATTTAGAACCAGTATCTTTTCGCTTTTAACATGAAGCTAACCCACGCGTCCGAGGACATTTTTTAACCGCATCTTTGGGTCGATGCACAGAGGTTCGTGGTATTGACTTGGTCTAATTCAAGGAAGTCGTGGGTGAGGCTCAATTGATTTTCTCATGGAGGATCATGTCTTCTTGGTCTTTTTGTGGGCGGTTGATGTTCGTCCAGTCCTGTTGAGGCTATTGGCCTCTTTCTTGTGTCGGAGGTTTTGACTGGATTGGTGGCCAGTTGTTCCAGATGGGTGATTTTTGATTGGGAGAGAGTAGAGAAGAAATTCCTGGATTGATGTCTGCAGATGTCGATAATGAATGGCTGGTTCGTCTCATCATGTAGATCCGTGATCCGAGTCCAACGGGGAAGGCGAGTGATCGTCCGGAGGATTTTATTCTGGAATACTTGAAGGGAATTAATGTGAACAGAAGAGCAGCTGGACCAGATCGGGGATGCATATAGGAGTGAGGGAAGGATTATGCTTCTGCTGAGGTGTAATTTTGCTGCAGCCGATAGTTGTTTTGACTTTAGGAGAGGGTAGAGAGAGTAGTATTTTCTTGCGGCCTTGACTCTGACGTCTTCGATGTGTTTGTTCCAACTGAGGCAGCGGTCCATGTTGACTCCCAGGTATTTGATTGAGGTGCTCCATGGAATATCTGTGTTGTTCATGGTCAGGTGGGTCGTCCTTCTCTGTCGTCCTCCGAAGCCGAAGATGATAGCTTGCGTTTTGGCGATGTTGAGTTGGATTCTCCATCTGTTGTACCAGTCCGCTATGATGTTGATTGCAGTTTGGAGACGGAGGATCGCCTGCCTGGTATATGGAGAGGTGGCTAGTATCGCGGCATCATCGGCGTAAAAGGCGTGGGTGATGTAGGAGGGGGGCTTTGGAATGTCATGTGTGTAGATGTTGAATAGGACAGGTCCAAGCACGGAGCCTTGCGGTACACCGGCGAGTATGGGGAATTTCTGGGATTTGTGATTGTTACGAGAAATGTAGAATGATCTGTCAGAGAGGTAAGATTTGATGATTGAAGTTATATGGAAGGGGAATTTTAAGCGATGCATCTTCAGGAGTAATCCATCGTGCCACACCCTGTCGAAAGCTTTCGATATATCCAAGAAGATGCCGGGTGTGACTATCCCCTTGTTATAGTTCGACGTGATTAGGTTTGTGACACGAAGGAGTTGCTGGGTGGTTGAGTGTCCTTGTCTGAAGCCGAACTGCGAGTCCTGAATGATGTTATTTTTATCGAGATGTTGGTTGATCCTCTTCAGGATGATCTTCTCCATCAGCTTTGATAGCCCTGACAGCAGACTGATGGGTCGATAACTTGAAGGGTAGCTCGGAGGTTTGCCAGGCTTCAGGAAGGTGATGACGTTTGCAGTTCGCCATGACATCGGGAAATGGCCCACCCTCAGTATTGCATTCGACAGTTGGATGAATGTGTCTATTGCATATGTAGAGAGTTCGAGAATGGTCTCATTTGTGATCTTGTCTTCTCCTGGGGCCTTCTTTCGTACCAGCTTATCCGCCAGTGAGATGAGTTCCGTGATGGTGACGGGCTCTATCTGATCTTCCAAAGCCGTAGCTTCCAGTAGGCGCAGTTCTTCTGTGAGACTTCTCGTGTGTTCGTTCCTGGGGTTAGGAACGAACGACTCCGAGAGCGTCTCAGCCAGTAGATCGACTTTGTCCTGGGGGTGGCATGCACGTCCGATCGGTGGATCAGGTTGCGGTCGTCTTTGAAGGCTCCTCGCCATTCTCCAGATCGAGTTGTCTTTGATGTTGAGTGTCTCAATCTTTTCATCCCACTTCGTTTTCCTGTGATTCAGTATTAGCTCCTTCAGCTTTTTGTTGAGCTGGTTGTAGTGCTTGGCTGATGCTGCAGTCCGAAGCCTCTGGTACGCTCTCCTTGCCTGATTCTTGATTTTTATTGACTGAATCAAGCCCGGTGGTAGATCAAAGGTGGTGTTCGGTCGTGGGCTCTGTTGAGGTATTGCTTTCGCCATTGCCTTATCTATGCTGGAAGTGAGCTTTGCTGTGAGGTCGTCAATGTCTTCAGGTGTCTCGATCATTGGAGGTTGGTTGTTGAGCTCCGTCCTCAGCAGCTCGTCCAGCGTGGTCCGGAAACAGGTCCAGTTGGCCTTCTTGAAATTGTACCGGAGGCTTGATGGATGACTGGTTGCAGTGCTTCCCATGATTGAGATGATGATGGGGTTGTGATCTGAAGTCAATTGGGGTAATGTATGGATGGAAATGGGTGAGGCTAATTCGTGAATTATTGCGATATCGAGGACGTCAGGTTGATGGGATAGGCAGCCGGGGTAGTGAGTAGGTTCGTGAGGCGCTATGATGGCATATGTATGTTGTAGGGAATGGTTGTACAGGTCTACTCCCCTCTGGTTTGGATTGATGGAGTTCCAGGCTGCATGCTTCGCATTCAAGTCACCAGCAACTATCGTGGGTGTGGATGTGTTGAATAGATTGTCCAGGTCCCTTTCCAGGAATTTCTTGTTCGGCTGGGCGTAGGCGGATATGATTATTAGCTGACCGGAATAACTATTGATCTGAACTCCTGTGGTTTCAATGTGACGAGTGGTGGGTGGCACAATCTGGTGATGGACGATGGAGACTCTAGTGAGGATGGCGGTTCCGCCCTGTCGCGTTCCAGGGATTTGTCTGTCCGTGCGATAGGTCTTGTAACCTGCAATGCCAAACTTATCACTCCCTATGAAGTTTGTTTCTTGTACCAGGAGGATGTCTATGTTATGGTTTTTAAGGAATTGTGTGACCTCCACGACCTTTGCTCTCATGCCGCCATTGGCATTCCATGAAGCGATATTCAGCTGTCTAAGGAGAGCCATTGGAAATTTTCTGGGTTTCTTCCTGCATTAATTGGACGATGAGCGCCGCCATGGCTTTCACAACCGGTGATTTCAACATGGTATGGCCGTTGACAAAGACCCATGCAGCTTTGGTACTACTGGTGCCGCATGCACTGTCCACCGGCTTCAAGTAAAACGAGCCGAGTTGCTGGGCAGTCCTGGCCAGGCAAGAGCCCGAGGATGGTTGTGTTGGTGGCCCGCGTCAGTGACGACTCGTTCGCGTGGCGTGGTACGACTTTGGTCGGACTCGCCATGATTGAGGACTTGGCCTCGATCAGGCCACGCCAGTGTGCGTGAGTGTTGGTGGCAATAGAGGCGGCCTCTCAACACGGTGTGGCCGTTGACAAGGCCTATGGCACTTTTGATCAGTCTGGTCACGCATGCGGTCCATCGGCTCCAAGTAAAACGAGCCGAGTTGCTGGCCTGAAGGAGGACCTAAAACGGTCGTTATGAGGACCTCATAAGACGTGTTTTCCCGAGAGAGCAGAATGGTCGATGCCGAAACGATCTACGTTGTACTCATGGAATCATCTTCGGAATCATTGTTGAGGCTCTCATTCATTTCCATTCCCTCGTGAATGTCGTCTTTTTTTGTGGGGGCATTTTTGTTCTCTCCATCTTTCGAGAGAAAAGAATAGTGAATACACGAGAATCAACTCAAATTGAGAATCATTATTTTCGCTTGTCGTCGTACCGATTGATGCGGAAAGACTGTGGAAT
This sequence comes from Brachyptera risi, assembly GCA_964007535.1. Lineage (NCBI taxonomy): Eukaryota > Metazoa > Arthropoda > Insecta > Plecoptera > Taeniopterygidae > Brachyptera > Brachyptera risi. Next base: position 187,750 of record OZ023339.1, read on the forward strand.
GGACCTGAAAAAAAGGAAAATAACGCATAATGCCAACCTGCACGCGGTGTTCCCAAGCGGTCACCCATCCAAGTACTCACCACGCCCGATGTTGCTTAACTGCGGTGATCGGACGAGCTCGAATGATTTCACAGTCATAACTGGGTGCAGCGAAGCTGCGCATTGTGTCACCAGTGCCGACCGAGATGGGTTATGAAAGGTTTCTCCTGAAATTGTATGGTCCTTGTATGGTTAGTATTGAGTCGGTTTCCTACAGTTTATTAGCTTGTAATATGCGCTTCAATTCATTTGAAATTATAGAGGAATAACAATTGAATTTTGCCAGGGTAAGGGTAGAATGCACTACCGGCGATTTCGATTCGTCATGCGGTTTTCTGTGAATGTTATTTGTGTGTATTGGATTCGGAAATTCTTGTTTCGTATCCAATTTCATCAATTTTAATATTAATCAATATCAATATCAATATTTTAATTCTAGATTACTGATTTCAGCATATAATATCGAAAAGAATGAGAAAAAAAAGAGAGCGAGAAAGAGAAAAAAAGCCGAATTGAAAAGAGAGAAAAAAAAGGAGAAGAAAACTTTAGTTAATAATAATCTAATACAATAACAAGGATGAATGGAAACAAAATGAAGTTGTGAAAGAAGAAGAAAGAAACGATGAAAAAATGAAAAAGATGAATGAAAGGCAGAAAAGAATGGAAATAGTTCTTATGTTATGTACGATTTGAATATTGAAAAACAAGTTTTCGGCACTTGATCAGTCAAAGATTGTGTTGAGGGTTCGTAGTATATATATAAATTAAAGTGATAATTTTGTTTCGAATCACAACATTGATGTTTTTAACATTTGATTGAGAGATATTTGAAGAAGAAATGGTGTGTGTTCAGTTTATGGTGTGGTTTGTGTTCATTAATAGGATAGCGATTTTGGGACTGGACAAAAGACGTTTTTGACGATCGTGTGCGACCCATCGATGGGATCGTCGTGGGAGTGGTATCGTTGGAAGCGGAAAAAAATTACGAATATTCGAGTGCGGCGCGACAATCCACACCGTTCCATACTGGGTTGCAGAGATCGCTGACGCGATTGGCCAGCCGGCACGGCCAGCGCAAAGTCGACCCACGGAACGGGTATATTACCGTTCGGCTTGTGAATGCAATCGGAGGGTGGACAGCGGTTGGGGTTGGGCAGTCCGAGTTGATGTATGAACCTCGCGAGTTTCAGTGTTTGTATAATTACACCCTGATTGCAATAGGAGGGTGGATAGCGGTAAATGTTGGGCATTCTGGATTGGTGTGCAAACTTCGCATTTTCCTTGATTTGTATATACTCTGAATGCTAAAGAGAGGTGGACGGTACATGGGGTTGTGTAGTTTGGGTTTGTATGCAAAAATTGTGATTTTTTTCACCTCGTATATACCCTAAATGACATACAGAGGTGGACCGCGGATAGGGTTGGACCGTCCATGTTGGTGTATAAGCCTCGCGTATGTTGGTGCTGATGAATACCCTGAATGCAATAGTGGGGTGAAAAGCGTTTAGGGTTGGGCAGTCCGGGTTGATGTTTGAACCTCGCGTATTTCTTAGTTTTTCTATACCCGAAATGCAATGGAGAGGTGAACACTGGTTAGGGTTGTGTAGTCTAGGTTGATGTAAGAACCTTCCGTATTCAGTACATTGTATATACACGAAATGCAATAGGAGGGTGGAAAGTGGTGAGAATTGGGCAGTCTGGGTTGATGTATGAACCTTGCGTATTCAGTACATTGTATATACCCAGAGAGCAATAGATATGTGGACAGTGGTTAGGGTTGAGCAGTCTAGGTCGATGTATAGGCCTCGAGTATGCATTAGTGTGTATATAACCAAAAATTCAATCGGGAAGTGGACAGTGGATAGGGTTGGGCAGTCTAGGTTGATGTATAAACCTTGCATATTCAGTGCTTCGTATAAACCCTTCATGCAATAGAGAGATGGACAGTGGTTGGGGTTGGGCAGTCTAGGTTGATGTATAAACCTCGAGTATTCGGTAGTTTGTATTAATCCTGGATTGCAATAGTGAGGTTATCAGTGGTTGGGGTTGGGCAGTCTAGGTTGATGTATGAAGTCTAGCGTGTTCAGTACTTTGTATATGCCCCATATGAAATAGAGAGGTTGATAGTGGTTAGGGTTGGGCAGTCTAGGTTGATGTATGAACCTCGTGTATTCAGTACTTCGTATGAACCTCAAATGCAATATAGAGATGGACAGCGGTTGGGTTCGGGTAGTCTAGGTTGATGTATAAGCCTCGAGTATTCAGTAGTTTGTATATATCCTGGATTGCAATAGTGAGGTTATCAGTGGTTGGGGTTGGGCAGTCTAGGTTGATTTATGAAGTCTAGCGTGTTCAGTACTCTGTGTATGCCCCATATGCGATGGAGAGGTTGATAGTGATTAGGGTTGGGCAGTCCAGGTTGATGTATGAACCTTGTGTATTCAGTACTTCGTATGAACCCCAAATCCAATAAAGAGATGGACAGCGGTTGGGTTCGGGCAGTCTAGGTTGATGATTAAGTCTCGAGTATTTGGTAATTTGTATATATCCTGGATTGCAATAGTGAGTTTATCAGTGGTTGGGGTTGGGTAGTCTAGGTTGACGTATGAAATTTGCGTATTCAGTACTTTGTATATACCCTGATTGCGAAAGGGAGGTCGACAGCGTTCAGGGTTGGGCGGTCCCGGTTGATTTATAAACCTCGCGTATTCAGTACTCAGTACAATATACACTGAATGCAATAGAAATGTGGACAGTGGTTAGGGTTGGGGAGTCCAGGTTTATGTATGAACCTGGCGTTCTCTGTACTTTAGTTTATATTCTGAATGCAATAGAGGGGTGGACAGCGAAAAAGGTTGGGCAGTCTTGGTTGTTGTATGAGCCTCGAGTATTTGGTAGTTCGTATATAACCAAGATGCAATAGAGCGATGAACAGTGGTTGGGTTTGGGCAGTTCGTGTTGATTCATTAACCTTGCGTATTCAGTACTTTCTATATGCCCTGAATGCAAAATAGAGGTAGACAGTGGTTAGGGTTGAGCAGTCTTGGTTGATGTGTAAGACTCGCGTAGTCAGTACTTTGTATATAACCAAAATGAAATAGAAAGGGTAGACAGCGGTTGGGGTTGGGCAGTCTGGGCTGATGTATGGAACATTCGCGCGTGCAGTTCTCTGTATATACCCTGAATGCGATGAAAAGGCGAAAAGCGGTTAGGGTTGGGCATTCTGGGTTGATGTATAAGCCTCGAGTATTCAGTAGTTTGTATATAACCAAGATGCAAAAGAGAGTTGGACAGTGGTTAGGGTTGTGTGGTGTTGGTTTGTATGCAAACCTTGTGATAATTCACAATTTGAATATACCCTGAATGCAATAGAGCGGTGGACAGTGGCGAGGGTTAGGCACGCTGGGTTGATGAAAAAACCTCGCGTATTCAGCACTTCGGATATACCCTGAATGCAATAGAGGGGTGGACAGCGATTAGGGTTGGGCAGTCCGGGTTGATGTATGAGCCTCGAGTAACTAGTACTTCGAATATACCCCGAATGCAATAGAGATTTTTACAGTGGTTAGGGTTGGACAGTCTGGGATGATGTATAAACCTCGCGTATCCTTCGGTTTGTTTCTGACCTGGATGAAATAGAGGGGTGGACAGCTGCCACGATCGGGTAGTCTGGGTCTGTGTGCAAACCTTGCGATATCTTACTTTCTGAGAATACTCAGAATGCGATAGAAGGTACGGACAGTCGTCAGGCTTGGGCACCCTAGGTTGATGTATGAACCTCGCATATTTCTTAGTTTGTACATACTCGAAATGCAATAGTGAGGTGGACAGTGGCTAGGATTGTGTAGTGTGGGTCAGTATGCAAACCTTTTGATTAATGACAAGTTCCATATACCCTGAATGCAAGAGGGAGGTGGACAGTGGTGAGTGTTGTCTGGTGTGAGTTTGTATGCAAACCTTGTGATCATTCACAATTTGCCCATACTCCAGAACTGATAGAGATGTGGACAGTGGTTAGGTTTGGGCATTCTAGGTTGATGTGTGAACCTTGCATATTCAGTACTTTGTATGTACAATGATGGAATAGAGGAGTGAACAGTGTTTAGGGTTGCGCAGTCTAGGTTGTTTTCTGAACCCTGCATATTCAGTACTTAGTATATACCCTAAATGCCATGGAGTTGTGGACAGTGGTTACGGTTGGGCAGTCCAGTGGTTGGGGTTGGACAGTCTGGGTTGATGTATGGGTCTGCATATCCTGTACGGTGTATATACCCCGAATGCAATACAGCGGTGGACTTTGGTTAGGGTTGGGCAGTCCAGGTTGTTGTATGAACCTCGCGTTTTCAGTTCTTTGTATATTTCATGAATTCAATAGAGAGGTGGACAGTGGTCAGTGTTAGACAGTCAAGGTGGTGTGTTAACCTTGCGTATTCAGTACTTTGTATATATCCCGAATACACTAGAAAGGTGGATGGTGGTTAGGGTTGGGCAGTCAGGGTGGTGTGGAAGCCCTGCGTATTCAGTACTTTGTATGAACCCTAAATGCAATAGAACGATACCATTCACGATTGGTAACTCTCGTTTTTCACACTTTCCATTTTCTCAATGAATCATTCTAGTTTTCTCGTTCCCATCAGAACCATTTGTGCTCATATTATCCTCTATACGTGTCTGATATGATCCTCTATAAGTGTCTAATATGATTCTCTATACGTGTCTGATATGATCCTCTATACGTGTCTCATATGATCCTCTATACGTGTCTCATATGATCCTCTATACGTGTCTCATATGATCCTCTATACGTGTCTCATATGATCCTCCATACCTGTCTCATATGATCCTCTATACGTGTCTCATATTATTCTCTATACGTGTCTGATATGATCCTCTATACGTGTCTAATATGATTCTCTATACGTGTCTGATATGATCCTCTATACGTGTCTCATATGATCCTCTATACGTGTCCCATATGATCCTCTATACGTGTCTCATATGATCCTCTATACGTGTCTCATATGATCCTCAATACCTGTATCATATCATCCACTATACGTGTCTCATATGATCCTCTATACGTGTCTGATATGATACTCCATACGTGTCTCATATGATCCTCTATACGCGTCTCATATGATCCTCTATAAGTGTCTGATATGATCCTCTATACGTGTCTCATATGATCGTCTATACGTGTCTGACATGATCCTCTATACGTGTCTCATATGATCCTCAATACATATCTCATATGATCCTCTATACATGTGTCATATGATCCTCTATACGTGTCCCACATGATCCTCTATACATGTCTCATATGATCCTCTATACATGTCTCATATGATCCTCTATACGTGTCCCATATGATCCTCTATACATGTCTCATATGATCCTCTATACATGTCCCATATGATCCTCTATACATGTCTCACATGATCCTCTATACATGTCTCATATGATCCTCTATACGTGTCTCATATGATCCTCCATACATGTCTCATATGTTCATCTATACGTGTCTCATATGATCCTCTATACGTGTCTCATATGTTCCTCTATACGTGTCTCATATGATCCTCTATACGTGTCTCATATGATCCTCTATACGTGTCTCATATGATCCACCATACATGTCTCATATGATCCTCTATACGTGTCTCATATGTTCCTCTATACGTGTCTCATATGATCCTCCATACCTGTCTCATATGATCCTCTATACGTGTCTCATATTATCCTCTATACGTGTCTGATATGATCCTCTATACGTGTCTAATATGATTCTCTATACGTGTCTGATATGATCCTCTATACGTGTCTCATATGATCCTCTATACGTGTCTCATATGATCCTCTATACGTGTCTCATATGATCCTCTATACGTGTCTCATATGATCCTCAATACCTGTATCATATCATTCACTATACGTGTCTCATATGATCCTTTATACGAGTCTGATATGATCCTCCATACGTGTCTCATATGATCCTCCATACCTGTCTCATATGATCCTCTATACGTTTCTCATATGATCCTCTATACGTGTCTCATATGTTCCTCTATACGTGTCGCATATGATCCTCTATACATGTCTCACATGATCCTCTAGACCTGTCTCATATGATCCTCTATACGTGTCTCATATGATCCTCGATTCGTGTCTCATATGATCCTCTATACATGTCTCATATGATCCTCTATACGTGTCTCATATGATCCTCTATACGTGTCTCATATGATCCTCTTTACATGTCTCATATGATCCCCTATACATGTCCCATATGATCCTCTATACGTGTCTCATATGATCCTCTAGACCTGTCTCATATGATCCTCTATACATGTCTCATATGATCCTCTATACATGTCTCATATGATCCTCTATACGTGTCTCATATGATCCTCTGTACTTGTCTCATATGATCCTCTAGACCTGTCTCATATGATCCTCTATACGTGTCTCATATGATCCTCTAGACCTGTCTCATATGATCCTATATACATGTCTCATATGATCCTCTATACGTGTCTCATATGATCCTATAGACCTGTCTCATATGATCCTCTATACATGTCTCATATGATCCTCTATACATGTCTCATATGATCCTCTATACGTGTCTCATATGATCCTCTGTACTTGTCTCATATCACCCTCTATACATGTCTCATATGATCCTCTATACGTGTCTCATATGATCCTCTATACGTGTCTCATATGATCCTCTATACATGTCTCATATCACCCTCTATACATGTCTCATATGATCCTCCATACACGTATCAAATGATCCTCTATACGTGTCTCATATGATCCTCTTCACATGTCTCATATTATCCTCTATACGTGTCTCATATGATCCCCTATACATGTCGCATATGATCCTCTATACGTGTCTCATATGATACTCTATACGTGCCTCGTATGATCCTCTATACATGTCCCATATGATCCTCTATACGTGTCTGATATGATCCTCTATACTCGTCTCATATGATCCTCTATACATGTCTCATATGATCCTCTATACAAGTCTCATATGATCCTCTATACTTGTCTCATAACATCCTCTATACATGTCTCATATGATCCTCCATACATGTCTCATATGATCCTCTATACGTGTCTCATATGATCCTCTATACATGTCTCATATGATCCTCTATACGTGTCTCATATGATCCTCTGTACTTGTCTCATATCACCCTCTATACATGTCTCATATGATCCTCCATACATGTATCATATGATCCTCTATACGTGTCTCATATGATCCTCTTCACATGTCTCATATTATCCTCTATACGTGTCTCATATGATCCCCTATACATGTCTCATATGATCCACTATACTTGTCTTATATCCCCCTCTATACATGTCTCATATGATCCTCTATACTTGTCTCATATGATCCTCTATACGTGTCTCATATGATCCTCTATACATGTCTCATATGATCCTCTATACGTGTCTCATATGATCCTCTATACATGTCTCGTATGATTCTCTATACATGTCTCATATGATCCTCTATACGTGTCTCATATGATCCTTTATACATGTCTCATATGATCCTCTATACATGTCTTATATCACCCTATATACGTGTCTCATATGATCCTCTATACGTGTCTCATATGATCCTCTATACGTGTCTCATATGAGACACGTATAGAGGATCTCTTGACTATTTTCATACAAAGGGATGTTAATCCACATGCAGGTGGTGTTATTGTACTGACGTTCTCGGAAACCACCAAACCCACATGATAACAATATTACCTGCATGGAGTTGATGTGCTCGAGGGATAACCACGAGACTCGGCTGCATTTCCACCCCCCTTCCCTCTTTACCATTCTCATACAAAGGGATGTTATTCCACATGCAGGTGGTGTTATTGTACTGACGTCCTCGGAAACCACCAAACCCACATGATAACAATATTACCTGCATGGAGTTGATGTGCTCGAGGGATAACCACGAGACTCGGCTTCATTTCCGCCCCCCTTCCCTCTTGCCCATTCTCATACAAAGGGATGTTATTCCACATGCAGGTGGTGTTATTGTACTGACGTCCTCGGAAACCACCAAACCCACATGATAACAATATTACCTGCATGGAGTTGATGTGCTCGAGGGATAACCACGAGACTCGGCTTCATTTCCGCCCCCCTTCCCTCTTGCCCATTCTCATACAAAGGGATGTTATTCCACAAGCAGGTGGTATTATTGTGATGACGTTCTTGGAAACCACCAAACCCACATGATAACAATACTACCTGCATGGAGTTAATGTGCTCGAGGGATAATCACGAGACACGGCTCCATTTCCGCCCTCCTTCCCTCTTGACCATTCTCATACAAAGTGATGTTATTCCACAAGCATGTGGTGTTATTGTACTGACGTTCTCGGGAACTACCAAACCCACGTGATAACAATACTACCTGCATGGAGTTAATGTGCTCGAGAGATAATCACAACACTCGGCTTCATTTCCACCCCCCTTTCCTCTTGCCCATTCTCATACAAAGGGATGTTATTCCACATGCAGGTGTTGTTATTGTACTGACGTTCTTGGAAACCACCAAACCCACGCTATAACAATATTACCTGCATGGAGTTAATGTGCTCGATAGATAACCACGACACTCGGCTTCATTTCCACCCCCCTTCCCTCTTGACCATTCTCATACAAAGGGATGTTATTCCACAAGCAGGTGGTATTATTGTGATGACGTTCTTGGAAACCACCAAACCCACGTGATAACAATACTACCCGCATGGAGTTAATGTGCTCGAGGGATAACCACGAGACTCGGCTTCATTTCCGCCCTCCTTCCCTCTTGACCATTCTCATACAAAGGATGTTATTCCACATGCAGGTGGTGTTATTGTACTGACGTTCTCGGAAACCACCATACCCACGTGATAACAATACTACCCGCATGGAGTTAATGTGCTCGAGGGATAACCACGACACTGGGCTTCATTTCCGCCCCTCTTCCCTCTTGACCATTCTCATACAAAGGGATGTTATTCCACATGCAGGTGGTGTTATTGTAATGACGTTCTTGGAAACCACCAAACCCACGCTATAACAATATTACCTGCATGGAGTTAATGTGCTCGATAGATAACCACGACACTCGACTTCATTTCCACCCCCCTTCCCTCTTGACCATTCTCATACAAAGGGATGTTATTCCACATGCAGGTGGTGTTATTGTACTGACGTTCTCGGAAACCACCATACCCACGTGATAACAATACTACCCGCATGGAGTTAATGTGCTCGAGGGATATTCACGACACTCGGCTTCATTTCCGCCCCTCTTCCCTCTTGACCATTCTCATACAAAGGGATGTTATTCCACATGCAGGTGGTGTTATTGTAATGACGTTCTTGGAAACCACCAAACCCACGCTATAACAATATTACCTGCATGGAGTTAATGTGCTCGATAGATAACCACGACACTCGACTTCATTTCCACCCCCCTTCCCTCTTGACCATTCTCATACAAAGGGATGTTATTCCACAAGCAGGTGGTATTATTGTGATGACGTTCTTGGAAACCACCAAACACACGTGATAACAATACTACCCGCATGGAGTTAATGTGCTCGAGGGATAATCACGAGACTCGGCTTCATTTCCACCCCCCTTCCCTCTTGACCATTCTCATACAAAGTGATGTTATTCCACATGCAGGTGTTGTTATTGTAATGACGTTCTTGGAAACCACCAAACCCACGCTATAACAATATTACCTGCATGGAGTTAATGTGCTCGATAGATAACCACGACACTCGACTTCATTTCCACCCCCCTTCCCTCTTGACCATTCTCATACAAAGGGATGTTATTCCACAAGCAGGTGGTGTTATTGTAATGACGTTCTTGGAAACCACCAAACCCACGCTATAACAATATTACCTGCATGGAGTTAATGTGCTCGATAGATAACCACGACACTCGACTTCATTTCCACCCCCCTTCCCTCTTGACCATTCTCATACAAAGGGATGTTATTCCACAAGCAGGTGGTATTATTGTGATGACGTTCTTGGAAACCACCAAACACACGTGATAACAATACTACCCGCATGGAGTTAATGTGCTCGAGGGATAATCACGAGACTCGGCTTCATTTCCGCCCCTCTTCCCTCTTGACCATTCTCATACAAAGGGATGTTATTCCACATGCAGGTGGTGTTATTGTAATGACGTTCTTGGAAACCACCAAACCCACGCTATAACAATATTACCTGCATGGAGTTAATGTGCTCGATAGATAACCACGACACTCGACTTCATTTCCACCCCCCTTCCCTCTTGACCATTCTCATACAAAGTGATGTTATTCCACATGCAGGTGGTGTTATTGTACTGACGTTCTTGGAAACCACCAAACCCACATGATAACAATACTACCTGCATGGAGTTATTGTGCTCGAGAGATGATCACGACACTCGGCTTCATTTCCGCCCCCCTTCCCTCTTGACCATTCTAATACAAAGTGATGTTATTCCACATGCAGGTGTTGTTATTGTACTGACGTCCTCGGAAACCACCAAACCCACGTGATAACAATACTACCTGCATGGAGTTATTGTGCTCGAGAGATGATCACGACACTCGGCTTCATTTCCGCCCCCCTTCCCTCTTGACCATTCTCATACAAAGTGATGTTATTCCACATGCAGGTGGTGTTATTGTACTGACGTCCTCGGAAACCACCAAACCCACGTGATAACAATACTACCTGCATGGAGTTATTGTGCTCGAGAGATGATCACGACACTCGGCTTCATTTCCGCCCCCCTTCCCTCTTGACCATTCTCATACAAAGTGATGTTATTCCACATGCAGGTGGTGTTATTGTACTGACGTTCTTGGAAACCACCAAACCCACATGATAACAATACTACCTGCATGGAGTTATTGTGCTCGAGAGATGATCACGACACTCGGCTTCATTTCCGCCCCCCTTCCCTCTTGACCATTCTCATACAAAGGGATGTTATTCCACAAGCAGGTGGTATTATTGTGATGACGTTCTTGGAAACCACCAAACCCACGTGATAACAATACTACCCGCATGGAGTTAATGTGCTCGAGAGATAATCACAACACTCGGCTTCATTTCCGCCCCCCTTCCCTCTTGACCATTCTCATACAAAGGGATGTTATTCCACAAGCACGTGGTATTATTGTGATGACGTTCTTGGAAACCACCAAACCCACGTGATAACAATACTACCCGCATGGAGTTAATGTAGTCGAGAGATAATCACAACACTCGGCTTCATTTGCGCCCCCCTTCCCTCTTGACCATTCTCATACAAAGGGATGTTATTCCACATGCAGGTGGTGTTATTGTGATGAAGTTCTCGGAAACCACCAAACCCACGTGATAACAATACTACCTGCATGGAGTTAATGTAGTCGAGAGATAATCACAACACTCGGCTTCATTTCCGCCCTCCTTCCCTCTTGACCATTCTCAAACAAAGGGATGTTATTCCACATGCAGGTGGTGTTATTGTCATGAAGTTCTCGGAAACCACCAAACCCACGCTATAACAATACTACCCGCATGGAGTTAATGTGCTCGAGGGATAATCACAACACTCGGCTTCATTTCCACCCCCCTTCCCTCTTGACCATTCTCATACAAAGCGATGTTATTCCACATGCAGGTGGTGTTATTGTACTGACGTCCTCGGAAACCATCAAACCCACGCTATAACAATACTACCTGCATGGAGTTAATGTAGTCGAGAGATAATCACAACACTCGGCTTCATTTCCGCCCTCCTTCCCTCTTGACCATTCTCAAACAAAGGGATGTTATTCCACATGCAGGTGGTGTTATTGTCATGAAGTTCTCGGAAACCACCAAACCCACGTGATAACAATACTACCTGCATGTAGTTAATGTAGTCGAGAGATAATCACAACACTCGGCTTCATTTCCACCCCCCTTCCCTCTTGACCATTCTCATACAAAGCGATGTTATTCCACATGCAGGTGGTGTTATTGTACTGACGTCCTCGGAAACCATCAAACCCACGCTATAACAATACTACCTGCATGGAGTTAATGTAGTCGAGAGATAATCACAACACTCGGCTTCATTTCCGCCCTCCTTCCCTCTTGACCATTCTCAAACAAAGGGATGTTATTCCACATGCAGGTGGCGTTATTGTAATGACGTTCTCGGAAACCACCAAACCCACGTGATAACAATACTACCTGCATGGAGTTAATGTAGTCGAGAGATAATCACAACACTCGGCTTCATTTCCACCCCCCTTTCCTCTTGACCATTCTCATACAAAGGGATGTTATTCCACATGCAGGTGGTGTTATTGTGATGACGTTCTTGGAAACCACCAAACCCACGTGATACCAATACTACCTGCATGGAGTTAATGTAGTCGAGAGATAATCACAACACTCGGCTTCATTTCCACCCTCCTTCCCTCTTGACCATTCTCATACAAAGGGATGTTATTCCACATGCAGGTGGTGTTATTGTACTGACGTCCTCGGAAACCATCAAACCCACGCTATAACAATACTACCCGCATGGAGTTAATGTGCTCGAAAGATTATCACAACACTCGGCTTCATTTCCACCCCCCTTCCCTCTTGACCATTCTCATACAAAGGGATGTTATTCCACATGCAGGTGGTGTTATTGTCATGACGTCCTTGGAAACCACCAAACCCACGTGATAACAATACTACCTGCATGGAGTTAATGTAGTCGAGAGATAATCACGAGACTCGGCTTCATTTCCGCCCCCCTTCCCTCTTGACCATTCTCATACAAAGGGATGTTATTCCACAAGCAGGTGGTGTTATTGTACTGACGTTCTCGGAAACCACCAAACCCACGTGATAACATTACTACCTGCATTGAGTCGATGTGCTCGAGGGATAATCACAACACTCGGCTTCATTTCCGCCCCCCTTCCCTCTTGACCATTCTCATACAAAGGGATGTTATTCCACATGCAGGGGGTGTTATTGTACTGACGTTCTCGGGAACTACCAAACCCACGTGATAACAATACTACCCGCATGGAGTTAATGTAGTCGAGAGATAATCACAACACTCGGCTTCATTTCCACCCCCCTTCCCTCTTGACCATTCTCATACAAAGGGATGTTATTCCACAAGCAGGTGGTATTATTGTGATGACGTTCTTGGAAACCACCAAACCCACGTGATAACAATACTACCCGCATGGAGTTAATGTAGTCGAGAGATAATCACAACACTCGGCTTCATTTCCGCCCCCCTTCCCTCTTGACCATTCTCATACAAAGGGATGTTATTCCACATGCAGGTGGTGTTATTGTCATGAAGTTCTCGGAAACCACCAAACCCACGTGATAACAATACTACCTGCATGGAGTTGATGTGCTCGAGGGATAATCACAACACTCGGCTTCATTTCCACCCCTCTTCCCTCTTGACCATTCTCATACAAAGGGATGTTATTCCACATGCAGGTGGTGTTATTGTAGTGACGTCCTCGGAAACCACCAAACCCACATGACAACGATACTACCTGCATGGAGTTAATGTGCTCGAGGGATAATCACGACACTCGGCTTAATTTCCACCCCTCTTCCCTCTTGACCATTCTCATACAGAGGGATGTTATTCCACATGCAGGTGGTATTATTGTAATGACGTTCTTGGAAACCACCAAACCCACGTGATAACAATACTACCTGCATGGAGTTGATGTGCTCGAGGGATAATCACAACACTCGGCTTCATTTCCACCCCTCTTCCCTCTTGACCATTCTCATACAAAGGGATGTTATTCCACATGCAGGTGGTGTTATTGTAGTGACGTCCTCGGAAACCACCAAACACACGTGATAACAATACTACCCGCATGGAGTTAATGTGCTCGAGGGATAATCACGAGACTCGGCTTCATTTCCACCCCTCTTCCCTCTTGACCATTCTCATACAGAGGGATGTTATTCCACATGCAGGTGGTATTATTGTAATGACGTTCTTGGAAACCACCAAACCCACGTGATAACAATACTACCTGCATGGAGTTGATGTGCTCGAGGGATAATCACAACACTCGGCTTCATTTCCACCCCCCTTCCCTCTTGACCATTCTCATACAAAGGGATGTTATTCCACAAGCAGGTGGTATTATTGTGATGACGTTCTTGGAAACCACCAAACCCACGTGATAACAATACTACCCGCATGGAGTTAATGTAGTCGAGAGATAATCACAACACTCGGCTTCATTTCCACCCCCCTTCCCTCTTGACCATTCTCATACAAAGGGATGTTATTCCACATGCAGGTGGTGTTATTGTAATGACGTTCTCGGAAACCACCAAACCCACGTGATAACAATACTACCCGCATGGAGTTAATGTGCTCGAGGGATAATCACGACACTCGGCTTCATTTCCACCCCTCTTCCCTCTTGACCATTCTCATACAAAGGGATGTTATTCCACAAGCAGGTGGTATTATTGTGATGACGTTCTCTGAAACCACCAAACCCACGTGATAACAATACTACCCGCATGGAGTTAATGTGCTCGAGGGATGATCACGAGACTCGGCTTCATTTCCACCCCTCTTCCCTCTTGACCATTCTCATACAAAGGGATGTTATTCCACATGCAGGTGGTGTTATTGTACTGACGTCCTCGGAAACCACCAAACCCACGTGATAACAATACTACCTGCATGGAGTTAATGTGCTTGAGAGATAACCACAACACTCGGCTTCATTTCCGCCCTCCTTCCCTCTTGACCATTCTCATACAAAGGGATGTTATTCCACATGCAGGTGGTGTTATTGTACTGACGTTCTCGGAAACCACCAAACCCACGTGATAACAATACTACCTGCATGGAGTTAATGTGCTCGATAGATAACCACGACACTCGGCTTCATTTCCACCCCCCTTCCCTCTTGACCATTCTCATACAAAGGGATGTTATTCCACATGCAGGTGGTGTTATTGTCATGAAGTTCTCGGAAACCACCAAACCCACGCGATAACAATACTACCTGCATGGAGTTAATGTGCTTGAGAGATAACCACAACACTCGGCTTCATTTCCGCCCTCCTTCCCTCTTGACCATTCTCATACAAAGAGATGTTATTCCACATGCAGGTGGTGTTATTGTGATGACGTCTCGGAAACCACCAAACCCACGCTATAACAATACTACCTGCATGTAGTTAATGTGCTCGAGAGATAACCACGGCACTCGGCTTCATTTCCGCCCTCCTTCCCTCTTGACCATTCTCATACAAAGGGATGTTATTCCACATGCAGGTGGTGTTATTGTACTGACGTTCTCGGAAACCACCAAACCCACGTGATAACAATACTACCTGCATGGAGTTAATGTGCTCGAGGGATAATCACGAGACTTGGCTTCATTTCCACCCCCCTTCCCTCTTGACCATTCTCATACAAAGGGATGTTATTCCACATGCAGGTGGCGTTATTGTAATGACGTTCTCGGAAACCACCAAACCCACGTGATAACAATACTACCTGCATAGAGTTAATGTGCTCGAGGGATAATCACGAGACTTGGCTTCATTTCCGCCCCTCTTTCCTCTTGACCATTCTCATTCAAAGGGATGTTATTCCACATGCAGGTGGTGTTATTGTACTGACGTTCTCGGAAACCACCAAACCCACGTGATAACAATATTACCTGCATGGAGTTAATGTGCTCGAGAGATAATCACAACACTCGGCTTCATTTCCGCCCCCCTTCCCTCTTGACCATTCTCATACAAAGGGATGTTATTCCACATGCAGGTGGTGTTATTGTACTGACGTCCTCGGAAACCACCAAACCCACGTGATAACAATACTACCTGCATGGAGTTAATGTGCTCGAGGGATAATCACAACACTCGGCTTCATTTCCGCCCCCCTTCCCTCTTGACCATTCTCATACAAAGGGATGTTATTCCACATGCAGGTGGTGTTATTGTACTGACGTCCTCGGAAACCACCAAACCCACGTGATAACAATACTACCCGCATGGAGTTAATGTGCTCGAGAGATAATCACAAGACTCGGCTTCATTTGCGCCCCCCTTCCCTCTTGACCATTCTCATACAAAGGGATGTTATTCCACAAGCAGGTGGTGTTATTGTACTGACGTCCTCGGAAACCACCAAACCCACGTGATAACAATACTACCTGCATGGAGTTAATGTGCTCGAGGGATAATCACAACACTCGGCTTCATTTCCGCCCCCCTTCCCTCTTGACCATTCTCATACAAAGGGATGTTATTCCACATGCAGGTGGTGTTATTGTACTGACGTCCTCGGAAACCACCAAACCCACGTGATAACAATACTACCCGCATGGAGTTAATGTGCTCGAGAGATAATCACAAGACTCGGCTTCATTTGCGCCCCCCTTCCCTCTTGACCATTCTCATACAAAGGGATGTTATTCCACAAGCAGGTGTTGTTATTGTACTGACGTCCTCGGAAACCACCAAACCCACGTGATAACAATACTACCTGCATGGAGTTAATGTGCTCGAGGGATAATCACGAGACTTGGCTTCATTTCCACCCCCCTTCCCTCTTGACCATTCTCATACAAAGGGATGTTATTCCACATGCAGGTGGCGTTATTGTAATGACGTTCTCGGAAACCACCAAACCCACGTGATAACAATACTACCTGCATAGAGTTAATGTGCTCGAGGGATAATCACGAGACTTGGCTTCATTTCCGCCCCTCTTTCCTCTTGACCATTCTCATTCAAAGGGATGTTATTCCACATGCAGGTGGTGTTATTGTACTGACGTTCTCGGGAACTACCGAACCCACGTGATAACAATACTACCTGCATGGAGTTATTGTGCTCGAGGTTTAACCACGACACTCGGCTTCATTTCCGCCCTTCTGCTCTCTTGCCCATTCTCATACAAAAGGATGTTATTCCACATGCAGGTAATGTTATTGTACTGACGTTCTCGGGAACTACCGAACCCATGTGATAACAATACTACCTGCATGGAGTTAATGTGTTCGAGAGATAATCACAACACTCGGCTTCATTTCCGCCCCCCTTCCCTCTTGACCATTCTCATACAAAGGGATGTTATTCAACATGCAGGTGGTGTTATTGAACTGACGTTCTTGGGAACTACCAAACCCACGTGATAACAATACTACCAGCATGTAGTTAATGTGCTCGAGAGATAATCACAACACTCGGCTTCATTTCCGCCCCCCTTCCCTCTTGACTATTCTCATACAAAGGGATGTTATTCCACATGCAGGTGGTGTTATTGTAATGACATTCTCGGGAACCACCAAACACACGCGATAACAATACTACCAGCATGTAGTTAATGTGCTCGAGAGATAATCACAACACTCGGCTTCATTTCCGCCCTCCTTCCCTCTTGCCCATTCTCATACAAAGGGATGTTATTCCACATGCAGGTGGTGTTATTGAACTGACGTTCTCGGGAACTACCAAACCCACGTGATAGCAATACTACCTGCATGGAGTTAATGTGCTACCCGTGCTAACACAGGTACTTGAGAGATAACCACGACACTCGGCTTCATTTCCGCCCTCCTTCCCTCTTGACCATTCTCATACAAAGGGATGTTATTCCACATGCAGGTGGTGTTATTGTAATGACATTCTCGGGAACCACCAAACACACGCGATAACAATACTACCAGCATGTAGTTAATGTGCTCGAGAGATAATCACAACACTCGGCTTCATTTCCGCCCTCCTTCCCTCTTGCCCATTCTCATACAAAGGGATGTTATTCCACATGCAGGTTGTGTTATTGAACTGACGTTCTCGGGAACTACCAAACCCACGTGATAGCAATACTACCTGCATGGAGTTAATGTGCTACCCGTGCTAACACAGGTACTTGAGAGATAACCACGACACTCGGCTTCATTTCCGCCCTCCTTCCCTCTTGACTATTCTCATACAAAGGGATGTTATTCCACATGCAGGTGGTGTTATTGTAATGACATTCTCGGGAACTACCGAACACACGCGATAACAATACTACCAGCATGTAGTTAATGTGCTCGAGAGATAATCACAACACTCGGCTTCATTTCCGCCCTCCTTCCCTCTTGCCCATTCTCATACAAAGGGATGTTATTCCACATGCAGGTGGTGTTATTGAACTGACGTTCTCGGGAACTACCAAACCCACGTGATAACATTACTACCTGCATGTAGTTAATGTGCTCGAGAGATAATCACAACACTCGGCTTCATTTCCGCCCTCCTTCCCTCTTGCCCATTCTCATACAAAGGGATGTTATTCCACATGCAGGTGGTGTTATTGAACTGACGTTCTCGGGAACTACCAAACCCACGTGATAACAATACTACCTGCATGGAGTTGATGTGCTCGAGGGATAATCACGACACTCGGCTTCATTTTCGCCCCCCTTCTCTCTTGACCATTCTCATACAAAGGGATGTTATTCCACATGCAGGTGGTGTTATTGTTCTGACGTTCTCGGGAACTACCAAACCCACGTGATAGCAATACTACCTGCATGGAGTTAATGTGCTACCCGTGCTAACACATGTACTTGAGAGATAACCACGACACTCGGCTTCATTTCCGCCCTCCTTCCCTCTTGACCATTCTCATACAAAGGGATGTTATTCCACATGCAGGTGGTGTTATTGAACTGACGTTCTCGGGAACTACCGAACCCACGTGATAACAATACTACCTGCATGGAGTTATTGTGCTCGAGGTTTAACCACGACACTCGGCTTCATTTCCGCCCCTCTTCCCTCTTGACCATTCTCATACAAAGGGATGTTATTCCACATGCAGGTGGTGTTATTGAACTGACGTTCTCGGGAACTACCAAAGCCACGTGATAACAATACTACCAACATGTAGTTAATGTGCTCGAGAGATAATCACAACACTCGGCTTCATTTCCGCCCTCCTTCCCTCTTGCCCATTCTCATACAAAGGGATGTTATTCCACATGCAGGTGGTGTTATTGAACTGACGTTCTCGGAAACCACCACACCCACGTGATAACAATACTACCTGCATGGAGTTGATGTGCTCGAGAGATAATCACGACACTCGGCTTCATTTCCGCCCCTCTTCCCTCTTGACCATTCTCATACAAAGTGATGTTATTCCACATGCAGGTGGTGTTATTGTACTGACGTTCTCGGGAACCACCAAACCCACGTGATAACAATACTACCTGCATGGAGTTAATGTGCTCGAGGGATAATCACGACACTCGGCTTCATTTCCGCCTCCCTTCCCTCTTGACCATTCTCATACAAAGGGATGTTATTCCACATGCAGGTGGTGTTATTGTGATGACGTTCTCGGAAACCACCAAACCCACGTGATAACAATACTACCTGCACGGAGTCAATGTGCTCGAGGGATAATGGCAAGCCTCGGCTTCATTTCCGCCCCTCTTCCCTCTTGACCATTATCATACAAAGGGATGTTATTCCACATGCAGGTGGTATTATTGAACTGACGTTCTCGGGAACTACCAAACCCACGTGATAACAATACTACCTGCATGGAGTTGATGTGCTCGAGGGATAATCACGAGACTCGGCTTCATTACCGCCCCCCTTTCCTCTTGCCCATTCTCATACAAAGGGATGTTATTCCACATGCAGGTGGTGTTATTGAACTGACGTTCTCGGGAATTACCAAACCCACGTGATAACAATACTACCTGCATGGAGTTATTGTGCTCGAGAGATAACCACGACACTCGGCTTCATTTCCGCCCCCCTTCCCTCTTGACCATTCTCATACAAAGAGATGTTATTCCACATGCAGGTGGTGTTATTGTTCTGACGTTCTCGGGAACTACCAAACCCACGTGATAGCAATACTACCTGCATGGAGTTATTGTGCTCGAGGGATAATCACGAGACTTGGCTTCATTTCCACCCCACTTTCCTCTTGACCATTCTCATACAAAGGGATGTTATTCCACATGCACGTGGTATTATTGTTATGACGTTCTCGGGAACTACCGAACCCACGTGATAACAATACTACCTGCATGGAGTTAATGTGCTCGAGGGATAACCACTATACTCGGCATCATTTCCACCCCCCTTCCCTCTTGACCATTCTCATACAAAGGGATGTTATTCCACATGCAGGTGGTGTTATTGTACTGACGTTCTCGGGAACTACCGAACCCACGTGATAACAATACTACCTGCATGGAGTTATTGTGCTCGAGGTTTAACCACGACACTCGGCTTCATTTCCGCCCCTCTTCCCTCTTGACCATTCTCATACAAAGGGATGTTATTCCACATGCAGGGGGTGTTATTGTACTGACGTTCTCGGGAACTACCGAACCCACGTGATAACAATACTACCTGCATGGAGTTATTGTGCTCGAGTTTTGACCACGACAATCGGCTTCATTTCCGCCCCTCTTCCCTCTTGACCATTCTCATACAAAGGGATGTTATTCCACATGCAGGTGGTGTTATTGAACTGACGTTCTCGGGAACTACCAAACCCACGTGATAACAATACTACCTGCATGTAGTTAATGTGCTCGAGAGATAATCACAACACTCGGCTTCATTTCCGCCCTCCTTCCCTCTTGCCCATTCTCATACAAAGGGATGTTATTCCACATGCAGGTGGTGTTATTGAACTGACGTTCTCGGGAACTACCAAACCCACGTGATAACAATACTACCTGCATGGAGTTAATGTGCTCGAGGGATAATCGAGACACTCGGCTTCATTTCCGCCCCTCTTCCCTCTTGACCATTCTCATACAAAGGGATGTTATTCCACATGCAGGTGGTGTTATTGTACTGACGTTCTCGGAAACCACCGAACCCACGTGATAACAATACCACCTGCATGGAGTTAATGTGCTCGAGGGATAATCACAACACTCGGCTTCATTTCCGCCCCCCTTCCCTCTTGACCATTCTCATACAAAGTGATGTTATTCCACATGCAGGTGGTGTTATTGTACTGACATTCTCGGAAACTACCAAACCCACGTGATAACAATACTACCTGCATGGAGTTAATGTGCTCGAGAGATAATCACAACACTCGGCTTCATTTCCGCCCTCCTTCCCTCTTGCCCATTCTCATACAAAGGGATGTTATTCCACATGCAGGTGGTGTTATTGAACTGACGTTCTCGGGAACTACCAAACCCACGTGATAGCAATACTACCTGCATGGAGTTGATGTGCTACCCGTGCTAACACAGGTACTTGAGAGATAACCACGACACTCGGCTTCATTTCCGCCCTCCTTCCCTCTTGACTATTCTCATACAAAGGGATGTTATTCCACATGCAGGTGGTGTTATTGTAATGACATTCTCGGGAACCACCAAACACACGCGATAACAATACTACCAGCATGTAGTTAATGTGCTCGAGAGATAATCACAACACTCGGCTTCATTTCCGCCCTCCTTCCCTCTTGCCCATTCTCATACAAAGGGATGTTATTCCACATGCAGGTGGTGTTATTGAACTGACGTTCTCGGGAACTACCAAACCCACGTGATAACATTACTACCTGCATGTAGTTAATGTGCTCGAGAGATAATCACAACACTCGGCTTCATTTCCGCCCTCCTTCCCTCTTGCCCATTCTCATACAAAGGGATGTTATTCCACATGCAGGTGGTGTTATTGAACTGACGTTCTCGGGAACTACCAAACCCACGTGATAACAATACTACCTGCATGGAGTTGATGTGCTCGAGGGATAATCACGACACTCGGCTTCATTTCCGCCCCCTCCCCTCTTGACCATTCTCATACAAAGGGATGTTATTCCACATGCAGGTGGTGTTATTGAACTGACGTTCTCGGGAACTACCAAACCCACGTGATAACAATACTACCTGCATGGAGTTGATGTGCTCGAGGGATAATCACGACACTCGGCTTCATTTCCAACCCCCTTCCCTCTTGACCATTCTCATACAAAGGGATGTTATTCCACATGCAGGTGGTGTTATTGTTCTGACGTTCTCGGGAACTACCAAACCCACGTGATAGCAATACTACCTGCATGGAGTTAATGTGCTACCCGTGCTAACACAGGTACGTGAGAGATAACCACGACACTTGGCTTCATTTCCGCCCTCCTTCCCTCTTGACCATTCTCATACAAAGGGATGTTATTCCACATGCAGGTGGTGTTATTGAACTGACGTTCTCGGGAACTACCGAACCCACGTGATAACAATACTACCTGCATGGAGTTATTGTGCTCGAGGTTTAACCACGACACTCGGCTTCATTTCCGCCCCTCTTCCCTCTTGACCATTCTCATACAAAGGGATGTTATTCCACATGCAGGTGGTGTTATTGAACTGACGTTCTCGGGAACTACCAAACCCACGTGATAACAATACTACCAACATGTAGTTAATGTGCTCGAGAGATAATCACAACACTCGGCTTCATTTCCGCCCTCCTTCCCTCTTGCCCATTCTCATACAAAGGGATGTTATTCCACATGCAGGTGGTGTCATTGAACTGACGTTCTCGGAAACCACCACACCCACGTGATAACAATACTACCTGCATGGAGTTGATGTGCTCGAGGGATAATCACGACACTCGGCTTCATTTCCACCCCCCTTCCCTCTTGACCATTCTCATACAAAGTGATGTTATTCCACATGCAGGTGGTGTTATTGTGATGACGTTCTCGGAAACCACCAAATCCACGTGATAACAATACTACCTGCACGGAGTCAATGTGCTCGAGGGATAATGGCAAGCCTCGGTTTCATTTCCGCCCCTCTTCCCTCTTGACCATTATCATACAAAGGGATGTTATTCCACATGCAGGTGGTATTATTGAACTGACGTTCTCGGAAACCACCAAACCCACGTGATAACAATACTACCTGCATGGAGTTAATGTGCTCGAGGGATAATCACGAGACTCGGCTTCATTTCCGCCCCTCTTCCCTCTTGACCATTCTCATACAAAGAGATGTTATTCCACATGCAGGTGGTGTTATTGTTCTGACGTTCTCGGAAACCACCAAACCCACGTGATAACAATACTACCTGCATGGAGTTAATGTGCTACCCGTGCTAACACAGGTACTTGAGAGATAACCACGACACTCGGCTTCATTTCCACCTCTCTTCCATCTTCACCATTCTCATACAAAGGGATGTTATTCCACATGCAGGTGGTGTTATTGAACTGACGTTCTCGGGAATTACCAAACCCACGTGATAACAATACTACCTGCATGGAGTTAATGTGCTCGAGAGATAACCACGACACTCGGCTTCATTTCCGCCCCCCTTCCCTCTTGACCATTCTCATACAAAGAGATGTTATTCCACATGCAGGTGGTGTTATTGTTCTGACGTTCTCGGGAACTACCAAACCCACGTGATAGCAATACTACCTGCATGGAGTTAATGTGCTCGAGGGATGACCACGACACTCGGCTTCATTTCCACCCCACTTTCCTCTTGACCATTCTCATACAAAGGGATGTTATTCCACATGCAGGTGGTGTTATTGTACTGACGTTCTCGGGAACTACCGAACCCACGTGATAACAATACTACCTGCATGGAGTTATTGTGCTCGAGGTTTAACCACGACACTCGGCTTCATTTCCGCCCCTCTTCCCTTTTGACCATTCTCATACAAAGGGATGTTATTCCACATGCAGGGGGTGTTATTGTACTGACGTTCTCGGGAACTACCGAACCCACGTGATAACAATACTACCTGCATGGAGTTATTGTGCTCGAGGTTTAACCACGACACTCGGCTTCATTTCCGCCCCTCTTCCCTCATGACCATTCTCATACAAAGGGATGTTATTCCACATGCAGGTGGTGTTATTGAACTGACGTTCTCGGGAACTACCAAACCCACGTGATAACAATACTACCTGCATGTAGTTATTGTGCTCGAGAGATAACCACGACACTCGGCTTCATTTCCGCCCCCCTTCCCTCTTGACCATTCTCATACAAAGAGATGTTATTCCACATGCAGGTGGTGTTATTGTTCTGACGTTCTCGGGAACTACCAAACCCACGTGATAGCAATACTACCTGCATGGAGTTAATGTGCTCGAGGGATGACCACGACACTCGGCTTCATTTCCGCCCCCCTTCCCTCTTGACCATTCTCATACAAAGAGATGTTATTCCACATGCAGGTGGTGTTATTGTTCTGACGTTCTCGGGAACTACCAAACCCACGTGATAGCAATACTACCTGCATGGAGTTAATGTGCTCGAGGGATGACCACGACACTCGGCTTCATTTCCACCCCACTTTCCTCTTGACCATTCTCATACAAAGGGATGTTATTCCACATGCAGGTGGTGTTATTGTACTGACGTTCTCGGGAACTACCGAACCCACGTGATAACAATACTACCTGCATGGAGTTATTGTGCTCGAGGTTTAACCACGACACTCGGCTTCATTTCCGCCCCTCTTCCCTTTTGACCATTCTCATACAAAGGGATGTTATTCCACATGCAGGGGGTGTTATTGTACTGACGTTCTCGGGAACTACCGAACCCACGTGATAACAATACTACCTGCATGGAGTTATTGTGCTCGAGGTTTAACCACGACACTCGGCTTCATTTCCGCCCCTCTTCCCTCATGACCATTCTCATACAAAGGGATGTTATTCCACATGCAGGTGGTGTTATTGAACTGACGTTCTCGGGAACTACCAAACCCACGTGATAACAATACTACCTGCATGTAGTTAATGTGCTCGAGAGATAATCACAACACTCGGCTTCATTTCCGCCCTCCTTCCCTCTTGCCCATTCTCATACAAAGGGATGTTATTCCACATGCAGGTGGTGTTATTGAACTGACGTTCTCGGGAACTACCAAACCCACGTGATAACAATACTACCTGCATGGAGTTAATGTGCTCGAGGGATAATCGAGACACTCGGCTTCATTTCCACCCCTCTTCCCTCTTGACCATTATCATACAAAGGGATGTTATTCCACATGCAGGTGTTGTTATTGTACTGACGTCCTCGGAAACCACCAAACCCACATGATAACAATACTACCTGCATGGAGTTAATGTGCTCGAGAGATAATCACAACACTCGGCCTCATTTCCGCCCCCCTTCCCTCTTGACCATTCTCATACAGAGTGATGTTATTCCACATGCAGGTGGTGTTATTGTACTGACGTTCTCTGAAACCACCAAACCCACGTGATAACAATACTATCTGCATGGAGTCGATGTGCTTGAGGGATAACCACTACACTCGGCTTCATTCGCGCCCCCCTTCCCTCTTGACCATTCTCATACAAAGGAATGTTATTCCACATGCAGGTGGTGTTATTGTACTGACGTTCTCGGAAACCACCAAACCCACGTGATAACAATACTACCTGCATGGAGTTAATGTGCTCGAGGGATAATCACGACACTCGGCTTCATTTCCGCCCCCCTTCCCTCTTGACCATTCTCATACAAAGGGATGTTATTCCACATGCAGGTGGCGTTATTGTAATGACGTTCTCGGAAACCACCAAACCCACGTGATAACATTACTACCCGCATTGAGTCGATGTGCTCGAGGGATAATCACAACACTCGGCTTCATTTCCGCCCTCCTTCCCTCTTGACCATTCTCATACAAAGGGATGTTATTCCACATGCAGGGGGTGTTATTGTACTGACGTTCTCGGGAACTACCAAACCCACGTGATAACAATACTACCTGCATGGAGTTGATGTGCTCGAGGGATAATTACGACACTCGGCTTCATTTCCAACCCCCTTCCCTCTTGACAATTCTCTACAAAGGTATGTTATTCCACATGCAGGTGGTGTTATTGTACTGACGTTCTCGGAAACCACCAAACCCACGTGATAACAATACTACCTGCATGGAGTTGATGTGCTCGAGAGATAACCACGACACTCGGCTCCATATCCGCCCCCTTTCCCTCTTGACCATTCAAATACAAAGTGAAGTTAGTTCACATGCAGGTGGTGTCATTGTGAAGACGTTCTAGGAAACCACCAGACCCACGCGATAACAATACTACCTGCATGGAGTCGATGTGCTCGAGGGATAACCACTACACTCGGCTTCATTCGCGCCCCCCTTCCCTCTTGACCATTCTCATACAAAGGAATGTTATTCCACATGCAGGTGGTGTTATTGTACTGACGTTCTCGAAAACCACCGAACCCACGTGATAACAATACTACCTGCATGGAGTTAATGTGCTCGAGAGATAATCACAACACTCGGCTTCATTTCCACCCCCCTTTCCTCTTGACCATTATCATACAAAGGGATGTTATTCCACATGCAGGGGATGTTATTGTACTGACGTTCACGGAAACCATCAGACCCACGCTATAACAATACTACATGCATGGAGTTATTGTGCTCGAGGGTTAACCACGACACTTGGCTTCATTTCCGTCCCCCTTCACTCGTGACCATTCTCATACAAAGGATGTTATTCCACATGCAGAGGGTGTTATTGTTCTGACGTTCTCGGAAACCACCACACCCACGCTATAACAATATTACCTGCATGGAGTTAATGTGCTTCCCTCGCTAACACAGGTACTCAAGAGATAATGAAGAGACTCGGCTTCATTTGCGCCCCCCTTCCCTCTTGACCATTCTCATACGAAGGGATGTTATTCCACATGCAGGTGGTGTTATTGTAATGACGTTCTCTCAAACCAACAAACCCACGTGATGACAATACTACCCGCATGGAGTTAATGTGCTACCCTCGCTAACACAGGTACTCAAGAGATAACCACGACTCGTGGCTTTATTTGCGCCCCTCTTCCCTCTTGACCATTCTCATACAGAGGGATGTTATTCCACATGCAGGTGGTGTTATTGTACTGACGTTCTCTGAAACCACCAAACCCACGTGATAACAATAATACCTGCACGGAGTTAATGTGCTACCCGTGCTTACACAGGTACTCGAGAGATAATGAAGAGACTCGGCTTCATTTGCGCCCCTCTTCACTCTTGACCATTCTCATACAAAGGGATGTTATTCCACATGCAAGTGGTGTTATTGTAATGACGTTCTCGGAAACCACCAAACCCACGTGATAACAATACTACCTGCATGGAGTTAATGTGCTCGAGGGATAATCACGACACTCGGCATCATCACCGCCCTCCTTCCCTCTTGCCCATTCTCATACAAAGGGATGTTATTCCACATGCAGGGGGTGTTATTGTACTGACGTTCTCGGAAACCACCAAACCCACGTGATAACAATACTACCTGCATGGAGTTAATGTGCTCGAGGGATAATCACGACACTCGGCATCATCACCGCCCTCCTTCCCTCTTGAACATTCTCATACAAAGGATGTTATTCCACATGCAGGTGGTGTTATTGTAATGACGTTCTCGGAAACCACCAAACCCACGTGATAACGATACTACCTGCATGGAGTCAATGTGCTCGAGGGATAATCACGACACTCGGCTTCATTTTCACCCCCCTTCCCTCTTGACCATTCTCATACAAAGGGATGTTATTCCACATGCAGGTGGTGTTATTGTAATGACGTTCTCGGAAACCACCAAACCCACGTGATAACAATACTACCTGCATGGAGTTAATGTGCTCGAGGGATAATCACGACACTCGGCATCATCACCGCCCTCCTTCCCTCTTGACCATTCTCAAACAAAGGATGTTATTCCACATGCAGGTGGTGTTATTGTAATGACGTTCTCGGAAACCACGAAACCCACGTGATAACGATACTACCTGCATGGAGTTATTGTGCTCGAGGGATAATCACGAGACTCGGCTTCATTTTCACCCCCCTTCCCTCTTGACCATTCTCATACAAAGGGATGTTATTCCACATGCAGGTGGTGTTATTGTAATGACGTTCTCGGAAACCACCAAACCCACGTGATAACAATACTACCTGCATGGAGTCAATGTGCTCGAGGGATAATCACGACACTCGGCTTCATTTCCACCCCCCTTCCCTCTTGACCATTCTCATACAAAGGATGTTATTCCACATGCAGGTGGTGTTATTGTACTGACGTTCTCGGAAACCAGCAAGCCCACACGAATACCTGCATGGAGTTAATGTGCTACCCTCGCTAACACTTGTACTCTAGGGATAATCACGACACTCGGCTTCATTTCCGCCCCCCTTCCCTCTTGACCATTCTCATGCAAAGGATGTTATTCCACATGCAGGTGGTGTTATTGTTATGACGTTCTCGGAAACTATCAAACACACGTGATAACAATACTTCCTGCATGGAGTTTATGTGCTACCCTCGCTAACACAGGTACTCTAGGGATAATCACGACACTCGGCATCATCACCGCCCCCCTTCCCTCTTGACCATTCTCATACAAAGGGATGTTATTCCACAGGCAGGTGGTGTTATTGTACTGAGGTTCTCGGAAACCAGCAAGCCCACACGAATACCTGCATGGAGTTAATGTGCTACCCTCGCTAACACAGGTACTCGAAAGTTATTGACGAGACTCTGCTTTATTTGCGCCCCCCTTCCCTCTTTACCATTCTCATACAGAGGGATGTTATTCCACATGCAGGTGGTGTTATTGTACTGACGTTCTCGGAAACCAGCAAGCCCACACGAATACCTGCATGGAGTTAATGTGCTACCCTCGCTAACACAGGTACTCTAGGGATAATCACGACACTCGGCTTCATTTCCGCCCCCCTTCCCTCTTGACCATTCTCATGCAAAGGATGTTATTCCACATGCAGGTGGTATTATTGTACTGACGTTCTCGGAAACTATCAAACACACGTGATAACAATACTACCTGCATGGAGTTTATGTGCTACCCTCGCTAACACAGGTACTCTAGGGATAATCACGACACTCGGCTTCATTTCCGCCCCCCTTCCCTCTTGCCCATTCTCATACAAAGGGATGTTATTCCACATGCAAGTGGTGTTATTGAACTGACGTTCTCGGGAACCACCAAACCCACGCGATAACAATACTACCTGCATGGTGTTAATGTGCTCGAGGGATAATCACGACACTCGGCCTCATTTCCGCCCCCCTTCCCTCTTGCCCATTCTCATACAAAGGGATGTTATTCCACATGCAAGTGGTGTTATTGTGATGACGTTCTCGGGAACCACCAAACCCACGCGATAACAATAATACCTGCACGGAGTTAATGTGCTACCCGTGCTACCACAGGTACTCGAGAGATAACCACGACGCTTGGCTTTATTTACGCCCCCCTTTCCTCTTGACCATTCTCATACAAAGGAATGTTATTCCACATGCAGGTGGTGTTATTGAACTGACGTTCTCGGGAACCACCAAACCCACGCGATAACAATACTACCTGCATGGTGTTAATGTGCTCGAGGGATAATCACGACACTCGGCCTCATTTCCGCCCCCCTTCCCTCTTGCCCATTCTCATACAAAGGGATGTTATTCCACATGCAAGTGGTGTTATTGTGATGACGTTCTCGGGAACCACCAAACCCACGCGATAACAATAATACCTGCACGGAGTTAATGTGCTACCCGTGCTACCACAGGTACTCGAGAGATAACCACGACGCTTGGCTTTATTTACGCCCCCCTTTCCTCTTGACCATTCTCATACAAAGGGATGTTATTCCACATGCAGGTGTTGTTATTGTGATGACGTTCTCGGGAACCACCAAACCCACGCGATAACAATACTACCTGCATGGTGTTAATGTGCTCGAGGGATAATCACGACACTTGGCCTCATTTCCGCCCCCCTTTCCTCTTGACCATTCTCATACAAAGGGATGTTATTCAACATGCAGGGGGTGTTATTGTACTGACGTTCTCGGGAACCACCAAACCCACGTGATAACAATAATACCTGCATGGAGTTAATGTGCTCGAGAGATAATTACGACACTGGGCTTCATTTCCGCCCCTCTTCCCTCTTGACCATTCTCATACAAAGGGATGTTATTCCACATGCAGGTGGTGTTATTGTACTGACGTTCTCAGGAACCACCAAACCCACGTGATAACAATAATACCTGCACGGAGTTAATGTGCTACCCGTGCTACCACAGGTACTCGAGAGATAACCACGACGCTTGGCTTTATTTACGCCCCCCTTTCCTCTTGACCATTCTCATACAAAGGGATGTTATTCCACATGCAGGTGTTGTTATTGTGATGAAGTTCTCGGAAACCACCAAACCCACGTGATAACAATACTACCTGCATGGAGTTAATGTGCTACCCTCGCTAACACAGGTACTCGAGAGATAACCACGACACTCGGCTTCATTCGCGCCCCCTTCCCTCTTGACCATTATCATACAAAGGGATGTTATTCCTCATGCAGGTGGTGTTATTGTACTGACGTTCTCTGAAACCACCAAACCCACGCGATACCAATACTACCTGCATGGAGTTAATGTGCTCGAGGGATAACCACGACACTGGGCTTCATTTCCGCCCCCCTTCCCTCTTTACCATTCTCATACAAAGGGATGTTATTCCACATGCAGGTGTTGTTATTGTAATGACGTTCTCTGAAACCACCAAACCCACGTGATAACAAGACTACCTGCATGGAGTTAATGTGCTCGAGGGATAACCACGACACTGGGCTTCATTTCCGCCCCCTCCCCTCTTGACCATTCTCATACAAAGGGATGTTATTCCACATGCAGGTGGTGTTATTGTAATGCCGTTCTCTGAAACCACCAAACCCACGTGATAACAATACAACCTGCATGGAGTTAATGTGCTCGAGGGATAACCACGACACTCGGCTTCATTTGCGCCCCCCTTCCCTCTTGACCATTCTCATACAAAGGGATGTTATTCCACATGCAGGTGGTGTTATTGTACTGACGTTCTCGGAAACTACCAAACCCACTTGATAACAATACTACCTGCATGGAGTTAATGTGCTCGAGGGATAAACACGACACTCGGCTTCATTTCCGCCCCCCTTCCCTCTTGACCATTCTCATACAAAGGGATGTTATTCCACATGCAGGTGGTGTTATTGTACTGACGTTCTTGGAAACTATCAAACCCGCGTGATAACAATATGACCTGCATGGAGTTAATGTGCTCGAGGGATAACCACAAGACTCGGCTTCATTTCCACCCCTCTTCCCTCTTGACCATTCTCATACAAATGGATGTTATTCCTCATGCAGGTGGTGTTATTGTACTGACGTTCTCGGAAACCACAGAACACACGCGATAACAATATGACCTGCATGGAGTTAATGTGCTCGAGGGATAACCACGACACTCGGCTTCATTTGCGCCCCCCTTCCCTCTTGACCATTCTCATACAAAGGGATGTTATTCCACATGCAGGTGGTGTTATTGTACTGACGTTCTCGGAAACTACCAAACCCACTTGATAACAATACTACCTGCATGGAGTTAATGTGCTCGAGGGATAATCACGACACTCGGCTTCATTTCCGCCCCTCTTCCCTCTTGACCATTCTCATACAAAGGGATGTCATTCCACATGCAGGTGGTGTTATTGTACTGACGTTCTCGGAAACCACCGAACCCACGTGATAACAATACAACCTGCATGGAGTTAATGTGCTCGAGGGATAACCACGACACTCGGCTTCATTTGCGCCCCCCTTCCCTCTTGACCATTCTCATACAAAGGGATGTTATTCCACATGCAGGTGGTGTTATTGTACTGACGTTCTCTGAAACCACCAAACCCACGTGATAACAAGACTACCTGCATGGAGTTAATGTGCTCGAGGGATAATCACGACACTCGGCTTCATTTCCGCCCCTCTTCCCTCTTGACCATTCTCATACAAAGGCATGTTATTCCACATGCAGGTGGTGTTATTGTAATGACGTTCTGGAAAACCACCAAACCCACGTGATAACAATACTACCTGCATGGGGTTAATGTGCTCGAGGGATAACCACGACACTGGGCTTCATTTCCGCCCCCCTTCCCTCTTTACCATTCTCATACAAAGTGATGTTATTCCACATGCAGGTGTTGTTATTGAATTACGTTCTTGGAAACCACCAAACCCACGTGATAACAATACTACCTGCATGGGGTTAATGTGCTCGAGGGATAACCACGACACTGGGCTTCATTTCCGCCCCCCTTCCCTCTTTACCATTCTCATACAAAGTGATGTTATTCCACATGCAGGTGTTGTTATTGAATTACGTTCTTGGAAACCACCAAACCCACGTGATAACAATACTACCTGCATGGAGTTAATGTGCTCGAGAGATAATCACGAGACTCGGCTTCATTTCCGCCCCTCTTCCCTCTTGACCATTCTCATACAAAGGGATGTTATTCCACATGCAGGTGGTGTTATTGTACTGACGTTCTCTGAAACCACCAAACCCACGCGATAACAATACTACCTGCATGGAGTTGATGTGCTCGAGGGATAATCACGACACTCGGCTTCATTTCCGCCCCCCTTCCCTCTTGACCATTCTCATACAAAGGGATGTTATTCCACATGCAGGTGGTGTTATTGTACTGACGTTCTCGGAAACCACCAAACCCACGTGATAACAATACTACCTGCATGGAGTTAATGTGCTCGAGGGATAATCACGACACTCGGCTTCATTTCCGCCCCCCTTCCCTCTTGACCATTCTCATACAAAGGGATGTTATTCCACATGCAGGTGGTGTTATTGTAATGACTTTCTCGGAAACCACCAAACCCACGTGATAACAATACTACCTGCATGGAGTTAATGTGCTCGAGGGATAATCACGACACTCGGCTTCATTTCCGCCCCCCTTCCCTCTTGACCATTCTCATACAAAGGGATGTTATTCCACATGCAGGTGGTGTTATTGTACTGACGTTCTCGGAAACCACCAAACCCACGTGATAACAATACTACCTGCATG
This sequence comes from Brachyptera risi, assembly GCA_964007535.1. Taxonomy (NCBI): domain Eukaryota; kingdom Metazoa; phylum Arthropoda; class Insecta; order Plecoptera; family Taeniopterygidae; genus Brachyptera; species Brachyptera risi. Next base: position 220,824 of record OZ023339.1, read on the forward strand.
GAGTTAATGTGCTCGAGGGATAATCACGACACTCGGCTTCATTTCCGCCCCCCTTTCCTCATGACCATTCTCATACAAAGGGATGTTATTCCACATGCAGGTGGTGTTATTGTAATGACGTTCTCGGAAACCACCAAACCCACATGATAACAATACTACCTGCATGGAGTTGATGTGCTCGAGGGATAACCACGACACTCGGCTTCATTTCCGCCCTCCTTCTCTCTTGACCATTCTCATACAGAGGGATGTTATTCCACATGCAGGTGGTGTTATTGTACTGACGTTCTCTGAAACCACCAAACCCACGCGATAACAATACTACCTGCATGGAGTTAATGTGCTCGAGGGATAATCACGAGACACGGCTCCATTTCCGCCCCCCTTTCCTCTTGACCATTCTCATACAGAGGGATGTTATTCCACATGCAGGTGGTTTTATTGTAATGACGTTCTCGGAAACCACCAAACCCACGCGATAACAATACTACCTGCATGGAGTTAATGTGCTCGAGGGATAATCACGAGACACGGCTCCATTTCCGCCCCCCTTTCCTCTTGACCATTCTCATACAGAGGGATGTTATTCCACATGCAGGTGGTGTTATTCTAATGACGTTCTCGGAAACCACCAAACCCACGCGATAACAATACTACCTGCATGGAGTTAATGTGCTCGAGGGATAATCACCAGACTCGGCTTCATTTCCGCCCCCCTTCCTTCTTGACCATTCTCATACAAAGGGATGTTATTCCTCATGCAGGTGGTGTTATTGTACTGACGTTCTCGGAAACCACCAAACCCACGTGATAACAATACTACCTGCATGGAGTTGATGTGCTCGAGAGATAATCACCAGACTCGGCTTCATTTCCGCCCCCCTTCCTTCTTGACCATTCTCATACAAAGGGATGTTATTCCTCATGCAGGTGGTGTTATTGTACTGACGTTCTCGGAAACCACCAAACCCACGTGATAACAATACTACCTGCATGGAGTTGATGTGCTCGAGAGATAATCACCAGACTCGGCTTCATTTCCGCCCCCCTTCCTTCTTGACCATTCTCATACAAAGGGATGTTATTCCTCATGCAGGTGGTGTTATTGTACTGACGTTCTCGGAAACCACCAAACCCACGTGATAACAATACTACCTGCATGGAGTTAATGTGCTCGAGAGATAATCACGAGACTCGGCTTCATTTCCGCCCCCCTTCCCTCTTGACCATTCTCATACAAAGGGATGTTATTCGACATGCAGGTGGTGTTATTGTGATGACGTTCTCGGGAACCACCAAACCCACGTGATAACAATACTACCTGCATGGAGTTAATGTGCTCGAGAGATAATCACGAGACTCGGCTTCATTTCCGCCCCCCTTCCCTCTTGACCATTCTCATACAAAGGGATGTTATTCGACATGCAGGTGGTGTTATTGTGATGACGTTCTCGGGAACCACCAAACCCACTTGATAACAATACTACCTGCATGTAGTTAATGTGCTCGAGAGATAACCACGACACTCGGCTTCATTTGCGCCCCCCTTCCCTCTTGACCATTCTCATACAAAGGGATGTTATCCCACATGCAGGTGTTGTTATTGAATTACGTTCTCGGAAACCACCAAACCCACGTGATAACAATATTACCCGCATGGAGTTAATGTGCTCGAGAGATAACCACGACACTCGGCTTCATTTCCACCCCCCTCCCCTCTTTACCATTCTCATACAAAGGGATGTTATTCCACATGCAGGTGGTGTTATTGTACTGACGTTCTCGGGAACCACCAAACCTACGTGATAACAATACCACCTGCATGGAGTTGATGTGCTCGAGAGATAATCACGAGACTCGGCTTCATTTCCGCCCCCCTTCCCTCTTGCCCATTCTCATACAAAGGGATGTTATTCCACATGCAGGTGGTGTTATTGTGATGACGTTCTCGGGAACCACCAAACCCACGTGATAACAATACTACCTGCATGGAGTTAATGTGCTACCCGTGCTAACACAGGTACTCGAGAGATAACCACGACACTCGGCTTCATTTCCGCCCCCCTTTCCTCTTGCCCATTCTCATACAAAGGGATGTTATTCCACATGCAGGTGGTGTTATTGTACTGACGTTCTTGGAAACCACCAAACCCACGTGATAACAATACTACCTGCATGGAGCTAATGTGCTACCCGTGCTAACACAGGTACTCGAGAGATAATCACAACACTCGGCTCCATTTCCGCCCCCCTTCCGTCTTGACTATTCTCATACAAAGTGATGTTATTCCACATGCAGGTGTTGTTATTGAATTACGTTCTCGGAAACCACCAAACCCACGTATAACAATACTACCTGCATGGAGTTAATGTGCTCGAGAGATAACCACGACACTCGGCTTCATTTCCGCCCCCCTTCCGTCTTGACCATTCTCATACAAAGGGATGTTATTCCACATGCAGGTGTTGTTATTGAATTACGTTCTTGGAAACCACCAAACCCACGTGATAACAATACTACCTGCATGGAGTTAATGTGCTACCCGTGCTAACACAGGTACTTGAGAGATAACCACGACACTCGGCTCCATTTGCGCCCCCCTTCCCTCTTGGCCATTCTCATACAAAGGGATGTTATTCCACATGCAGGTGTTGTTATTGAATTACGTTCTCGGAAACCACCAAACCCACGTGATAACAATACTACCTTCATGGAGTTAATGTGCTACCCGTGCTAACACAGGTACTCGAGAGATAATCACGACACTCGGCTCCATTTGCGCCCCCCTTCCCCCTTGGCCATTCTCATACAAAGGGATGTTATTCCACATGCAGGTGTTGTTATTGAATTACGTTCTCGGAAACCACCAAACCCACGTGATAACAATACAACCTGCATGGAGTTAATGTGCTCGAGAGATAACCACGACACTGGGTTCATTTCCGCCCCCCTTCCCTCTTGACCATTCTCATACAGAGGGATGTTATTCCACATGCAGGTGTTGTTATTGAATTACGTTCTCGGAAACCACCAAACCCACGTGATAACAATACAACCTGCATGGAGTTAATGTGCTCGAGAGATAACCACGACACTGGGTTCATTTCCGCCCCCCTTCCCTCTTGACCATTCTCATACAGAGGGATGTTATTCCACATGCAGGTGGTGTTATTGTAATGACGTTCTCTGAAACCACCAAACCCACGCGATAACAATACTACCTGCATGGAGTTAATGTGCTCGAGGGATAATCACGACACTCGGCTTCATTTCCGCCCCCCTTCCCTCTTGACCATTCTCATGCAAAGGGATGTTATTCCACATGCAGGTAGTGTTATTGTAATGACGTTCTCGGAAACCACCAAACCCACGCGATAACAATACTACCTGCATGGAGTTAATGTGCTACTCGTGCTAACACAGGTACTCGAGAGATAACCACGACACTCGGCTTCATTTCCGCCCCCCTTCCCTCTTTACCATTCTCATACAAAGGGATGTTATTCCACATGCAGGTGTTGTTATTGAATTACGTTCTTGGAAACCACCAAACCCACGTGATAACAATACTACCTGCATGGAGTTAATGTGCTACCCGTGCTAACACAGGTACTCGAGAGATAACCACGACACTCGGCTCCATTTGCGCCCCCCTTCCCTCTTGACCATTCTCATACAAAGGGATGTTATTCCACAAGCAAGTGGTGTTATTGAATTACGTTCTCGGAAACCACCAAACCCACGCGATAACAATACTACCTGCATGGAGTTATTGTGCTACCCGTGCTAACACAGGTACTCGAGAGATAACCACGACACTCGGCTCCATTTCCGCCCCCCTTCCCCCTTGGCCATTCTCATACAAAGGGATGTTTTTCCACATGCAGGTGTTGTTATTAAATTACGTTCTCGGAAACCACCAAACCCACGCGATAACAATACTACCTGCATGGAGTTAATGTGCTACCCGTGCTAACACAGGTACTCGAGAGATAACCACGACACTCGGCTTCATTTGCGCCCCCCTTCCCTCTTGACCATTCTCATACAAAGGGATGTTATTCGACATGCAGGTGTTGTTATTGTAATGACGTTCTCTGAAACCACCAAACCCACTTGATAACAATACTACCTGCATGGAGTTAATGTGCTCGAGGGATAACCACGAGACTCGGCTTTATTTGCGCCCCCCTTCCCTCTTGACCATTCTCATGCAAAGGGATGTTATTCGACATGCAGGTGGTGTTATTGTGATGAAGTTCTCTGAAACCATCAAACCCACTTGATAACAATACTACCTGCATGGAGTTAATGTGCTACCCGTGCTAACACAGGTACTTGAGAGATAACCACGACACTCGGCTTTATTTGCGCCCCCCTTCCCTCTTGACCATTCTCATACAAAGGGATGTTATTCGACATGCAGGTGTTGTTATTGTAATGACGTTCTCGGAAACCACCAAACCCACGTGATAACAATACTACCTGCATGGAGTTAATGTGCTCGAGGGATAACCACGAGACTCGGCTTTATTTGCGCCCCCCTTCCCTCTTGACCATTCTCATACAAAGGGATGTTATTCGACATGCAGGTGGTGTTATTGTGATGAAGTTCTCTGAAACCACCAAACCCACTTGATAACAATACTACCTGCATGGAGTTAATGTGCTACCCGTGCTAACACAGGTACTTGAGAGATAACCACGACACTCGGCTTTATTTGCGCCCCCCTTCCCTCTTGACCATTCTCATACAAAGGGATGTTATTCGACATGCAGGTGTTGTTATTGTAATGACGTTCTCGGAAACCACCAAACCCACGTGATAACAATACTACCTGCATGGAGTTAATGTGCTACCCGTGCTAACACAGGTACTTGAGAGATAACCACGACACTCGGCTTTATTTGCGCCCCCCTTCCCTCTTGACCATTCTCATACAAAGGGATGTTATTCCACATGCAGGTGGTGTTATTGTAATGACGTTCTCTGAAACCACCAAACCCACTTTATAACAATACTACCTGCATGGAGTTAATGTGCTACCCGTGCTAACACAGGTACTTGAGAGATAACCACGACACTCGGCTTTATTTGCGCCCCCCTTCCCTCTTGACCATTCTCATACAAAGGGATGTTATTCGACATGCAGGTGTTGTTATTGTAATGACGTTCTCGGAAACCACCAAACCCACGTGATAACAATACTACCTGCATGGAGTTAATGTGCTACCCGTGCTAACACAGGTACTTGAGAGATAACCACGACACTCGGCTTTATTTGCGTCCCTTCCTTCTTGACCATTCTCATACAAAGGGATGTTATTCCACATGCAGGTGGTGTTATTGTAATGACGTTCTCTGAAACCACCATACCCACGTGATAACAATACTACCTGCATGGAGTTAATGTGCTCGAGGGATAATCACGAGACTCGGTTTCATTACCGCCCCCCTTCCCTCTTGACCATTCTCATACAAAGGGATGTTATTCCACATGCAGGGGGTGTTATTGTGATGAAGTTCTCGGAAACCACCAAACCCACGTGATAACAATACTACCTGCATGGAGTTAATGTGCTCGAGGGATAATCACGAGACTCGGTTTCATTACCGCCCCCCTTCCCTCTTGACCATTCTCATACAAAGGGATGTTATTCCACATGCAGGGGGTGTTATTGTGATGAAGTTCTCGGAAACCACCAAACCCACGTGATAACAATACTACCTGCATGGAGTTAATGTGCTCGAGGGATAATCACGAGACTCGGCTTCATTTCCGCCCCCCTTCCCTCTTGACCATTCTCATACAAAGTGATGTTATTCCACATGCAGGTGGTGTTATTGTACTGACGTCCTCGGAAACCACCAAACCCACGTGATAACAATACTACCTGCATGGAGTTAATGTGCTCGAGAGATAATCACGAGACTCGGCTTCATTTCCGCCCCCCTTCCCTCTTGACCATTCTCATACAAAGGGATGTTATTCCACATGCAGGTGGTATTATTGTAATGACGTTCTCGGAAACCACCAAACCCACGTGATAACAATACTACCTGCATGGAGTTAATGTGCTCGAGGGATAATCACGAGACTCGGTTTCATTACCGCCCCCCTTCACTCTTGACCATTCTCATACAAAGGGATGTTATTCCACATGCAGGTGGTGTTATTGTAATGACGTTCTCGGAAACCACCAAACCCACGTGATAACAATACTACCTGCATGGAGTTAATGTGCTCGAGGGATAATCACGAGACTCGGCTTCATTTCCGCCCCCCTTCCCTCTTGACCATTCTCATACAAAGGGATGTTATTCCACATGCAGGGGGTGTTATTGTGATGAAGTTCTCGGAAACCACCAAACCCACGTGATAACAATACTACCTGCATGGAGTTAATGTGCTCGAGGGATAATCACGACACTCGGCTTCATTTCCGCCCTCCTTCCCTCTTGACCATTCTCATACAAAGTGATGTTATTCCACAAGCAGGTGGTGTTATTGTAATGACGTTCTCGGGAACCACCAAACCCACGTGATAACAATACTACCTGCATGGAGTTAATGTGCTCGAGGGATAATCACGACACTCGGCTTCATTTCCGCCCCCCTTCCCTCTTGACCATTCTCATACAAAGTGATGTTATTCCACAAGCAGGTGGTGTTATTGTAATGACGTTCTCGGGAACCACCAAACCCACGTGATAACAATACTACCTGCATGGAGTTAATGTGCTCGAGAGATAATCATAACACTCGGCTTCATTTCCGCCCCCCTTTCCTCTTGCCCATTCTCATACAAAGGGATGTTAATCCACATGCAGGTGGTGTTATTGTTATGACGTTCTCGGAAACCACCATACCCACGTATAACAATACTACCTGCATGGAGCTAATGTGCTACCCGTGCTAACACAGGTACTCGAGAGATAACCACGACACTCGGCTTTATTTGCGTCCCTTCTCTCTTGACTATTTTCATACAAAGGGATGTTATTCCACATGCAGGTGGTGTTATTGTACTGACGTTCTCGGAAACCACCAAACCCACGTGATAACAATACTACCCGCATGGAGTTAATGTGCTACCCGTGCTAACACAGGTACTCGAGAGATAACCACGACACCCGGCTTTATTTCCGCCCCCCTTCCCTCTTGACCATTCTCATACAAAGGGATGTTATTCCACATGCAGTTGGTGTTATTGTGATGACGTTCTCGGAAACCACCAAACCCACGCGATAACAATACTACCTGCATGGAGTTAATGTGCTACCCTCGCTAACACAGGTACTCGAGAGATAATGACGAGACTCTGCTTCATTTCCGCCCCCTTTCCCTCTTGACCATTCTCATACAAAGGGATGTTATTCCACATGCAGGTGGTATTATTGTAATGACGTTCTCGGGAACCACCAAACCCACGTGATAACAATACTACCTGCATGGAGTTAATGTGCTACCCTCGCTAACACAGGTACTCGAGAGATAATGACGAGACTCTGCTTCATTTCCGCCCATTTTCCCTCTTGACCATTCTCATACAAAGGTATGTTATTCCACATGCAGGTGGCGTTATTGTACTGACGTTCTCGGAAACCACCAAACCCACGCGATAACAATACTACCTGCATGGAGTTAATGTGCTACCCTCGCTAACACAGGTACTCGAGAGATAATGACGAGACTCTGCTTCATTTCCGCCCCCCTTCCCTCTTGACCATTCTCATACAAAGGGATGTTATTCCACATGCAGTTGGTGTTATTGTGATGACGTTCTCGGAAACCACCAAACCCACGTGATAACAATACTACGTGCATGGAGTTAATGTGCTACCCTCGCTAACACAGGTACTCGAGAGATAATGACGAGACTCTGCTTCATTTCCGCCCCCTTTCCCTCTTGACCATTCTCAAACAAAGGGATGTTATTCCACATGCAGGTGGTGTTATTGTTCTGACGTTCTCGGAATCTACCGAACTCACGCTATAACAATACTACCTGCATGGAGTTAATGTGCTCGAGGGATAATCACGAGACTCGGCTTCATTTCCGCCCCCCTTCCCTCTTGACCATTCTCATACAAAGGGATGTTATTCCACATGCAGGGGGTGTTATTGTGATGAAGTTCTCGGAAACCACCAAACCCACGTGATAACAATACTACCTGCATGGAGTTAATGTGCTCGAGAGATAATGACGAGACTCTGCTTCATTTCCGCCCCCTTTCCCTCTTGACCATTCTCAAACAAAGGGATGTTATTCCACATGCAGGTGGTGTTATTGTTCTGACGTTCTCGGAATCTACCGAACTCACGCTATAACAATACTACCTGCATGGAGTTAATGTGCTCGAGGGATAATCACGAGACTCGGCTTCATTTCCGCCCCCCTTCCCTCTTGACCATTCTCATACAAAGGGATGTTATTCCACATGCAGGGGGTGTTATTGTGATGAAGTTCTCGGAAACCACCAAACCCACGTGATACCAATACTACCTGCATGGAGTTAATGTGCTCGAGGGATAATCACGAGACTCGGCTTCATTTCCGCCCCCTTTCCCTCTTGACCATTCTCATACAAAGGTATGTTATTCCACATGCAGGTGGCGTTATTGTACTGACGTTCTCGGAAACCACCAAACCCACGTGATAACAATACTACCTGCATGGAGTTAAGGTACTCGAGAGATAATGACGAGACTCTGCTTCATTTCCGCCCCCTTTCCCTCTTGACCATTCTCATACAAAGGGATGTTATTCCTCATGCAGGTGGTGTTATTGCACTGACGTTCTCGGAAACCACCAAACCCACGTGATAACAATACTACCTGCATGGAGTTAATGTGCTCGAGGGATAATCACGAGACTCGGCTTCATTTCCACCCCCCTTCCCTCTTGACCATTCTCATACAAAGGATGTTATTCCACAAGCAGGTGGTGTTATTGTACTGACGTTCTGGGAAACCACCAAACCCACGTGATAACAATACTACCTGCATGGAGTTAATGTGCTCGAGGGATAATCACGAGACTCGGCTTCATTTCCACCCCCCTTCCCTCTTGACCATTCTCATACAAAGGGATGTTATTCCACATGCAGGTGGTGTTATTGTACTGACGTTCTGGGAAACCACCAAACCCACGTGATAACAATACTACCTGCATGGAGTTAATGTGCTCGAGGGATAATCACGAGACTCGGCTTCATTTCCACCCCTCTTCCCTCTCGACCATTCTCATACAAAGGGATGTTATTCCACATGCAGGTGGTGTTATTGTTATGACGTTCTCGGAAACCACCAAACCCACTTGATAACAATACTACCTGCATGGAGTTAATGTGCTCGAGGGATAATCACGAGACTCGGCTTCATTTCCACCCCCCTTCCCTCTTGACCATTCTCATACAAAGGGATGTTATTCCACATGCAGGTGGTGTTATTGTACTGACGTTCTGGGAAACCACCAAACCCACGTGATAACAATACTACCTGCATGGAGTTAATGTGCTCGAGGGATAATCACGACACTCGGCTTCATTGCCGCCCCCCTTCCCTCTTGACCATTCTCATACAAAGGGATGTTATTCCACATGCAGGTGGCGTTATTGTACTGACGTTCTCGGAAACCACCAAACCCACGTGATAACAATACTACCTGCATGGAGTTAAGGTACTCGAGAGTTAATGACGAGACTCGGCTTCATTTCCGCCCCCCTTCCCTCTTGACCATTCTCATACAAAGGGATGTTATTCCACATGCAGGTGGTGTTATTGTTATGACGTTCTCGGAAACCACCAAACCCACGTGATAACGATACTACCTGCATGTAGTTAATGTGCTCGAGAGATAATCACAACACTCGGCTTCATTTCCGCCCTCCTTCCCTCTTGACCATTCTCATACAAAGGGATGTTATTCCTCATGCAGGTGGTGTTATTGCACTGACGTTCTCGGAAACCACCAAACCCACGTGATAACAATACTACATGCATGGAGTTAATGTGCTCGAGGGATAATCACGACACTCGGCTTCATTTCCGCCCCCCTTCCCTCTTGACCATTCTCATACAAAGGGATGTTATTCCACAAGCAGGTGGTGTTATTGTACTGACGTTCTCGGGAACCACCAAACCCACGTGATAACAATACTACCTGCATGGAGTTAATGTGCTCGAGAGATAACCACGACACTCGGCTTCATTTCCGCCCCCCTTCCCTCTTGACCATTCTCATACAAAGGGATGTTATTCCACATGCAGGTGGCGTTATTGTACTGACGTTCTCGGAAACCACCATACCCACGTGATAACAATACTACCTGCATGGAGTTAATGTGCTCGAGAGATAACCACGACACTCGGCTTTATTTCCACCCCCCTTCCCTCTTGACCATTCTCATACAAAGGGATGTTATTCCACATGCAGGTGGCGTTATTGTACTGACGTTCTCGGAAACCACCAAACCCACGTGATAACAATACTACCTGCATGGAGTTAATGTGCTCGAGGGATAATCGAGACACTCGGCTTCATTTCCACCCCCCTTCCCTCTTGACCATTCTCATACAAAGGGATGTTATTCCACATGCAGGTGGCGTTATTGTACTGACGTTCACGGAAACCACCATACCCACGTGATAACAATACTACCTGCATGGAGTTAATGTGCTCGAGGGATAATCACGAGACTCTGCTTCATTTCCACCCCCCTTCCCTCTTGACCATTCTCATACAAAGGGATGTTATTCCACATGCAGGTGGCGTTATTGTACTGACGTTCTTGGAAACCACCAAACCCACGTGATAACAATACTACCTGCATGGAGTTAATGTGCTCGAGGGATAATCACGAGACTCTGCTTCATTTCCACCCCCCTTCCCTCTTGACCATTCTCATACAAAGTGATGTTATTCCACATGCAGGTGGTGTTATTGTACTGACGTTCTCGGAAACCACCAAACCCACGTGATAACGATACTACCTGCATGGAGTTAATGTGCTCGAGAGATAATCACAACACTCGGCTTCATTTCCGCCCCCCTTCCCTCTTGACCATTCTCATACAAAGGGATGTTATTCCACATGCAGGTGGTGTTATTGTACTGACGTTCTCGGAAACCACCAAACCCACGTGATAACGATACTACCTGCATGGAGTTAATGTGCTACCCGTGCTAACACAGGTACTCGAGAGATAACCACGATACTCGGCTTTATTTGCGCCTCTCTTCACTCTCGACCATTCTCATACAAAGGGATGTTATTCCACATGCAGGTGGTGTTATAATAATAATAATAATAATAATAATAATAATAATAATAATAATGTTTATTTGTACAGATTGATCATATACATGATATTGCCATCGTCATGAGAGAGAATAAAAATAAGATTGATATTATGGAATTATGGAATACATAAAAAATCATTTTTCAAATTGACAAGGTTCAAATTGTCACATATATAGCAGTATATATACACACCAGAATACCAAGCTTCGTAAGATGTTGAAAGAGAAGATGCCATATTATTTCTTTATATTTATGGAGCATCTCGTATGAATTCTCGTATACTATAATAGCACTTTGTAATCAGCAAATGTTTTAGACCCAGTTTAAATTTATTTCCCTTCTTTCTCTTGAGTGTCAGAGGTAAGGCATTAAAAAGATATGTACCTGCATATATAGGTCCTTTTTTAAAAATAGACAGATTGTGAACTGGGACTTTTATATTATTGTGTCTTGTATTGTAAGTATGTTCATCGTCAAAACCGTTAATTAGATACTTATTATCTATTACGTAAAGTATAGTATTATAAATATATATGCATGGAAGTGTCATGATTTTAAATTGTATGAAGAAAGGTAGGCAAGAATCCTTATAAAAAACTTCAGCGCAGGGGTTAAAGCTAGCATTTGCGAGGTACCTAATCGCTCTCTTTTGAAGTATGAAAATGCTATTAACTTTGGGGGAGTGCCCCCATAGTATTATGCCATATTGTAAATGAGAGTTGATGTGTGCAAAATAAACAAGTTTTCCGGTCACAAAATCGCAAACATCCATTATACGCTTCACCAAGTAGCAGCCTGATGCTACTTTCTGAGAAATATATTTAATGTGACTAGTCCACGTCAATTGTTTGTCAAGGATGATACCAAGAAATTTAACTTCCTCTTTCTCTTCTATACTTTTACCCTCCAGGTAAATTAGTGGTGATGACACATTGTCGAGAGTTGTAGAATGTATATGCCTACTCTTAGCATTGTACTGAAACTGCATAAATACTGTTTTAGAGCTATTTAGATACAAGTCGTTAGCCGTTACCCACTCAGATAGCTCTTTTACTGCTGCATTTATGTTGTTGGTATGACAATTATTGTTGCATTTTGAATTAGCTTGGTTAATACACGATTTTGATCCTTGAATTAAATGACTTGTGTCATCTGCATAGAGCGTTAATTTGCCATTTTTCACATTATTTGGTAGATCAGTTGTGAATAGAATAAACAGTATCGGAGCAATCGTCGATCCCTGAGGCACTCCTGTGTTGAAAGTAACTTCATCAGACAGATGTGTATGTCCATGATTATCAATTAATTTTACCACTTGTTTGCGATCTCTTAAGAAAGATTGGATCCATTTGTTCGGGTTTCCAACAATACCTAGACACTTCAATTTATGTAGCAATTTTTCGTGGTTCACGACATCGAAAGCTTTAGAGAAGTCATACAATATACCAGTTGCAATTTCATGATTATTCCATGAGGCAAGAATGTTACTAACGAAGCTAGCTATCGCAGTTACTGTTGAACGTCCCCTTATAAAACCATGTTGGGAATCACTAAAAAGCTTATGTGTATTTAGAAAATGCACTAGTCGCATACAAAATGCATTTTCAAAAATCTTTGAGAATACAGATAAAATGGAAATAGGTCTATAATTTTCAACCATTCGAGTGTCTCCTTTTTTGAAACACGGTTTGATTAAAGCTAATTTTAATATTTCCGGAAATGTACCCTCTTTAAAACTTTCGTTAACAATGTGTGTCAGCGGTTTAGCAATAAATGCAGAAGCATATTTCAGTATGTAGCAAGGTATGTCATCGAAACCTGCAGACTGCTTTTTAGTTACCACATCCATAATATCATGAAACTCTTTGAGTGACAGTGGAGTTAAAAACATATTAATATTATTGCTCACACGAGCCATATCACAGTTTGCCATCTGTCTCACATGGTTACACAGATTTGATTTCCTATCATTCTGTAACTTAAGTGTGATATAATTGAAGTAGCTATTATATATATTTGATAATTCTTTATAATCATCTACAATTACATCATTGTGTATCATCTTCAGATCATTTTTTGTTTTCTTGCAATCATTGTTAGTATTTTTAATAATATTCCATGCCGCCTTTGTTCTATTCTTAGCTGTTTTGATAATATCACTATTAAATTTACGTTTTGCTTTCATTATTTCCTTGACATAATTCTTTTTCATTTCCAAGTATATACTTTTGTCTTCAATTTTACCCGTATGTCTATAATGTGCGTATGATGATTTCACTTCAACACCCAATTTCTTAAGATCATTATTAAACCAAGCGTGTTTGTTGTTTTGTTGCGATGGCGTTTTATTTATTCTATCCAAGGGGAATACTCTATTAAATAATCTATTAAAAATGAACATAAATTGATTGTACATAGTATCAACCGTGTTACATTTGTAAATACTATCCCAATCCGTATCACTGAGTTCTAATACAAATTTGTCAATCTGGTATTGTTTGAACGTTCTTTTGACTAAGAAACTACTTGCAGATGAAACAATATTCCTGGGAGTTCTCTCTTTATACAATATAGTTGCCAATTGACCGTGGTGGTCAGAAAGCCCATGGTCAATATTACGTTTGAAAATTATATCATCAGAATTAGTTAACATATTATCAACTACGGTCGCTGACGTTGCATGTTTTGTCGTCGCAATTCGAGTACATTGTCTGTTCAGAATTGTTAAATTATAAATTGTTGTGATTTCTAACATATGTGCAGCAAGTTTATCATCCATAATATTTATATTGAAGTCCCCACTGATTAAGAAATTGATATCCTTTCTATTGATATAATCAAGTAAATTTTTGAGCTTTTCGAAAAAAGTATGAATCCTTTGAGAGTCAGGGACTCGATACAATGCCACGATTATAATACGAACAGGTTGTTTTACTTCTAATGCACATATTTCCAGGTCTCTTTCCAATGCCATACTATTTATATCAGTTCTCTCTATATAGCGTACGCCACTATTTTTGTTCATGTAAATAGCAGTACCTCCACCACGTTGTGTGCCTCTACAATAATTGGTCGCTAAATCGAAGCCGGGTAACTTAACATTGTTTACAATATTCTTTGTAAGCCAATGTTCCGAGAAACATAAAATGTCTACTTTAACATCGAGTGAGCCGATCAACATATCCAACAAGTCAATTTTATTTTTCATACTACGTATGTTTGTATGGAAAATGTTTAATTCAAAATAGGTATTGCATGGATAAGTTTTCTCTCCTGCATTTGCATTGACATCAGCTATGTTGTGCATATCTTGAATGGCAGGTTCCGAAGAACAGGTTTCAATTATACTTTGTCGAACTTGATGATTGAAACCAGCAATGTTGTTACCCTCAAGGACTATATCCGAAGGGCGGGTTTTGTTGTCACAAGTAACTATAGGTCACGCAAGTTCTCATCCCTTTCACTTTCTGTGACATATATTAGTTGATGAGTAGGGGTGTATGATGCACTTTTGAAATAGATCGCCTCGTTCAGTAATATATTCACATTGTCAGCCAAATGTATCTCATCTATAGGCCTACTTAAGGTCATTATTTGTTGTGTATCACTATTGTCATTTGTTATGATTCTTGGCAAAGACTCCCCCCCTTCACCTTCTAGTTTTTTGTACTTGCTGAAAATACTTCTGTTTCTACTTTCAGTAAAAGTTTGATCTTTTCGATCATCAGCTGACCCAGGAAATTACCACCCCTATAGTTTAGGTGAATACCATCTTTCGATGATTCATTAGGAGAAAGTCTCTCATTCGGATCTATGTAAGTTACATCTTTTTGCCAGCAGAGCCATTCTATGCTCTCGTTTAGTTTTTCGATCGTACTGTCGTGTGTATCGTCCCGAAACACAATACCGTTGATGACCCACTTTGCTTGTTTATATTTTGCACGTCCTTCATCAATTAGGTCAGAGAGTTCGGCCATCACATGCACTCCCGTACGATGTTTAATGTTGTTAGTGCCGACATGCACTGCTATCACCTTAGGTACTCCTTGATTACTTGTACTTTGTTACTTGGGTACTACTTGTAACCAAGGACGAACGAAGTCTGGCCAAGAACAGCCGAATACCACACAGTGGAGCAAGGTTGACCTGCTCGGCATGAGAATAACTGTGATACTACGTATAACAACTTGTAGATAGGCCAACTAGATGCAGATATAAATCAGCACCTAAATGTTTACTGCGATAAGCCAAGAAATGGTTAGAAAGTATGCATCAAATTGAGAAAACATTTGTGGTAAGTTTTTACAGTGTGTGTTGTCAACCTTGATTCTCAATTTCAATTCATAATGAATAGACCCAGTGGCAAGATCAAGGTAATGCATTATAGATTCAAACAAATAACACAACTGTAGATCACCTAATCAACAGGTTGGCTAAGTAGGCCCACTGCAACACTAATCAATCTTGATACGGTACCTAGAAAGACGGGTAATACTGAGACGTGCACTGAACGTGTAGGCCAGAGAAATGAAGATCCATGTTAACTCACAACATGTAATGTAGGCCTATCATTTCAAATATTGTTGAGAACATTGGGTAACCCAGTGGGATGCCAATTTAAACATCTTTCAAGTTCTTCATAAATCCGGAGAGTAGGGAATCGCTCGGTACCGGCATGTTCATTTTCATTGCACTTTCAATGACAACACGAAATTGTTACAGCTTTTTTGAGAAACATCATCACACTGCCATAGTTTAGTAGATCCTACTTGAATCCGTAGCCTTTTTGTACCATCTTCAAGCGTCGGAATGAGTGTTGGAAGTATTCTTGCATCTCACGTTCAACGTCACTATTCATGGCCGACACAGAAGATGAACGAACTTCTTCTGCAAAACAATTGTGGGTACGGGTAGGTCAAGTTAGCATTAATGCATCTGTTGGTCTCACTGTGAGCAATCTAGAGTCCACAAATGTATACTCTCATAACATTTCATAACATAAGACCAGGTATGTTCTGTTTTTATCGAGAAAACAAGAAATAAAAAAAATTACCCTTAAACAAAATTATCTACATAATCTACTATGAGCTAGCTTACAATGCAATATTGAAAGAATTTTGTACACATAAATTCTAGAGCAAAACATGCAACTCATTTGAATAAGTAGCCTAGATAAATGTGCAATGCAAGTAGACACGTTTTCAGTGTAAGTATGTAGGAATATTACAATTATTGTAAGAATATACAAAATAATGAATTATAAATCTCCTTTATATCTCTATAATGAACTCACATTTACAAATTTTTATTCGTTTTTAAATGTACCCGTCGACAAAACGCCTTTATTTGATTTTGTTCAAACACGGTGTCCGATTCATTCTCAATAATTATGACTAATTAAAGCTGACTAAATTAAAACTTGACGTAAAATGAAAATAGATAGAATAAAAGAGTGATGAAATTGAGTTGACCATGAAACTAATGGTGATAATAATGGTAATAATGATCGACCATGGCGGAAATCGAACCCCGGTCTCCCGAATGACGATTCAGTGTGTTACCACTCGGTCACGCGTCTCGGTCATCCTCATAGGGGTTTTTCGTGGTTTCCCTCTGTTGTTCAGGTTGATACTGGGATGGTTCCTTAACAACAGGCCACGACCGACTCCTTCCCACCATCCAAAACTCCTAATGAAATAGCATTTCATATCATCATCCCATCATCTCATTCATCATTCACCTACGCCAATAGATCGTAGCCATCAATATAGTGTGCCGTTAAAACCCAATATGAATAAGGTGATATTGGTAGGCATGATATCTTTGCTGATGAACAGATTTTTCAGTTGGTTTTTAGTTGTTTCACTCATGTTTCGGAAATTAATCATTATCAATATGGAGTAAAAAATGTCGTCTACATAAAATTAGTTTCAAGGTAATAAGGTGATCTCCTCACCAAGAAGAGTAGTCGGTGTGCGAAGTGAAATACACATTCAGAGATAATGAAGTCGGGGTTCATCAGCCACCCAGGCAGCTGTCTCAAAGGCTCAAAGCAAGCCAGAGAAGCATGTTTCAGGCGAGCCTGGGAGGCACATTCCGGGCATGCCTGGGAGGCATGTTACAAGCATGACTGATCGTGAGAAAGACAAGATTGCTGTATGTTTACTACGGGCATGCCTTGGGCATGTTCTAGGCAGGCACGATCATAGAGCACGTCTGTAAAGCATGCCTAAGGCTTGCTTCAAGCTTGCCTAGTGGAGACGCCTAATCCTTGCCTCACAGGCAGATGTAATGCATATGCCTCAAGCATGCCAGTGTCTGTAGGGTTTCTACTTGACATTTGGTTTCTCCAGTTATTTTCATGTTCGAACACCAAATAATACTTCATACGATCCAGCTCGATATCTTCGAAATCATGCAAATTTCCATGAAATAGCTTAATGTGGCCAAATACTCCGGATAAGACATTCACAGTGAAAATATATACATATTTTTTTAATAACATCAAAACTTGATACAAAAGCATTGTTCCCCAATTAAGGCTAACGATGAAAGAAAGGATCATTTGGACGGACAGGGCACCACAAGGGCGATCTTACCACCCCATTCTGATTATATAGAACTAATGAACTTCAACACCAGGACTGCGCTGTCTGTAACCATAATTTTTCGCCGAAGATGAGAGTCTTTCAGCATAAACACACAAATGTTGATATCTTCCACTTTGAAGTAAGTCTCTTGGGCAATGATCACTTCTTATGTGAAGTTTATCATTATACAAAATGGACAAAATGAATTAGTGATGGGCCCATAATGTTATAAGTTGGTCTATCGCTATGGACCTATAGAAAAATAGTGGAATAGGATGTCAAATAATTCGAAGTACCATGAAACACAGAGAATACAGTATAAAGAATATATATCCATGTGTGATTGGATGAGCAAAGCGAAGACTCAATTTCACCATACCCAAAAAAAGTGCCTGTTTTTTTTTTTTTTTCGCGCTCCACAGGTCAGACGAAGATTCAAAATCAGTTTAAACTTGGCACACACAAGTATCCATATCCAATCCGATACTGTATAGTTTTGAGGCGCGATCGATTCAACCACTTCTGAGAAAACTCATTCCAAAGTTTTCAAAAATCCAATTAGAATAACCCGGAGGAAAAAATTCGTGAAAAATATTTCATCTCAGAGAATTCAAATTCTAAGGGAATTTCAATCTGATAATGATACACATTATTCCTAACTTTCAATCAAATCGGATCAGCCGTTTCGATGTAAAAGAATATATAATGTAATTTGTGTTAATTATTCAAAGCTATCAAGATACCTATTAAATCAAAGCAACAAGTGTCACCACTCGATTGTAAACGATTAAAACAAAGCCTTATTTATTATCATATGGATTATTAATGAAAAATAAGATGGCAGTGATGTAATGGTTTGGATCTCAAGGTGTCTATATATATATAATAACCAATCCAAAGATAAGTTGATATGTTCCAGCTCATCCATCAACGCGGAAACACATAACGCGTTTGCCCAGTATTTAGATTTGATGGTCTATTTCATCAAGATAAATTCTCACGTCTTTTAACGATGATCACTCAAAACTACGCCGACTATAACAAATTCAATCAAGAAGTTCTAATCCTCCCCGCGTCGTCGCACCCACCTGTAGTGCGGGGGGCGGCAGCGTGGCCACCGCCTCCCTCATCCTGACCAGCTTCTGGTCCTGCGTCGCCCCCACCGCCCCCACGAACGTGTGGTGCAGCTGGTACGTGCACAGAGGGTTGGGCAGCTCGCGGAAATACATCTTAAGGAGCGATGCAACAGAGTGGATGTCGTTGAGGATCGCTTCGTCCTCGTAGAAATACTTTTATCTGCGCCCAGGGTCGTATCAAGGTACTTCAATCCAAATTTTTTGGGGATATTTTTCCAATACAGAGGAACCTTTCTGGTATGTTTTTCAGGAAACCAGTCAGAAGAAATTATTGAAGTGAGAAATTCACTGAAAAAACTATTCAACATGTAGGAGCATATGGTTGGAATCAAAAAATGAAGCTCACCAAGGCCAAAAATGTGCTAACCAGAAACTTGAGCTGCCTTTCCATAAACATGTTTGCGAAGCGAAGCGAAACGAAACGGAAACGATCAGCCGATAGCCAATCACAGGCCCGGAAACCACTAGGAGCCCATGTTGGAATTTCGAAACATGGTGGCCAAGACGAAGTGGGCCAAACACTACTTTCTCGCTAAAAAATCAAAAATCGCTTCCAAATCGCTATTGCGCAATCGCTAGTGTCCACTTCCGTTCACGGCACATCGAGTGCTACTCAGTTCAAAATGAAATCACTAGAATGCACTAGAACTGCTAAATTATTTCGCACATCATGGAAACAGCCATGCGAATACGTCACGCAAAGTTTCGCAGTCATTGTTTGTATGGAAAGCTAGCTTTACCAAATAGGTTACAGTGTGGGCCTATCTTAATTACAAAATGCGTTGGGTCCAAAAGTATTGTAGTCTTTTTGAATGGTGGAAGTTTGAATGATTGGAACATTCAACAGTGAGGTAAAGAGTCTAAACTCTGTAGCGACACTGACCCTTACTGCAACTGCCACTTGACATAACGTCCTAGGTCTAGCTAGCTCCAAGAGGCCGAGGACTTTGATTGGTTCCTATTATCCAGGAGAGCTGAATACCAGGACAACACTAGATAATAACAGAGTCACTGTCTCTTGGATCACAAAATATGACCTTTTTTCAATAGATATACGGTCTCTCGAAATGCAAAAATGTGAACCATTTTCAATCCACCTCAAGAGCAGTGACATGAGTTTTTGCCAACAACAATGTCAATGAACAAGAACTGGACATGTTGCTATGGTACAAGCGAATATAAACCAATCAATGCCCTGGTTTCTTGAAGCTAGATAACAAGTGGCAGTTGCGGTATGCGTCCTGAACTGTCATTTTAATTACAGTTAAGTTTAGTGTCTATTCGATTCATTTGTTTTATTCATCCATTTGTTCATCCATTCATTTTCACTTGAGCCCATCCATCTGGTTGTATTCATATTAATATTAATATCTAGGCTTATAGGCCTATTTATTGATATTTCAGAGTTTATATCTGGTTTTATTTATTTTGGTTCGATTCATCACTGTGTAGTACAAGAGTGAGCGTTAACAACGAGGTTGTAGATCGTACCTGAGCTTCTGCATATTGCATGTGACCCCGGACCTACGGTAGATACCGTCCACTATGCCGTCAGACTCAATGAAGTCTGCACAGCATTTTAACACCATCGGTACTGTCATACGATAGCACGGTTATCAGCATATGGAAACAGTGGTTTTGGGGACTTGTAAATTAGTGGATTAGTATTATAATCAGTAGCTAACTTCAACTGGTGGAATAATTGATGATTATGAATATGAATTGTGAAATAATTGATGATTATTATCAAGAAGATGGGCCTTTTCGGTTCACTTGGAAAGAACACCGGATCTGCATTTTTACGAGACGTAAAATTGCAGATACGATGTTCTTTCCAAGTGGGCCGAATCAATTATTTCACCATTCATATTCATAATCATCAATTATTCCACCAGTTGAAGTTAGCTACTGATTATAATACTAATCTACTAATTTACAAGTCCCCGAAACCACTGTTTCCATATACTGATAACCGTGCTATCGTGTGACAGTACCGATGGTGTTAAAATGCTGTGCAGACTTCATTGAGTCTGACGGCATAGTGGACGGTATCTACCGTAGGTCCGGGGTCACTTGCAATATACAGAAGCTCAGGTACGATCTACAACCTCGTTGTTAACGCTCACTCTTGTACTACACAGTGATGAATCGAACCAAAATAAATAAAACCAGATATAAACTCTGAACCAACCAGATGGATGGGCTCAAGTGAAAATGAATGGATAAATGAAACAAATGAATCAAATGAACACTAAACTTAACTGTAATTAAAATGACAGTTCAGGACGCATACCGCAACTGCCACTTGTTATCTAGCTTCAAGAAACCAGGGCATTGATTGGTTTATATTCGCTTGTACCATAGCAACATGTCCAGTTCTTGTTCATTGACATTGTTGTTGGCAAAAACTCATGTCACTGCTCTTGAGGTGGATTGAAAATGGTTCACATTTTTGCATTTCGAGAGACCGTATATCTATTGAAAAAAGGTCATATTTTGTGATCCAAGAGACAGTGACTCTGTTATTATCTAGTGTTGTCCTGGTATTCAGCTCTCCTGGATAATAGGAACCAATCAAAGTCCTCGGCCTCTTGGAGCTAGCTAGACCTAGGACGTTATGTCAAGTGGCAGTTGCAGTAAGGGTCAGTGTCGCTACAGAGTTTAGACTCTTTACCTCACTGTTGAATGTTCCAATCATTCAAACTTCCACCATTCAAAAAGACTACAATACTTTTGGACCCAACGCATTTTGTAATTAAGATAGGCCCACACTGTAACCTATTTGGTAAAGCTAGCTTTCCATACAAACAATGACTGCGAAACTTTGCGTGACGTATTCGCATGGCTGTTTCCATGATGTGCGAAATAATTTAGCAGTTCTAGTGCATTCTAGTGATTTCATTTTGAACTGAGAAGCACTCGATGTGCCGTGAACGGAAGTGGACACTAGCGATTGCGCAATAGCGATTTGGAAGCGATTTTTGATTTTTTAGCGAGAAAGTAGTGTTTGGCCCACTTCGTCTTGGCCACCATGTTTCGAAATTCCAACATGGGCTCCTAGTGGTTTCCGGGCCTGTGATTGGCTATCGGCTGATCGTTTCCGTTTCGTTTCGCTTCGCTTCGCAAACATGTTTATGGAAAGGCAGATCAAGTTTCTGGTTAGCACATTTTTGGCCTTGGTGAGCTTCATTTTTTGATTCCAACCATATGCTCCTACATGTTGAATAGTTTTTTCAGTGAATTTCTCACTTCAATAATTTCTTCTGTCCGGTTCACTGAAAAACATACCAGA
Source organism: Brachyptera risi (assembly GCA_964007535.1). Lineage (NCBI taxonomy): Eukaryota > Metazoa > Arthropoda > Insecta > Plecoptera > Taeniopterygidae > Brachyptera > Brachyptera risi. The sequence goes on from OZ023339.1 coordinate 243,151, forward strand.
AAGGTTCCTCTGTATTGGAAAAATATCCCCCAAAAATTTGGATTGAAGTACCTTGATACGACCCTGGGCGCAGATAAAAGTATTTCAGTTCCCAATAGTCCAGACCAATAAATGAATATTCAAATACGACGTGGCAACGTCTGAACTCCAGCTGCTATGTTCCCTCAGGAATGCGTTTGACGAGGACCACGTTCCCGCCCTCTACGAGGACGAAGCGATCCTCAACGACATCCACTCTGTTGCATCGCTCCTTAAGATGTATTTCCGCGAGCTGCCCAACCCTCTGTGCACGTACCAGCTGCACCACACGTTCGTGGGGGCGGTGGGGGCGACGCAGGACCAGAAGCTGGTCAGGATGAGGGAGGCGGTGGCCACGCTGCCGCCCCCCGCACTACAGGTGGGTGCGACGACGCGGGGAGGATTAGAACTTCTTGATTGAATTTGTTTTAGTCGGCGTAGATTCGAGTGATCATCGTTAAAAGATGTGGGAATTTATCTTGATGAAATAGATCATCAAATCTAAATATCACTCAAGGATGTAAATTCTTTATATTCTCTGTGTTTCATGGTACTTCGAATCATTTGACATCCTATTCCACTATTTTTCTATAGGTCTATAGCAATGAACCTGCTTATAACATTATGGGCCCATCACTAATACATTTTGTCCATTTTGTATAAAACTTCACATGAGAAGTGATCATTGCCCAAGAGACTCACTTCAAAGTGGAAGATATCAACATTCGTGTGTTTATACTGAGAGACTTTTATCTACGGCGAAAAATTGTGGTTACAGACAGCGCAGTCCTGGTATTGAAGTTCATTTGTTATGAACAATCAAAATGGTGTGGTGAGATCGCCCTTGTGATGCCCCGTCCGAACGATCCTATCTTTCATTCATAGCCTTAATTGGGTAACAATGATTTTGTATCAAGTTTTGATGTTATTAAAGAAATATGTATATATATACTTCCACTGTGAATGTATTTTCCGGAGTATTCGGCCACATTAAGTTATTTCATGGAAAATTGCATGATTTCCAAGATATCGAGCTGGATCGTATGAAATATTATTTTGTGTTCGAACATGAAAATAACTGGAGAAACCAAATGTCAAGTAGAAAAGAATCGTTACCTCGTTCCTTGAACATCTGTAAATGATAAGTGTTAGTCTGACAACTTCCTGCCTCAGACTGAAAAGTCCGATAGAATGTGGAGGCCTGATTTTTGTTGATAATCCCGTTGTTGTTGAACTAGAGTTGGCAGTTCCTGTTCTCAGTAGTTTGCCACAAAATGCTGTATTATTTCACATAAATACAGGCCATCAAACATGAAAATCGATCCTATATTTCTTCAACTCCAATCATAGGATCTGTGTTTTTTCCATTTCTTCTTCTTCTCTTTTGTTTTCTCTCTGATTCTGAAATCAAAGTCAAATTAATGTCTTTCATGATCCTGGATGTGTAAGGTTCACTGAGACGTGTGTCCAAGTGAAACCGAAACTGGAAATTTGACTCTCAATCACTGAAAGTAGGATCCAAATCAAACTTTTTATTCTCCATTGATGAGAATGGATCAATAGTACCAGTAGTGGTAGTTGTGTTTATTCCTTCGACACTCTTTCGAGGAAATCGCCACACAATTCACATATTTTACAATATAACTTATAAATAGCATCACAATTGAGTATGGCAGTAAGCCATCATTAATGACTCATCAACGAATTGGTAATTATAGTATATCAAACGAATAATACAATAAATAATAATACACAGAAAAATTTCACGATGAATCGATTGAATTTGAACTCTTCTGATAACTCCTAATACAATAGTAACACTCTGATGCAGATGTAGATAGCTGGATAATATAGATAATCAGTCGAATAACAAGAAAGAAGAGATGACCGAATATGTCATGAATAGCGTCTCTATCCGTCTCTGTCGGCCTCCAGGACGCTCCAGTACCTGGCCCGCGTGGCGGAGCGAGGTCACATGACCGGCATTCTATTTACATACAAACTCGGCCCATGTTGGCCGCGAGCAGTTTCTGAGCATCCCCTCGAAGATGTCCGGTGGCAATCCCCACCCGGCCAACACTCTTTTACAATTCTATTTTATTTACATACAAACTCGGCCCATGTTGGCCGCGAGTAGTTTCTGAGCATCCCCTCGAAGATGTCCGGTGGCAATCCCCACCCAACACTCTTCAACAATTCTATTTTATTTACATACAAACTCGGCCCATGTTGGCCGCGAGTAGTTTCTGAGCATCCCCTCGAAGATGTCCGGTGGCAATCCTCACCCAACACTCTTCAACAATTCTATTTTATTTACATACAAACTCGGCCCATGTTGGCCGCGAGTAGTTTCTGAGCATCCCCTCGAAGATGTCCGGTGGCAATCCTCACCCAACACTCTTCAACAATTCTATTTTATTTACATACAAACTCGGCCCATGTTGGCCGCGAGCAGTTTCTGAGCATCCCCTCGAAGATGTCCGGTGGCAATCCCCACCCAACACTCTTCAACAATTCTATTTTATTTACATACAAACTCGGCCCATGTTGGCCGCGAGTAGTTTCTGAGCATCCCCTCGAAGATGTCCGGTGGCAATCCCCACCCAACACTCTTCAACAATTCTATTTTATTTACATACAAACTCGGCCCATGTTGGCCGCGAGTAGTTTCTGAGCATCCCCTCGAAGATGTCCGGTGGCAATCCCCACCCAACACTCTTCAACAATTCTATTTTATTTACATACAGACTCGGCCCATGTTGGCCGCGAGTAGTTTCTGAGCATCCCCTCGAAGATGTCCGGTGGCAATCCCCACCCAACACTCTTCAACAATTCTATTTTATTTACATACAAACTCGGCCCATGTTGGCCGCGAGTAGTTTCTGAGCATCCCCTCGAAGATGTCCGGTGGCAATCCCCACCCAACACTCTTCAACAATTCTATTTTATTTACATACAGACTCGGCCCATGTTGGCCGCGAGTAGTTTCTGAGCATCCCCTCGAAGATGTCCGGTGGCAATCCCCACCCAACACTCTTCAACAATTCTATTTTATTTACATACAGACTCGGCCCATGTTGGCCGCGAGTAGTTTCTGAGCATCTCCTCGAAGATGTCCGGTGGCAATCCCCACCCAACACTCTTCAACAATTCTATTTTATTTACATACAAACTCGGCCCATGTTGGCCGCGAGTAGTTTCTGAGCATCCCCTCGAAGATGTCCGGTGGCAATCCCCACCCAACACTCTTCAACAATTCTATTTTATTTACATACAAACTCGGCCCATGTTGGCCGCGAGCAGTTTCTGAGCATCCCCTCGAAGATGTCCGGTGGCAATCCCCACCCGACACTCTTCAACAATTCTATTTTATTTACATACAAACTCGGCCCATGTTGGTCGCGAGCAGTTTCTGAGCATCCCCTCGAAGATGTCCGGTGGCAATCCCCACCCAACACTCTTCAACAATTCTATTTTATTTACATACAAACTCGGCCCATGTTGGCCGCGAGTAGTTTCTGAGCATCCCCTCGAAGATGTCCGGTGGCAATCCCCACCCAACACTCTTCAACAATTCTATTTTATTTACATACAAACTCGGCCCATGTTGGCCGCGAGTAGTTTCTGAGCATCTCCTCGAAGATGTCCGGTGGCAATCCCCACCCAACACTCTTCAACAATTCTATTTTATTTACATACAAACTCGGCCCATGTTGGCCGCGAGTAGTTTCTGAGCATCCCCTCGAAGATGTCCGGTGGCAATCCCCACCCAACACTCTTCAACAATTCTATTTTATTTACATACAGACTCGGCCCATGTTGGTCGCGAGTAGTTTCTGAGCATCCCCTCGAAGATGTCCGGTGGCAATCCCCACCCAACACTCTTCGACAATTCTATTTTATTTACATACAAACTCGGCCCATGTTGGCCGCGAGTAGTTTCTGAGCATCCCCTCGAAGATGTCCGGTGGCAATCCTCACCCAACACTCTTCAACAATTCTATTTTATTTACATACAAACTCGGCCCATGTTGGCCGCGAGCAGTTTCTGAGCATCCCCTCGAAGATGTCCGGTGGCAATCCCCACCCGGCCAACACTCTTCAACAATTCTATTTTATTTACATACAAACTCGGCCCATGTTGGTCGCGAGCAGTTTCTGAGCATCCCCTCGAAGATGTCCGGTGGCAATCCCCACCCAACACTCTTCAACAATTCTATTTTATTTACATACAAACTCGGCCCATGTTGGTCGCGAGTAGTTTCTGAGCATCCCCTCGAAGATGTCCGGTGGCAATCCCCACCCAACACTCTTCAACAATTCTATTTTATTTACATACAAACTCGGCCCATGTTGGCCGCGAGTAGTTTCTGAGCATCTCCTCGAAGATGTCCGGTGGCAATCCCCACCCAACACTCTTCAACAATTCTATTTTATTTACATACAAACTGGGCCCATGTTGGCCGCGAGTAGTTTCTGAGCATCCCCTCGAAGATGTCCGGTGGCAATCCCCACCCAACACTCTTCAACAATTCTATTTTATTTACATACAAACTCGCATTGCTGCGTAAAATTGGTCGGGTTTTTATGAGTCGCCCCACTGAATGTTGGTAAAGACCACGTAATCATTTCTTTAATGGGAAATAGGTGGTGAGTTAACTTGAGATTCTAAACTCTGTAAAATCAATATCACATCCCTTTCTTCCTTCTGTATTCCTCCTTGCAATCGTATAAACAATTCAGTTCTTTTACCAATAGTATTGAGACCTTTCTTTGCCAATTCGTCTCTCAATTCACTGACTTTCAGTGCCGTTATTGTCTACATTTCAATTTAGAAGAGATTATGAATTACCTTGAATATATCCTAATCAAAATTATAATCATTCAAATGTTACCTCAGATGTTGCGGGGCGCCAATAGATTTGTTTTTCACAAGAGAAAAAAACACTTTTGCTCCGGCTAACTCACGGCGAATTATAAACTGGGTTCTTCAGCCGCTTGATTAATTGGGCGCCATTGAAACAAATGTGGAAGATTACAAATCAAACACTAATATTCATTTAGATTCAACATTCAAAAGAAGACTAAAATTCAATGGGACAAGAACACAAATCAACTAGTGACATGAACTTTATTTTATCAACTGCCAAAACCTTCTCTTCCTACAACAATATAATCCTTTTCTTTTGTTTTTGTTTACGAAAATGAAATGATTCCCTGCCATCTGAAATGCTCATCCAAGTCAATATATTGGGACAACTCCTTTGAACTGTACTGTATACCATTCGGGTATTTCCGTCAACGTTCGGCTTTCAGACGTAACCGAAGCGATAGCTTGTGTCCAGATAGTAAAATCTCAACAATACAGAATAATATGGACAACGAAATGAGCACGTATTGCGACGAGAAGAAGTATAACACTGATACCCCCCCCCCCCCCCCACACACACACACACAAAAAAGAAATAAAAAATTACAGATTTGTTTTCAAAGTGATTTTTTGATTTCAACACACTTTACATTGAGTTTACATTAGAACTTTACATAAGTTCCAATTCGATTGGTATTTTTGCCTGACCTGTATGCTCGATTATTTGATGTTCTCACAACAAGCTATGGGAGTATCCAATTGGGCCCATCATTCTCCACTCTGTGTGTGATCTCCATTTCCTCTGCAGCTGTTATATAATTATATTACTAGGAAAACGCGGGATGCGCGTTGTGAGATGAGCTTGGGGTATGGAAATGTAGAATAAAAAATAACTCAAGTCAGCTCAATTGACATCTACGGACCTTGGATTACTTCGAAGTTCAAATACCTTACCTGCAACTTGTTGATATTTATAGTGCTCCAACCTGGCGCATATACACTTTGCAAATCCAATTGATCCAAATATTCAATAAAATGTACACTTATATTGCGTTTTCTTTGTTATTTCTCATCCGATTGTTGCAAAAATCTCTGAAAAGCTGTAAAATAGTATTTTTCATATCCAGTGATAATTTGAGAGCTTTGGAAAAATTCTTGTTTTTCAAGTATCTTTCCTGCGGGTTATTCTCATGAGCATTTTTCAAACTTTACGATTTTATTCCGGAAAATCCTTCTGACCGATTTTTCTGAATAACAATCCCAGCCTATTCTGGTTTGACAGAAATATGTAGAAAAAGTTCCAATTCGATATTTTTTCCTGACCTGTATGCCGCGCACAAAATTACAAAAGAAAAGAGTAAAAAAAAGAAAAAACACAAAAACCAAGCCTATTTTTTCCCGTATGTGAAACGGAATCTTCGCTACGCTCATCTAATTATAATTGGACTTGACTTATTTCTCTGTGGTACAGTAGGTAACATAGAATCACAAACATTACAATTGACATCAGAGAAATATATATGTATGCAGATGACACTGTTTTGCTCTCTTCTCACCAGAATTTCAAAATAGCCGAGTCATGTTCACGAGAAGATTTCAATCATTGACTCATGACCATGACCTCGTGACTGATGCCAGTGAGACCAGATTATTCCAGATATTCGCTCTCTTTTTAATAGAGACAGAAATATTACTATTGATACGATCTATCATTCTCTTCACTGTTCGCATGGCTTGAGTGACTTGGTCATTGTTCAAATCGCGTTTATTTGGGTCCAACAATTGACAGCCATTTCACATGGGAGCCTCATATGAATATACTGTGTAATAAACTTCGATCTTGTCCATTCAAATTATACGTACTCATTCTACCTTCTCAATTGCTGCGCACTGTTTGTCTGTCATTGGCTGCGCACTGTTTATCCAGCATTGGCTGCGCACCGTTCATCTAGCATTGGCTGCGCACCGTTCATCTAGCATTGGCTGCGCACCGTTCATCTAGCATTGGCTGCGCACTGTCCATCTAGCATTGGCTGCGCACCGTTCAACCAGCATCGGCTGCGCACTGTTTATCTTGACTGCGCACCGTTTATCTAGCATTGGCTGCGCACCGTTCATCTAGCATTGGCTGCGCACTGTTCATCTAGCATTGACTGCGCACTGTTTGTCCAGCATTGGCTGCGCACTGTTTATCTAGCATTGGCTGCGCACCGTTCATCCCGCATTGGCTGCGCACTGTTCATCTAGCATTGGCTGCACACTGTTCATCTAGCATTGGCTGCACACTGTTTATCCAGCATTGGCTGCGCACTGTTCATCTAGCATTGGCTGCGCACTTTTCATCTAGCATTGGCTGCGCACCGTTCATCTAGCATTGGCTGCACACTGTTCATCTAGCATTGGCTGCCCACCGTTCATCTAGCATTGGCTGCTCACTGTTTATCTGGCATTGGCTGCGCACTGTTCATCTGGCATTGGCTGCGCACTGTTCATCTGGCATTTGCTGCGCACCGTTCATCTAGCATTGGCTGCGCACTGTTTATCTAGCATCGGCTGCGTACTGTTTATCTGGCATTGGCTGCGCACTGTTCATCTGGCATTGGCTGCGCAATGTTCATCTGGCATTGGCTGCGCACCGTTCATCTAGCATTGGCTGCGCACTGTTTATCTAGCATCGGCTGCGTACTGTTTATCTAGCATTGGCTGCGCACTGTTTATCTAGCATTGGCTGCGCACTGTTTATCCAGCATTGGCTGTGCACTGTCCATCTAGCATCGGCTGCGCACTGTTTATCCAGCATTGGCTGCGCACTGTTCATCTAGCATTGGCTGCACACTGTTCATCTAGCATTGGCTGCGCACCGTTCATCTAGCATTGGCTGCGCACTGTTCATCTAGCATTGGCTGCACACTGTTCATCTAGCATTGGCTGCACACTGTTTATCCAGCATTGGCTGCGCACTGTTCATCTAGCATTGGCTGCGCACTTTTCATCTAGCATTGGCTGCGCACCGTTCATCTAGCATTGGCTGCACACTGTTCATCTAGCATTGGCTGCCCACCGTTCATCTAGCATTGGCTGCTCACTGTTCATCTAGCATTGGCTGCGCACTGTTCATCTAGCATTGGCTGCGCACTGTTCATCTAGCATTGTCTGCGCACTGTTCATCCAGCATCGGCTGCGCACTGTTCATCTGGCATTGGCTGCGCACTGTTCATCTAGCATTGGCTGCGCACATGGTCATGGTCACGCGCGTGAATAGAGGGTCAGGGGGGTCGGGAGGTAAGGATGTGGCGGTAGGGGGAGGGGGGTAGTACAAGCGGCGCGTGAATAGAGGGTCAGGGGGGTCGGGAGGTAAGGATGTGGTGGGAGGGGGAGGGGGGTAGTACAAGCGGCGCGTGAATAGAGGGTCAGGGGGGTCGGGAGGTAAGGATGTGGTGGGAGGGGTAGGGGGGTAGTACAAGCGGCGCGTGAATAGAGGGTCAGGGGGGTCGGGAGGTAAGGATGTGGGGGGAGGGGGAGGGGGGTAGTAAAAGCGGCGTGTGAATAGAGGGTCAGGGGGGTCGGGAGGTAAGGATGTGTGGGGTGGGGGGGAGGGGGGTAGTAAAAGCGGCGCGTGAATAGAGGGTCAGGGGGGTCGGGAGATAGGGATGTGTGGGGTGGGGGGGAGGGGGGTAGTACAAGCGGCGCGTGGATAGAGGGTCAGGGGGGTCGGGAGGTAAGGATGTGAGGGGAGGGGGGTAGAACAAGCGGCGTGTGTACAGAGGGTCAGGGGGGTCGGGAGATAGTGATGTGGTGGTAGGGGGAGGGGGGTAGTAAAAGCGGCGCGTGAATAGAGGGTCAGGGGGGTCGGGAGGTAAGGATGTGGGGGTAGGGGGGAGGGGGGTAGTAAAAGCGGCGTGTGAATAGAGGGTCAGGGGGGTCGGGAGGTAAGGATGTGTGGGTAGGGGGGAGGGGGGTGGTACAAGCGGCGCGTGAATAGAGGGTCAGGGGGGTCGGGTGGTAAGGATGTGTTGGTAGGGGGGAGGGGGGTAGTACAAGCGGCCTGTGAATAGAGGGTCAGGGGGGTCGGGTGGTAAGGATGTGGCGGTAGGGGTAGGGGGGTAGTACAAGCGGCGCGTGAATAGAGGGTCAGGGGGGTCGGGCGGTAAGGATGTGGTGGTAGGGGGGAGGGGGGTAGTACAAGCGGCGTGTGAATAGAGGGTCAGGGGGGTCGGGAGGTAGGGATGTGGTGGTAGGGGGAGGGGGGTAGTACAAGCGGCGCGTGAATAGAGGGTCAGGGGGGTCGGGAGATAGTGATGTGGTGGTAGGGGGAGGGGGGTAGTACAAGCGGCGCGTGAATAGAGGGTCAGGGGGGTCGGGCGGTAAGGATGTGGTGGTAGGGGGGAGGGGGGTAGTACAAGCGGCGTGTGAATAGAGGGTCAGGGGGGTCGGGAGATAGTGATGTGGTGGTAGGGGGAGGGGGGTAGTACAAGCGGCGTGTGAATAGAGGGTCAGGGGGTCGGGAGGTAGGGATGTGGTGGTAGGGGGAGGGGGGTAGTACAAGCGGCGTGTGAATAGAGGGTCAGGGGGGTCGGGAGGTAGGGATGTGGTGGTAGGGGGAGGGGGGTAGTACAAGCGGCGTGTGAATAGAGGGTCAGGGGGGTCGGGAGATAGTGATGTGGTGGTAGGGGGAGGGGGGTAGTACAAGCGGCGCGTGAATAGAGGGTCAGGGGGGTCGGGCGGTAAGGATGTGGTGGTAGGGGGGAGGGGGGTAGTACAAGCGGCGTGTGAATAGAGGGTCAGGGGGGTCGGGAGGTAAGGATGTGGTGGTAGGGGGTAGGGGGTAGTAAAAGCGGCGCGTGAATAGAGGGTCAGGGGGGTCGGGAGGTAAGGATGTGGGGGTAGGGGGGAGGGGGGTAGTACAAGCGGCGTGTGAATAGAGGGTCAGGGGGGTCGGGAGATAGTGATGTGGTGGTAGGGGGAGGGGGGTAGTACAAGCGGCGCGTGAATAGAGGGTCAGGGGGGTCGGGAGATAGTGATGTTGTGGTAGGGGGAGGGGGGTAGTACAAGCGGCGCGTGAATAGAGGGTCAGGGGGTCGGGAGGTAAGGATGTGGGGGTAGGGGGTAGGGGGTAGTAAAAGCGGCGCGTGAATAGAGGGTCAGGGGGGTCGGGAGGTAAGGATGTGGGGGTAGGGGGGAGGGGGGTAGTACAAGCGGCGTGTGAATAGAGGGTCAGGGGGGTCGGGAGGTAAGGATGTGGGGGTAGGGGGTAGGGGGTAGAACAAGCGGCGTGTGTACAGAGGGTCAGGGGGGTCGGGAGATAGTGATGTGGCGGTAGGGGTAGGGGGGTAGTACAAGCGGCGCGTGAATAGAGGGTCAGGGGGGTCGGGAGGTAAGGATGTCGGGGTAGGGGTAGGGGGGTAGTACAAGCGGCGCGTGAATAGAGGGTCAGGGGGGTCGGGAGGTAAGGATGTGGGGGCAGGGGGTAGGTGGTAGGGGGTAGTACAAGCGGCGTGTGAATAGAGGGTCAGGGGGGTCGGGAGATAGTGATGTGGCGGTAGGGGGAGGGGGGTAGTACAAGCGGCGCGTGAATAGAGGGTCAGGGGGGTCGGGTGGTAAGGATGTGTATGGTGGGGGGGGAGGGGGGTAGTAAAAGCGGCGCGTGTATAGAGGGTCAGGGGGGTCGGGAGGTAAGGATGTGGGGGTAGGGGGGAGGGGGGTAGTACAAGCGGCGCGTGAATAGAGGGTCAGGGGGTCGGGAGGTAAGGATGTGTATGGTGGGGGGGGAGGGGGGTAGTAAAAGCGGCGCGTGTATAGAGGGTCAGGGGGGTCGGGAGGTAAGGATGTTGTGGTAGGGGGGAGGGGGGTAGTACCAGCGGCGCGTGAATAGAGGGTCAGGGGGTCGGGAGGTAAGGATGTGTATGGTGGGGGGGGAGGGGGGTAGTACCAGCGGCGCGTGAATAGAGGGTCAGGGGGGTCGGGAGGTAAGGATGTGTATGGTGGGGGGGGAGGGGGGTAGTAAAAGCGGCGCGTGTATAGAGGGTCAGGGGGGTCGGGAGGTAAGGATGTGGGGGTAGGGGAGGGGGGTAGTACAAGCGGCGCGTGAATAGAGGGTCAGGGGGGTCGGGTGGTAAGGATGTGTATGGTGGGGGGGGAGGGGGGTAGTAAAAGCGGCGCGTGTATAGAGGGTCAGGGGGGTCGGGAGGTAAGGATGTGGTGGTAGGGGGGAGGGGGGTAGTACCAGCGGCGCGTGAATAGAGGGTCAGGGGGGTCGGGAGATAGTGATGTGGCGGTAGGGGGAGGGGGGTAGTACAAGCGGCGCGTGAATAGAGGGTCAGGGGGGTCGGGTGGTAAGGATGTGTATGGTGGGGGGGTAGGGGGGTAGTACAAGCGGCGTGTGAATAGATGGTCAGGGGGGTCGGGAGATAATGATGTGGGGGTAGGGGAGGGGGGTAGTACAAGCGGCGTGTGAATAGATGGTCAGGGGGGTCGGGTGGTAAGGATGTGGGGGTAGGGGAGGGGGGTAGTACAAGCGGCGTGTGAATAGATGGTCAGGGGGGTCGGGTGGTAAGGATGTGGGGGTAGGGGAGGGGGGTAGTACAAGCGGCGCGTGAATAGATGGTCAGGGGGGTCGGGTGGTAAGGATGTGTATGGTGGGGGGGAGGGGGGTATTACAAGCGGCGCGTGAATAGAGGGTCAGGGGGGTCGGGTGTCCCCCAGCAGAGCCCCACTAGAAATGTTTGAGAATATTCACTCTTTCACAGTGATCTTCACGATCCACAAGTCTTGGTTCTTTTGGAGTCTACTAATTGAATCATCCTGGACATGTCGCGGAGTTGTTTCTGCGATTTATCCCAGTAGAGCTCTGCAGGGAATTTTTCAAATTATTGTCATTTTTCAAGTGATTTTTGTGATCTGGAACAGTATTGGAACCTTATAACTGAATCACTGTCTAAAAGAAAGAAAAAAGTGGAATGTATTAGTGTATTAGTGTTTACTGATTTTATAGTGATTCAATTCATATTATTAAGTAAGTAGCAATATTTTATTGTGTGTTCATTCGTAAGTCACAATTGTATATTTTTCCGAAGAGGGATACATTATTGGTGGGAAGCGCCCCACCGTGGACCCCCTAGCGACGTCTCTGCATGTATATAAATATGAAGAGATAAAATGTATGAGTTCTTGGCAAGATTGAACATTATCGTTCAAAGTGCGTGGTCGAATTCCTGTCTTGACCCTCTCATTCCTTAATGACAGTCATCAAAGTATTGTATGTATCACTCTCAGTAGAAATACATTGTTAATAAATTAAAATACGATCAACTGATCCTTGAATATCCGTCATTTCGAACTATCATCTTCATTTGTAATAATCCATCTAATCAATAAAGACGCTCTTTTGACTTCCATTCAGTGGGTGCTGCCTCCTGTACGATGCGGTCGAGTAGTAAACTACTAGTACTATGAAGTAAGTCATCGGCTGTTGACACTTCATTTTGACAGCCAATTAATTTCTACAATAATTACTGTGAACATTGCGATAGAAATACTTACACCCATTCTAATGCATACTTTGAAATCGTGACTCGGAACCATGAGTTTCAGTTCGGTGGAAGTGTACGCTAAAGAGTATTTTCACACGTTAAATCCGATTGCTCAGCGAATCAGTTCCGACGTCGCTTCAACAAGGGATGCCTATGAAGACTTGTGGATCACATTAAGTTATAAAGATCAAAGACAAGTTCTCGATGAGACAATAATTCATCCTGAAGCTGTACTTAAGTATTCCTTCTTCCCGAAAAATGAACCCGAAGTCGAGTATTTTCCCCGATTACGAATCCAAACGGGTGAGAAGTACATCATTGAAGAGGAAGGGGGGAAAGGAAAAGTAAGTTAACACAACAGTGAACAGTAGGCCTAGACCTGGAGGTGGGCCTATTCTCACTCCCGAAAGTATATTTGATAGATCTCCTGTCGATAGTCGTGGACAGATTAGTCCGTAGGTTCAAGTGCATGTAGGCCTAAGAGCGGTACGCGAGTGGCTTGGGCCCATCGGATGACTTGAATGCTTGGGCCAGTGCCTTGGTCACCGATCACGCTGTCGGTATTGCCATTGCTCAGCTAGCACTGACAGATGCGGAAAATCGCCCGTTTCCATATTCTATCAGCTTCCTTGATCGTATTCCTTTGATAATACGGTAATATGGAAGTGTTCATTACCACATTAATTGCGCGAATTACTTGACAATTGCCAAGTAAAACAGACTAAAACGTACTAAATCAAACTTGAACTTATTAAAAACGCGTAAGCAGACTAAAACTTACTTGAACCTACGTAAACCTACCTAAGTACGTAAAACTTGCCACCGCGCATTTATGTGCAACTGCAAGAGTTAATAATAATAATAATAATAAAAAAAAAAAAAAAACTACTAAAACAGAGTAAACAGACTAAAACTAACTAAAAACGATTAGAAACATGATGTAGGCCCTAATAATGCGTAGGAATAATTTCAGACTAAAAAGTAGTAAAACATGTAGGCCTAGGCCTAGGGCCTACCGTAGGCCTACTTGAAAAGACTAAAAAGACTACATGACTCACTATAACATCACACAAACGAGTAAAAACATGTAAAAATATGTATGCCTAGAAATAATTTCGGACCAAAATTTAATAAAACATACTTAAACAGACTAAAACGTAGGCCTACTAAACCAAACCTGAACTTATTAAAAAAAAATTGATTCGTCCCAGATTAGACACTTGAAATAACGTCCCAGGCCTGGCTAGCTCCAAGAGGCTAGGACTTTGATTGAATATTATTTACGAGGAGAGCCACGTACCTTAGCAACATGCCCAGTATCTGTTTATTTCCATTGTTGTTAGCACAAAATCCTAGCACTACTTATGAAGTGGGCTGAAAATAGTCATATTTCTGTGTTCCAAGAGACTGTGACTCTGTTATCAACTCATAATGTCATGGTATTCAGCTCTCCTAGAGCACATTATCCTGGTTCTTGGCCGCCCCCTGTAGCTCGGTCAGCTGAGGCAACGCTTCACAAACTGGACTGTGGATTCGAGTCCCGCATCTAGGCATGCGTTTTTGTAAACGTCCTTTCTTTTATCATCACATCATAGTTTTCCTAATCACCCGCTCATTCGTACGTGTCCCTGTATAACCTAGCTGTTGGTAAGGTTGTTGAGCAAACAAGTAACAGTGCTCAGTGTTCTAAAGCTGTGTTCTGCCATGACAGGGGTACCGGTGGCGGGACGAGCACTCTGCCCCGTTCTCGTACATGACACGCAGTCAGCTGAACCTGAGCGTGTTCAACAGCGACAGGCCTGCCAACAGCCCCAAGTCCAAGCCCGCGCCCGGGCCAGTCAAGCACACTGAAGGTAAAACCGTCGTATGCTATTCATTATATCGTGTTCTGTCGTCGACTCATTCCTTATCACGAATCTCACGTCTGCAAGTAATTGGATGAGCGTATGCCAAGTCTCCATCCCACTCCTAAAGGGTTTTGTCTGTGTGTTTTTTGTTTGTCTGTAAGCACTCCACACGTCGCAGGGTTTGACTGATCGACGTGAAACCTTTTTGTACGTACGCAAACTCATCCAACTAAGAACTGCATAGTTTTTGGGATGAAATTTTAGAGAAATATCATCTCAAAATTTCTAAAAGCCCCATAAGATTAGGCTGGGCAAGAAAATTCTATATATACTAGGCAAACGCAACATAGGCCTAGATGCGTTGTAAGATTAGCGTGATATCTGGTATATTGAGAGTCGTTAAAGCAGACCTACCTTTGCTACTTTATCGACTCTGGTATTCTACACACTTTGTCCTACATTTGCTACTTTATTGACTGGTGTTCTACACACCTTGACGCATATGAATAATACTTCATTGTTGGGCAAATATCGAATCTAGAAAGCAGTGAATCTCAGCAACCTAATTCTGTCATTATTTGTATGATATATATTTGATGAATAAAACCAGCTAGTTTAATTTTTTCGTCAAAACGGCTGGTTAGAATTGCATACAAAATGTGATGATGCGTCAAATCTATGCAGACCTATACATATTCAGAGAAAATGTCATCTCATTTGGAGAGATTTTATTTCTCAACATTTTCTGCCCAGCCTAACCTTATGGGGTTTTTAGAAACTTTGAAATGATATTTCTCAAAATCGGTCCAACCATTCATTCAAAAAACTATATAGGTCTCAGTTGGATGAGTTTCATGTCGATCCGTCAGACCCTGCGACGTGTGGAGTGCTTACAGACAAAACCCTATAGGAGTGGGATGGAGACTTGGCTACGCTCATCTAAAACGCTCTTCAAAAGATTAAAATTTTCCCTGAATGTGAACACAATGATGATCGGCTACGCATTATCTCAATTTTGTATGTAATTCGGATCAGCCGTTCTGAAGAAAGTCATTTAATAAATGTTTTTTATTCAACAAATAGACGGAAAATTATTCAGAACCATTGCTGTGTTTCACTGCTTTCTGGATTCGTTATTCACCGAATTATTCATGGGATTCAAGGTGTGTAGAGTTTTCAATCATACCGAAGTCCATCAAGTGGCACAGATAAAACTACTTCAACGACTATTATACCTCATTCAGATATCTCGCTCATCTTACAACGCATATGTTGCGTTTGCCTAGTTAAATGAGCGTATGCAAAGTCTCCATTCCACTCTTATAGAGTTTTCAATTATACCGAAGTCTATCAAGTGTCACAGATAAAACTACTTCAACGACTATTATACCTTATTCAGATATCTCGCTCATCTTACAACGCATATGTTGCGTTTGCCTACTTAAATGAGCGTATGCAAAGTCTCCATTCCACTCTCATAGGGCTTTGTGTGTGTTTTTCTTGTGTTTTTTTTTTTTGTAAGCACTCCACACGTCGCTGGGTTTGACTGATCGACATGAAACTTTTTTTGTACACGCAAACTCATCCAACTTGGAACTGTGTAGTTTTTGGAATGAATCAGTTGAATCAATTTTGAGAAATGTCATCTCAAAGTTTCTGAAAACCCCTGTAAGATATATAGCTGGGCAAGAAAATTTGATAAATAATATCTTCCCAAATGAAATGAAATATTCCCTGAATGGTACACATAAATGATACATGTTATCATCATTTTGTAAGCATTTCTAACCTGCTGTTCCAAAGAAAAAATAAACTACCGTAGTCAAACGCAGCATATGCCTTGTAAGATGAGCGAGATATCTGAATAAGGTATAGAAGTCGTTGAAGTAGTTCTTCCTTTGCTACTTTATAGTCTCTGGTATTCTACACACCTTGACGCATATATAAAACACTCATTTGTTTGGCAAATATCAAATCTAGAAAGCAGTGAATCTCGGCAACCTAATTCTGCTTTCATTTCCATAATATATTTGATGGATAAATACAGTCAATTCAATTGTTTTCTTCAAAACGGCTGGTTTGAATTGCATACAAAGTGGTGATAATGTGTATCATCCATGTATACATATTCCGAGAAAATTTTATTTCATTCGGAGAGATTTTATTTTTCAAATGTTCTTGCCCAGCCTAATCTTATGAGGGTCTTAGAAATTTTGTAATGATATTTCTCAAAACAGCCCAACTGATTCATTTCAAAAGCCATACAGTTTCAAGTTGGATGAGTTTGCGTGTACAAAAAAATGTTCATGTTGATGAGTCAAACCCTGCGACCTGTGGAGTACTTACAAACAAATGAACAAACAAAAAAAACACAGAGACAAAGCCCTCTATGAGAGTGGAATGGAGTCTTCGCTGTCGCTCATCTAACTAGGCAAACGCAACATATGCGTTGTAAGATGAGGGATATATCAGAATAAGTTATAAAAGTTATATACCTTATTCAGATATCTCGCTCATCTCACAACGCATGCTGCGTTTGGCTAGTGTTTATTGGATGAGCGTAGCGAAGTCTCCATTCCACTCTTATAGGGCTTTGTCTCTGTGTTTGTTTGTTTGTTTGTAAGCACTGCACAGGTCGCATGGTTTGACTGATCAACGAGACTTTTACAACTTTGAACTGTATAGTTTTGGGGATGAGTCGGTTGGATTGATCTTGAGAAATATCATGTCAAAGTTTCTAATTCCCCCTTAAGATAAGGCTGGGCAAGAAAAATTTGAAAAATGAAATCTCTCCGAATGTGTACACATGAATGATACACATAATCACCATTTTGTAAGCAATTCAAACCAGCCAAAACTGAACTATTCTTCACATTCCCCAAGTGTGTAGATTACCAGAGTCGATAGAGTAGCAAATGTAGGAATTCCAATGACTCTTATATTGTACCCTATTCAGATATATCTCGCTCATCTTACAACGCATATTTCGCGTTTGACTAGTTATTATTGTGTTCACATTCAGGGAAATTTTTTTTTTTTTTTTCGAGTACTTTCATTTTTCAAATTTGATTGCCCAGCCTAATCTTATGAGGTTTTTAGACATTTTGAGATGTTATTTCTCGAAATTGGTCCGACCGATTCATCCCAAAAACTATACAGTTCTGAGTTGGATGAGTTTGCGTGAACAAAAAAGTTTCATGTTGATCAGTCAAACCCTGCAACCTGTGGAGTGCTTACAAACAAACACACAGACAAATCTCTATAAGAGTGGGATGGAGACTTTGCATACGCTCATCTAATCAGCTGTTTTTATTCGTCAAATATATAGAAATAATCTAGCAAAATTAAGTTGCCCAGACTCACTGCTATCTAGATTCGATATTTGCCCAGCAATGAAGTACTTTTTAATTGTGTCAAGGTCTGTAGAATACCAGAGTCGATAATGTAGCAAGGACAGAACTTCTTTAACTACTTTTGTACCTTATTCAGATATCTCGCTCATCCTACAATGCGTAGGCCTATGCTGCGTTTGCCTAGTAGCAGAACCACACTCGACCGTCATTCAGGAGGCCGGGGTTTGATTCCCGCCATGGTCGACCATCCTGACAGGGGTGCATCGTGGTTTCCCTCTGTCGTTCAGGTTGATACCGGGATGGTTCCTTAACAACAGGCCACGACCGACTCCTCCCCACTATAACCTTTCAAATCATCATCCCAACATCTCATATATCATTCACCAGCGCCAATGCACCAGCTTCCTGCTTCAGACTGAGCAGTCCGAGAGAATCCCGTAGTCGTTGATCTAGAGTCGACACTTCCTATCTCTAGTAGTTTGATACAAAATGTTCTTTTTCATTGGATTCAATGATAACTAAGATCTATTGGCGTCGGATGAATGATTAGTGAGATGAAGTAATGGGAAGGAAGCGGTCGTGGCCCATATTGTGGGAACCATGCCCACATCAGCTCAGACTACAAAGGAAAACAACGAATAACCCGTGTATAGACGGACGGTGGCGGGGATCGAACCAGGTCCGATATGCCCCTCACCTGCCGGATCACATGAAGCGAGCGCGTTAACCACTGCGCTGCATGATAACCCGTGTATAGACGGACAGTGGCGGGGATCGAACCAGGTCCGATATGCCCCTCACCTGCCGGATCACATGAAGCGAGTGTGTTAACCACTGCGCTGCATGATAACCCGTGTATAGACGGACAGTGGCGGGGATCGAACCAGGTCCGATATGCCCCTCACCTGCCGGATCACATGAAGCGAGTGCGTTAACCACTGCGCTGCATGATAACCCGTGTATAGACGGACAGTGGCGGGGATCGAACCAGGTCCGATATGCCCCTCACCTGCCGGATCACATGAAGCGAGTGTGTTAACCACTGCGCTGCATGATAACCCGTGTATAGACGGACAGTGGCGGGGATCGAACCAGGTCCGATATGCCCCTCACCTGCCGGATCACATGAAGCGAGTGCGTTAACCACTGCGCTGCATGATAACCCGTGTATAGACGGACAGTGGCGGGGATCGAACCAGGTCCGATATGCCCCTCACCTGCCGGATCACATGAAGCGAGTGTGTTAACCACTGCGCTGCATGATAACCCGTGTATAGACGGACAGTGGCGGGGATCGAACCAGGTCCGATATGCCCCTCACCTGCCGGATCACATGAAGCGAGTGCGTTAACCACTGCGCTGCATGATAACCCGTGTATAGACGGACAGTGGCGGGGATCGAACCAGGTCCGATATGCCCCTCACCTGCCGGATCACATGAAGCGAGTGCGTTAACCACTGCGCTGCATGATAACCCGTGTATAGACGGACAGTGGCGGGGATCGAACCAGGTCCGATATGCCCCTCACCTGCCGGATCACATGAAGCGAGTGCGTTAACCACTGCGCTGCATGATAACCCGTGTATAGACGGACAGTGGCGGGGATCGAACCAGGTCCGATATGCCCCTCACCTGCCGGATCACATGAAGCGAGTGTGTTAACCACTGCGCTGCATGATAACCCGTGTATAGACGGACAGTGGCGGGGATCGAACCAGGTCCGATATGCCCCTCACCTGCCGGATCACATGAAGCGAGCGCGTTAACCACTGCGCTGCATGATAACCCGTGTATAGACGGACGGTGGCGGGGATCGAACCAGGTCCGATATGCCCCTCACCTGCCGGATCACATGAAGCGAGTGCGTTAACCACTGCGCTGCATGATAACCCGTGTATAGACGGACAGTGGCGGGGATCGAACCAGGTCCGATATGCCCCTCACCTGCCGGATCACATGAAGCGAGTGTGTTAACCACTGCGCTGCATGATAACCCGTGTATAGACGGACAGTGGCGGGGATCGAACCAGGTCCGATATGCCCCTCACCTGCCGGATCACATGAAGCGAGTGTGTTAACCACTGCGCTGCATGATAACCCGTGTATAGACGGACAGTGGCGGGGATCGAACCAGGTCCGATATGCCCCTCACCTGCCGGATCACATGAAGCGAGTGTGTTAACCACTGCGCTGCATGATAACCCGTGTATAGACGGACAGTGGCGGGGATCGAACCAGGTCCGATATGCCCCTCACCTGCCGGATCACATGAAGCGAGCGCGTTAACCACTGCGCTGCATGATAACCCGTGTATAGACGGACGGTGGCGGGGATCGAACCAGGTCCGATATGCCCCTCACCTGCCGGATCACATGAAGCGAGTGCGTTAACCACTGCGCTGCATGATAACCCGTGTATAGACGGACAGTGGCGGGGATCGAACCAGGTCCGATATGCCCCTCACCTGCCGGATCACATGAAGCGAGTGCGTTAACCACTGCGCTGCATGATAACCCGTGTATAGACGGACAGTGGCGGGGATCGAACCAGGTCCGATATGCCCCTCACCTGCCGGATCACATGAAGCGAGCGCGTTAACCACTGCGCTGCATGATAACCCGTGTATAGACGGACAGTGGCGGGGATCGAACCAGGTCCGATATGCCCCTCACCTGCCGGATCACATGAAGCGAGTGCGTTAACCACTGCGCTGCATGATAACCCGTGTATAGACGGACAGTGGCGGGGATCGAACCAGGTCCGATATGCCCCTCACCTGCCGGATCACATGAAGCGAGCGCGTTAACCACTGCGCTGCATGATAACCCGTGTATAGACGGACAGTGGCGGGGATCGAACCAGGTCCGATATGCCCCTCACCTGCCGGATCACATGAAGCGAGCGCGTTAACCACTGCGCTGCATGATAACCCGTGTATAGACGGACGGTGGCGGGGATCGAACCAGGTCCGATATGCCCCTCACCTGCCGGATCACATGAAGCGAGCGCGTTAACCACTGCGCTGCATGATAACCCGTGTATAGACGGACAGTGGCGGGGATCGAACCAGGTCCGATATGCCCCTCACCTGCCGGATCACATGAAGCGAGCGCGTTAACCACTGCGCTGCATGATAACCCGTGTATAGACGGACGGTGGCGGGGATCGAACCAGGTCCGATATGCCCCTCACCTGCCGGATCACATGAAGCGAGCGCGTTAACCACTGCGCTGCATGATAACCCGTGTATAGACGGACGGTGGCGGGGATCGAACCAGGTCCGATATGCCCCTCACCTGCCGGATCACATGAAGCGAGCGCGTTAACCACTGCGCTGCATGATAACCCGTGTATAGACGGACAGTGGCGGGGATCGAACCAGGTCCGATATGCCCCTCACCTGCCGGATCACATGAAGCGAGCGCGTTAACCACTGCGCTGCATGATAACCCGTGTATAGACGGACAGTGGCGGGGATCGAACCAGGTCCGATATGCCCCTCACCTGCCGGATCACATGAAGCGAGCGCGTTAACCACTGCGCTGCATGATAACCCGTGTATAGACGGACGGTGGCGGGGATCGAACCAGGTCCGATATGCCCCTCACCTGCCGGATCACATGAAGCGAGTGCGTTAACCACTGCGCTGCATGATAACCCGTGTATAGACGGACGGTGGCGGGGATCGAACCAGGTCCGATATGCCCCTCACCTGCCGGATCACATGAAGCGAGCGCGTTAACCACTGCGCTGCATGATAACCCGTGTATAGACGGACGGTGGCGGGGATCGAACCAGGTCCGATATGCCCCTCACCTGCCGGATCACATGAAGCGAGCGCGTTAACCACTGCGCTGCATGATAACCCGTGTATAGACGGACGGTGGCGGGGATCGAACCAGGTCCGATATGCCCCTCACCTGCCGGATCACATGAAGCGAGCGCGTTAACCACTGCGCTGCATGATAACCCGTGTATAGACGGACAGTGGCGGGGATCGAACCAGGTCCGATATGCCCCTCACCTGCCGGATCACATGAAGCGAGCGCGTTAACCACTGCGCTGCATGATAACCCGTGTATAGACGGACAGTGGCGGGGATCGAACCAGGTCCGATATGCCCCTCACCTGCCGGATCACATGAAGCGAGCGCGTTAACCACTGCGCTGCATGATAACCCGTGTATAGACGGACAGTGGCGGGGATCGAACCAGGTCCGATATGCCCCTCACCTGCCGGATCACATGAAGCGAGTGCTTTAACCACTGCGCTGCATGATAACCCGTGTATAGACGGACAGTGGCGGGGATCGAACCAGGTCCGATATGCCCCTCACCTGCCGGATCACATGAAGCGAGCGCGTTAACCACTGCGCTGCATGATAACCCGTGTATAGACGGACAGTGGCGGGGATCGAACCAGGTCCGATATGCCCCTCACCTGCCGGATCACATGAAGCGAGCGCGTTAACCACTGCGCTGCATGATAACCCGTGTATAGACGGACGGTGGCGGGGATCGAACCAGGTCCGATATGCCCCTCACCTGCCGGATCACATGAAGCGAGCGCGTTAACCACTGCGCTGCATGATAACCCGTGTATAGACGGACAGTGGCGGGGATCGAACCAGGTCCGATATGCCCCTCACCTGCCGGATCACATGAAGCGAGCGCGTTAACCACTGCGCTGCATGATAACCCGTGTATAGACGGACGGTGGCGGGGATCGAACCAGGTCCGATATGCCCCTCACCTGCCGGATCACATGAAGCGAGCGCGTTAACCACTGCGCTGCATGATAACCCGTGTATAGACGGACGGTGGCGGGGATCGAACCAGGTCCGATATGCCCCTCACCTGCCGGATCACATGAAGCGAGCGCGTTAACCACTGCGCTGCATGATAACCCGTGTATAGACGGACAGTGGCGGGGATCGAACCAGGTCCGATATGCCCCTCACCTGCCGGATCACATGAAGCGAGCGCGTTAACCACTGCGCTGCATGATAACCCGTGTATAGACGGACAGTGGCGGGGATCGAACCAGGTCCGATATGCCCCTCACCTGCCGGATCACATGAAGCGAGCGCGTTAACCACTGCGCTGCATGATAACCCGTGTATAGACGGACAGTGGCGGGGATCGAACCAGGTCCGATATGCCCCTCACCTGCCGGATCACATGAAGCGAGCGCGTTAACCACTGCGCTGCATGATAACCCGTGTATAGACGGACAGTGGCGGGGATCGAACCAGGTCCGATATGCCCCTCACCTGCCGGATCACATGAAGCGAGTGCGTTAACCACTGCGCTGCATGATAACCCGTGTATAGACGGACAGTGGCGGGGATCGAACCAGGTCCTGATATGCCCCTCACCTGCCGGATCACATGAAGCGAGCGCGTTAACCACTGCGCTGCATGTGCCGGTACAAAATGAATGCTATATTGTCGCAGCACTAAAGATGACTGTTGTCCTCCTTGTCTTCATATACAAGCACTGATTCCCCCGAGGCTAGTCCAGGAGGAGTCCCCGGAGACATCTCGCGCATGTAACAATGACTTGTCCAGGGTTCATCGACCCTCCGAGCATCGTCCTGGGCGGCTCCACGTGCCAGCTGCAGTCGCCCGCCGGCTCCAAGCTCAAGTTCCCTCCGGAGCCCAGCTGCGCGGCCAAGCCTCCGCAAGACAGCCTGCTCACCAAGCTCAAGAACAAGACAGCCGTGCTCAAGATACAGGCGCTCAAGGCCAAGCAGTCTGACGGTACGTTGACAAGCCTGAGGGGTAGGCAACTTGTCGAGCCCCCCCCAGCAACCCCTCACGTCTACCACTAGATATTACTTGCAGATACGTTATACCCATTAACTAGCTGAGATCAGTTATACCATCCTATTGATTGCGGCATATAATGATTGCAGTGGCGGCTTGTGAGCACCTGACAGGTGCTGCTGTATTGGTCACTTCAATACGTTGCTTGAAGGTACTAGTATGGGCTTGGAAAAGAACATTTTAAAAGTATTCCGATGTTGATGTCACTTTATTTTGATTCCTTCTCTTTCATGAAAAAATGAACCGCATTATTCTGGGATGCTTGGTTATTTCACAAGTCAACATTTTCTGACCCTCTCACATGATTGAAATAATGTTCTGACATTCATAGGCAGTCAACTAGTTATGATACAAGTTGAACTCTGCCTGCAATTCACTCAAAACTGGATTTACACACAACTATCATTTCCAACAATGGAAAAATATATAAGACTTAGGCCTGGTATTACCACGGCCAGTTAGTATTTATCTGAGAGTTGGTGAAAACAAATAGCATAGGTAACCATGGTGATAACAAGTTTGAACTGTCAGATAAAGGCTAACTGGACTTTGTAATACCGGGCCTTATAGATATATTTGTTTCACTCTGAAGCTCATCAAGGGGGCCCTGCTGGGGAGAATTACATAGTTGAGAAACGGCTGGATTAATTCAATTGCATTATTCTGATCCATGTTTCTCCAAGTGTCGGCTTTGAAATGATTCTCGATGAATCTTGTGATAGCATTATTCATTTTACATCAAATCTGTGTATATTTACGTTCAAGAGAGGAAATCAACTACGTTTTGACAAGAATTTATTACCTTTTAAATCTCAAATATGTATGTCACACACTCGAATGAGGATTCAATATTCACCGAATTATGTATCGTATTCAAGGTGTGTAGAGTTTTCAATCATACCGAAGTCCATCAAGTGGCACAGATAAAACTACTTCAACGACTATTATACCTCATTCAGACATCTTGCTCATCTTACAACGCATATGTTGCGTTTGCCTAGTTATATGAGCGTAGCAAAGTCTCCATTCCACTCTTATAGAGTTTTCAATTATACCGAAGTCTATCAAGTGGCACAGATGAAACTACTTCAACGACTATTATACCTTATTCAGATATCTCGCTCATCTTACAACGCATATGTTGCGTTTGCCTAGTAACTTGTAAACTGTGCATACAGGGTGAAGTTGATTGTGATTGTTGCGCAGGGGTGTCACGCAAGGGGACGGAGGCGGAGAGAGAGGCGCTAGTGTCGCCGGGGTCAAGGGTCGCCTGTGTGCTGCCCAGCACCAAGATACCCAAGGGCAAGGTCTCCAAGCCCAAGACCCCGCCCCCGCCGCCCCCCAAGAAGACGGACGGTTGCCGTGGGGATCCCGAGAAGAAGGCACTGCTGCAGGAGAGCCCTGGGGACGAGATAGACGTGGCAAGGCAGCCAGAGGTGAGAAACGCTCGCCGTGATTCTCTTGCATGTAGGCTCAAGACCCCGCCCCCGCCGCCCCCCAAGAAGACGGACGGTTGCCGTGGGGATCCCGAGAAGAAGGCACTGCTGCAGGAGAGCCCTGGGGACGAGATAGACGTGGCAAGGCAGCCAGAGGTGAGAAACGCTCGTCGTGATTCTCTCGCATGTGAGCCCGCGTCTTGGCTGAGAATGTTTCTCTTCGAAATGCTCGACCCAAGTTCGATGTGCGTTCGAAAGTTTGGTTGCGGGTTGAAAAGTGAAATGGGTATAATATTGAAAGAGTTCCAGTAACCACCGCTAGATGGAGGAGTTTTTCATTACCTAATTTGGACAAGATCCAGTTACATGACACATTTTGGCAAAAGAAATTTGGAAAACTGTAAGATTACAGGCGAATCAGGATTGTGAATACAGTAAACCCTCGTTAATCCAAACTCGGTTAATCTGAAATTTGACATATTTTGAACTTGGAGTCAGTCCCCGGCTGAAGGTATAGGCATTTCAATGTCAATGAATATGGTTAATCAGAATTCCAGGTAATCCGTAATTCAAACTAATATTTCGACCCTTCAATTGCTTGAGCACTGTTTTCGGATTGGATAATCCGAAATAGATCGAGTGAATTCCTTGAATTGATCATTATTTTCGTAAATTTCATCCTTTTTATCTGACGCGTAACAATAGGCCGAAGCCAGCTCAGCTGTTCGCTGCCACTGAATACGTCATCCGACTCCGAGTGCGCTCGGGCCTGTCCAAAGACCTCAGCATCTAACTTTGTTAGGTTAGATACTAAGGTCTTTGGCCGCTTTGTCTGTCCTTGACGAGCGGTAAGCTCGGAGAACGGCCGAGCGCCAATGGAAGCTGGCCATCTTAGTTCGTTAGCTGTGAAAGATAGCCGAATACACACGATCAGTGATTCGGTTCCTCGCACATGTGGCATCTAGCTTTCTCTCGCGCTCAATACGAAATTGCTTCAATTCTAACCGGGAAGTGTGATGATTTTCGTGGAAAATGAGTTTTTTGGTTGATCCAAATTTTTATAAATTGAAATCACTTTTGGGGTTCCTTGAATTTCGGATTAACGAGGGTTCACTGTGTAGATAAGAAAGGTTGAACTTGGAGATGTGCGTTTGTGATTTATTTCTACTATTACTCGTTGAGCGGGAACTAAGCAATGAAAACCATCAATTTAGGCACACTTTGATTCAATTATTGCTTCATAATAAAATTATTCTTCAATCTTCAATCATAGTACAATGTCAATAAATACTCGATTTTGTTGTTGTTTATCTGTGAATTGTGTGTAGTATTTTAAGCACATCCAATTGTGAGGGTATTACTTATTTATTGCATTTTACCGCAAGTCCGTAGTGTTTGTAGTTCTTAAGATATATTAGGCGGAAGTGCACCCTTCAAATCTCTTGAGATGCGGGCTCTTAATCACAAGCGTCTTATAAAGGTGAGTGAGAAAAAACGTCACATTGGCTGGGTATATGTTCCTAGTTTGTGCTGCAGCTACACTGGTGCACAGACCTACGCGCGCTCGCTGCAAACTGTTTTCCTCTCATCACGAAAACACTTGCCGTGAAACACTGTCAGTCGTCCAACTCTCATAACCTATTTGATCGTACAGTGAAACCTCCATCTGTCTTTCCTCAAGGGACCAGGAAATTCAACATGGATTCTACGGGAGTGGGGTGAGAGAATGAATGATTCAAGCTGGAGAACGATGGATCCAGGAACGATGCGTAGAGGTTTCACTGTATAGGCCTTGTCTAGCTCAATGTGAACATGTATTTTCTGATACTATTTGTTGTGTTATGTGGTGCTCGCTGAAGGATCCATCGCTGAAGGATCTGTCGCTGAAGGATCCATCGCTGAAGGCACTCTCGTTCAAAGAGCCATCGCTGAAGGATCTGTCGCTGAAAGAGCTCCCGCTGAAGGAGTTGCACGAGCCGTCGATTGAGGCCAGCAAGGCGGCAGCCCTGGAAGCCAACCTGTCGCTGGAAAGTCTCCAGGAGTTCCATTCGGCTCTCAACTCCCCGTCCGGATCCGAGGACGTTCCCAAGACGGGCTTCGACTTCCTGGACAACTGGTAGCCCCGTGGGTAGCCCCGCAGGACCTCTCTCCTCCCACCGTCTACACACATAGCTTCTCCTCCTCCTCCTCATCGCATTCATTGTCTGCAACGTGGCAGTCTGGTTTATATTGTGTTCAGTACCGGTAGCCTAGAGGTACCATGGCTTGCCTGCACTGTTCACAAAGTCTCATTCTTTCACATCCATTCGGGATTTTATTTATTCATTCGAGTTCAATTCAGGCGGTAAAATTCTAGCATCGTATTAAGGTACGTTCATAGAGCCACGGCATTTTTACCGCCCGGCAACGTTGTCGGGTGCCGTTGCACATCAAATGATTCGCACCACGGCAAATGATCGATTATAACGCCGACTCGAGGCAATTTTACATCGAACCGATGCGATAACCATGGCAACGTCGATAGTGATCGAGCTTGACAGTTGACAGCCTGTACGCAGAACAAGCGTGGCCGTGATATCATCTACGTCACCACGGCCAATCTGTTGGCCAGCAGAAAGTTCAACTCCAACCAGCTTTCAAGGCCACAGTGAACGACAAGCCTGGCAAGTCTGTGATTGGCTCGTTCATTTCGCCAGCCCGACAAATTCGTGCTGCCGTGGCTCTATGAAGCTAGCTTTAGGTGACAGGCAAATACAATTCAACAAATGTTCAAAAATGATTGTTTCAGAGGAAATATTTCGACATAATTCCACTTCTTGTAGACCGCAGCGCTTTATTTACAAAGTTGAATTCATTCCATCTCTCGTGGCAACGAGCAACAGGTTCTAGCGGCAGAAAACAAGCCTTGAGAACAGTACAGTTCCGGTCAGACTATTATACGTAACGTGCGATAGTATACAAGAAAAACACCTCTTGAAGGTTTGTCTCTCAAACTCGGGAGCCACTGAGCTTCAACTCGGGAGCCACTGAGCTTCAACTCGGGAGCCACTGAGCTTCAACTCGGGAGCCACTGAGCTCCAACTCGGCAGCCACTGAGCTCCAACTCGGCAGCCACTGAGCTTCAACTCGGGAGCCACTGAGCTTCAACTCGGGAGCCTCTGAGCTCCAACTCGGGAGCCACTGAGCTCCAACTCGGGAGCCACTGAGCTTCAACTCGGGAGCCACTGAGCTCCAACTCGGGAGCCACTGAGCTTCAACTCGGGAGCCACTGAACTTCAACTCGGGAGCCACTGAGCTTCAACTCGGGAGCCACTGAGCTTCAACTCGGGAGCTACTGAGCTCCTACTCAGGAGCTAATATAGTCTCTCCACCATGAGGAACTAGCTAGTATCACAAGTGCCAATATTTAGTTGATAGTTTTCGTTTGCCCACCAGACAGCTTACCTTGATGCAGCTCCGCCAGACAGCTTACCTCGAAGAGCGGGCAGTTTGACAATTGTCCAGTTCAGCCGCCCCGCTCGACTCACGCAGCTTTGTGTCCTCACCTCTAATCCAGCACCGATAGCTTGACCCGCGTGTCTTGCAGCTCACTTGTATCCGAGAGAGAACGGGGCTCACAGTAATAATGATTCAAATGAAATGCTTGCAAATAGAGCTATTGACCTAAACCACGAGGTTATTGACCCCAAGACTCTTTCCTCCTGGATACAAGTGCAATAATAGTAATCAATGTATATGTGGCCTCACGATGAGGAATAACGCTGTCAGTCGACCAATGGGAGGGCTCGCAGCGTTGGAAAACAGTTCGAAGTCTTGTATTAGCAGCTGAGATGAAGCGCTCTTGCAAGCACATCATTACTAGAGACATGTACTCATAGCTTCTATTCTTTCTTTTAATAGCAGTGAAAATATGAAAAGTAGCTCTTTGATGCATCTGTCATTTTAAAACATCGTATTCTGTAGCGTAACTACAGTACGGTACAGATAAAACCACTGGATAACGTACAATAGCTGCAAGAGAAGAGAAACACTCCGATTGATGTTCCTAGAAACAAGCCGGTTGAACCGACGCCTCATCTGCCGCCTGCATCTTTCTCCATATTCCCCAGCTAACTTCATTCGTTCACACCTCATGTGGGATCATTTTGGGAAAAATAGCATCTCTAATGCTTGTATTCCGAATATAGCGTCTATATCGCCAATACTTTGGAACGTACCAGAATCAGCCGTTTGTCGCTTCTTCAATAACGTAATAGAACAACATCAGATTAAATTGGAACATGGAGAAATGACAGAAGAACATGCGAAAAGGCATTTTTAGATCACATCACTTTTCTAGCAATTGCTATTTTTACATGTCTCTAATATTGGTTAGTGTTGATCTTGGTTCTAGTCATAGTCTTAATTGTAGGCTTAGCTCTAATTGCGAGGCCACTTCACCTAACGAAAGATTCACGCTGCGTGTAAAACAAGGAATTGTAACTTCACAATGCTACGAAGAGAGCAAGAAGATCTTTCCAACGATCCAAGCCTCCTGGCAATCTATTACCACGACGTGAGACTTGCCGTGCGCAAGTGAGCGTGAACACAACTCCAGCAGTCAGGTCTAACCTCACAGTAAACCCTCGCTAATCGAAACTGATATTTCTACCCTTTGATTGCTTCAACACAATTTCCTCATTGAATCATTCGAAATAGTTCAAGTGAATTCCTTGAATCAATCGTCATTTTCCCAATTTCAATCCTTTTCATTTGCCGCGTAAGAATAGGCCAACGGACGTTGCGCTCTGTGTGTGTCATCCAACCTAGCCTTGCACCCAAGCACCCTAGCCCAGCAAGGTCACCTCGACCTTGACAACACCGTGCTGGGACGGCGGAGTAAACACGGGCGACAGTGATTGAGGCCCTAGCAACGGTTGCTATGTAACGGCCGGTCGCATAGCTTCCTCGCGCGCATTACCAAATTGACTGAATTCCCAGCGTGAAGAGTGATGATTTTCGTAAAACAAGAGGTTTTTGGTTATTACGAATTTGTATCATTCGAGAACATTTGTTCGGGTGTCTGTTCCATTTGATTACCGAGGGTTCACTGTGTACTGCGTGTTGAGTCTTGGCTGTGGGGTTGTAATGACATGGTGTAATGTAACGTGTATGTAACTTGTTGATGTGACATATCATTGACCTGCAGTAGCCCCAGGTAGCCCGACCCATTGGCTGCTTGGCTTGCACCAAGCTGTCAGTTGACCTATTGGAGTCTCCGCTAGAGACGAGCTCAACTTTCAACAGGAGTCGACGCCTCATTCTCACCGTACTGTGCAGCGTTAGTAACGTCTTGATGTAGCCATACCAACAGGCTTTATCGTGATGTGAAGAAGGCCCACCTACTCCCATACTGACAACACGGACGGTATCTGTGGTTTCTTGCGGTCAGTTCAGAGCCAAAGGTCCTGATTGCCTGTCACGATTTAGCAGATTCCCTTGGGAACCAGATGTAGATAAGAGTGGCTAACTCCCATACTGATAACATGGACGGTATTTGTGGTTTCTTGTGGTCAGTTCAGAGCCAAAGGTTCCGATTGCCTGTCACAATTTAGCAGATTCCCTTGTGAACCAGATGTAGATAAGAGTGGCTAACTCCCATACTGATAACATGGACGGTATCTGTGGTTTCTTGCGGTCAGTTCAGAGCCAAAGGTCCTGATTGCCTGTCACGATTTAGCAGATTCCCTTGTGAACCAGATGTAGATAAGAGTGGCTAACTCCCATACTGATAACATGGACGGTATTTGTGGTTTCTTGTGGTCAGTTCAGAGCCAAAGGTTCCGATTGCCTGTCACAATTTAGCAGATTCCCTTGTGAACCAGATGTAGATAAGAGTGGCTAACTCCCATACTGATAACATGGACGGTATTTGTGGTTTCTTGTGGTCAGTTCAGAGCCAAAGGTTCCGATTGCCTGTCACAATTTAGCAGATTCCCTTGTGAACCAGATGTAGGTAAGAGTGGCTAACTCCCATACTGATAACATGGACGGTATCTGTGGTTTCTTGCGGTCAGTTCAGAGCCAAAGGTCCTGATTGCCTGTCACGATTTAGCAGATTCCCTTGGGAACCAGATGTAGATAAGAGTGGCTAACTCCCATACTGATAACATGGACGGTATTTGTGGTTTCTTGTGGTCAGTTCAGAGCCAAAGGTTCCGATTGCCTGTCACAATTTAGCAGATTCCCTTGTGAACCAGATGTAGATAAGAGTGGCTAACTCCCATACTGATAACATGGACGGTATCTGTGGTTTCTTGCGGTCAGTTCAGAGCCAAAGGTTCCGATTGCCTGTCACGATTTAGCAGATTCCCTTGTGAACCAGATGTAGATAAGAGTGGCTAACTCCCATACTGATAACATGGACGGTATCTGTGGTTTCTTGCGGTCAGTTCAGAGCCAAAGGTCCTGATTGCCTGTCACAATTTAGCAGATTCCCTTGTGAACCAGATGTAGATAAGAGTGGCCAACTCCCATACTGATAACATGGACGGTATTTGTGGTTTCTTGCGGTCAGTTCAGAGCCAAAGGTCCTGATTGCCTGTCACGATTTAGCAGATTCCCTTGTGAACCAGATGTAGATAAGAGTGGCCAACTCCCATACTGATAACATGGACGGTATTTGTGGTTTCTTGCGGCCAGTTCAGAGCCAAAGGTTCCGATTGCCTGTCACAATTTAGCAGATTCCCTTGTGAACCAGATGTAGATAAGAGTGGTTACGATACCGGTGGCATTGTTGAACTTACAAAATCTATAATTTCCATGCAAAACCATTGCAACTGCTAACCTAATAGTCCCACTGAGCCGAGTAGGTATAGCATTGTTGTTTCATATAGTTTGATATTTGTATTTGTTTATTCATGGTTAATTGACAAAGTTATACTGTGTGAACTAGCACAGTTGATTAAATAGAACACAATATAAACATGGATATACATCAAGGTGGATATCAGTAAATCACTCGTAGACAAGATAATCATTCAGGCTATACAATGAGTTATTCAGTAATGGATTCTTCAATTGGGATCTGAATCTAGTTCTGTTGATACTCTCTTCATCTCTCTAGAAAGAGGGTTAGATATTCTTCTACCGGCTTGAAGAGTTGACCTCGAGGTAGCAATCAGGACCCTGGACTCAGATTCTGACCCCGGAAATACTTGGTTTGAAGTCGCGAGTCGGTACACCTTTATATCATGATAGGGCTGTTCGTATCACTACATCGTTGTTGAGTTATCAGTTCTTTTCCCACCAGAAACTTGCAGTGGTTCAAGTTGGTAGCAACACTAATGCGTGACAATTGTTTGTACCGTATGTGAGCCAAGTCTCCGATCTTGCCCGACGCATTGAACATTACCGCTCTTCCATTGGACGCCGGCTTGATCAGTTGGCAAGCCCGACGTAGTTCAGCAATTCCAATCTGTCCAATATCATGTTACATGTGTCATGTGCCTCTCATGGGGAGCAATAACATCATATTCATGATTCAAAATAACCCTCAAGAAGCGAGCGTCACTTGCACAGCTGCGTATGTTGAAAAGATTGCTTGAGGCCTGTTGCATCAATCTGCACTGAAGTGTGTTGCTGTGGCAGGAAGGAAATGCGTCATATTACGGGTTTGGTGCAGGAAATGATCCCCAAATGTTGAGGTACAAACAAACTCGATGGTGCCGATTGCAACGGTTCCTAGACGCGAATTTTGAAAATGAGAAAAGTTATTTGGGGAAAATCACGGAGCGTAATTCTGCATGTCAACTTGCTTGGATCTAATCACAACCCTCATTTAAATAGATGATTTTTCATTCTCATCGACACGAATTTAATTGTCAACAACTTGTGAAGCTACATGAGTCCGCGTACAATTAGATTTCAATCTTGAACTGAACTAAGCACACCAGCTGGTGTAGAACCACTTGAACTAGTGCAAGTGAACTGGGACGAAAAGAACTGAAGAACCAGTGCAGGTAGCAACATGTCCAGTTCTTGTATATTTCCGTTGCACCTCAATATGCCACATTTGTGCGTTCCAAGAGACTGTGCTATCATCTCGTACGTATTGTCTTGGATATCCAGTCAAGATCTCTTGGAGCCAGCTGGCCCGGGTTCCTGACAGTGACGGCAATGAGCCCGAAGCAGGGCACTACGCTGGTGGCTAACTGTACTGTAGATATCTGCCAAGACATTGCTGTAATAATCATACATACAATAAATACATATTATAAAACAGTGAAACCTCTATCCATCGTTTCTCAAGGGATCAGGAAAGTAAAACCATCCATCCAGGATAATTCAACATTGATTATATGAGAGTGGGCTTAGGAAATGTGAATGATACAAGCTGGAAAACTATGGATACGGGAACGATGCGTAGAGGATCCACTGAATATGTATACGTAATATATAAATACAATGATATATATATATATATATATATATATATATATATATATATATATATATATATATATATATATATATATATATATATGTATATATATATATATATGTATATGTATATATATATATATATATATATATATATATATATATATATATATATATATATATATATATATATATATTCATAGGCCCATATATAATATTTATCATAATGAAAATACATATTCGACATATTTGACACGATCCGTGTTTTCCTCTGTCACAAATACTTTGTATGTGACGTTTTTATACCTCATCTTGCAACGCTGTATTGTACTACATAATGTGCCTGCATGTATTTATAAAGATTATGCAATAAAACAATTTGCTTTTTAATCCATTTCTTTCATTTGAACACCCCTGTGACTCACCCAGCCTCCTGGACTCATCCTCATTCAGTTCCAGAAAGAATGCTTCTTCAGAGAGATTGTTGAAAGCAGCTTCTGAGATGACGACAGCTGGACAATTGTGATCTTATATAGTTCTACAGACAGAGGATTCAATTCTGTTGAGGGAAAGAAATCCATATCATTCAAACTGAAAATGAAGTCAAAAACGAATTTGGAGAAAGTAGAAATGAAAAGATTTTTGATTGGACAGAAATTCTGTGTTCCAGATAAAGAAAGAACAGTCAAAACTCCTCAATTGATTCAGATGATTCTTTAAAGAATCATCTGAATCAATTGAGGAGAATTAATTCTGCAAGTATTCAAGAGGTTTCTAGAATTCACAGGTATAAATAAAATCCAATTTCATCTTTGATTTGAAATCTTCATGTGAATCTTAATTTTTAAAACGAGACCTGATTTGAATGCCGTATTTGTTCTACACATCTCTACATCTACTCTACTATCTACATCTACTACAGATCTCGAGCTGCCCTCCGTTGTCGTTTCAAGACTATGACTGGTCTCCCAGCCTGGAGTGATGTGTCGGCGCACATCACTCTGTGTGAAATAATCAAATCTGCTGTATAATTATCAATTTAGAATTTCAATCTTGATTTTGAAATTGTCAACCTGTTATATAATCTTGCTGTATACTCATTTTAACTATTGAGACTAGCGGCCACTGGAATTATTACTAGTTCTATAAGTGATTCCTAGGCTGTTATGATAAATAAATGAATAATCCATCCATCCATCCATCCATCCATATATATATATATTTATATATATATATATATATATATATATATATATATATATATATATATATATGAATATATATATATATATATATATATATATATATATATATATATATATATGTATATATATATATATGTATATATATATATATATATATATATATATATATATATATATTTATATATATATATATATATATATATATATATATATATATTTATATATATATATATATATATATATATATATATATATATGTATATATATATATATATATATATATATATATATATATATATATATATATATATAAATATATATGTATATATATATATATATATATATATATATATATATATATATATATAAATATATATATATTAATATATATATATATATATATGTATAGATATATATATGTACATATATATGTATATATATATGTATGCATATATATATATATATATATATATATATATATATATATATAGAGAGAGAGAGAGAGAGAGAGAGAGAGAGAGAGAGATATATCTATACATGTATATATATATATATATATATATATATATATATATATATATATATATATATATATAATTATATATATACATATATATAATTATATATATACATATATATAATTATATATATATATTTACAAACATATATATATATATATATATATATATATATATATATATATATATATATATATATATATATACATACATATATTATAACTCTACTTCTACTCTTGATAAATGATAATGTCGAATCAAATGATGTTTCGTAGCAATTGTTTATTCATTCTTTATTCTAAATTATATATACAGAAGAGTATTTTATTTATACTCTGTTTCCCTAATGACCATCTCTTACAGCCAGCACATCCTATTATGATGGTCTGCTATCAAGTATAGTGCCCTACACTTGGTACATGATTTACTAGGAAAACTCTGTGATTGCTAATGACCTCACCAACAGCCAATCACTGAGATGGAAAATTACAACATAATCTAAATATAACTACCAATAGGGAACAACCAAAATATAAATGAAATGACCTAAGCTGATCTATCTTGGGTACAATAAACTAAACTAGTTTTTATACTGGTTAGTACACTGACACACATGAAACATGATGGTTAAAAGGAACATGACTCAGCAGTATTATAAAGGTAAATAAATAACAATATACAATGTTTGATAAGAGTGAGCTTCCTAATGTGTCATACAGGTTACAATATAAATATATATATATATATATATATATATATATATATATATATATATATATATATATATATATATATATATATATATATATATATATATGTATAAAGGGATACACACTATGGAAAATTGTATGCAGTCATTCAGTAGAAAGTGATTCAATGAATGGTTTTTATTAGGGATAACTTTGATTATTTGATAATCGATTCTACTACCAAACGACTCTCAAAACCGCGAGTCGATTATTTTGCCATTTTTTTCTGTTGGAACTGTACTGATTCAGCCGAGTTTACGCGTGCGACGAGCGTTCTTCGTACTCGTAGCGACCCGAAGGTTGAAGGGTGACCGCGCGCACATGGTTATGTTATTGAATGTTGCCGCTCAAGTCTCCTCTAATCCTTCCACCAGTCTCCATCTTCGGTAGAGGGTCGAGTGACAACTGCGCCTTCCCCTCCCAAATTCCAATGTCAGTTCCGGATAATCGTTGTTGAGCGTGGTCGTTATTATTTGGTTTTTAAGCCCGAGATTTTGTTTATACCATCACAGCTTACAACTTTTCCTATTTTCCAAATTATGTAATTTTTGATAAGTGAAATGAAATAAAATAGCTCTCGATTGATTAAAATAATAGCCGCGTGTTTATTTTATTTTGTAATAATTATTTGCAAGGATATGAAACGTACAAACGTGAGTTTTGTTCGGGCCAGTTTCTAGAAGATGAACGCATCATACCACTGTGCAGTGTAAGCTTTGTAAAACAGAATTAGCTTTTCACACTTCTACCACCTCGATGGAGAATCATCTCCCGGCTTATTAACTACAGGAATCCCATTACCATTATTGATATTACAATTCTCTCTCAACAAACAAAATAACAACAGTACTCTTTAAAGAAATTCCACTCTTATCTCTGATTCACAAAATGTCTTGTTATCTCCCAAACAATCGGATGCCTACGTCATGCACCACTCGTATTTGCCGTTTCTTGTTTCCATAACATGAAAGCTCGGCTGACTTCGTCTTCGTAGCAAACGTAACCAAGCGGGAAGTGAGGGGAGTGCATTTAGTTGCTATGGTTACGTTACCGTGTACGGCCGAAAATGGCCAAACAGTACAGTGTGTACCAAAGCAACTGCAACCGCTAATAAAAACGTAAAAACAGCGCGGGAAGTTTTGAACACGTATAAATTGATACCAGCAACATTTATTGTACCAAAAATTTTCAGAATCAATTATTAATCGATTCTGAGGAATAGATAATCGTTTTTTAATTTTCAGAATCGAAGTTATCCCTAGTTCTTATTCATCAAATGGATGAAAATAATGGCAGAATTATCTCACCAAGCTCACTTGCTTCATGTGACCCGGGAGGTGAAGGGACATATCAGACCCGGTTCGATCCCCGCCACCGTCCATCTTTACAGGGGTGCATCGTGGTTTCCCTCTGTAGTCTAGGCTAATGCCGGGATGGTTCCCACAATATAGGCCACGAACGCTTCCTTCCCTCTACCCATAAAAACCTTCATCTCATCATCTCATTAATCATCCATCCGACGCCAATAGATCTTAGTAATCATTACAGTGCGTCGTTAGAACCCAATATAAAAAAAAATATATTTTATCAAGATCATTCTAGATTTGTTATTTGCCCAACAATGAAGTATATGTTATATGCGTCAAGGTGTGTAGAGCCATCTAAGTATTATATTTCAAATAGATATAACTTGCTCACCTTAGAACGCATGGGCTGTGTTTGCCTAGTTAGATGAGCGTAGCAAAGGTTTCCATTTCATATACCAAAAAAAATTGGGCTTTGTTTTTATGCTTATTTTTTCAATTCTGTAGGCCTACGCAGCATACAAGTCAGGAAAAAAAATCAACTTGGACATTTTTCTGCATATTGGTTTCATACGAGAATAGGATGGGATTGTTTTTCAGAAACATCGGCCAAACGGTTTTTCCGGAAAAAATCGGAAAGTGTGGAAAATTCCCATAGGACTAACCTGGAGGAAAGAATGAAGATTGTTCAAAAGCTTCAAAATTCTCACTGTATATGAGAAAAGCTATCATACATACGGTATGTTCAGTGATTTTCCAAGTAACGGATGAGAAATAACAAAGAAAACACATTAAGAGTTTTATTGAATATCAGGATCAATTTGATTTTCAAAGTAGGCCTTCATATGCGACAGGTTTCAGCATTATGAATATGAACAAGTTGGAGGAAACATTTTCAAACAAACACAGTAATCCAAGGTCTGTGGATATAGATTGAGCTGACAGAATGGTCAACATGCCTCTACCCTCATCTCACAACACATATGCTGTGTTTTCCCAGTTGGGATCATCATTAGAGCTAGAAGCAGGTTTGTTTCACGTAGACCACCATCGTAGCAGGTCAGTCTCTCATTAACAACGCATATCGGAACTGTCAAGCTCTTTATTATATAGTATACAGGCACATGAACCAACAGCCTACAACATGCACTGCGAGACCACGCTGCTCTTCACCACACTCGTACCAACAGCTGCATACATAACACACGGTGAAACATGTTTCAGTTGCAATACTGACCAATCACAAGTGAAACAACACGGCAGATTATCGACTCCACTCCAGCGTTTGTCGGGCGGAATTACAATTTTACCGGAAGTCATGTTTTGCTACTTTTTGCAGATATGTTCCCTGCACTCGTGCTTCAGTTGGGGTTGTGTAAAAGTGCGCCAACTTGCGATTTGGTGATTGGATTCCTGCGCATCTGAAGGTAATGAAGGCTGGGACATCACGACAACGGAACAGCCAAGTCGAAACAGACCTGCAGAGGAATCGTACCGATATCGTGTCGGACTACAAGTAGAATCCAAACTGGAAACTCTGTTTTACAAGGGACCAGGGAAACACAACCATCCATGCAGGAGATACAACGTTGGCCTAGAGTGAGACAAGACGGACAAGAGCACGGATCTCTTTCAATGTTTCACAGACAGAAGGTGGCTTACAGTTGTATACATGTGAAGATGTCAGGAGCCAATCTTTTCAATACGTATCAATACGAATGAAATGGAAGGTTAACGTGATGTTGCTATTTGACCAAAGACCTGATGTTTGCTGAATGAATGCTGTTAACGCTCCGTGCAGCGCACCTGGACTCTTCTTCTCGAGGTTCGTCAGATGCCTTCCTTTCTCGCCACATTTCACCCTTTTTGCTATCGTCAAGTTGAAAAACCATGGAATATGGAATCAAGTACTGTGAAACCTCTACACATTGTTCCCAGATACTCAGTACCACTTTATTCTCTCTCACTCTACTTCCATCCCTCGGAACTTACTGGATTCACTGGATCGTTATTACATGAGCCTCCCTTCTTTAGACTAGCAGGTTCTAGTCAATGGCAGCCCGTGAATATCTCAAAAAATCAAATAGTCACTGCCTTCCCCAGTTAATTACCCTAGTGGCAGTGATGCAGAGCCATCGAGTGCCAGGCAATCATATTTCACAACCCACTATGACATTTCACTAACCAAATAAGTGGTGAGATTCTCAAGTGAAATGTAGAATCAACCAAGACAGGTGGTTTAGGAATGGCAGTCTGACATCAGTTGACGGCCTTGCCTCGTATTACAGCTAGTGATACAACAGAGTACGAGGTGTGATGAGGAGGCATGTCAACAGGTGTATCGAGGTAAGCTGCTGGTTGTCAGCCTTGCCTCGTATTACAACTAGTGATACGACAGAGTACGAGGTGTGATGAGGAGGCATGTCAACAGGCGTATCGAGGTAAGCTGCTGGTTGACGGCCTTGCCTTGTATTACAGCTAGTGATACGACAGAGTACGAGGTATGATGAGGAGACGTGTCAACAGGTGTATCGAGGTAAGCTGCTGGTTGTCAGCCTTGCCTCGTATTACAGCTAGTGATACGACAGAGTACGAGGTATGATGAGGAGACGTGTCAACAGGTGTATCAAGGTAAGCTGCTGGTTGTCAGCCTTGCCTCGTATTACAACTAGTGATACGACAGAGTACGAGGTGTGATGAGGAGGCATGTCAACAGGCGTATCGAGGTAAGCTGCTGGTTGACGGCCTTGCCTTGTATTACAGCTAGTGATACGACAGAGTACGAGGTATGATGAGGAGACGTGTCAACAGGTGTATCGAGGTAAGCTGCTGGTTGTCAGCCTTGCCTCGTATTACAGCTAGTGATACGACAGAGTACGAGGTATGATGAGAAGGCGTGTCAACAGGTGTATCGAGGTAAGCTGCTGGTTGACGGCCTTGCCTTGTATTACAGCTAGTGATACGACAGAGTACGAGGTATGATGAGGAGACGTGTCAACAGGTGTATCGAGGTAAGCTGCTGGTTGACGGCCTTGCCTTGTATTACAGCTAGTGATACGACAGAGTACGAGGTGTGATGAGGAGGCGTGTCAACAGGTGTATCGAGGTAAGCTGCTGGTTGACGGCCTTGCCTTGTATTACAGCTAGTGATACGACAGAGTACGAGGTATGATGAGGAGACGTGTCAACAGGTGTATCGAGGTAAGCTGCTGGTTGTCAGCCTTGCCTCGTATTACAGCTAGTGATACGACAGAGTACGAGGTATGATGAGGAGACGTGTCAACAGGTGTATCAAGGTAAGCTGCTGGTTGTTGGCCTGA
The DNA here is from genome assembly GCA_964007535.1 of Brachyptera risi. Taxonomy (NCBI): domain Eukaryota; kingdom Metazoa; phylum Arthropoda; class Insecta; order Plecoptera; family Taeniopterygidae; genus Brachyptera; species Brachyptera risi. The sequence continues at coordinate 283,549 of OZ023339.1, forward strand.
TCACCGGCGGTGCTTGTGTTTCCTGGCCGGGGGAGAGGCGGAACCACGCCTCTTGACGCGGGGTGGCGACGTCGGCACGGAGCTCTTCTTTCTCTTGGTGGGCGGAGATCCGTCCTTACTGCGCCGCTTTATCCGGGGCGGAGAGGGGGTGTCCACCCTAGAGTGCTTGGACCTAGGAGGACTGGGACTAGCTACCCTAGAGTGCTTAGATCTGGGAGGGCTAGGGCTAGCTGCCCTAGAGTGTTTGGACCTAGGAGGGCTAGGGCTCGCTCTGGAGTGCTTTGACCTAGGAGGACTAGGGCTAGCTCTAGAGTGTTTGGACCTAGGAGGGCTAGGGCTAGCTGCCCTGGAATGCCGGCTCCGGGGCGGGCTAGGGGTAGCAGCCCTGGAGTGCTTAGACCTAGGAGGGCTAGGACTCGCTTTAGAGTGCTTGGATCTAGGAGGGCTAGGACTTGCTCTAGAGTGCTTAGACCTGGGAGGGCTAGGGCTAGCTGCCCTGGAATGCCGGCTGCGTGGCGGCGACGAGGAATGCTTGGAGCGAGCCCGGGTCTTCTTGGGGGGCGGCGGCGGACTGGGGGGAGACGGGGGGGTGGTCACGCGGTGCTCTCGCTTGTCCTTGCGCTGCAGCTTGCGTCGGTAGTGTTCGACTTGCTGCGCGACTGTCCAGCAGGGCTTGAGCGCGTGACTGCCTGACTCCAGCTCGTCTTGGTACTGCACAACCTTCACCTCGATGTCACGCAGTCGCGCTCTGAAAAAGTCGCGATCATGAGAACACGTGGGACATGATTATGGGGTTGATGATGAACAGAACAGATGAAAGCATTGATAGACGATACGTAGTTAGTACCGTATTGTCCTGAATATGAGCCAAAGAGTCACCCTCGATTTACTTGCGAATCTCGGCCTAGAATCGATCAATAATATGTCTTTTGCTCATTTTAATTGGCATACTACATCCGCATATTCATAACAACAGAATCAACTTGGAACTGCGAGATATTTCACTGAAAAAACTTTCAATACATGTTTTATCTTGAAGAAGCATGATTTTCCAAATTACCATCATTTTCATTTGGCGCGCAGTAATAAACATAACAAGCACGTTGAGCTGTTAGCAGCATGGTGCTACTGCGTGTGGTCTGACCTTGACGAGCACGAGACTGTTTACCGAGAGAAACACTAGTTTGTCCGACTTGGGACGGCCGAGCGCCAATAGAAGCGGGCCATATGACGATCACGCGTCGTCGGCGTTAACCGACCATACATATCTGTCTCACTTGTACTCCCGGCCGGCCACATGGCTCATCGTTGAGCGCAATACAACACTGACTGAATTCTACCCCGGAAGAGTAATGATTTACGCGGAGAAAGAGAGAATTTCTTGTTCTTATTATTGATCTGGAAGTTTGGGGTGTCGGCTCATGTTCGGAACAATAGAGTTTCTCATCTCAT
>OZ023339.1:287500-340000 GCA_964007535.1 Brachyptera risi
GACAGCGTACAGGAATCAGGGACAGTGACAACGTACGGGAATCAGGGACAGTGACAGCGTACGGGAATCAGGGACAGTGACAGCGTACGGGAATCAGGGACAGTGACAGCGTACGGGAATCAGGGACAGTGACAACGTGCGGGAATCAGGGACAGTGACAGCGTACAGGAATCAGGGACAGTGACAGCGTACGGGAATCAGGGACAGTGACAGCGTACGGGAATCAGGGACAGTGACAGCGTACGGGAATCAGGGACAGTGACAGCGTACGGGAATCAGGGACAGTGACAACGTGCGGGAATCAGGGACAGTGACAACGTGCAAGAATCAGGGACAGTGACAACGTACAGGAATCAAGGACAGTGACAAAGTGCGGGAATCAGGGACAGTGACAACGTGCGGGAATCAGGGACAGTGACAGCGTACAGGAATCAGGGACAGTGACAGCGTACGGGAATCAGGGACAGTGACAACGTGCGGGAATCAGGGACAGTGACAGCGTACGGGAATCAGGGACAGTGACAGCGTACGGGAATCAGGGACAGTGACAGCGTACGGGAATCAGGGACAGTGACAACGTACGGGAATCAGGGACAGTGACAAGGTACGAGAATCAGGGACAGTGACAACGTACAGGAATCAGGGACAGTGCGAAGGTACGGGAATCAGGGACAGTGACAGCGTACGGGAATCAGGGACAGTGACAACGTGCGGGAATCAGGGACAGTGACAGCGTACGGGAATCAGGGACAGTGACAGCGTGCGGGAATCAGGGACAGTGACAGCGTACGGGAATCAGGGACAGTGACAGCGTACGGGAATCAGGGACAGTGACAGCGTACGGGAATCAGGGACAGTGACAACGTACGGCAATCAGGGACAGTGACAAGGTACGAGAATCAGGGACAGTGACAACGTACAGGAATCAGGGACAGTGCGAAGGTACGGGAATCAGGGACAGTGACAACGTACGGGAATCAGGGACAGTGACAACGTACGGGAATCAGGGACAGTGACAACGTACAGGAATCAGGGACAGTGACAGCGTACGGGAATCAGGGACAGTGACAACGTACGGGAATCAGGGACAGTGACAACGTACGGGAATCAGGGACAGTGACAACGTACGGGAATCAGGGACAGTGACAACGTACGGGAATCAGGGACAGTGACAACGTACAGGAATCAGGGACAGTGACAGCGTACGGGAATCAGGGACAGTGACAACGTACGGGAATCAGGGACAGTGACAACGTACGGGAATCAGGGACAGTGACAACGTGCAGGAATCAGGGACAGTGACAACGTACAGGAATCAGGGACAGTGACAACGTACGGGAATCAGGGACAGTGACAAGGTATGGGAATCAGGGACAGTGACAACGTGCAGGAATCAGGGACAGTGACAACGTGCAGGAATCAGGGACAGTGACAACGTGCAGGAATCAGGGACAGTGACAACGTGCAGGAATCAGGGACAGTGACAACGTACGGGAATCAGGGACAGTGACAACGTACAGGAATCAGGGACAGTGACAACGTACGGGAATCAGGGACAGTGACAACGTACAAGAATCAGGGACAGTGACGACAACGTACGGGAATCAGGGACAGTGACAACGTACAGGAATCAGGGACAGTGACAACGTACGGGAATCAGGGACAGTGACAACGTACGGGAATCAGGGACAGTGACAACGTACAGGAATCAGGGACAGTGACAGCGTACGGGAATCAGGGACAGTGACAACGTACGGGAATCAGGGACAGTGACAACGTACAAGAATCAGGGACAGTGACAACGTACGGGAATCAGGGACAGTGACAACGTACAGGAATCAGGGACAGTGACAACGTACGGGAATCAGGGACAGTGACAACGTACGGGAATCAGGGACAGTGACAACGTACAGGAATCAGGGACAGTGACAGCGTACGGGAATCAGGGACAGTGACAACGTACGGGAATCAGGGACAGTGACAACGTACGAGAATCAGGGACAGTGACAACGTGCAGGAATCAGGGACAGTGACAACGTACAGGAATCAGGGACAGTGACAACGTACGGGAATCAGGGACAGTGACAAGGTATAGGAATCAGGGACAGTGACAACGTGCAGGAATCAGGGACAGTGACAACGTGCAGGAATCAGGGACAGTGACAACGTGCAGGAATCAGGGACAGTGACAACGTGCAGGAATCAGGGACAGTGACAACGTACGGGAATCAGGGACAGTGACAACGTACGGGAATCAGGGACAGTGACAGCGTACGGGAATCAGGGACAGTGACAACGTACAGGAATCAGGGACAGTGACAAGGTACGGGAATCAGGGACAGTGACAACGTACGGGAATCAGGGACAGTGACAAGGTACGGGAATCAGGGACAGTGACAACGTACGGGAATCAGGGACAGTGACAAGGTACGGGAATCAGGGACAGTGACAACGTACGGGAATCAGGGACAGTGCGAAGATACGGTAATCAGGGACAGTTGCCACTCACCTCTGCTCCTCATTGAGAGGTTGATCTCTGACGGTATAGCTGCTGGGCTCCTCCCCCTCGTCGTTATCGCTGCTGTCGTCTTGGGCGGCCATCGTCTCCCAGCGCGACGTGGTCATGGCCTGCGCCTCGACCTGCTCCGGGTCCACGCTCTCCCACTTGGACGGGACGAAGCCTGAGGGAAGCACTGGGAACAAAAGAGTGATATATTTCAGCCTATAACGACGATTCAGCTGTCGCCCCTCAACGTACCATCAAGGTTGTACTGCATACCGCAAGTAACATGCTTCTGGGCGATTTATGCGGTAGAACCTCTTCAATGAGTTTCTCGTCGGCACATTTGTGATGGATAGCGAATGTTTAAAGAATAATTTCTGTTACCAAAGTGTACAAATGTGTCAATCATCACTAGGCATGCGATGATAACTATTCACATTCTTGTCACCTGTTGGTTAATAGGGTCGGCCCGTCAAATTATTAATTGTATTGTGTAATTTCGATTACTCGGTTCAGGGAGTGTTTGGTAATCATGCAATATCATGCGCTGGTTTCTCACGTCGTCAGCATTCCTGGATGCCGACGTCTTGCTCAGCGACTGTGGTGACGAACATGAACTAGTTACTTTCAAGATTAATATGAATGGACGAGTGCGAGTGATTGAGGGGGACACCTTGATGGGTGCACACCAGCTGCATTACATTCAGTATCTACAACGTGATTCATCAATGTGAGTGAGACTTTGCCCATAAGCAGCTTGAAATCCATGGTCTGGAACCCATGTGCTCCTACCTGTTGAATAGTTTCAGTCTGGTCCCCTGAGAAACGTACTCGAGAGGTCCACTGTATGTCATTAGAATCAGATGAGGAGTTTGCATGCTCCAAACATGATCAATGTGAGTGAGACTTTGCCCATAAGCAGCTTGAAATCCATGGTCTGGAACCCATGTGCTCCTACCTGTTGAATAGTTTCAGTCTGGTCCCCTGAGAAACGTACTCGAGAGGTCCACTGTATGTCATTAGAATCAGATGAGGAGTTTGCATGCTCCAAACATGATTTAATACCGGTAATGCATCGTCAGTTAATATCCTCTTTCATAAGCCTAGCGCATTCATTTGATTCCATTGCAATATATGAGGACTGTAGGAGGCATGACGTCAAGCTAGGTGGAGCAGTGATTGTCAGTTGCTAGGAGATCACTCGGGAGAAGAATAAGTTTCAGAGTTGAGCCAAGTGGCAAACCAACGCAACCCTCAATGCATCTCAAATCATGGCCTACTTGACTCACGTTTGCTGTTTCTCTCGACAAATGTGTTGACGACGGTCTCCTCCTCCTCCTTCATGGGCATGCCGTCAATGTCCTCGTCAAGGGGTACTCCGTCAATGTCCTCATCCACGTGGTTGGGGGGCTCGCCACCGTCCGAAGCGGGGGCAGCACTCTCCACCAGCGGCACCTGCGTAAGTAGCACGGGAGATTATGCTTCGTTTCAGTCTGATTTTGAAAACAATCCAATCAACTCGACTCTTTTTCCACATATTGACGTCATGCCAGAATAGGTTGGCACTGTTACTAAGACAAATTGATCAAACAGTTTTTACGGATGAAAATCGGAACGTTTGGAAAGTCTCCATAAGAATAAGACGGATGGAAAATACTTGAAATATGAGAAATTTTCAGAAGCTTCAAAATGTTCACTGAATTCGTGAAACAGATCATCGTGGTTATTCCCAGTGATTAACACAACAATCGGATCAGAAATAACAAAGAAAACAAAGTGGTTCTCGTCAATGTGCTTCATTGTATTGTTATTATATTTTATTATCAGAAATGTATTCAATTTTTTCATTGCATTATATTTGAGTGAATTGTTATTATATATCTCCACAGATAAACCTCATGAGGGTTTCGTGGAACCTCACAAGAGTACCCTTTATTGTTGTAACGCTTTTATTTGGAATCAATAAAAAAAATATGAAAAAAAATTATTATTATTATTGACACTGTCTTTTTGTCAGTTCATAAAAATTTGAACATTGCAGAGTGCAATATGCAAGCAGATTCCATTAATATTTTAAAATAGGCTCACGACCATAACTTGGTGATAAATTCAAGCAAAACTAAAATTATCCACATTTGTTCCCCATTCAATGACTTCAGACTTGAATCTGTTGATATCATTTATCATTATAGCTGTCTTCACAATTCAATAGGACTAAGTGAGCTGAGGTGTAATTCTTGTACTGATAAAATAAATCTTGTGGACAGTCACGTATATTTGGGTATCACCATTGATAAATATTTCACTTGGAAGGATCATATAGACAGCTTGTGTAAAAGATTAAGGGCTTGTGCTCTTCAATTATTTAATCTGAAATTTGTTTTACGATCTCATGTGAATCGTTTAATATATACTGCTATGGCTGAGTCTCTGATTTCGTACGGCTTACTTGCATGGGGCAATGCTTCATCTAACTATTTGAATAAAATAGCTTCACTTCAAAATAATATGATCATTTCTATTGCACCACTTGATTTAAAATTGAGATTGAATAATAGAATTGAATCTCTGTATCAACATTCTATGCTACTGCCTGTACAAAGTCTATTCTTGTCTAAATTTATAACAAAGTTCTATTTTTCAGATGATTTCAAATTTCTCCATACAAACACCTCAAACACCAGATCAAATAACTTGATTAGCTATGTAATTCCCCGCTATAATAATAAGCATGGTAAAAGGCGGTTGATGTAAGCCATTCCATCTATTTTCAATTCTGTTCCTCAACATCTATTGAAACTTCAAAACTTAAGTTCTGTCAAAAAAGAAATTAAGTGCTGGCTTCTAGACTCCTTGAGTGGTACTCTGTAATTATTTGCAAATTGATTTTTTGTCACTTAATGTGTAATTCATATCCACCATTATCCTTTTTTTCCCATTATTCTGTCATTCTAATTTAATTAAGCGCAATGTTATTTTTTATATACAAATGTAGTGTTTTCTTTCTCGTTTTATTATTCTCTGTATAATCCACAGATAAGCCTTGTGCTAGGCTTTGTGGACAAGTGAACCTAATGTTTTATGTAAATGGATGATGATAATAATAAACAACCTATATATTAGGGATGTCGGCGGGTAGGAATTTTCCTACCCGGGTACCCGCCTTCATTACCCGACTCCTACCCGGGTTTTTCCCACAAAAAGACAAAAAAAAATTGTATAGGCCAAAATCACGTATATTAATAAAAAGACGCGTCATTTTCCTCAATCCAATCATCACTCTATAGAGCAACAGGACCTCTAACCTCAAGGCTTCGAAGCACACTGTCACATTTGCCCGGCCAGTAACAGCTGACAATGCGTGGGAGGGGGGGAAGCAAGACATTTGCATGAGCGCATTCTCTTATGGCGACGCAAAGTCGACAAGTAATTCCGAATAAAAGTATTTTAAAAAGGCAATGAAGCCAATGATGATTGCTCTTCATTGTTTGAAGAAGGATGTCATTTCAATAATATTCCCTTTCTATTAAAACAATGACAGGGAAGCAATCAAATGTTGAAAGCGAACTTAAAAGTAATGCCACACTTCCAGTCAAATGACATCTCAGACATGTCTAGACATCTGGACAGTGTCACTTGGCAACTTGCTATGAGCATTGTGTGACTGTGTGTGTGTGTGTCTTACTACGCACTTCTGACAACAGCTGACTATCAAGGTCTTATGACACGCTGTAGTGATGGGCCAGTGGGTGGGTGAGGGGAGCGAAGAGGGGTGCGCATCCAAATACAGACCGGACCAAAAACATCATACACAGAAAAATAAAGACCAGAAAAAAAACATTGACTACCCGGCGGGTAATTGTATGAACCCAGGTTTCACTTCAAATTGGGTACCCGGGAACCCGCCGACATCCCTAGTATATATATCATTATACTTCTTCTTCTTATTATTATTATCATTATTATCAGTATGGGAGTTTGGTCATATCATGACAAAGAATGTTGGTATCGCTACATTGTGGTGAACTGTTGGTGGCTTCCATGTTTTACTCACGCCGTCCAAATCTTCCTGATTGGCCGGTTCCAAGGACTCTGCCGGCGCCTGATTGGCCAGCCCCAGGAAGATGTTCTGGAGACGTATCAGGTACTCCTTGGGGTAGACGGCCCACTCTTCCCACGCGCGCACCACTTGCAGCACCCGTAGCTAGGCAACACAAGACACGTTACAGACAATTCAACAGCCACCCAGTGTTGGGGAAGGTCCCTCATAGCTGTGGAACTTGCAGCACCCGTAGCTAGGCAACACAAGACACGTTACAGACAATTCAACAGCCACCCAGTAATGGGGAAGGTCCCTCATAGCTGTGGAACTTGCCACACCCGTAGCTAGGCAACACAAGACACGTTACAGACAATTCAACAGCCACCCAGTGTTAGGGAAGGTCCCTCATAGCTGTGGAACTTGCCACACCCGTAGCTAGGCAACACGAGAACACGTTACAGACAATTCAACAGCCACCCAGTGTTGGGGAAGGTCCCTCATAGCTGTGGAACTTGCCACACCCGTAGCTAGGCAACACAAGACACGTTACAGACAATTCAACAGCCACCCAGTGTTGGGGAAGGTCACTCATAGCTGTGGAACTTGCCACACCCGTAGCTAGGCAACACGAGAACACGTTACAGACAATTCAACAGCCACCCAGTGTTGGGGAAGGTCCCTCATAGCTGTGGAACTTGCAGCACCCGTAGCTAGGCAACACAAGACACGTTACAGACAATTCAACAGCCACCCAGTGTTGGGGAAGGTCCCTCATAGCTGTGGAACTTGCCACACCCGTAGCTAGGCAACACAAGACACGTTACAGACAATTCAACAGCCACCCAGTGTTGGGGAAGGTCCCTCATAGCTGTGGAACTTGCAGCACCCGTAGCTAGGCAACACAAGACACGTTACAGACAATTCAACAGCCACCCAGTGTTGGGGAAGGTCTCTCATAGCTGTGGAACTTGCCACACCCGTAGCTAGGCAACACGAGAACACGTTACAGACAATTCAACAGCCACCCAGTGTTGGGGAAGGTCCCTCATAGCTGGGGAAGCCCTTTGTAGCCCTCTGCTATACAGCCAGCTTACCTTGAACCCTCTGCTACCTAGCCAGCTTACCTTGAACCCTCCGCTACCTAGCCAGCTCACCTTGAAGCCCTCTGCTATCCAGTTGGCTCACCTTGAAGCCCTCTGCTATCCACCCAGCTTACCTTGAAGCCCTCTGCTACCTAGCCAGCTTACCTTGAACCCTCTGCTACCTAGCCAGCTTACCTTGAACCCTCCGCTACCTAGCCAGCTTACCTTAAAGCCTCCGCTACCTAGCCAGCTTACCTTGAACCCTCCGCTACCTAGCCAGCTCACCTTGAAGCCCTCTGCTATCCAGTTGGCTCACCTTGAAGCCCATTGCTATCCAGCCAGCTTACCTAGAAGCCCTCTGCTATCCAGCCAATTACCTTGGAGCCCTCTGCTATCCAGCCAGCTCACCTTGGAGCCCTCTGCTATCCAGCCAGCTTACCTTAAAGCCCTCGGCTTTGAGCCTGGAGTCCAGACTGTTGTAGGCGGCGTGTATGTTGTCAAAGATGTGCACAAGACGGGCCTCAAAGCCACGCCGGTAGTAAGAGACATTGGCGATCTTGACGCTAGCGTTGTGCAGGATGTCGGATATCAGGTAGAGCCGCGCAATCTTCTTTGTGACGGCCGTGCGGACGCTCGAGAGGGAGTCGCCGATACACTCACAGATCTCGTCGGCAGCCTCTGCGTGCTCGATGCAGAACACCTGTCGGTCAAGCACAGCTATATCATTCCTTCATTACGAGAAACACAAGGTAACACACAGACAAAGTAACATGACAATGGATATAACAGATGAATGGAGTGAGTGATAAGATGATGAAATAGTGTCTGATGAGCACACAAGAATATATAGAGGTCTATCGGTGAATACTTTCGGGTCTTGAACTATTTCAAGCGAGCGAGAGTGGAAGAATCAACTTGTCATCTTTTCATCATTCAACAGATTGGTATTAAATATACAGTGTCTGAAAGGTCTGAAAAAGTTTTGTTTCTACTTTCTCACTTCGATTTTGAATATAAGCTTGCTGAATGATTACAACGCGCATCATGTCACACTGTCAGTGGCACTGGACTGACTCCGAGTGAGTTACCATCGAGCATCTCTCTCTCTTTCTTCCTTAGTTCCCCCCCCCCCTCTCTCCAGACGATATACACACTCTGTAGAGGACACATCGCGTCATCACGTGTGTTAAGCTACTCGGGACGGCCAAGCGACAATAGCAACGCGCCATAGGATGTTCCCGCGTCGTTGGAACCAGATGGAAGTAGCGAGTAGACACAATCTTAACAGTTTTATCGGCGACGCTAGACTTTAGAGTCATTGGTGCAACGGTTTCTATCAACTCATCAAGTAGTTTCGCTCGGTCTTTATCTCGTACGCAATACGAAATTGCCATAATTCTAACCGGAAAGTGATGATTTTCACGGATAAGGACGTGTTTGGTTAATCTGAATTTTTATGAATAGAAATAATTTTAGGGGTCTCTTCCATTTGGGATGAACAAGGGTTTGAGCTTGTTTGCTGGATGTTGGACTTACCATGGTCTCCGCGATGCGGACCCTCTCGTGCGTGATGTTGCGGAGCAGGTCCTCGAGACGGTCACGCTGCGTGACCGACAGGCTGCCCTTGATGGGCTCCGTCTCCTCGTCTTGGATCAGCTCGTCCGGCATGCCCATGGTGTTCGCGTTCAGGGCAGGCGGGCGCCACACGGAGCCTCCGGAGAACATGCGGAACTCCTCCGTGCGGAACCGGTGGAAACTGTCACCTGGCAGGCACACACAACACTTCATACGCGCCAGATAGACAGAGTACAAGAAAATGACTGAAGTCATGTGGCTATACTTGTTAACAAGTTATGCGTGGGATATTGATCAACTCGACAGAGCCGCAGGCTGCCGACGTGTGGGCTGTTCCACACGGTTCGGGCGATACAGAGCTTTGAGAATCATTGTATCAACTACTCGACTGATTGTTACCACCAACAAGTTCCCCACAGAAGGCAGCTTACTTTGAGTAACGAGAAGAGCTTCCAGCGATAGAAGATAGACAGGTTCAAGACCCAGCGAGCTTGTCAGCAGCTTACCTTGAAGCAGCGAGGAGAGCTTCCAGCGGTAGAAGACAAACAGGTTCAAGACCCAGCGACCAGCAGCTTACCTTGATGCAGCGAGAAGAGCTTCCAGCGGTAGAAGACATACAGGTTCAAGACCCAGCGAGCTTGTTAGCAGCTTACCTAGAAGCAGTGAGGAGAGCTTCCAGCGGTAGAAGACAAACAGGTTCAAGACCCAGCGACCAGCAGCTTACCTTGATGCAGCGAGAAGAGCTTCCAGCGGTAAAAGACATATAGGTTCAAGACCCAGCGACCAGCAGCTTACCTTGAAGCAGCGAGAAGAGCTTCCAGCGGTAGAAGACATACAGGTTCAAGACCCAGCGACCAGCGGCTTACCTTGACGCAGCGAGAAGAGCTTCCAGCAGCAGTAGACATACAGGTTCAAGACCCAGCGACCAGCAGCTTACCTACAAGCAGTGAGGAGAGCTTCCAGCGGTAGAAGACATAGGCCTACAGGTCCAAGACCCAGCGACCAGCAGCTCACCTTGAAACAGTGAGGTGAGCTCCCAGCGGTAGTAGACATACAGGTTCAAGACCCAGCGAGCTCGCCAGCAGCTTACCTTGAAGCAGTGACAAGAGCTTCCAGCAGTAAAAGATATACAGGTTCAAGACCAAGCGACCAGCAGCTTACCTTGAAGCAGCGAGAAGAGCTTCCAGCGGTAGTAGACGTGCGCGGGGCTCTGATTCTCGAACAGGAAGTGGAACAGCGGGTTGTTGATCTCGCGGTTCATGATCATCGCCTCGAACATGGGCCCCTCTCGGATGACGAACTCCACCATGCGGTGTATCGTCATTAGGAGGAGACGCTCGTTGGGAATCACAACCTTCACCACGCCGTGCCGTAAGATGCGGTCCAGGTCACTGGGGTAAGGGTCGCTCGGACCAACGTAAGAGACCTGCACAAGCAGGCGGGGAAACTAGGAATCATCATCTCACGACATGTTTTGATCTTGTCAGATCTCTGGGGCCCTATTCTCGAGTTTTCGTTTAGCAAAACGTATGCGTTTTAGCGATCACGTGACCGACAAAACGCACGATTTCCTCAAGACCCTATTCTCGAACTTCAAAACGTACGATATATCGTCTCGCACTGCGTCACGTATGGCCTATTTCTACTCGCCTCAAAAAAGCGGGCGAGTACTGTCAAACGCATACGTGTTATGGACACTTTTTTGTCGTTTCAAGATTTAAAAATGGAAAAACAATTTTGCGTGGTGATGAAATAATGAAACAATTGTATATAAGTGGTACCACATGTGTATAGAAGTACGTTTTAAGCTTCTGATTTCTGATTTTCTGATTAGCTATATAAAAAATATATATTTTAATATCACTATCTTCACTTCCTATTGACCTCCACTTATAGATTACTACTGTACTAGGCCTAAATTAGACACTAACCTAAAAATAAATAAAACTACGATTCTCCTTTCATATTTAAAATTAATTAAATTAAAAGAGATAGGTCTATAAATAAGAGTATAGGTCTAGTTTTTAGTAATATCCTATGAGCATGTACAAAAAGAAATTCACATTCTATTTTGAATTTTTATATAGTATTATAGAGTGGGCCTGGACCTAAACTTGTAACTTGGGGCTAATTAGAATTGCGATAAACATAATAATTATTAATTTTGCTTACCTTGTTGTTTTCAATTACTTTTGACATTCCATAACCTAGAAATGTTTTGTTATGAACCGACAGCTCACAGCTGTTTGTCTGTGATTTGATTGGCCCAAAATGAGGGGATAGTGACGTCTACATGACGTCAGCAAGACGCATACGTTTTAGCTCTTTCTGAAAACGCACTTCGAGTAGAAAAAGTGGAGAATAGGGTTTTTGGTTTCTCGAAACACGTATGCGTTTCCGAGCCATGCGTGTGAGTCGCATGCGAGTTACTCGCACGGGAAAACGTACGAGCTCGAGAATAGGGCCCCAGTGCAGGTGAGTAGGCCCACCGGTATATCAGGTATCCTTAGTTAATACTTCTACCACTCAGAGAGACAATCAAATCTTACTTTTCAATGATGTAATTAATGTACTTGATCATCAAACTTCAATATTTCAATCCGATAATTGCATAATTTCACTTAATTAAAGAAGGAAAGAGGTGGGAATCATAAGGGTGGTAAGATCACACTGTTCAAGCGATTCTACTTTCTAAATTAACATCTGGGGTTCTGCAAGGCTCTATTTCAGGTCCAATTTTATATTTGATTCATACTAGCACGATCGCCGAACATGTTGTCAAAAGTCAAATATATATTTATGCAGATGATACCCTTATTTTGAGCTGTCACAGGGAGTCAAGTTCAGCAGTTGAATATTCACAAAGTGATCTAAATCATATATCCAAAATGACTCATGAGTAAAATTTAGTAATAAATGCAGATAAAACAAAAATAATTCACTTTTGTACACCCCTGAACAAGGAACGTAATAACCGAATTGACGTGATTTGTCATTCTTATGAATGCTTACACGCGATGAGTCAGGTTAATCCGTGTATTGGATGTAATACCAACATTGAAGATGTTAATAATCATGTTTACTTGGGCCTTTTAATCGACAGCTCATTTAGTTGGAGAGATCACATTGATAAAATATGCAGCGGACTGAGATCTTGTGCTTTTATGCTCCATTCTCTTGAATATATTCTACCTTTTTCAATTGTACGGGCCGTTTATTCAGCACTAATCGAATCTATTCTTTCTTATTGATGAGCGTAGCGAAGTCTCCATCCCACTCTTATAGGGCTTTGTCTGTGTGTGTTTTTTTTTTTTTTTTTTTTTTGTAAGCACTCCACAGGTCGCAAGGGTTGACTGATCAACATGAAACTTTTTTTGTAAACGCAAACTCATCCAACTTAGAACTGTATAGTTTTGAAGATGAATCGGTCGGACCGATTTTGAGAATCATCATCTCAAAGTTTCTAAAAACCCCATAAGATTTGGCTGGGCGGAAAATATTGAAAAATAAAATCTCTCCAAATGGGATGAAATTTTCTCTAAATGTGTATACATGGATTTTACACATTATTACGATTTTTTAAGCAATTCTGATCAGTCGTTTTGAAGAAAAAAAATTAAATGACTGATAATATTCATAAAATATATCATAAAAATTGTGACAGAATTAAATTGTCAAGATTCACTGCTTTCTAGATTCAAGAGTTGACCAACAATGAAGTATTTTTTATATGCGTCAAGGTGTGGAGAATACCAGAGTCAATGAAGTGGCAAGAGTGGAACTACTTTAACGACTTTAATAGCTTATTCAGATATCAAGGTGTGTAGAATACCAGAGTCGATAAAGTAGCAAGGGTAGAACTACTTCAAGGACTTTTATACCTTATTCAGATATCTCGCTCATCTTACAACGCATATTTCGCGTTTGACTAGTGGTATCTTAGCATGGGGTAATGCATCAAACTCTCATGTTACTATACTTGATTTACTCCAGTCGAGAATTTTAAAAAGTATTACACCTAACAATATTGTATTTGAGTTCAATAGCGACACCAGCAAAATGTATCAACACTGCAATTTTCTTCCTCTCAAATATTTATTCAACTATAGATTCGTCTTGAAATTTCATTTTGATGACCTCTACAAAATTCCTAACGTAAATTTAAAAAACACCCGTTCAACAGTTGAAGAAAAATACAAAATTCCTACTTTCAATAATAAATGGACAAAGAAGACTAGAATATTCTGTACCTTTCATATTTAATGAGCTACCTCTGCATTAGAGAAAATGAGATAAATTAATAAAATAAATAAATAAATAAATAAATAAATAATAAATAATAGATAAATAATGATGAATAATGAATAACGAATAATTAATGGATAAATTAATTAGAATATTGTAAAATGCGACGTGAAGAAATGGTATGTTGACATTATTGTACTATGATTGATTGTTTGATTGTTTATGTTTGAATTATCAATTACGATTCTCTTCAATTTCTCATGGATTGTCTTCTGTGACTAATTGAAAACAATTGAAGTTTCTTCATTTTCCTCCAATTTCTTCTTTTCAGCATGTAAAATTTGCAAAAGTCATATATTGAACAATCTAAGTCTTGAGTCCATATCATATTTAACCTCTTTTTTCCACCATTTCATGTTATATAGGGCCTCTACTTGGAATCTAAGTTCATCTGTTGTATTTATTTCAATTAGGGTTGCCAACATAATCGATATATTGATTTAGATCGATATTTATTCAAACGATACGATAATCGATTCAATCTCGGCGATACGATATCAATATGAATATTGTTCAATTGTCGAAATGAACATTCTTTCCTTTTCAAACTTACTATTCTACCCTTTATGTAATTGCTCCAATCAATGTATGTGGCGTGAAAGTTCTTGTTTTCTATTGGGCACTCGAAAGCCAATAAGAAACGCTGTTGGCAATGACGTCAGCGTTGATATGCGCAAGAAACGAATATATATTTGAGCCTATCGCACGGTTGGGTTGTATGAGGTACAGTACCCTGGTACAGACTGCAAAGCACTTTAACCTATAAAAGGTACCGTATTGTCAAAAATATAAATATAAGCCCAGCTATGCGACAACGAAACGACTTGTGACAAACTGTTGAGAGAGGCTTCAATTGTTTGCTGGTTTCTAGTGTTTTTTTCACGCTAAACAGTCTCGTGCTCGTCAAGATCAGACCATGAAGTTGATCAGACCGCGTCAGGGTAGCGCGTAGTAGTGGGATAACGCACATCTGCAGCAAACAGCTCGACGCGTGCCATGTTTGTTATTGCGCGTCAAATTAAAATTATGGAAATTGAGAAAATGATTCTTCTTCATGATAAAACATTTATTAAACGTGATTTCAGTGGAATATCTCTCAGTTTCTAGTCGATTCCGTTATTAGTGTACGGATGTACCGGTACTAAGCTTACGCCCAATTAAAATGAGCAAAACATGTATTCTCGACCGATTATAGGCCGAGGGTAACTTTTGGGCTTGAAATTTCGAGGAAAACCCTCGGATTAAATTTGGGACTATACGGTTTCTATAATTAGAGAAATAATGAATTCCAGATGTACGTTGTTACTTGTACTTTTTTTACAGCTCAGAAATCTGCCTCTTCCTCTATCTCGCTATCTTTCTACCCCTCCCTGCTAGGACCAAAGTCCCGCACGTAGTCCAAGGTCAACCACTTGGCAATGAATCAATCAACACAGCTGTTTAGACCGCAATTCTCAACACAATTATTCCGATGCAATACGATATTCTGACATTCGATACGATTATCGATATAATACGATTAATAACCGATGTTAAGTAGACGATAATCGATATGAGTTTTCATATCGAACGGCAACTCTAATTTTAATCATCTTGTTTTGTATTCATATAACAATTTGTCCCGTTTGTGGTGAGTTATTAATTTGATGGTAATTGTATTTTTGTTCAGCCATTCTAATTATTGGAGAGCTATAAGACCTGTTTCTACGTTCACTTTTATTCGGGAATGTTTTCATTCGTTTTTCTCTTCATTTAGATTCACTTAATCAGGATACTTCTTTTCCACCTCGCCAATATTTTGTTTATTCTCAGTTCAGTTCAATTTCCGAATTCATATATCTTTAGATTGAAGTTTATTTTCAAATTGTCATAGGTCTATATAATATTTGTTTTAGACGTGTAATTATTTTCGTTTTGTTTTGTTCTGACCTTGAATATGCTTTTCTATATTCTAAATTATTCTCTTAGTATATCACTTCAAATCTAAACACCCTACTTTTTGGCATTAAACGCAAATTCCTTTCTTACATCTTAGTCTGAACTTTACGTACATATTATATATTCTTTGTTATTTTCAACCCACAGATAAGCCTTCCCAGGCTTTGTGGAAAAGAGTTCAATTTTATTGAAATATGCATGTTCCATGTTATTTTGTTCAATGAAAGAAAAAAAATCATTATTATTATTATTATTATTATTATTATTATTATTATTCAGATAGCCCACACACAAGACATTGTCTCAAGCGGGTTTTTTTAATCTTCTATATGCTAATATTCAGGATTTTATTCAGATTATTTGAAATTCGATATATTAGAGATGCCTTCGGGTAACAAATTAGGAACCAAGTACCCGCCACAATTACCCGGGTAATGTTCCAACTTCCAAATTCGTGCCTATAGAAATGAACTTGTTTCAATGATACTCTTATGAAAAACCACATGACTGCAATAATATATTGAATTGAGGCTACATACATTCATGACTGGTTGTGGTTGACAACCAATGGTACCTCCGCATTCTCCGGCAAAAGACGGATAATATTTCCACGCGAATGTTTTTTTTTTTTTTGGTCGATGCCATTTCATGAAAAGTCAATTCGAACACACGCAACAATTTGAAGGTCACAAAAATAAAATGAGAAGAATACTGACTAATATTACTACAGTAAACCCTCGATAATTCGAACTCGGTTAATTCGAATTCCGCGCTAATTCGAACCAGAGAAATGACCCCGGCCGCTGGTATAGGGATATCAATGTTCTATCATTTCGATAATTCGAATTTTTATTATTTCGAATTTCGAACTGATGATTAGTCCAAACTACTGTTTTATTATTGTTTCGTGTTTGTTCAATTCGAATTTCAGCAAAAATTACGAATAAAAGTTTTCACAATTGGATATTTTATCACGTGAAATCCTTTGTCATCAACATTCCTGGCGACCCGGCAAGCTAGAGATACGTCATAGCCACATGTGCAGCGCGTGCCATCATGATGAGGGGTGAGGCAGGGGGTCTTTTCAGGGTCACAGACAGACATCTGGCTGGTCGAGACACCCGAGCGGTAATGTTTAGGATAATGGATGTGATTGTGTCAACTTTTATTCGTAATTTTTGCTGAAATTCAAATTGAACAAACACGAAACAATAATAAATGGACCAGCCGGCTAGTGCATGTAGAGAGAATAATTCATTCATTTCATTCGGGGTCCCAATATTTATATTTACTGCCTTGCTTCCTACTTTTAATCCTAACATCCAGTTTGGTAATTTGACTCTTTCAACACTGAACTGTGATAAGTGTTACCTAATGAATGACATGATAATATATAGTATTAATGGGACTCCTTGTTGTGTTGTTAAAATTGCTGAGAAAACACTTGACTTGAAGATAACCACATGGCTGTCAAAGTTGGCTTCCTTAGAGCAAGGGGGAAGTAGGAGGGAACAAAAAATGTGCAAGGCGCACATGGTCACTCGAACTGCACGCACACAGTATACTACTGTACTATACAAGGAAAAAACATTTTTTTCATAATTCGAATTTTTTTAATTCGAATTTTGATTTTTGGGGTCCCTTGGAATTCGAATTAACGAGGGTTTACTGTATATTTTTCGAATTATATTACACACTGAATGTCTCGCAACACGTCTTGACTGAACTTTTTAATAAACAGAAACTACGAATTAAAAACTTGATAAACATATTCACAAATCAATAATTTGATAATACTGTTTCAATAAAAAAAAAAATCGCTCAATTTGATATCTAACTCAACACACGTCGCTACTCACGTCAAACGATAACACCACTCAAGTCACTGCAAACCAAGCAAATATGCGTACGATTTATTCTGTTTGACACACAACAACGAAGTGAAACCCGCATATCATAGAGCTCTAGGTATGCTTCTCAGTTCTCAGTGAAGGGTGGTTTTCAACCAATTACAGATACCGGTAGTGTATTTGGCATGACAGCTGAAGAGTTGGTGACGAGAGAGCAAGTCATTACGCTGTACGTGTGATCACAGATGAGGGAAGGTGGTGCGACTAGGGCAACCTAAGAGAGGTCTGAGAGGGGAGGTGAAAAAACTTGTGAAAAATGCCGAAGTTGAATCTCTCTTGGTCGCTTGAATGATTAATACAAGCTTTCCTCTACATTATAGGTACTGGTCAGCACAATTACCCGTAACTCGGACGGGTACCCGGGTAACAAAATTTTACCCGGGTAATACATTACCCGTCCCCGACCCGTGTACCCGGGTACCCGAAGGCATCTCTAATAAATAATGAATACAGTCGGGCCCACATATAACGAACTCGGTTTCAACGAAATTTCGGTTTTTACGAATTAATCACCATTCTCCTTCAAATCTCCTATCCTAACAATGTTAAATGAAGACCTATAACGAAGTAATTTGTATTTTAAAATTCTGTTATTACGAATTTTTTGTCACTTTTCAGCATATTTTGCTCATTATTTTCAGCTATTTCCAACCAAATATTCGAAAATCGGAACATTTTGCATGAATTTATTTTCAGATTACATTTATTTTGAACGGACTGTACATCGTAGCAGCTGGTGACGCGTCATAACAACTCTTGCTACACCCCCCTCCCTCCCCGTCCCACGCACAGTGGAACAACCCAAACTCAAACATTCGCTCAATGCGCGCTAAATAATAACGTGATGGTGACATCTTCAATGACTTTGTTTATCTATTTTTTTGTTTACATTCCTTTATTTACATTCCTGATAGTGTCCTGTAACCCAGGAAATAAAACACGAGAAGTGGGAGTGGTGGTGTCATGTGATAGCAGATGATAAGTCCTTTATGAAAGAACATTGTTGTTTTCTATTACTTTCTACAAACATACTAAGTGATGATACGATGTCACCTAATACAGTCGTAAATGTAGGCCTATCTTCATCTCTAAAATTCAAGTGGTGTTATGAAAAAAGCAATAAATCTCTATAACGAAATTCTGTTTTTACGAACAGATTTTCATTCCACTTGAAATACGTTTTATGCGGGCCCGACTGTATATAAATGTAATACTACTACTGTTATCTCCCTACACTAGTTATTTCCATGATTGTTACATGTGGGCCCCTATCATTACCAGTGTTGCATCACTAGGCAACCAGCGCCTACCTTGTGCCTCTTGCTGGGCTGACAGTTGAAGGGAAGTCCGGAGGGCGGTGGTGGCCGGGAGAGCTCCAGCATGGCGGGCGGGATGTAGATCGGTCTGGACGGGAGCGCCACGGTCTTCCCCCAGCCCAGCTTCATCTCATGTTGCAGGACCTCCTTCCCCTTCAGCCCCTTCATCGCCCTTTCTCCGTCACGACGTGTCATGAACGCCACGAACCCCGTGTGTCTACCTGTTCGTCGAACACACCGTCTCAGTACAATTGTGGCCATCAAGATGCACTGAGGGTTGCGTTGGTTTGCCTGTCCTCACTTCCTATCCCTCCCACGTTGAAAATGTGTTCCAATTCACGGGCCACATCTTAAGAACTATCCATCGTGCGTAGCTAATAACAGCTGTCATCAAGTTTGCCAGCCTGACAGCCATTTCTACAAAACAACACCAGATAGAGCAGCGATCTTTGGTTCTGAGGAGAGTACTCAGGAAATGGAACATGTTTTCGAATGAGTGTAGTCACCATCTCTCGGCGGCAAACCAACGCAACCCTCAATGCATCTTGGTGGCGTCTACGTCAAGTCTGTCGGCCAGCAAAACTTCAAGCGAGTCTTTGCTTTTCAAGGTCCGACAAATCCAAGCTGCCGTGGCTCTATGAAAGTAGCTCACGTGGTCACTGAAGAAACTGGGGCTTGAATTGACAACCACGTGGAACGTACCGGTAGGCCTGTCGGTGCATTTGCTTAGGAAATGGTCAAGGTCAGGAAAAGTACATTCACTACAGCTGATAAACTTGGTTTAATCGCATGAATATTAATAACTGTTCATGTATTATTAGATGAGCGTAGCAAAGTCTCCATCCCACTCTTGTAGGGCTTTGTGTGTTTTTTTTTTTTTGTTAGCACTCCACAGGTCGCAAGGGTTGACTGATCAACATGAAACTTTTTTTTACGAGCAAACTCATCCAACTTAGAACTGTATAGTTTTTGGAATGAATCGGTCAGACTGATTTTGAGAAAAATCATCTCAAAGTTTCTAAAAACCCTATAAGATTTGGCTGGGCGGAAAATATTGAAAAATAAAATCTCTCCAAATGAGATGAAATTTTCTCTGAATGTGTTCGTCATAGATTTTACACATACCGGTAATCACAATTTTGTGTGCAATTCTAATCAGCCGTTTTGAAGAAAAAATTGAAATGAGTGGTTTTATTCATCAAATATAGGCCTATCATAAAAATAATGACAGATTAGCTGCCGAGATTCACTGCTTTCTAGATTCGATATTTGCCCAACAATGAAGTATTTTTATATGCGTCAAGGTATGTAGAATACCAGAGTCGATAATGTAGCAAGGGTACAACTACTTTAACGACTTTTATAGCTTATTCGAATATCTCGCTCATCTTACAACGCATATTTCGCGTTTGACTAGTAATTATTAACTTGCATTATTTCAAGAATATTTTCATTCAGTTAAAAAAGGAAGTAAGAATGAATAAATGGATGAAAGTAGGCCTAATTGGGAAAGAAATCACGATCAGTGGGCCCATTATTCAAGACAGTCACTGAAACATTCTACCGTACTTATTTCAGACGGCAAACAAGAATATTTTCTTTCTTATGCGGGATTCTATATAGGCCTGGACTTTTTTCTTTCGTTTTCATTTTTCTTTAGTATCTATGAATATCAAACACTGCTGCATGACTGAAATTGCATTTATTATTCATTAAATTGGATCTTACCATAATTCAAGGAACACAATTTATCTTTATTACTTCAATTTTAATTTTAATTTTTTAGGGTTCATCTATCTATACCAGAGGTGACGTAATTATGTACCGGTACATAAGTGTAACCAATGTGGAAAATGTAAACTGTTCATTTCTTAAAACTGTAATTCCTTATGTATTAGGCCCTATATGTAAAGAATAAAATAATTCTTAAATTGAAATTGAATTATTAGTTTTATATCTATGGGTAAATGAGGGCTGAATAGTAATTTAACATTATGGTGAGATGATATGGGTAAATGATAATGCCAATGCCTACTTTAGTAATAGATATAACTAGAAAAACGCGGGATTCACGTTGTGAGATGAGCTCAGAAGTATAGAAATGCACAATGAAAAATAATTTGTCAACTCAATCTACATCTACAGACATTGGATCACTTTAAACGTTTAGAAACCCTACCGGAATCAATTATGTCACGGCCTCCTTGTTCATTCATAACTGATTTCAATCGATTTAATTTCATTGTTGACACTTGTTGCTATAGATTTGATTGGTTTCCCTTGATGGCTTTGTTTGAAGTGAAAATATGTTTTGAATGCGTTCTCTTCGTTATCTCTCATCCCATTGTTACAAAAATCTCTGAAAAGGTGTTTAACAGTATTCTTCATATCCGGTGAAAATTTGAGAGCTTTTGAAGAATTCTTGTATTCCAAGTATTTTCCCTTTGGGTTATTTAGGCCTATATGAGGATTTTTCAAACTTTCCGATTTGTTTTTTTCGGAATTTTACCTTCCGACCGATTTTTCTGAAAAACAATCCCAACCTATTCTGGTAGGCTCTATAACAGAAATATGCAGAAAAAGTTTCGAGTCGATAGCTATTTTTTTCCTGACCTGTATGCCGCGCACAAACAAACAAACAAACAAACAAACAAGAAAAACATTGAAAGGAAGCCTCTTTGTTTTCAGTAGGCCTGTGTGAAATGGAATCTCCGCTACGCTCATCTAATAACTGGCTCTTTGAAGTTTCTGAACATCACCAGCTCTACACTGCATGCGTAGACTTGTCGGCAATCACCTGTAGGTGCGGTCAGTAGGCCTGGCCTACATGAGCCATGACTGTGCCTACCTCTAGCGCGCTCCTCGTCGGAACGCGGCCACATGATCTTGATGCTGGCCAGCGGGCCGTACTTCCCAAACACCTCCATCAGCTGCTGCTGCGTGATCTTGGGGTTCAGGTTGCCGAGATACAGGTTGGTTGTGTTGGGGTCGCCAAGGTCATGCGAGCCACTCTTCGTGTCCTCGAGAGACAGGCTGTACTTGGGCGGTCCCGCACCAGGCTCCCCATCGTCCGTGAACCGAGACATGACTGCGCCCTTGTACTTATGCCTGTCTTCTCTCTCTTCCTGGATCAGCTTCAGTTCGTCCTTGAATATTTCCAGGTTACTTTTCTTCTTCTTCTCGTCTTTGTTACGTTTCTTAAACGCCGTGTCCGGTTTCTTCTCGCTCATCAACCTGGCGTAATCTTCCGCTCGTTCCGCCGAGCTCAGTTTGTCGGCAAGTTCCGACAGTCGTGACTGCGGTTTGTAGAGTTTGCCCTTCTCTCTTGTATCTTCTTGGCGCCGGCCTGCATCATAAGTACCGGCTTTCACCCACACTTTATCACTTTTGCTTGGAATGTCGTGAAAAGTTGAAACAAAGTCTTCGAACGCGTAAGCAGCCGCTTCTTCCTGCTCTTTCTTCTTCTGTACACCCGACTCCCTCTTCTTTGTAACTAGGTTACGCTTCCCCATCGTAACAACTGCTTTGGACTGTAAAGACGGGTTGCTAGTTACGCCTACAAACAGAATCAGATATTAGTCATCATGATAACGATGATTTCACTTAATTAGAGCATTCAAAGTAGAGTATTATGAAGTCGATGCTTAGAGGTTGGATCAACTTTACCAGCAGACGAAATTAATCATTTTTGAGGTTAGGTTAGGGACGCCTAGACTTTTGGGGCGTTTTACGGCAAGAACTACTTTCATGAATGAGTTGAAACTACATAGTGGATCAACAACATTACGTACCAATTGTAAATCAATTAAAACACTTCATGAGATCATTCTAAATCAAAATACATCGAGTTTCAAAGTCAAAAATCGTGTTTACATTTTTCCACTGCATGCTAATGAACTGGTCTGACGAACTTTTAGACTTCAGAACTCCAACCAGGAACGTTTTAGAAGAAGGCGCTGGTTCTTGGCGCAGTTTTTAAGGCAAATTTGTGTGGGATATATATATATATATATATTTGTGTTAATTTGTAATAATTAAGCGTACAGGCGTATATTATTATATATATATATATATATATATATATATATATATATATATATATATATATATATATATAATTGAATTCACTTGATTTTTATTCCATATTAATTGTAATCACAATCATGTCCAATAAGTAGTAAGGAAATTATATCTAAAATTGAAAAACTTAAAGAATCCGGTCAAGTGAAAGACGGAATAACGGATAAGATTTTGAAACTATGCAAAGGGGTAGTAAGTATGTATATAAAAAGTATAATAAATAAATCATTATAATTAGGAGTAGTTCCAAAATAGCTGAAAATGTCTCTAATAGTACCGGCATTAAGTATAAACCTCTATACTTAATGGTACCGGTACCCAAAGTTAAGAATACGGTAAATTGTGAAGAACATAGACCTGTAAATACACTACATTTGATAGAAAAAATCTTGGAATACATAGTGAAAGATCAAATAGATGATTATTTAAAAAGAAATAAAATACTGATTGAAAATCGATCGGGGTTTAGGGAAAACCATGGGTGTGAGACTTCGAAACAATTAGTTATATCAGATATTATGGAAAAGATGAGGGAAAAAGAAGTCACTGTTGCATTTTTTTGGATCTTAAGCGAGCGTTTGAGACAATAGATAGGACGTTATTGTTGAAAAAGTTGGAAAAATAGTGAATGGGTGGAATGGTGCTAAAATGGATGGAGTCATATCTGGAAGGAAGACTTCAAAAAGTAAAATTCAATAATGTTTCATCTTCGGTAGTTGAAAATAGGATAGGGGTACCACAAGGATCGGTGTTGGGACCGTTATTATTTATATTGTATGTAAATGACTTGGGAAAGGTTTTGCAAAACTGTACAATTTATTTATATGCTGATGATGCTTTGATTCTAAGCAGCTTGGTAAAACTTTAAAGGAATCATTGGATAAAATTAATGACGACATGAAGCGGGTGGAATCTTGGTTGAGAAATAATAAAATGAAACTGACTACAGATAAAACTAAAGCTATGATACTATGTCCAAACTCTGTAAGAAAACACCTGGAAAGAAGTGTAAATGACACAAGTATTATAATAGAGGGAAGTAAAATTGAGATTGTAAAAGAGATTAAATATTAATTAGGTGTAATTTTAGATGATGGTTTGAATTTCAAAGCACATGCAGATAATGTAATTAAAATAATGGCAAGAAAAGTTGGTTTATTTAGAAGGGTAAGCGGTTGTCTACCAACCAATGCTAAGTTAGTATTATATCAGTCTATTATTGCACCACATGTAGATTATTGTAGCTCTATTTAATTTTAATAAATAATAAAAATGAGATAATAAAAATGCAAAATTTCAGAATAAGGCGATGAGAAGTATTCTGGGGCTCAGGAGAGATGCGAAAATAAGAAAAATGTGTGAAGCTCTATGTTGGCTGAACATAAAGCAACGCATACTCATTCATACCCTCACATTATTGTTTAAAATTAAGAAAGAATTAGTCCCTATATATCTTTGTAATAGTAAAAAGGTAAAAAATAATAGTGAAATTCATAAATATTATAGTACTAGAAATAAGAATAATGTAAATATAATGAGAGTAACACTCAAGTCAGAGGAAAACTCCATATATATTAAAGGAATGAGAATTTTTAATAGAATACATGAAAATATTAGAGAAGCAAGGACAATTGAAGGATTTAGAAGAGAGTGTACTGAAATGATACGAGATGGGCAACTGGTTCCCAATAAACGAGAACAAAGATTGAACCACTGTGATATTCCAGAGGTGTATTAAAATTAACATTATGAATATTAATTAAATATAGACTGTAGATAATTAGGAATAATTTTGTTATGACTGTAACTTTGCCCTCGTGGTGCTCTGTACTCAACCACGTGATCATCCGCACTCTACTGTGACCAAGGCAATAGCTGAAACGTCAGAATCTCGTGTAACTTTCATCTCCGTGTTCTATCTACGGGCTCTCCACTATGAGTAGGTCTTTCTCTACTCATAAATCTTGGTAAGCTGCTGTTCTTTCTTTCTCTTTCACACAATTGATATATATTCAGCCTCGGGCTATTTTCCTATACGCACCGACATGAAGGAAAGACTCACAGTGAAACCTCCGCGTCAGGGGCCAGGAAAACTAGACTATCCTTCAAGGGAGATTCAACACCGATCATGTGGAAGTGGGGTGGGACAAAATGAATGATAAGAGCAGGGGAACGATGCATAGAGGTTTCACTAGTAGCTTCGTATCAATCATTAAGAGCATACAAGATACATTTGTCACATTGGCTATTATATTTTAATAGCTATATTAGCACATAGCAACATAGCTATTATCATATCATATTTCATTATATTATACAAATATCGTTCAAATAAAGACATACAAACAAACAAATAAACAAACATCAGATCAAGATACGATACAGCATCGTACCTCTCTGCATGCGAGAGTAGCATGCGGTACCTCTCTGCTATCTCAAGGTCTTTGCTGAACCTACAACTAGCACACACCACACTACGTATAAAGAAGTACAACAACCGAAGTAACCTATAAGTACCTTGTGTAAGAGTGTAACATTTGATATCACGTATAAAGAAGTACAACTGAAGTAACCCATAAGTACCTTGTGTAAGAGTGTAACATTTGATATCACGTATAAAGAAGTACAACTGAAGTAACGTATAAGTACCTGTAAGAGTGTAACATTTGATATTACGTATGAAGAAGTACAACAACCGAAGTAACTTATAAGTACCTTGTGTAAGAGTGTAACATTTGATATCACGTATAAAGAAGTACAACAACTGAAGTAACCTATAAGTACCTTGTGTAAGAGTGTAACATTTGATATCACGTATAAAGAAGTACAACAACTGAAGTAACTTATAAGTACCTTGTGTAAGAGTGTAACATTTGATATTACGTATAAAGAAGTACAACTGAAGTAACGTATAAGTACCTTGTGTAAGAGTGTAACATTTGATATCACGTATAAAGAAGTACAACTGAAGTAACGTATAAGTACCTGTAAGAGTGTAACATTTGATATTACGTATAAAGAAGTAAAACAACCAAAGTAACTTATAAGTACCTTGTGTAAGAGTGTAACATTTGATATTACGTATAAAGAAGTACAACTGAAGTAACATATAAGTACCTTGTGTAAGAGTGTAACATTTGATATTACGTATAAAGAAGTACAACTGAAGTAACGTATAAGTACCTTGTGTAAGAGTGTAACATTTGATATCACGTATAAAGAAGTACAACTGAAGTAACGTATAAGTACCTTGTGTAAGACTGCAACATTTGATATTACGTATAAAGAAGTACAACTGAAGTAACTTATAAGTACCTTGTGTGAGAGTATAACATTTGATATTACGTATAAAGAAGTACAACTGAAGTAACGTATAAGTACCTTGTGTGAGAGTATGACATTTGATATTACGTATAAAGAAGTAAAACAACCAAAGTAACTTATAAGTACCTTGTGTAAGACTGCAACATTTGATATTACGTATAAAGAAGTACAACTGAAGTAACATATAAGTACCTTGTGTAAGAGTGTAACATTTGATATCACGTATAAAGAAGTACAACAACTGAAGTAACCCATAAGTACCTTGTGTGAGAGTGTAACATTTGATATTACGTATAAAGAAGTACAACTGAAGTAACCCATAAGTACCTTGTGTGAGAGTGTAACATTTGATATTACGTATAAAGAAGTAAAACAACCAAAGTAACTTATAAGTACCTTGTGTAAGAGTGTAACATTTGATATTACGTATAAAGAAGTACAACTGAAGTAACGTATAAGTACCTTGTGTAAGAGTATAACATTTGATATTACGTATAAAGAAGTACAACTGAAGTAACGTATAAGTACCTTGTGTAAGACTGCAACATTTGATATTACGTATAAAGAAGTACAACAACCGAAGTAACCTATAAGTACCTTGTGTAAGAGTGTAACATTTGATATCACGTATAAAGAAGTACAACTGAAGTAACCCATAAGTACCTTGTGTAAGAGTGTAACATTTGATATCACGTATAAAGAAGTACAACTGAAGTAACGTATAAGTACCTTGTGTTAGAGTGTAACATTTGATATTACGTATAAAGAAGTACAACTGAAGTAACGTATAAGTACCTTGTGTAAGACTGCAACATTTGATATTACGTATAAAGAAGTACAACTGAAGTAACTTATAAGTACCTTGTGTGAGAGTATAACATTTGATATTACGTATAAAGAAGTACAACTGAAGTAACGTATAAGTACCTTGTGCGAGAGTATAACATTTGATATTACGTATAAAGAAGTACAACTGAAGTAACGTATAAGTACCTTGTGTAAGACTGCAACATTTGATATTACGTATAAAGAAGTACAACTGAAGTAACTTATAAGTACCTTGTGTGAGAGTATAACATTTGATATTACGTATAAAGAAGTACAACTGAAGTAACTTATAAGTACCTTGTGTTAGAGTGTAACATTTGATATCACGTATAAAGAAGTACAACTGAAGTAACGTATAAGTACCTTGTGTTAGAGTGTAACATTTGATATCACGTATAAAGAAGTACAACTGAAGTAACTTATAAGTACCTTGTGTGAGAGTGTAACATTTGATATTACGTATAAAGAAGTACAACTGAAGTAACGTATAAGTACCTTGTGTAAGACTGCAACATTTGATATTACGTATAAAGAAGTACAACTGAAGTAACTTATAAGTACCTTGTGTGAGAGTATAACATTTGATATTACGTATAAAGAAGTACAACTGAAGTAACTTATAAGTACCTTGTGTTAGAGTGTAACATTTGATATCACGTATAAAGAAGTACAACTGAAGTAACGTATAAGTACCTTGTGTTAGAGTGTAACATTTGATATTACGTATAAAGAAGTACAACTGAAGTAACTTATAAGTACCTTGTGTTAGAGTATAACATTTGATATTACGTATAAAGAAGTACAACTGAAGTAACGTATAAGTACCTTGTGTAAGACTGCAACATTTGATATTACGTATAAAGAAGTACAACTGAAGTAACTTATAAGTACCTTGTGTGAGAGTATAACATTTGATATTACGTATAAAGAAGTACAACTGAAGTAACTTATAAGTACCTTGTGTTAGAGTGTAACATTTGATATCACGTATAAAGAAGTACAACTGAAGTAACGTATAAGTACCTTGTGTTAGAGTGTAACATTTGATATTACGTATAAAGAAGTACAACTGAAGTAACTTATAAGTACCTTGTGTTAGAGTATAACATTTGATATTACGTATAAAGAAGTACAACTGAAGTAACGTATAAGTACCTTGTGTAAGACTGCAACATTTGATATTACGTATAAAGAAGTACAACTGAAGTAACTTATAAGTACCTTGTGTGAGAGTATAACATTTGATATTACGTATAAAGAAGTACAACTGAAGTAACTTATAAGTACCTTGTGTTAGAGTGTAACATTTGATATCACGTATAAAGAAGTACAACTGAAGTAACGTATAAGTACCTTGTGTTAGAGTGTAACATTTGATATTACGTATAAAGAAGTACAACTGAAGTAACTTATAAGTACCTTGTGTTAGAGTATAACATTTGATATTACGTATAAAGAAGTACAACAGCCAAAGTAACCTATAAGTACCTTGTGTTAGAGTGTAACATTTGATATCACGTATAAAGAAGTACAACTGAAGTAACGTATAAGTACCTTGTGTTAGAGTGTAACATTTGATATTACGTATAAAGAAGTACAACTGAAGTAACGTATAAGTACCTTGTGTAAGAGTATACCATTTGATATAACGTATAAAGAAGTACAACTGAAGTAACGTATAAGTACCTTGTGTAAGACTGCAACATTTGATATTACGTATAAAGAAGTACAACAGCCAAAGTAACCTCCAAGTACCTTGGGAAGCAGTCACGCTTGATATTGCTACAAGGTCTGCGATTGAACGACCTACGGTCAGGTCGAAGGTCACAACAGACCTGAAACTAGACTTGGAAGAGTATTGATGACATTTATTTCACTAGTTTTAGAGCAAACTGGAAATCCTAATCTTGGTCTGAGAAGATATGAACGATGTATTTGTCGTGCAGCGAAGACGGGTCATGACGTAGACAGAGTCAAGTGATGCTCACGACTCGGGTCTTGGAGGACAAATAGATTATTAATAAAACCTCAAATTGGGCTGATGATTCCTAGTTTAATATTGTTATTATTGTCAGTTTAGTATCGGCTGGGCGGGAAAATTTGACTTATAAAATCGCTGAAAACAAAAAGTTCTCTGAATGTGAAAACAATAATGATCGGCCTACACATTATTACAATTTGAATCAGCCGTTTTGTAGAGAATAATCTGACGGAGGTTCTTCATTCCACAGATAAATAGGAACAATAGCAGAACCGTTGCCGAGATTCACGGCTTCTACACTTGATGGTTGACGAATGGAATATATTTGATAAGAGTCAAGGTGTGTAGAATTGTCTAGTATACTATTGCTCATAACAACGCAAACGCTGCGTTTTCCTGGTTCAATGAAATATAGCATAGTGGGCCTATAATAATAAATATGCACAAAGTGGGTGAGGTAGACTATTGAGAGCAGTCTTCCACCCAAACCCTCTATTGATGCAGGGCTGCCGTTTTCTACGAGCGGAGAACTAGGCTTCGGAAGATTTCAAGCATCAAACATTCAAGTGGCTTTTGCATGACCTCAGAATAACTGACCGCAAGAGAAACCTTCTCCATGTCGACTGATCAGACTGCAATAACGCAACAATCAGAACAATTCTCCGACCTAGCCATCTTTTGCGATGGATATATTCATGCATTGTGGTCATACCTTGACCAACGGTTAGGCTGAGGAGTTGGAGAATCTCACAGTCTTTTAGTCCATCTTAACACCAAGTTAAAGTACGCTAATACAAGTATTGCACAGCAAAACAGTTGAGCTCAAGAGACAGGGCACAACAAACATAACCCAACTTAAAGAGTTGCCGTCATAGGAACGACATAACCTAACTTACGAATTAACCTCAACCCAACTTATGAATTGCCGTTGGATAAACGACTTTACATAACTTACAAATGCTGTTGTATAAACGACATGACCTAACCTACGAATCGTCGTAATCTAAACGACCTGACCTGACCCACAGCACCACGTTTGATGCTTCCAACTAACGCGTAGTGATACGCGGTATATTCTAGACAAACAGAATAGATTGGTTCGAAACACTCGAGCACTGATCTCTGAAGCACGCATCCGATCATGATATTCATGCAAGAACAAACATCATGTGGAGAGAAACAAATAGAACGGAGCCGATTTTCTCAATCAAATTTTCACGATGATAATTATTGTTTGCTCAACGACCCCACCAACAGCTCGGTTATACGGGGGTACGAATGAGCACAACGACCCCACCAACAGCTCGGTTATACGGGGGTACGAATGAGCACAACGACCCCACCAACAGCTAGGTTATACGGGGGTACGAATGAGCACAACGACCCCACCAACAGCTCGGTTATACGGGGGTACGAATGAGCACAACGACCCCACCAACAGCTCGGTTATACGGGGGTACGAATGAGCACAACGACCCCATCAACAGCTAGGTTATACGGGGGTACGAATGAGCTCAACGACCCCACCAACAGCTAGGTTATACGGGGGTACGAATGAGCAGGTGATTAGGAAACTATGAAGTGATGATTAGTGATAGGACATTTACAAAAACCCATGCCTCATGCGGGACTCGAACCCACGCCCAACGGTTACTTCAGTTTCTGAAGCGGTGCCTCAGCTGACTGAGCTACCGAGGGTGGCAATGCATTTTTATGAAACGTACATAAAAATGCATCAGAATCAACTGAAATTGTTTGGATCCATGAAGAAAACAATTTCTTTCTGAACTGAAAGTCTATTTTGCTTGTTTAGAATGTTCATGCGTTATCCCCACTTCTATTTCAGACACTATTTATAGACTGTACAAACGCCCGGAGTCAAGTGTTCGAGGTAAGCTTGCTCATCGAATCGTCGGGTCGTCTTGTGCATTGAGCTGTGATTGGCTGTTAGGGATGCTGCTCAGCTGTGATTGGTGTTTGGAGTCTTGACTCAGCTGTGATCGGCTGACAGGGATGCTGCTCAGCTGTGATTGGTGCTTAGAGTCTTGACTCAGCTGTGATTGGTGCTTAGAGTTGTCGTTAAGCTGTGATTGGTGCGTGGAGTTGTCGTTGAGCTGTGATTGGCTGACAGGGGTGCTGCTCAGCTGTGATTGGTGTTTGGAGTCTTGACTCAGCTGTGATTGGTGCTTAGAGTTGTCGTTGAGCTGTGATTGGCTGACAGGGGTGCTGCTCAGCTGTGATTGGTGCTTAGAGTTGTCGTTAAGCTGTGATTGGTGC
The DNA here is from genome assembly GCA_964007535.1 of Brachyptera risi. Lineage (NCBI taxonomy): Eukaryota > Metazoa > Arthropoda > Insecta > Plecoptera > Taeniopterygidae > Brachyptera > Brachyptera risi. Next base: position 318,662 of record OZ023339.1, read on the forward strand.
GTGGAGTTGTCGTTGAGCTGTGATTGGTGCTTAGAGTTGTCGTTGAGCTGTGATTGGCTGACAGGGGTGCTGCTAAGCTGTGATTGGTGCTTAGAGTTGTCGTTAAGCTGTGATTGGTGCGTGGAGTTGTCGTTGAGCTGTGATTGGCTGACAGGGGTGCTGCTCAGCTGTGATTGGTGTTTGGAGTCTTGACTCAGCTGTGATTGGTGCTTAGAGTTGTCGTTGAGCTGTGATTGGCTGACAGGGGTGCTGCTCAGCTGTGATTGGTGCTTAGAGTTGTCGTTAAGCTGTGATTGGTGCGTGGAGTCGTCGTTGAGCTGTGATTGGCTGACAGGGGTGCTGCTCAGCTGTGATTGGTGCTTAGAGTTGTCGTTAAGCTGTGATTGGTGCGTGGAGTCGTCGTTGAGCTGTGATTGGCTGACAGGGGTGCTGCTCAGCTGTGATTGGCTCTTGAGTGCCATGTAAGAGTCTAGCCTGTCCAGGCCGTAGTCCTGCAACAAGAGAGAAGCGCGTGACGTTACACTTGTGCGGTTGTACTGGGGTTTACTAACGGCCAACACGGAACATCCGAGCCCCCTCAACAGATCACTTGTGATAACGTAGTAGCTCCTAGAGGCTGGAACTGGCCAACTTGGTCACTGTTTTCCATTGGCTAATGAAATACCTCTTGCATGGACGCCATGTTTTGTCCAGAATTCAGCTCAGATGTGTGAGAACGTGTGCTAGACAGCATTACATCGGTTGGGAAATGTCGTATGTAGACCTTATGGGCCCAGATTCACAAAGAATTTCATCTCTTAGCACGTTTCAAGTGTAAGGGTCCTGTCTTCCACACCGCATCAAAGAAGTCACACACATAATTAGAGACATGTAAAGATGACATCTATTTTTACTTTTCATAGCATTTAGAATTTGTAACGTAGCACTTTGGTGCATCTATTATTTCGAAACATTGCGTTTTGAAGCGCAACAACATTACTGTACCGTTACGACAATACGGTACCCTTGATATATTAATGCAATATTGGTACATTTAATATATTGTACAATAGGCATTCAAGTGGAACACTCAAATTGATAGTTTTAGTGAAATGGTGTCCAACCCCGGGTTGAACCTACGCCTCATCTGCCGCATGCATTTACAGATGCACTTTGGTTCCTGAAGTACCTTGACTGACTCCACCTCTATACTTCCCTATTGTTATATTCTGCAGAAAATAGCATCTATAATGCTTTTATTCCATATGTAGCGGCTATATCGCCGATACATTGAAACATAGCGGAATCAGACGTTTGTAGTGCTTTGTCGCCTTTTAAAAAACATGATCAAACAACATCAAATGTGTTGAAACATGAAGAAATGTTAGAAAAATATGCTTCAAAGCACTTTTATATTTTGTCGCTTTTATAGCAATTGCTATTTTTACATGTCTCTATACATAATCAACTACCCAATTGAATACAATGTGTTTCCCACTGTATGGAAAGAAGGTCTCATTATAACATGGCCCAAAGTGCAATTCCCAGAGAATTCACACCAACTCTATCACCTACCTTGATCAAAAGTGTTGGAGAAGATTATGCGTGCCCAACTAACTACCTATCTAGAGCTGCCTAATCAATTACCTGATAGACAATCTGGTTTCAGATCCAGCACAAGTACATCAGCAACACTCCTTAGCGTCACTGACGATATAATTAGTGCTATCGAGTAACGGCATTGAGACTTTTGGATTTCTCAATAGCGTTCGACACCATAAATCACAAACTACTCTCTGCCAAGCTTGCCAACTTGGGCTTTACCTAAATTTACTACAAACTGAATGAATTTTGAATCAAATTTGAATGAATATAATTTTGTGGAATAGGCTGTGAGGAGCAAGCGGTGAATGATGAATATCTCAATTGAACGGTAAAGTCATCTTGTAATTATATGAAACGACTGGCGAAGAGTTTTACGAAATGGGTGGTTAGTTAAAAATTTGCATATATAGTCAATATGTGGAAAAAACATTTTATACGTGTTTTATTCCTTGGTTTTCATAGAAGAGACACATCTGCGAAAAAACAGAAAAAGGTATAACTGTGATTATTCGATAACAATTCCAATGTATTTATCAACTCATTTTGTGTCTTGCAATTTGAGCTAGAAATGTTTCAAATTTGAAATCTTGAGCACGCACTTGGAAATGGTCGAGCTCTCTTGGAACGCAATGTTATGACCTATTTCTAGCCCACCTCAAGAGCTCTCTCTCTCTCTCTCTCTCTCTCTCTCTCTCTCTCTCTCTCTCTCTCTCTCTCTCTCTCTCTCTCTCTCTCTCTCTCTCTCTCTCTCTCTCTCTCTCTCTCTCTCTCTCTCTCTCTCTCTCTCTCTCTCTCTCTCTCTCTCTCTCACCCAGTATCCGAAGGGAATGTCCGACAGCTTGGCGTTGACGACGCCCCAGATCCCGAACAACAGGTGTGATACGAGTGTGAACACCTCGACTTCTCTGAGCAGCCAGGCCTCGTCCGTCTTATTGTCGGGTTGGCAGCAGGACAGATAGCTTCGTATGAACACAAGCTGGGGACAAACAACACTTGTTTAACTCCATGATTAACAAAGTCACAGAACCTAATTGCACCTTTCTAATAGTAATCACAATGATGAACAAGTAGTCCTAATGATTCTGCCTGCTCGACATTTGACACAGGATCCAGGCCTACTTGAATCACTCAAAAGACTGTTATCATTATTATATTCTAACTGTGAACTAGAACCATCATTTTCATCATCACAATCGCTGTCAAATACTGCATTTCAAATAGCTTCACTGTTGTTTGTTGGGTTTCTATTGGCCATTTGTTGCTAACGACTGCAGCGAGATTCTCTCTCTTCACTGACATGTGGTCGATTGCGATCCCGATTGAGAACTCACTCAAGGTCAACAGTCTATTCTCTACGCGCACACGATCTATATATATACTGACCTCTGGCGCATGCTTGACTGGACGAACGATTGAGTTTGTCTCGGAACGCCTGCTCGATCTTCAGTTTTATCAAATTTGATCTATTGAATAAATATGAGGTATTGCATGCAGAACTTTCCAATAAAAATTGACTTACAGAAAATTAATTCGAATGAAGGAAGCAGAGTTGAATCTTTTTAGTGGATTGATCTCGAGTAATCCCTCTATCTATATGCTTTATCCGTGGCAATACCAGAAAGAAGCGACCACCAGCTTACCTCGACACATCTAGTTTGAGTTCTACCGATACAATGGGAATTGTTAATCCATTCTTGATGTACAAAATGAGCAGATGATACTGAAACAATGAGGTGATGATAGGTGACTGACACAACGTTTACAAAAACCCACGTCTTATGCGGGACTCGAACCCACGACCAACCTGATTTCAGTTTCTAAACCTTGAAGTAGGGGTGTGTCTCGCTCGTGTAGTTGTATCAACAGTACAGTTGTCTAGGTTACCTACCTTCTGCTCGGTGCTGGGGTAGTCAGGGCGCGTGCTCTTGAAGTAGGGGTGTGTCTCGCTCGTGTAGTTGTATCAACAGTACAGTTGTCTAGGTTACCTACCTTCTGCTCGGTGCTGGGGTAGTCAGGGCGCGTGCTCTTGAAGTAGGGGTGTGTCTCGCTCGTGTAGTTGTATCAACAGTACAGTTGTCTAGGTTACCTACCTTCTGCTCGGTGCTGGGGTAGTCAGAGCGCGTGCTCTTGAAGTAGGGGTGTGTCTCGCTCGTGTAGTTGTATCAACAGTACAGTTGTCTAGGTTACCTACCTTCTGCTCGGTGCTGGGGTAGTCAGAGCGTGTGCTCTTGAAGTAGGGGTGTGTCCCGCTCGTGTAGTTGTATCAACAGTACAGTTGTCTAGGTTACCTACCTTCTGCTCGGTGCTGGGGTAGTCAGAGCGCGTGCTCTTGAAGTAGGGGTGTGTCTCGCTCGTGTAGTTGTATCAACAGTACAGTTGTCTAGGTTACCTACCTTCTGCTCGGTGCTGGGGTAGTCAGAGCGCGTGCTCTTGAAGTAGGGGTGTGTCTCGCTCGTGTAGTTGTATCAACAGTACAGTTGTCTAGGTTACCTACCTTCTGCTCGGTGCTGGGGTAGTCAGGGCGCGTGCTCTTGAAGTAGGGGTGTGTCTCGCTCGTGTAGTTGTATCAACAGTACAGTTGTCTAGGTTACCTACCTTCTGCTCGGTGCTGGGGTAGTCAGGGCGCGTGCTCTTGAAGTAGGGGTGTGTCTCGCTCGTGTAGTTGTATCAACAGTACAGTTGTCTAGGTTACCTACCTTCTGCTCGGTGCTGGGGTAGTCAGAGCGCGTGCTCTTGAAGTAGGGGTGTGTCTCGCTCGTGTAGTTGTATCAACAGTACAGTTGTCTAGGTTACCTACCTTCTGCTCGGTGCTGGGGTAGTCAGGGCGCGTGCTCTTGAAGTAGGGGTGTGTCCCGCTCGTGTAGTTGTATCAACAGTACAGTTGTCTAGGTTACCTACCTTCTGCTCGGTGCTGGGGTAGTCAGGGCGCGTGCTCTTGAAGTAGGGGTGTGTCTCGCTCGTGTAGTTGTATCAACAGTACAGTTGTCTAGGTTACCTATCTTCTGCTCGGTGCTGGGGTAGTCAGAGCGTGTGCTCTTGAAGTAGGGGTGTGTCCCGCTCGTGTAGTTGTATCAACAGTACAGTTGTCTAGGTTACCTACCTTCTGCTCGGTGCTGGGGTAGTCAGAGCGCGTGCTCTTGAAGTAGGGGTGTGTCTCGCTCGTGTAGTTGTAGGTCCACTCCAGGAAATGATTGGCTAGGTCAAAGCCACGGTAGTTGTATGAGCAGTACTCAAAGTCTATTAGCACCAGGCTGGGGTCGGCCAATAGCTGCTCTTCCGTCTTGCTGTCGTCCAATGAGAGGAGGATGTTACCCTCCTGAAGGTCGTTGTGGCAGAACACCACTGGGTAGCTCCCGTCCGTGATCTGTTGTCTGGAACACAGGGTTCAGTCCGGAGATCTTTGTTTTGTTACAGTCAACGGCATACGCTATTACAGTGAAACCTTTGTCCTGCTTGTGTCATTCATTCCTCACCACCCCGCTCCCATGACCCATGCTAGATTCTTCTGGTCCCTCGAGAAGCGATGGACAGAGGCTTCACTGTCGTGATGTTGGGTTTACTGACGACTACAATGTATTGGCGCCAGTGAATGATATTGATATGATATGATAGTGAAGGCTTATTTCTCGTCAGTGCGTCCCATGGTGGAATATGCTAGTTCAGTTTGGGATCCTTATAGATTAGGTGAGATAAGGGATGTGGAAAGGGTGCAAAGAATTGCAGTTAGAAGGGTTACAGGTAGGGTTAGGAGGTGGGAATGGGGGGAGAATGAAAGGGGGGAGAGGGTGAGAATATTGGAGAGTCCATCTGAGACGATCCGAGACTTGGGATGGCGGGAATTGGAAATACGGAGAAAGGAGGATCTGATCTGTAATTTCTTCAGGGTAATGGAAGGAGAAGGGGGCTGGGGAGAGTTGAATAGGTTGATTGTAAGGAATGAGTCAGGGTATGGGGGTAGGCGAAGTCATGAGAGCAGTAGTTATAAAGGGGGCTAGATTAGATGTCGGTAAGTTCTCTTTCTTGAATAGGACAGGTAGGGATTGGAATGGGCTTAGTAGAAGTATACTTGAGGAGGATGAAATAGGGTTGAAGCTATTCCGTCAGAAGGTTAGGGAGGCGATAGGATAGGATCGATAGGGAACTTGCCACCGCGCATTTATGTGCAACTGCAAGAGTTAATAATAATAATAATAATATATGAGATGAACGTGTCTTTGGATAGAGGGAAGGAATCGGTTGTGACCTGTTGTTGACCTTTCAGCTGCAGAGTTTCTTGAGAGCAGCTGTACACCCTACTATGTGCCGAGTTACTCTCTCAGAACTGCAACAGGTGGTACGCATGCTACGTGTATGATTATTCCTCCAGGATTCTTCTGACCAACCACAGGAAGAAGTTCATTGGAAGTGTTGGAAGATCTGACGGGTGATTCATGAATACTGATTCAAGTTTCCTACGCCCTGGAATTGCCGCGGGAGCTTGGATGTCATCTTCAGCTCCACTAGTGAATACATTGTTATTGACACCAACAATGAGCTTTCCAGAGGCGACAATTTGTAAAACATTTTTCCTCGAAAGAACTCAAATGTTCACAGAATTTCAATTCGATAATGATTCCGAACTTCTGCTTGAATCAAATCAGCCGTTTTGATGTCACAGAATATATAATGAATGAATGAATGAATATTAGAGTTTTAAGGCGCATCGACAGCGAGGTCAGGTAATGTTATTGTTATTATAATGTGATGTCAACTCTTGAATGAATGAACAATACCACAACGTTTCTTTTCATTCACATATTCATATCATTGCTACTACCAGGCAAACGCGTTACGTGTTGCCGCGTCAACGGATGAGCTGGAACATATCAACTTATCTTTGGATTGGTTATTATACACCTTGAGATCCAAACCATTACATCACTGCCATCTTATTACCTGATTGATTTCTATAATAATGAAGAAGGCATTGTCTTCATCGTTTCCAATTAATTGGTGAAACCTGTTGCTTGAATTTAATTGGTATCTTGATAGCTTTGAGTGATGTAAAATCATTATATTAAATATTTTTTTTACATCGAAATGACTGATCCGATTGGCCTGAAAGTTGGAAATAACGTGTATTATTGGATGAGCGAAGCGAAGACTCAATTTCACTATACCGAAAAAAGGTGAATGTTTTTTTTTTTTTTTTTTTTTTTTGTTCGCGCTCCACAGGTCAGACGAAAATTCAAAATTAGTTGAAATTTGGCACACACATGAACCCCTATCTGACTTGATGCTGTATAGTTTTGAGGCGCGATCGGTTGAACCACTTCTGAGAAAACTCATTCCAAAGTTTTCAAAAATCCCATTAGAATAACCCAGAGGAAAAACATTCGTGAAAAATATCTCATCTGAGAGTATTCAAATTCTCAGGGAATTTTAATCTGATAATGATACACATCATTCCGAACTTTCAATCAAATCGGATCAGCCGTTTCGATGTAAAAAAATATATAATGTTATTTATGTCAATTATTCAAAGCTATTAAGATACCTATTAAATCAAAGCAACAAGTGTCACCACTTGATTGTAAACGATTAAAAAAAAGCCTTCTTTATTATCATATAAACTAGGCAAACGCGTTATGTGTTTCCGCGTTGATGGATGAGCTGGAACATATCAACTTATCTTTGGATTGGTTATTATATATATATATACACCTTGAGATCCAAACCATTACATCACTGCCATCTTATTTTTCATTAATAATTTATATGATAATAAAGAAGGCTTTGTTTTAATCGTTTACGATCAAGTGGTGACACAATTGTTGCTTTGATTTAATAGGTATCTTAATAGCTTTGAATAATTAACACAAATAACATTATATATTTTTTTACATCGAAACGGCTGATCCGATTCAAGTGAGAGTTTGGAATAATGTGTATCATTATCAGATTCAAATTCCCTGAGAATTTGAATCCTCTCAGATGAAATATTTTTCACGAATGTTTTCCTCTGGGTTATTCTAATGGAATTTTTGAAAACTTTGGAATGAGTTTTCTCAGAAGTGGTTCTACCGATCACGCCTCAAAACTATACAGCATCAAGTCAGATAGGGGTTCATGTGTGTGCCAAGTTTCAACTGATTTTGAATTTTCGTCTGACCTGTGGAGCGCGAACAAAAAAAAAAAAAAAAAAAAAAACAAAAAAAAAAAAAAAAAAAAAAAAAACAGACACTTTTTTTTCGGTATAGTGTAATTGAGTCTTCGCTTCGCTCATCCAATAAATTACTAGGCAAACGCGTTATGTGTTTCCGCGTTGATGGATGAGCTGGAACATATCAACTTATCTTTGGATTGGTTATTATATATATATACACCTTGAGATCCAAACCATTACATCACTGCCATCTTATTTTCCATTAATAATTTATATAATAATAAAGAAGGCTTTGTTTTAATCGTTTACAATCAAGTGGTGACACTTGTTGCTTTGATTTAATAGGTATCTTAATAGCTTTGAATAATTGACACAAATAACATTATATATTTTTTTACATCGAAACGGCTGATCCGATTTGACTAAAAGTTCGGAATAATGTGTATCATTATCAGATTGAAATTCTCTGAGAATTTGAATTCTCTCAGACGAAATATTTTTCACGAATGTTTTCCTCTGGCTTATTCTAATGGGATTTTTGAAAACTTTGGAATGAGTTTTCTCAGAAGTTGTTCAACCGATCGTGCCTCAAAACTATACAGCATCAAGTCAGATAGGGGTTCATGTGTGTGCCAAGTTTCAACTGATTTTGGATTTTTGTCTGACCTGTGGAGCGCGAACAAAAAAACAAAAAAAAAAAAAAAAAAAAAAAAAAAAAAAAAAAAAAAACAGGCACTTTTTTTTTCGGTATAGTGTAATTGAGTCTTCGCTTCGCTCATCCAATTATTAATGGAAAATAAGATGGCAGTGATGTAATGGTTTGGATCTCAAGGTGTATATATATATATATATATATATATATATATATATATATATATATATATATATATATATATATATATATATATATATATATATATATATATATATATATATATATATATATAATAACCAATCCAAAGATAAGTTGATATGTTCCAGCTCATCCATCAACGCGGAAACACATAACGCGTTTGCCTAGTTATTATATTGAAACTCACTGAGAATTTGAATTTTCTCGAAGGAAATATTTTCAACGATTTCTTCCCTCCAGCTTATTATGAGGATTTTACAAAACTTTGAAACAAGTTATCTCAGAAGTGGTTTGACCGATTGCGCCTCAAAACTATACAGTATCGAATTAGATGAGGACACTTGTGTATGCCAAGCTCCAACTGGTTTTCATCACCATTTGATCTAGTGGAGGGCCAATTATTATTTTTTTGAGTATGATGATATTGAGTGTTTGCTTGGCTCAGTAATGAAGCGATCAATATCAACACACCATGTGTTAATTGTTCAAGGCCACCTTTCAAGTGATCATCTATGGAGTAATACGCTTCTAGTTACCTCATCCAGTCCACCTCGGCCTGCAGGTCGTAGGTCTGTAACCTAGCAACCGCTGCCTGGTCCTCTGGAGCCACTCGCCCCGGACTGTTGAGGTTCTCCAGCGCGGTCTGCAGCCACCTGGCCATCGTGTCCCACAGCCACACCGGCTCCTTGGCAATCGGCACATCCATCGCGTGTATAGCGGCCATCTTTTGTCCAATCAGCTGGCTCAGGCGCGGGATCCGTAGCTCGTGGGTTCTCAGCGCCCTCGCCTGAAGCAAGACATCGCAGTCTGTCACGTGGTCAAACGAACGAGAATAAATACGTCGACGCACCGAGGGTTGCGTTTGCCCAACTTTGAAACTAGTTCCATTTCCCGAGTACTTCTCTCCGAAGCAAAGATCGCTGCTCTATCTGGTGTTGTTTCGTAAAAACTTGATGCCATGTCTTCTATGTACCTGAAATATTGGCGTCCAAGATGCGGTGGATAGACACAAATGCGCCAAGCTTATGAGAAAGAATATTCACTGATAATGCAATTGAATGAAATGTGAATACTTATTTGTTTGGGGCGAGCGGACTTCTCACATGATTCTGATTGTGTATATGAATCGTCCAGATGTAAGTTACTCGCAATATGACTGCATTATTACATGAATGACTTTACAATTTGAATGACAGACAATTTAACCTCACTATCTCCGTTTTACTACTTACGAGACTGTTTCAGACAACTGAGCACAAGTGAACGTCATTACACGTGTATTTGTACACAAAGTCATTCCTTCCATCACTGCCACCTACGCACGGTCAGTAGTTCTTTAAACATGTATTTGTACACAAAGTCATTCCTTCCATCACTGCCACCTACGCACGGTCAGTAGTTCTGAAGATGTGGCCAGTGAATTGAAGCACACTATCAACAAGGGAGGGACGGAAGTGAGAACATCATCTCCAGACGGCAAACGCAACCCTCAATGCATCTTGTTCCACGTCTACAGTTTCTCCCAGTGAGATTATCAGCCCGCGTGTGAGCGTGGATTACTCACGTTCATGTATTGCTCGATCCGCCCGCCCGGGAAGATCCCGTGCAACGTCGGGCCGAGCTTCCGTTCCGACAGCAGCGTGAATATCACCGACTCCGTGATGAGGCCTTCCAGCGCCCTCTCTCCGTGCATCTGTCCGTACAGCCTCAGCAGCACCTGTGTGGGCTCGCTGCTGGTGGCGGGCAGGCTGGCAGGTAGAGACACGTGGTACAGCCAGTTACTGAGGCCTCCCCTGTAACATGACGTCAATAGTGAGTTGAAGAGCACTGGACTCAGCACTGATCCTTGAGGAACACCCAGCCCCTGTGTGGGCTCGCTGCTGGTGGCAGTCAGGCTGGCAGGTAGAGACACGTGGTACAGCCAGTTACTGAGGCCTCCCCTGTAACATGACGTCAATAGTGGGTTGAAGAGCACTGGACTCAGCACTGATCCTTGAGGAACACCCAGCACCTGTGTGGGCTCACTGCTGGCGGCAGGCAGGCTGGCAGGTAGAGACACGTGGTACAGCCAGTTACTGAGGCCTCCCCTGTAACATGACGTCAATAGTGAGTTGAAGAGCACTGGACTCAGCACTGATCCTTGAGGAACACCCAGCACCTGTGTGGGCTCGCTGCTGGTGACAAGCAGACTGGCAGGTAGAGACACGTGGTACAGCCAGTTACTGAGGCCTCCCCTGTTACATGACGTCAATAGTGAGTTGAAGAGCACTGGACTCAGCACTGATCCTTGAGGAACACCCAGCACCTGTGTGGGCTCGCTGCTGGTGACAAGCAGGCTGGCAGGTAGAGACACGTGGTACAGCCAGTTACTGAGGCCTCCCCTGTAACATGACGTCGATAGTGGGTTGAAGAGCACTGGACTCAGCACTGATCCTTGAGGAACACCCAGCACCTGTGTGGGCTCACTGCTGGCGGCAGGCAGGCTGGCAGGTAGAGACACGTGGTACAGCCAGTTACTGAGGCCTCCCCTGTAACATGACGTCAATAGTGAGTTGAAGAGCACTGGACCCAGCACTGATCCTTGAGGAACACCTGGCACCTGTGTGAGCTCGCTGCTGGTGGCGGGCAGGCTGGCAGGTAGAGACACATGGTACAGCCAGTTACTGAGGCCTCCCCTGTAACATGACGTCAATAGTGGGTTGAAGAGCACTGGACCCGGCACTGATCCTTGAGGAACACCTAGCACCTGTGTGGGCTCACTGCTGGCGGCAGGCAGGCTGACAGGTAGAAACACGTGGTACAGCCAGTTACTGAGGCCTCCCCTGTAACATGACGTCAATAGTGAGTTGAAGAGCACTGGACTCAGCACTGATCCTTGAGGAACACCCAGCACCTGTGTGGGCTTGCTGCTGGTGACAAGCAGACTGGCAGGTAGAGACACGTGGTACAGCCAGTTACTGAGGCCTCCCCTGTTACATGACGTCAATAGTGAGTTGGGAAGAGCACTGGACTCAGCACTGATCCTTGAGGAACACCCAGCACCTGTGTGGGCTCGCTGCTGGTGACAAGCAGACTGGCAGGTAGAGGCACGTGATACAGCCAGTTACTGAGGCCTCCCCTGTAACATGACGTCGATAGTGAGTTGAAGAGCACTGTACCCAGCACTGTTCCTTGAGGAACACCTAGCACCTGTGTGGGCTCACTGCTGGTGGCAGGCAGGCTGGCAGGTAGAGGCACGTGGTACAGCCAGTTACTGAGGCCTCCCCTGTAACATGACGACAATAGTGAGTTGAAGAGCACTGTACCCAGCACTGTTCCTTGAGGAACACCTAGCACCAGTGTTGGCTCACTGCTGGTGGCAGGCAGGCTGGCAGGTAGAGATACGTGGTACAGCCAGTTACTGAGGCCTCCCCTGTAACATGACGTCAATAGTGAGTTGAAGAGCACTGGACTCAGCACTGATCCTTGAGGAACACCCAGCACCTGTGTGGGCTCGCTGCTGGTGACGAGCAGACTGGCAGGTAGAGACACGTGGTACAGCCAGTTACTGAGGCCTCCCCTGTTACATGACGTCAATAGTGAGTTGAAGAGCACTGGACTCAGCACTGATCCTTGAGGAACACCCAGCACCTGTGTGGGCTCGCTGCTGGTGACAAGCAGACTGGCAGGTAGAGACACGTGGTACAGCCAGTTACTGAGGCCTCCCCTGTAACATGACGTCAATAGTGAGTTGAAGAGCACTGGACTCAGCACTGATCCTTGAGGAACACCCAGCACCTGTGTGGGCTCGCTGCTGGTGACAAGCAGACTGGCAGGTAGAGACACGTGGTACAGCCAGTTACTGAGGCCTCCCCTGTAACATGACGTCAATAGTGAGTTGAAGAGCACTGGACTCAGCACTGATCCTTGAGGAACACCCAGCACCTGTGTGGGCTCGCTGCTGGTGACAAGCAGACTGGCAGGTAGAGACACGTGGTACAGCCAGTTACTGAGGCCTCCCCTGTAACATGACGTCAATAGTGAGTTGAAGAGCACTGGACTCAGCACTGATCCTTGAGGAACACCCAGCACCAGTGTGGGCTCACTGCTGGTGGCAGTCAGGCTGGCAGGTAGAGACACGTGGTACAGCCAGTTACTGAGGCCTCCCCTGTAACATGACGTCAATAACCCGGATGGAAAGTAGGCCTACTTGAAATATCAACATTCTTCAGAAGCTTGAAACTTCCACTGAACATGAAGAACACGATCACGCATAACATCTTCAGTGATTGCCACAACAATTGAAACAGAAATAACAAAGAAAACACAATAAAAGTGTACATTTCATTGAAGGTTGAGATCAATTGGTTTTGCAAAGTGCATATGCAACAGGTTGCACTATAAATATCGACAAGTTGCAGGTGGGGTTTTAAATGTTTGAAGTAATCCAAGGTCTGTAGATGTGGATTGAGATAACAGAATATTCATGATTCTAGATTTCCATACCACACTATTAGTGTACGTATATTGCTGAATGGTAAATGAGCGGTGTTAATTACCGGCTAATGGAGAGCTCATGTTTGACCGGCAGTTAGCCCATCACATGACGCAAGTAACAAGCACATTGACCTTCAAACACATCTCCTATTGTTTCTACGCACACGAGGACGATTCAAGTGCTGCTCATGTGTGAGTGAGCCTCCAGTCAAGGACGACGTACTCTGTCCGTGTCGTAGGACGCAGGGTTCGACAGGTCGACATGAAACTGTTTCTGTACACATAGACTCATCCAACTCAAGACCGTATAGTCTCGGGGGTGGACCAGTTTCGATAGATACCATCTTAGAGTTTCTGAAAAGCCTGTAAGATCAGGCTGGGCAAGATAATTTTAAAAATAAAATATCTCCAAAAAATAAAAAAATTTCTCTGAATGAGTAGGCCTACACATAACAACAGGCTCCAACTGGCAGTTGGGGTTAGTTGGAGGTACAGTCAACACACATGGCGAGTGGCAAGGTCAAATGATTAGTATAACATCAAGGCAGGTGGGCCTAGCCTACTACGTGCTCAAGTGTTCGATTTTCAAAATTTTGGATTTCAAAATCAGAATTTGGATGTGTTTGATTTGGGGTGGCATACAGCTGCTTGGTGCTGTACCAACTGCCGCAGGTGCGGTCGAAGCCAACTAACCTTCGACTGACGTGAAGGAATGCGTTTTCTTCGTTGTTTCTCATCCGACTGTTGTGGAAATCACACGAAATGGGCATGATATTTTGATTCATATTTAGTGAGAATTTTAGCGCTTTGGAAAAACATTTTCCTTGTGGGGATTTTCCTGGCTTTCCGACCCTAATACGATGTGACATCAAGACCTGTTGGCAATATGCCGCGTACAAAACTTGGGAAGAAAAACAACAAAGAAAGTTAAAAACAAAGACAAGTTTCTGAATGAAAATCTTTGCTTTGCTCAACTAATAATATGAATAGACATGTAAATATAGCTTCTATTTTTTTTTTCATAGCATTTAGAATTTGAAAAGTAGCACTTTGGTGCATTTATTATTTTGAAACATCGTGTTTTGTAGCCCAACAACGTTCTGTAGCCTAACAACAGTAAAACCAGTACATAACGTACAATAGGCATACAAGAGAAACACCCCAATTGATATTTTCTAGAAAAATAATCCCCACAAGCGGGTTGAACCTACGCCTCGTCTGCCGCCTGCATTAGCAACTGCACTTTTTTCCGAATTCCCCATCTAACTTCACCCGTTTACACCTCAACTGACATAATTTGGGGAAAAATAGCATCTATAATGAGCACTTCTATTCTGAATATAGCGTCTATATTGCTGATACTGTACATTGAAACTTAGCAGATTCAGGTGTTTGTAGCGCTTTGTCGTCTTTTCAAAAACATGATAGAACAACATCGAACGTATTGAAACATGAAGAAATATCACGAAAACTTTTTATAAAACACTTTCACATTTCATCGCTTTTATAGCAATTGCTATTTTTACATGTCTCTGGATATGATTCATTATGTTTTGAAAATTCCAACTAATAATTTATTCCCCATCGATTAAATCAAATCTTCAATATCATAATTAGATGTGGTGCTAGCATTGCGTTGGAGGGCGGAACAGTTGAGCGGCTGTGACACTAATGCAGCGGGAGAGGTAGAAGCACTGCTACGCCAGCTGTTTTACGGCCCGCAGAGTGAGCACGACGGCGCCGCGGTCGGCTGAGATCACGGTCAAGTTCAAAGCTGTGGAGAGTTGACAAGCAGCTAGTGGCAGGGGAGAGAGAGAGAGAGGGACTCACGTGACTCTAGACAGCCCGATGTCCTTGCCAGTCACCTGCCTCCAGGAACCGTGCAGATAGTCCCGACAGATCCGGGCCGCCATCTCCCGGATCTCAGCATGACTTCCATTCATCAGCTGTTGACAACAAACACGTCACGCATCAGCCCAACAATAACAATAACAACAATACAAGTTATTCTATTCTCAGTTCATCAACAAGTAATACAAGGCAAACGCGGCATGCGTTGTAAGATGAGCCAGATGTCTGAATAAGGTATTTATTTATTTATTTATTCAATAATTCCTTCAACCCTCTTCCGAGAAAATCCGAATGGTTAGCTGTTTACAATCATCAGCTTTTACCAGCTTATAAATGTGGCTTATAACATTACATGATATCAAGTAAATCCATTGATGATTAACAATAATGATAATGATAGTAATATTTAGAATAATAATGATAATAATATTTGAAATAATATTCCAAATAATCCCAATAAATGAAAATAGGTGATTTAATTTTGAGCTCCAAATTTCAGGTGATATCAGCTTTCAATAGCTGATGTTTGTTCAATTGTGAAGTTCAATTTGGAAATACATTTCATTTTAGAATTGGTAGGCCTACTGATTGGAACTATCAGAAATTCTGATTGTTTCAATCAATTTCAATTCTTAAGATGATCACAGTTCTGCAATAATTCTAGTTCTAATCAATTATAATTTCAAGTTATTTTGAATATTGATTCAAATTTTTTAGATAAAGCCAGTGTCCATGAGATCCTGTACGGAGTAGAAAGTGTTCTTCAGAGGATGCATTTCAATAGTTGATTTGAATTCTTTGAAAGGCATTTCTCTGACGATTGTTGGTAATTCATTGCAATGATGCAAGCCTGTCTGGTGAATAGTTTCATAGTGCTTGTCTAGTTTAATAAGATTCTTGTGTCGAGTATCATGACTGTACAGATAACAGTTCTACCCTTGCAACTTTATCAACTCTGGTATACGGTGGTTGAGAACTCTACACACCTTGACTCATGGAGAAAATGTGGTGAATATGGAATCTAGGAAGCAGTGAATCACAATAATCGTTCTGCCTTGATGCAGTGATACCAACCTATCTCATCGTGATATGGAGGAGGTGCTCTAGCTCATGCCTTCAAAGTGAAATATTTAATTTCCTGACCTGTATGCTGCGTACAAAATTCATGGAAAATAAATGCCCTAGGCCTATATATAAATAAAAACAAAGCCATTTTTTTTTTATATATGGAAATCTTGGCTCCGCTTATCTAGCTCCGCCCCATTCAGGAATTTGACATATCCATTTGATTGGGAATTTAAATTTTTCACAGCAATAATTATAATCCCAAATTTGTGTGTGAATGAAGCGGCATCTAAGTCCACACAGCTGTGTGGTGTGACAGGTCAAAGTCCCTCCCCTGGAGATAACAGCCCTGGCTATCACACCACGTCCCTGGCCCACTCCCGGCAGGGGTCAACGCACTCTCTCTACGCTAGTGATGGGCCACTGAGCTAATGTCACTCTATCACTTGTTTCATTGGCAAAAAGAACATAGCCACAGATATGATGAATGAACCGTGACGTGATGTCCACAAAGCCCTAGAGAGCTTGTCTGCGGATTAAATACAAGAGAATAATAGAAAGAATATTGTGTAATGCGATGGTTAGAGCAGGAGTAACATAACAAGGTCGAATAATTACAAACTGAATCAAATATGTTATGAAATGAACAAGGTGGAGTTGAGCAGTGAAAGAATAATAAATATGGATAATAAACAATAAGTGAATGATGCAAACACCATGAAACACGTTTATACCACACAATTTACAGTCAAGTTGAATAACCACTTCTTAATGTCTAATTTAATTGCCTCATATTTGACCATATTTCTTAATATTACTGGCATTTCATTGAATAGGGCCTATAACCGGTACAGTATATTCAAGCCGTCTTTATCCATGATTATTATTGTAATCAGGAATTTTAAAGTTGTTTAGGAGTTTTAATCTGGTGTTTAAAGCGTGATCATTTATAATTTTTAACCTATCATCAAAATAAACTTTAAAATGAATTTATATTCAAATGATTCACCAACAGATAAAACATTGCAGTATTCATGAATGGAATTTATATTATCTTTATTGGTTATCTTGAATTGAGTCATTTTTAGAATTTCACTTTGAAGTGAACAGATTTGGTGTAAATGAGTGTCACGTCGCATTTCCCCATGCTAACAATCCATAGAGACATGTAAAAATAGCAATTGCTATAAAAGTGACAAGATATAAAAGTGCTTTGAAACATATTTTTCTAACATTTCTTCATGTTTGTATATATTTGATGTTGTTTGATCATCAAAAGTTGTTGATCATCAGTGAAAAGGAGACAAAGCACTACAAGCGTCTGAATCCGCTATGTTTCAACGTATCAATGATATGGACGCTATATGTGGAATAAAAGCATTATAGATGCTATTTTCTGCAGAATATACCAATTGGGGAGTGAATGGGTGGAGTCAGTTGAGGAATTTTGAAAACCAAAGTGCATCTGTAAATGCAGGCGGCAGATAAGCCGAGGGTTCAACCCGGGGGTGGACACCATTTCACTAAAAACATCAATTTGAGTGTTCCACTTTTATGTCTGTTGTATGTTATATAATGGTTTTGAGGGTACCGTACTGTTGTAACGCTAGGTACAGAATGTTGTTGCGCTACAAAACACGATGTTTCAAAATGATAGATGCACCAAAGTGCTACTTTTCAAATTCTGAATGCTATGAGAAGAAAAAATAGACGCTATATTTACATGTCTCTAACAATCCATAAGAAACAATAGATTCTACCAATGCTGTGTAAACAGTGCGCAATCAAGTGAACGGTAGAATGTTTTTAAGAATATATAGTTGAAAAGCGCAAGATACGACACAAACGGTCAATATGAGGTTGCCATGTTGAATATTTATCTATGGTTACACCCAAACTTGTTTCTCTGTTTATTTTATTTATTTATTCAATATTTCCTTCAACCCTCTTCTGAGGAAATCGGAATGGTCAGCTGTTTACAATTATCAGCTTACTAACTTATAAATGTGGCTTATAACATTACATGATATCAAGTAAATCCATTGATGATTAACAATAATGATAATGATAGTAATATTCAAAATGATAATGATAATAATATTTGAATTAATATTCAAAATAATCCCAATAAATGAAAATAGGTGATATATACAATATATCAATATATCAGCTTTCAATAGCTGATGTTTGTTCAATTGTGAACTTCAAAATTCTATGAGATCTCCTATAAATGACGTCCCCGTCACTCACTGCCAAGCGATAATCAGCATTAGTTCTCAGTAATCATCTTATTTTGACATTGGTTTGATACCACTAACTACCTGCAGGCCTATGGCATTGAGTCATTCCTTTAATATTTCAGAGCACAGGTACTTCTCATCTTTCTCAGCCTAAAAACTATTCACACCATAAATTACGCATGTGGTGGAGAAAAAAGGATAAACATGGAAATACTATGAATATACGGGCTCAATAATGAAACAAGTGGAAATGTCATTTGAATGCAACAAGCCTGCAAAAGCATAGGACTACATTTAAAACATACAAATACAGATCCCATCTATTTCCCATTGATCTAAAAACAAATTGTTAATTTCATTTTCCACAAAACTTTCAACTAAAGTATCACCCATTGAGATGAATTTGCCAAGTTTTCTCTGTAAACGTTGTCTTTGAACCCACTTCATTGGAGACAAAGGACGTTGGGAATTATTATTATTCAATTGTTTGAAATGACCTGCGGACAAGAGTCTGTCATTCCAAGCTTCAATCAACAGGTCTATTAGAGCTCATCACATAATTAGACGAGCTTTAGCGAGGATTCAATTTGACATACTGAAAAAAATTGGTGTTTGTTTTTATGTTTCTTTTTTTTATGTTTTTTTTTTGTTGGTTCTCCACAGGTCAAACGGCTACAGCTATCAACTTCAAACTGTTTTTCATCATGGTTCCTCATCTAACTTAGATCTGTATAGTTTTTTGGCATTATCGGGTGGTAACTTTTTTTTAAGAATTTTATAACACGGCAGAAAAAAATGAAAATATTTTCATTTTCAAAAATAATGAAATTTTGTGTGAAGTTGAATTACATTCTGATACACATTTCTGGAAATTTTCAGCTTGATCGGGTCAGCCATTTTGAAGAAAAAACATAAAATGTGCTAAATTGGTACCACTCGAAGCAGTTTTTAGTTTTTACCCATTTATAACTTGAATGTCACCCAATTGGCGAATGTAGGCAAAAGTCTGGCAAAAAAATCGACATAATATTACAATCCGCTCGTCTAACAACGCACATATGGCGTTTTCCTAGTAGGCCCTAATATGATATCATCACATATTGCCTATAGTATAATTAGATCAACACAAATACCCCTAGTACTGGTGTATTGTTATCTATTCATCATTCAATGTCATCACTTATTATTATCATATGCCTGTATTAATCATCATTATAAAATTACCATGTATTTAATATCAGTTTTCAACACATTATATATCAAGTTACCACTCTCAACTCTCTGGTTTTCATTTCGTATTCCATGATTCAATACCGGCACATGCAGCTGAGTGGTTAGCACACTCGCTCCATGTGACCCGGGAGGTGAAGGGACCCGGTTCGATCCCCGCCACCGTCCATCTTTACAGGGGTGCATCGTGGTTTCCCTCTGTAGTCTACGCTAATGCCGGGATGGTTCCCACAATATAGTCTGCGACCGCTTCCTTCCCACTATCCTTCCCATTACCCATAAAAACCTCCATCTCATCATTCCATCATCTCATTAATCATTCATCCGACGCCAATAGATCTCAGTCATCATTACAGTGCGTCGTTAAAACCCAATATAAAAAAAAAATCCATGATTTAAGAGTCCACGGGAGTCGATTTAGCGAAATATCAGTTTCTTGGTGATAACTTATGAACGGTATGAGATATCAAAATTCTGATACGCGAGAAACACAAATAATTATAATAGCTTCAAGATAATATAAGTTATAGCTATTCAAGTCACGTTACGTAACTGTGAGCGTCGACAGCTAAAAAAAAACATTCTCTAGCTGTCGACGCTCGACAGTTATGCGACATGACTTGAATAGTTATAACTTATATCATCTTGAAGCTATTATCATTATCTGTATTTCTCGCTTATTAGAATTTTGATATCTCAAACCGTTCAAAAGTTATCACCAAGAAACTGATATTTCGCTAAATCGACTCCCGTGGACTCTTAAGCTACAAAGATTGAAGTAAAGGATCTTTCCAGCACTGGGGCGTGATATTGCCCGGTACTTTGGTTAAATGTCTATGCAAGTTGTGTTGAGCGGAAATAGTAAACAAATGTGTTTTATTGTATCAATAATTTATTTTATGCTCGAGTTAGGCCTAGGCTACAGGCCCTACAATCATTAACGGTACATCAATCTCAAATTTTATTTTCTTCGCCGCTGGATGGCTCATTCTTTTCGAAAAAGATCTGTTTATCTCCAATTGTATTTTATTCCATGATGACTGTTCCTGTTTATGTGTGAGAAGTTTAAGGACAAGGTTAGGTGGGAGAACAAACCTCGACCTTTCGATTGTGAACCATACAATGACAAATAAAGAAAAGCCTGAAGATAGAGATAAAGATGTAGAAAACACAACGTACAGTGAGAAATAATCAAAATTATTGATGTTAACAGCTTCTGCAAGATTACACGGCGTTCCACTTGCATGGTGCATCGATACGCTTGTCATTGCACCGCGTACTACCTCAGCTGTTGCCCCAAAAGAGTTCCGTCGCGCGACCGAGTTCGTAGTGCTCACCGCTTCATAGTTCATTAGCTCACTTGTGAATCCCAAACAACCTAGCTGTTGGTGGGGCGTTAGGTAAACTAATTACTCACACACGGTGTTTTAGGGTTATGTTGAGTCAGGTTTACGGCACGATGCAGTGATACCAACTTATTTCATCATAATATAGAGGTGATCCAACTCGTGTCTTGAAAGTGAAATATTTCCGGGGTCAGTATCCGAGTCCAGCGTCCCGATTGCCAGTAGCGCAACCATCGCTTTTATATCAAACTATTTAAAACAACAATGGTACACACGGCCCAGTAGATTACGAGAATTATAGATTTTGGTAGTTCGACAATGCCACCAGTACCGTAGCCACTCTCATTAACATCTAGTTCACAAGGGGATCCGCTAAATCGTGACGGGCAATCAGGACTTTTGGCTCTGAACTGACCGCAAGAAACCACAAATACCGACCATGTTATCAGTATGGGAGTTGGGTCACCTCCTTTATATTATGATGAAATAGGTTGTCATCACTA
Organism: Brachyptera risi; assembly: GCA_964007535.1. Lineage (NCBI taxonomy): Eukaryota > Metazoa > Arthropoda > Insecta > Plecoptera > Taeniopterygidae > Brachyptera > Brachyptera risi. The sequence goes on from OZ023339.1 coordinate 339,955, forward strand.
AATCATGTCTACGGTAAGGTTTGAATAACAGAGTTTTAATCCGTCG
>OZ023339.1:342500-355000 GCA_964007535.1 Brachyptera risi
GCACCACCCCCCTCCCTCCCACAATCCCCCCCTCTCTCTCTCTCTCTCTCTCTCTCTCTCTCTCTCTCTCTCTCTCTCTGTCTCAATGACGTATTACTGCTGCGCTTGAATGGAAAGTTCCACAGCACATTCTCGATCAGCATGAGGCCATGAAAGCCTCAATGTGGACGAAGTACTCTCCCGTGTTAATAACTACACGGTTTCTCATGAGGCGAGCTGAGCTCAAGGCCTAATGAAATAGTAGGAGACGATAGTCGTCCACTATTCTTTCCAATATTGGCTCAGGTGGTATGGACATATGCGGCGAATGGATAAGGGAAGAATTCCGAGAGTTATGTTCGAGTTAGCGGAAAAAGATGGAGCTAAGAGAAGAGTTGGAAGGAATCCCTGGAGTGGGAGTCAGGTGTGCTAACCATTGAGCTGCAATGATCGATGACATGAGAGTGGTATTTTGGCCATTTACTTCATGTTGGTCACTCGGACTCGGACAAAGAAGCCGAACCCTCCCGAACGAATCCGGAAATTAAACTGAGTGTCAGCAGCCTCCTCGAGCCCTGAAGGCTGCTGACACTTGAGTGTAACCAGACACTTCGATATATTATTGTTATAGTGATAGAATGAAATAATGGTAGTAAAAACAATGATTAAGAAAACGCCATACTATTCCTGCTTGGCTCAACTTGCCTGGAAAATCAATCATATTACTCGTTGAGAACCACTTCATTGGAAATAAACTAACAGAATACCGTCCATACCTACTCTCGTGAATGTATCGAATATGGATTTAACTAACTCTGTGAATCGTAATTATGTTTCCACTTCCTCCACAATGTCCCTATTGTGCTGACTCGTATCACGTGACATGGCTTGTTACAGCCTGTATATCCATGCGATGCTAAGCCTATCGGGAGGTCTGGCATCTCGTCTGTTACGACATGATGCAGCCCTGGCAACAGGCCACGTCCGAGACCCGCAAATAACACGCGATCTAACCAGAGAATAGAGATAACTCGAGGACGGCATACCTATCTGTGAGTTACTGACACAGTACCACCTTGTGATGGACTGTTTCTCATGTCGCCTACCGGCTTGATTGCACACGTTCAAGGTTCAAGTTGGCCACCTTAAGAGCCCTCTTTACATGTCGCCTACCGGCTTGATTGCACACGTTCAGGGTTCAAGTTGGCAACCTTAAGAGCCCTCTTTACATGTCGCCTACCGACTTAATTGCACACGTTCGGGGTTCAAGTTGGCAACCTTAAGAGCCCTCTTTACATGTCGCCTACCGGCTTGATTGCACTCGTTAGGGGTTCAAGTTGGCAACCTTAAGAGCCCTCTTTACATGTCGCCTACCGGCTTGATTGCACACGTTAGGGGTTCAAGTTGGCCACCTTAAGAGCCCTCTTTACATGTCGCCTACCGGCTTGATTGCACTCGTTAGGGGCCCAAGTTGGCAACCTTAAGAGCCCTCTTTACATGTCGCCTACCGGCTTGATTGCACTCGTTAGGGGCCCAAGTTGGCAACCTTAAGAGCCCTCTTTACATGTCGCCTACCGGCTTGATTGCACACGTTAGGGGTTCAAGTTGGCCACCTTAAGAGCCCTCTTTACATGTCGCCTACCGGCTTGATTGCACTCGTTAGGGGCCCAAGTTGGCAACCTTGAGAGCCCTCTTTACATGTCGCCTACCGGCTTGATTGCACTCGTTAGGGGCCCAAGTTGGCCACCTTAAGAGCCCTCTTTACATGCCGCCTACCGGCTTCATTGCACTCGTTAGGGGTTCAAGTTGGCCACCTTAAGAGCCCTCTTTACATGTCGCCTGCCGGCTTGATTGCACACGTTAGGGGTTCAAGTTGGCAACCTTGAGAGCCCTCTTTACATGTCGCCTACCGGCTTCATTGCACTCGTTAGGGGCCCAAGTTGGCAACCTTAAGAGCCCTCTTTACATGTCGCCTACCGGCTTCAATACACACGTTCGGGGCCCAAGTTGGCCACCTTAAGAGCCCTCTTTACGTGTTGCCTACCGGCTTCATTGCACTCGTTAGGGGTTCAAGTTGGCAACCTTAAGAGCCCTCTTTACATGTCGCCTACCGGCTTCATTGCACTCGTTAGGGGTTCAAGTTGGCAACCTTAAGAGCCCTCTTTACATGTCGCCTACCGGCTTCATTGCACTCGTTAGGGGTTCAAGTTGGCAACCTTAAGAGCCCTCTTTACATGTCGCCTACCGGCTTGATTGCAGACGTCAGGGGTTCAAGTTGGCCACCTTAAGAGCCCTCTTTACATGTCGCCTACCGGCTTGATTGCACACGTCAGAGGTTCAAGTTGGCCACCTTAAGAGCCCTCTTTAACCTTCTTTAATGTCCTATGAACCTGTTCTAACGCTCATCTTACAGCGCATATGCTGTTTGCCTCGAGGCCCCTCCTATGAACCTATTGACCTATAAACCTATGCAATCAGAAACTACTTACTTTGTTATCCATTCTGATAATCCTGGACCACACTTGGCAGCTCTGTTCACAGCTGGTAATAAGCCACTCGGTCAGCTAATGCAGGGAGATGCTTCCCACAACAACCAACAGGTCTACACCCAATCAAAACACGGTAATAATTACCACTAATTGTCATGCGAGTATTTGTTACTATTTACTCGATATTTGAACGGTTCAATGAGATGTGATGATGAATATGAACGAAGTAAATGGAGAGTAAACCACTGTAAATAAGCGCTGTAATAATAAGCCACTGGCAACAGCGGTGAAATCAGGCGCAGTATCACCTGGCTCGTGCACGATAGCGGCGAGACTGAAGAACGTGCCAAGACCGGGGCTCTAGCCACGCGCCTGCTGACCAATCACAGGCCGCACGTGCTGTTGTTGTTGTTGATCAAGTGAGAGGATAACATGTTTTGATAGCGGAAGAAATGTTGATGCGGACGTGTCGTTTGCCTGGTAATTGCTGTTGGATGACATCAGTCCAGTACGTGGTGACACGATCACCGCATACCAGCACGTATCACCACTTCTATCACCACCCACTTCTGTCACTTCTATACGGTGGAGGAGAAGGGACGAATACGATGAAGAAAAAATACAGTGAAGAAGAAGGTAAATTACGGTGGAGAATGGACAAATACAGTGAAGAAGGTAAAAATACGGTGAAGAAGAAGGGACAAATACGGTGAAGAAGGTAAGAATACGGTGAAGGAGAAGGGACAAATACGGTGAAGGGAAAGGGACAACAGAGTTATTACAAAGAAATGGGCCCGATAATGAAACGTGTGGAATGTGAATTCTGCTCATTGAAATCCCGCCAACATCACCCATTGAAACGTACAGATGAGATCCCGTCTCCTCCCAGTGAATTCCCAATAATTCCGGTAATTTGATAAATTCCCGAAATTCACCAATCCCTATTCATTTTAGACTCGTATCATCTTTTTTGAACTCATTCAAACTTGCAATCACAATTTGTTAACCGGACTGATAAGTGTCAGTTACATTAGGAAAGTGCAAGCAAGGTGCCTATACAAGAATAGAGAGATTCATCTGCTATATCTCTTCCTATGTTCACCAACCAGTGTCATGTAATTGAAAGAACATCACCCCACAAATATCGTATGCTCTTTATGACTTTCTTTCTCTGTCAACTAAACCAGTTTCAAGATAACATGTCAATTAAACCAGTTTCAAGATAACACGGCAATGCATATCAAGAATGTTATGAAATTCATTATGATTCCCACAAAGCCGGTCAAATCCATTTTTTTAAAGCTTTTCATTTGATTTATAACTAGGCAAACGCGTTGTGTTGCCGCATTGATGGATGAGCTGGAACATATCAACTCATCTTTGGATTGGTTATCATATATATATATATATATATATATATATATATATATATATATATATATATATATACACACCTTGAGATCCAAACCATTACATCACTGCCATCTTATTTTCCATTAATTGATGAGCGTAGCGAAGTCTCCATCCCACTCTTATAGGGCTTTGTCTGTGTTTTTTTTTGTTTTTTTTGTAAGCACTCCACAGGTCGCAAGGGTTGACTGATCAACATGAAACTTTTTTTGTAGACGCAAACTCATCCAACTTAGAACTGTATAGTTTTTGGAATGAATCGGTCAGACCGATTTTGAGAAAAATCATCTCAAAGTTTCTAAAAACCCCATAAGATTTGGCTGGGCGGAAAATGTTGAAAAATAAAATCTCTCCAAATGGGATGAAATTTTCTCTAAATGTGTAAACATGGATTTTACACATTATTACGATTTTGGAAGCAATTCTGATCAGTCGTTTTGAAGAAACAAATAAAAATAACTGATAATATTCATGAAATATATCATAAAAATTGTGACAGAATTGAGTTGTTGAGATTCACTGCTTTCTAGATTCAAGAGTTGACCAACAATGATGTATTTTTTATATGCGTCAAGGTGTGTAGAACACCAGAGTCAATGAAGTGGCAAGAGTAGAACTACTTTAACGACTTTTATAGCTTATTCAGATATCAAGGTGTGTAGAATACCAGAGTCGATAAAGTAGCAAGGGTAGAACTACTTCAACGACTTTTATACCCTATTAGGATATCTCGCTCATCTTACAACGCATATTTCGCGTTTGACTAGTAATTTATATGATAATAAAGAAGGCTTTGTTTTAATCGTTTACAATCAAGTGGTGACACTTGTTGCTTTGATTCAATAGGTATCTTAATAGCTTTGAATAATTAACACAAATAACATTATATTTTTTTTTACATCGAAACGGCTGATCCGATTTGAGTGAAAGTTCGGAATAATGTGTATCATTATCAGATTGAAATTCTCTAAGAATTTGAATCCTCTCAGATGAAATATTTTTCACGAATGTTTTCCTCTGGGTTATTCTAATGGGATTTTTGAAAACTTTGGAATGAGTTTTCTCAGAAGTTGTCAAACCGATCGCGCCTCAAAACTATACAGAGATAGGGTTTCATGTGTGTGCCAAGTTTCATCATGATCTGAATTTCTGTTTGACCTGTAGAGCGCGAAAAAAAAAAAAAAAAAAAAACACATTCGATTTTTCAAGTACAGTGAAATTGATTCTTCGCTACGCTCATCCAACAAGATAAGATGTAAAATAATTCGAGTCGGATAAACTATGTGAAAAACTGACATAATTATCTCAAAGAAAAGACTTCAGTGGAAGTTATAATGATATCCGGAAACGACGAAGGACGACGCCTGTAAGTATCTGCATCTTTACATGCTCTCTTGTGTTGCGGGACAGTCTGTACTAATATTGTAGGCGTTATTCACGATTTGCTGCTTTGATGGGGCTAGTTTTTTGTTGTTATATATTTGAATAATACTAGACAAACGCGTTATGTGTTGCCGCGTTGATGGATGAGCTGGAACATATTAACTTATCTTTGGATTGGTTATTATATATATATATACACCTTGAGATCCAAACCATTACATCACTGCCATCTTATTTTACATTAATAATTTATATGATAATGAAGAAGGCTTTGTTTTGATCGTTTACAATCAAGTGGTGACACTTGTTGCTTTGATTAAATTGGATGAGCGAAGCGAAGACTCAATTTCACCATACCGAAAAAAAAGTGCCTGCTTTTTTTTTCTTTTTTTTTTTTTTTTTTGTTCGCGCTCCACAGGTCAGACGAAAATTCAAAATCAGTTGAAACTTGGCACACACATGAACCCCTATCTGACTTGATGCTGTATAGTTTTGAGGTACGATCGGTTGAACCACTTCTGAGAAAACTCATTCCAAAATTTTCAAAAATCCCATTAGAATAACCCAGAGGAGAACATTCGTGAAAAATATTTCATCTGAGAGGATTCAAATTCTCAGGGAATTTTAATCTGATAATGATTCACATTATTCCGAACTTTCACTGAAATCGGATGAGCCGTTTTGATGTAAAAAAATATTTAATGTTATTTGTCTTAATTATTCAAAGCTATTAAGATACCTATTGAATCAACCTATTAAATTACCTTCTCTCACTTTTGCTATCTTACTGTATTTAATTCGCGAAGAGACTGCAGAATTATCTCCTTTAAGTAGTATTTTTTCGAAAGGAGTTTTTGTAAATAAGGAAAGTTTTGATGCCCATTGGCGTTATAACTATCTGAGGTTAGGGGGCATATGGTTTTAATAATGTGATGATTTTTTTTCTCCTGAATAAGCATAAGAAGTAGAAGCATAGACTAAAATTTTGCATACTGTGGGAAGAGAGTTCCAGGAAGTAATTTGCCACCAAAGCATTCCGTTTTGGCGAAAGGATGGTGTTACTAATTTTGAGCAAATGAATGAAGAGAAAGCTAAGATCGATGATCTTTGGAATGAACAACCGATACAATTAGGATGATTACAACGATTGAATTTGTATTCGAAAAAATATTTTTGCTTTCGCACTTCAGTACTTATATTGTATTTATATTTTATTTATATCTTATATCTTATTTTCCGTTATTAATTTCTATGATAATAAGAAGGCTTTGTTTTAATCGTTTACAATTAAGTGGTGACACTTGTTGCTTTGATTTGATAGGTATCTTTATAGCTTTGAATAATTAACAAAAATTACATTATATACTTTTTTACATCGAAACGGCTGATCCGATTTGAGTGAAAGTTCGGAATAATGTGTATCATTATCAGATTGAAATTCCCTGAGAATTTGAATCCTCTCAGATGAAATATTTTTCACGAATGTTTTCCTCTGGGTTATTCTAATGGGATTTTTGAAAACTTTGGAATGAGTTTTCTCAGAAGTGGTTCAACCGATCGCGCCTCAAAACTATAAAGAATCAAGTCAGATAGGGGTTCATGTGTGTGCCAAGTTTCATCATGATCTGAATTTCTGTTTGACCTGTAAGGCGCGAAAAAAAAAAAAAAAAAAAAAAACATTAGATTTTTCAAGTACAGTGAAATTGAGTCTTCGCTAAGCTCATCCAACAACAATAAATGAATAAATAAACCGCCATTTCATCAAGTTTTGGCTACTCGATTGGACAGAAACGTAGTTCCTTGAATAAATAAAATATATTAAAAAAAACATTTTTTCACGCTTCATTATTCTCGTACATTTTCGTATCAACTCAATCTTTACACCCCATCGCTCATCTCACACTGTTTTGTCTTTTATTAGCAATAATGAGAATACAAAAGTATTTGATGACATTGGCTGTGCAATAAACGATGACCTATCTGGTCACGTGAGACGATCGACCTTGCGTTCAAGGCCGCCATTAATCAGCTGTTCCGGCCTGCGGCTTTGCCTGACAGCCCAGCGAGCAACCAAAAAGAAACAAAGGTAAAACTAGTTAAACTTCTTCTTCATCCTCATTAACTCTCGCATTTATTCACAAACAAATCCACCACGTATTCACTTGGCTTGCCAAAATGGTGGATTCAATACTTCAATCAAGTTCTGTCGGCAAAAGTCGGATAACATTATCTGTGTTTGTTGTAGGCCTTGTGTTATCTGTGGTTATCAATGCAGTGATCGCTGGAGCGGGCCAATGTTCTTGCACTGCCAATAAAGACACCAGCATGAAAGGAGACGTAGACTTTGTCGAGGACAGCTTCGGCTTCCTCAAGAACAACGAAACGGGAAAGTCGGAACTCGTACGCAGGTTTACGATGACGAATAAGAACGGGATGTCAGTGCAGATAATAACCTATGGAGGTATCATTACGTCGTTGAAGGTGCCGGATAAAAACGGTCGAATCGACGATGTTGTTCTCGGATTCGACGATATGGCAGGTGAGTCGAAACGCGACTGTTTTTAAGCCTGTACATAACCTACAAACGTAATATTGTATTGATGGTCACCGCTGCTAATTTGGTAAATTTACTGATTAGCGTACCACGCCATTTTTTTCAATTTTTTCTTCATTTTTTTAAAAGTATATAAGCTCCGTTCCGCCTGCCGGCAGTATACGCGAGATTTGTACACTAACCTGACCCTAACCTAACCTACTGTCCACCTCTGTCATCTTAGTCAGATCACAAAGCATCAACTTCAAGTGAGTAAAAAACATATTAAAACAAACAAAATACAAAATGTCCAAACTTCACACCATAGATATGAACAAGATCTATCAGAGAACACCATAAACGCGAACATAGGACAAAAATTGGCCATGGTACGTTAATCAGTAAAATTACCTTCTAGGTAAATGTGTTCTTTGTGAATTTGGTGTATTCTGGTAGAGATCTATTGCTCTCATTATCGTCATTCGTGTGCTTGGTTTACTGTCAATACCGGTACCAATGTTTGTAATGCCCGGATATATAGGCCTATAAAAAAAACTGTTCATACTTGGGCCCGTAATGTGTACCGTACCAGGCTTTTGGAAACCACTGAACATCTTTAATGTGTGGCAAAAAAGTATAGTGTCAGACAGCGCAGTTCTGGTGTCAAATTTCATTGTTTTTCATTCAAAACATTCCAGAGATAATTATTTATTTGTTGCCGAGACCGCCTCGAAGTGTTGAAACAACCAAGAGGTGCCGCTTCATAACGGTCTTACTAACTCATCCTTAGTCTTAATTGGAAAACTATGATTGTAGACCTATATAGAAACCTTTGTGTTCTGAGAGCCATCATACTGCCCCACTCAGAGAGAACTTGGTACCGGTAGGCCTATCTGCATAATCTCGGTTCCGAGATATTTAATAAACAGTGAGGTTTGTGGTCAATGTATACTTGGATAAAACACTGCTGCATCTACCACTTCATGCTGTACATACGGAGATGTATCCAAGTGTTGGTAGATACTGTGTTTTATACCCTCTCTGGATCTGCATATTCAGTGATTAGGCTTATTGCCTTGACCCATTTAGAGAGTGGATACGGTGTTCTAACTACGTGCAATGGAAAGCTGAGAAAAAATGAGTTAAGAAAATGTATATCTAGAACTTGAGAACGTAAAAAATGCAGATACCTGGGCCCTTATTCTCGAGATTATGAGATGAGATTATTCAGGTGGAATTCTGGTAATCTCACTGAAAATGCTATGAAAATACCATAGCATAATAATCTCATCTCATGATAATCTCATAATCTCGAGAATAAGGGTCCTGGTACGGTGATCTATCTAAGCAGGGCAGCATAGGCCTACTTATCTTCGGTAATTTTCACAACAATGGGATAAGAAATAACAATAAATCGATTGATGGCATACATTTAATTGAATATTGGGCTCAAAAGATCAACAGGTTGCAACAAGTAGTACCGGTTGGTAGGGTTTTAAAGCTTAGTTATTTTTACATTCAGTACAAATTTCAGAGCTTTCGAAGTATTATTGTTTTTGCACATTTTTCCTCCGGGCTATTCACATTGGAATTTTCCAAATTCTCAACATTTTCTACGTGAAAATTGCTGAACGTATTTTTCTGAAAAACTATTCCACCTACTCTGGTGTGACACCGATGTGCGAGAATAGTTTCGTGTTGATTGGTGGAGCTACCTAACCTGTATGACGCGTAGGCCTAAGGCCTGCATAAAAAACAAAACAAAGAGAATAAAAACAAAGCTCCATTTTTGTCTGTAAGTGAGATGTGTGTTGCTCGTTGCCGTAGGTTACGTCCAGGTAGACAACCCGTACTTCGGAGCCGTGATTGGACGAGTGGCCAACAGGATAAAGGGCGGGAAGTTCAGCATCGGGGACCAGAACTACCAGGTTTCTCTCAACAAGGGAACGTTTCAACTGCACGGCGGATTCAAGGGCTTTGACAAGGTAGGCCCACCACGGACCGTTCCATGGCAGGCGGCAGGCGGTTGAAAAACGCCTGCCGCCTAGTCGCGTTTTCTCGCATCCACTTCCAGATTTGAATCATTTATTTGAATGTTTCATTCTTGTTCAATTCCGGCGTTCAAGTGATTTTCAGTATCGTATTACGTGGCACGCAAGAACAATCATGGTGTATATCTGAAAAGTACTGTTTCAGCTAAGTAATATTCCGACATAACCCTACCACTTGTATGACCACTTGTATGAGTGAGAGTATTTAACCGTGGCGTTTTTTTCCAAAGTTAAATTCATTCCATGTCTCACGGCAGAGAGCAACGAGTGAAAACATTAGGAGGAAAACCCCTGCCGCGAGACCATGAAAACGGGCCTTAATGCTTTCAACTGCTACACACGCCTACGCTTGTTTGGGCTTGACTTGCCCACCATGTACACACGCGCTGTCGTTTTCAATTACGCGCTATATCGATTAGATGAGCGTAGCGAAGATTCCATTTCACATACCGAAAAAAAATGGGCTTGGTTTTTTTTTTGTAATTTTGTACGCGGCATACAGGTCAGGAAAAAATACCTATCGACTTGAAACTTTTTCCACATATTTCTGTCATACCAGAATAGGCTGGGATTGTTTTTCAAAAAAATCGGTCTGGAGGTTTTTCCGGAAAAAATTCGAAAAGTTATAGAAATTCTCGTAAGAATAACACGGATGGAAAATACTTGAAAAACAAGAATTCTTCAACAGCTCTCAAATTTTCACCGAATATGAACAATACTATTATACACCTTTTCAGTGATTTTTGCAACAATCAGATGCGAAATAACTGAGAAAACGCAATAAAAGTGTACATTCTATTAAATATTTGGATCAATTAGTTTTGCAAAGTGTATATGCGACAGGTTGCAGCACTATATATATCAACAAGTTACAGGTGTGGTTTTTGAACGTTTGAAGTAAGTCAAGGTTTGTAGATGTAAATTGAGCTGACAAGTTATTTTTCACTCTAGATTTCCATCCTTCTAAGCTCATCTCACAACACACATCACGCGTTTTCCTAGTAACATCCACTGGACTGTAAGCTGTAGTTAGCAACCTGATATTTTGTGTACTCCTGCGCAATCCATTGTGTGAGTATATTAGCTTCTTAGTAGCGATGACATTGATTCTCAAAATCGAGAATCGATTATCTAAGCTCCAGAATCGATTGAAAATTGATTTTGAAAAAAAAAATTAATTTTAAAAATAGTTCATCTTCAAAAAAAGTTGTGTCATTTTGAACTTTTTTTTTCAACCTTCCCAAGGCGTTCACGTGAAAAATAGCTGCTAGAGACTTCTTTGAACTGTACTGTACCATTCGGGTATTTCCGTCAACGTTCGGCTGTCAGACGTAACCGAAGGAATAGCTTTTGTCCAGATAGTAATATCTCAACAATACAGAATAATATGGACAACAGAATGAGCACTTACTGAGATGTGAAGAAGTACAGCACTGCACTGACACTTCTTACTTTTACTGCACTTTTTTTTTAGAAAAAAAAAAATTGTGAAATTTTTTTCTTTTCTTTTCGAGAGTCGTTTTACATTAGAATCGATTCTCAATTGCTTCTCGATTATTCGACGTTATCCCTACTTCTTGGGAATAACGTCGACCTTGGATTTATTTCATAATAGTAGCGTTCGTTCAGATGAAAGTTTTGCCAACAAACAAACGGACCCCGGGTTGAGTGAAAATGGCGGATGTTGACTGACCGACTCGGCTTTGTTCAGCCGATAATGAGAAACTCACCCTGACACAATCTCACTTCTGGTATCGATAACAATAACTAGAGACGTGTAAACATAGCTTCTATTGTTTCTTCTCGTAGCATTTAGAATTTGAAAAGTAGCACTTTGGTGCATCTATTATTTTGAAACATCGTGATTTGTAGTGCAACAACATTCTGTAGCATAACAACAGCACAGAGCCGGTAAAACCACTAGATAACGCACAATAGGCATACAAGAGAAGCGCTACAATTGATATTAAAAAAAATAGTCTTCAAGCAAGTCAAACCTACGCCTTGTCTGCCACCTGTATCTGCAACTGCACTTTTTTCCGAATTCCCCGACTAGCTTCACTCGTTTACATCTCAATTGAGATAATGTGGGGGAAAATAGCATTTATAATGCCTCTATTCCGAATATAGCGTCTATATTGCTAGTGCATTGAAACTAGCGGATTCAGACGTTTGTAGCGCTTTGTCGCCTTTTCAAGAACATGATAGAACAACATCAAACATAGTGTAACATTAGGAAATATCAGAAAAACATGTAAAAAGGCACCTTCAACCCTAGCAATTGCTATTTTTACATGTCTCTAACAACAGCAATGAAAGTGGAGATGAAGAAGATATCCAAGCTCCCGCGGCAAAAGCGTAGGAATCAAAAATGGAATATTTATGAATTTACCATCCAATTTCTCATCACTCTTTCATTTTTGTATTTCGCTGTGTTTCTTTTCCTGTGGTGTCTCGAGAAAATCAATGGGGAATAAGTAGAGACATGTGAAAATGGCAATTGCTATAAAAGCGATAAAATCTAAAAGTCCTTTTTTACGTGTTTTCCCATGACATTTCTTCATGTTTCAATACATTTGATGTAGTTCTGTTATGTTTTTGAATATTCGACATACGCGACAAAGCGCTACAAACTTCTGAGTCTGCTATGTTTCA
>OZ023339.1:360000-392500 GCA_964007535.1 Brachyptera risi
TATAGATATAGATATAGATATAGATATAGATATAGATATAGATATAGATATAGATATAGATATAGATATAGATATAGATATAGATATAGATATAGATATAGATATAGATATAGATATAGATATAGATATAGATATAGATATAGATATAGATATAGATATAGATATAGATATAGATATAGATATAGATATAGATATAGATATAGATATAGATATAGATATAGATATAGATATAGATATAGATATAGATATAGATATAGATATAGATATAGATATAGATATAGATATAGATATAGATATAGATATAGATATAGATATAGATATAGATATAGATATAGATATAGATATAGATATAGATATAGATATAGATATAGATATAGATATAGATATAGATATAGATATAGATATAGATATAGATATAGATATAGATATAGATATAGATATAGATATAGATATAGATATAGATATAGATATAGATATAGATATAGATATAGATATAGATATAGATATAGATATAGATATAGATATAGATATAGATATAGATATAGATATAGATATAGATATAGATATAGATATAGATATAGATATAGATATAGATATAGATATAGATATAGATATAGATATAGATATAGATATAGATATAGATATAGATATAGATATAGATATAGATATAGATATAGATATAGATATAGATATAGATATAGATATAGATATAGATATAGATATAGATATAGATATAGATATAGATATAGATATAGATATAGATATAGATATAGATATAGATATAGATATAGATATAGATATAGATATAGATATAGATATAGATATAGATATAGATATAGATATAGATATAGATATAGATATAGATATAGATAGATATATATATATATAGATATTTATATAGATATATATATAGATATATATATAGATATATATATATATATATATATATATATATATATATATATATATATATATATATATATATATATATATATATATATATATATATATATTTCTATAATTATATATAATTATATTATTATATATGATTAAATTGTATACAAAATTTAATTATTGTGTATCATTTTTGTGTTCACATTCAGGAAAAATTTGAATTTATTGGGGAACTTTTATTTTTCAAATTTTCTTGCCCAGCCTAATCTTACGGGGTGTTTAGAAATTCTGAGATGTTGTTTCTCGGAATTGGTCGAACCGATTCATCCCAAAAACTATACAGTTCCAAGTTGGATGAGTTTGCATGTACAAAAAAGTTTCATGTCGATCAGCCATCCCTGCAACCTGTGGAGTGCTCACAAAAAAAAAAAAAGAAACGTAAAAAACACACACACAGGGCTCTATAAGAGTGTAATGGAGACATTGCTACGCTCAACTAATCATGAACTTTCACATTAACGTTTTATTCCGTTAAAGATCACCGAATAATCGAACGTGAAGTAAGTTCCAGATCGTCGACTGTAGATGTAACGCGCTCATTGAAAAGTTCAGAAAATACGGACGCGTTCCTTTTGAAAGTTCATTTCCCCACATGTCAAACAGGTGATGTCAGTTGGGGGATTTGTAGAACCGAAGCAGGCGGCAGTTGAACTCGGTGGTGGAGACTTTCTTCAGAAATATCAGTCGTTGTGAATCTCTTGTCCACAATTATTGTTCACCGGTACCGGTACCATACCCTTGTTAACCTACAGAACATGAGTAGCCTGTGTAATGCAACTTGCGTGTCTCTCATGTACTGCTGTTTGCCTACAACATGCGCTATTGACATGAAACATTGAGTAGGTTAGCCTGTGTAACGCAACTTGCGTGTCTCTCATGTACTGCTGTTTGCCTACAACATGCCTTATTGACATGAAACATTGAGTAGGTCAGCCTGTGTAACGCAACTCGCGTGTCTCTCATGTACTGCTGTTAGCCTACAACATGCCTTATTGACATGAAACATTGAGTAGGTTAGCCTGTGTAACGCAACTTGCGTGTCTCTCATGTACTGCTGTTTGCCTTCAACATGCCTTATTGACATGAAACATTGAGTAGGTCAGCCTGTGTAACGCAACTTGCGTGTCTCTCATGTACTGCTGTTTGCCTACAACATGCCTTATTGACATGAAACATTGAGTAGGTTAGCCTGTGTAACGCAACTTGCGTGTCTCTCATGTACTGCTGTTTGCCTACAACATGCCTTATTGACATGAAACATTGAGTAGGTTAGCCTGTGTAACGCAACTTGCGTGTCTCTCATGTACTGCTGTTTGCCTACAACATGCCTTATTGACATGAAACATTGAGTAGGTCAGCCTGTGTAACGCAACTTGCGTGTCTCTCATGTACTGCTGTTTGCCTACAGACGTGTGGCGCGACAGGAGTCTACGAGCACATGGTGTCTATCAACGCCGACCACTACACTGTCACCGACGATACCATCATACCAACAGGTCAGTTTCAACATTTGACAGCTGTCATTGGTTCAAATTCAGACAGATTCTCCGGTACGACTTCTCGTAAACTTCCCTCACACGATCAATTAATCTCTCGAATTAATCTCAGAAGAGTAGAATACCCACGTTTCCCATGTTGCCTGTTCACGAGAACGGAAAGATTTCAATTGCACGCTGGAAACGCAAAAAGTTCTACTACGTTCAACGTGACTGAAATCCTTCACCTGGTTGACCAATGAGTGACGAGCCTACGGTCACGGTCATTTCCGTTGACTCCATAGGATCTACAAACCGTACGTCATTATTCACTTTTGAACACACAAAGAGGGTAGACTGCGTACGCTCGGTCCACGTAACTACGTTCATCGCCCATTAGATACCAGCTTTTAGGTTATGTTATTGTTCATCGATCGACTGTCTGGACAAAAAGCGATAGTGAAGCGTTCTACTAAAGTTAGGTTAGGTGCTAGTTGCGTTACGTTGACACTAGGGGTGTCTGCGGGTACCTGTTTACCCGAGTCGGGTACGGGTACACCACTACTCGACCCCAATATTCCTTACCCGGGTACCCGCCACTTTTTACAACACGAGCTTTTGTTCGTCATTGTCACTGACAGATAACTCTTAAGCACAGAGCGCTTGTGTGGCAGGAAAAGCGGGAGAATGTAGGCCTCCTCTACTACTCTCTAGACCATAGATATCACCAGTCACATCTGGCTCGCACGTGCTGCTTCCCCCCAACACTCTGGCACTCGTAGCGACCACAGTTCCAACACTTCTACATACCGCTTAAACACATGGCCCTTTGTTTACAGAAAAGAAGGACATGCCATATTCAGTCAAGTTGACTCGACCAATGTGTTTGGGTGGATTATGTTGTGCTGAGAGGGTCAGTGATATGATATGAGCAGACTGTTTATAGTTGCAACATTAATAATGGTAACCTAAAGATGGTGAATAAGACGATAAAATACATTCAAATGAAGAGAAGATAAGCATAGTCAAGATTGAAAAAATTTTGATTACCCGGGTAATACTCGGGTAACGATGACGGGTACAGTAAACCCTCGTTAATCCAAACTCGGTTAATCCAAAATTTGACATATTTCGAACTTGAAGTCAGTTCCGGCTGAAGGTATAGGCATTTCAATGTTAATGAATATGCGTAATCCGTAATTCGAACTAATATTTTGACCACTCAATTGCTTCAGCACTGTTTTCGGAATGGATAATCCGACATAGATCGAGTGAATTCCTTGAATTGATCATTATTTTCGTAAATTCCATCCTTTTTATTTGACGCGTAACAATAGGCCGAAGCCAGCTCAGCTGTTCGCTGCCACTGAATACGTCATCCGACTACGAGTGCGCTCGGGCCGCTCCAAAGACCTTAGTATCTAACTTCATTAGGTTAGATACTAAGGTCTTTGGCCGCTCTGTCTGTCCTTGACGAGCGGTAAGCTCGGAGAACGGCCGAGCGCCAATGGAAGCTGGCCATCCAACGTTCATTTGCTGTCGAAGATAGCCGAATACACACGATCAGTGATTCGGTTCCTCACACATGTGGCATCTAGCTTTCTCTCGCGCTCAATACGAAATTGCTTCAATTCTAACTGGGAAGTGTGATGACTTTCGTGGAAAAGAAGTTTTTTTTGGTTAATCTGAATTCTTATAAATCGAAATCACTTTTTGGGGTCCCTTGAATTTCGGATTACCGAGGGTTTACTGTACCCGATTCCAGAAATTGCTACCCGCCGACATCCCTAGTTGACGCTGGAAGCGCAAGGAAAGTCGTAATCGGAAGTGGATCATACCCAAATCCCCCAAACTTATCATACGTTGCCCACAGGTTTTGCTACTGGAATGAAAATTCTACAACAGAAATTGCGAGCCCCTTTACACCATCGTAATTATTCCTCGGCAATCGGTGAAATTCCATGCAATGAAAATTGATTGTGTAAAGGGTCTTATAGTCGATAGCTTCAATGTTCTTGGCAAAAATGCCATTTTCTCACAAAAAGTGCGTATTTCGTGTCCATCTTTCATTTCTTGCCTCACGTCCCGTATAGCTAGAGGCATGACATTTCAACCCTCGTTTATCCAAACTCGGAGGTTGATCTGGCATTTGACATACTCCGAACTTGAAGTCGGTCCTCGGCTGAAGGTATACTCTAGAGTTGCCGTTCGATGTGAAAACTCATATCGATTATCGTTTACTCATATCGATTATTAATCGTATTATATCGATATTTTTTCTCCTGATCGATAATCGTATCGAATGTCAAAATATCGTATTGCATCGGAATAATTGTGTTGAAAATTGCGGTCTAAACAGCTGTGTTGATTGATTCATTGCCAAGCGGTTGACCTTGGACTACGTGCGGGACTTCGGTCCTAGCAGGGAGGGGTAGAAAGATAACAGGAAGAGGCAGATTTCTGAGCTGTAAAAAAAGTACACGTAACAATATACATCTGGAATTCATCCATATTGTCCGGAATATGAGCCGAGGGTTTTTCTTGAAATTTCAAGCCAAGAAGTCAACCTCGGCTTGAATGCGAATCTCTGCCTATAATCTGTCAAAAATACGTTTTTTCTCATTTTAATTGGGCGTACTTCACCCGTACACTCATAACAAGGGAATCAACTTGAAACCGCGAGATATTCCACTGAAATGTTTTATCATGAAGAAGCATGATTTTCCCAATTTCTATCGTTTTCATTTGACGCGCAGTAATGAACATAACAAGCACGTTGAGCTGTTAGCTGCATGGTGTGTGTCATCTACTGTGTGTGGTCTAACGTCGTCTGATCTTGAGGTCTTGAGGAGCACTCGTAGACTAACTACTACGTAGCGTGAAAAACGTCTCCGACTCGAGACGGCCGAGCGCCAATTGACCGCGGGGTAGTCTATATTCTCGTCTATTGCGCATACCAACTCTGACGTCATTGCAAACAGCGTTTCTCATTGGCTTTCGAGTGCCCAATAGAAACCAAGAACTTTCGCGCCACATGCACTGATTGGAGCAATCACGTAAAGGGAAAAAAATAAGTTTGAAAAGGAAATAATGTTCATTTCGATGATTGAAAATGAACATATTGATATCGTATGGCCGAAATTCAATCGATTATCGTATCGTTTGGAAAAATATCGATCGATATCGATATATCGATTATTGTTGGCAACCCTGATTTAAATGTAGATCAATATGGTGGACCCGCAATCGAGCTGAACCGTCATACGAGCTAATATTACCACCCTTCAGTTGCTTCAACACTGTTTCCGATTGGATAATTCCAAATAGTCTGAGTGGACTGACGACTTGCATTCTTGGCCTACAAGTCATAGCGTCCAATCGACGGGGCTGTTGGAACCGAGCTGAAGGTCAAATATCCAATCAGGGTATCTTCAGATGACCACAAATGATAGATCCAACTGGCCGACTGGTGAAGCCACGCCCATTTCGAGTTGTCAAATCATTCTGCTTCCAACTTACATCCTGTTTATTTACGGCAAATTACATTTTTTCAAAAGATTTGATTTTTCAAATTTTCTTGCCCAGCCCAATCTTATGAGGTTTTTTAGAAACTTTGAGATGATGTTTTTCCTCGGAGAGAGGCGTACAGGTGTGTGATAAGAGTGTGTTGTGTACCAGGGGAACTGAAGAGCGTAGGAGGTACCATCCTGGACCTGCGTATCCCGCGTCTGCTGGGAGAAGTGCTGCCTCAGGTGCCGGGAGGCGGCTACGATCACAACCTGTGCGTTAACCGCGGCATCCAGCGGGGCATGAACTTCGTGGCCAGGTACGTCTCTCTCTCTCTCTCACTATCTCTCACTCTCTCACACACTCTCTTGTCTCTCACTCTCTCACTCTCTCTCATCTCAAGGGTCGACTAGCCAACAGTAACAGTCGCTATAGTACGAGCGAGACGGATTCTCTATGGACTTGATCCTGGATCACAGCGATCGTAACCCGCGGCAACCCTGACACCAGTCCTGAGAAACACACGAGGCTGCTTTACAAGTCTTTCATTCTTGCATTGTGAATAAAGTTCAAGTTCAATGAACAAAGGGATTGAATTGCTGACCGACCTCACCATCCAAAAACACCTAATAAAATAACCTTTCATCTTATATATCATTCATCGACGCCAATAGATCGTAGCCATCAGTATAGTGCGTCGTTCAACTCAATGTAAAATTTAAAATGAAGTCATATCTTCCATTGCTTTCCATGCCAACAGGTCCCACCCATGAGTCCAGTGAGTTGTTGGGGTCTGACCTCCACTACCTCAAGGTCATGAGAATATCACGAGCTTTCCTCAGTCGATTTGTTTTGATGTGTTCGATAATAATATCAGAACAGATGATAGGCTAACCGGGATACATTTTGAGATATTTCAATTCAAATACTGGATGTTTCCCTATCATTCAACACGCAACCTTCAAATTTCATGTGTTTTTATCATTCAACAGATCATTGAAATACACTAAAAGTAATGACAATCAATCAAAGAACTTGTTTTATTGTAGATGAAGATATTATAAATAGAATTAAACGAGAATAAATATAGGTACCCGTTCTCATTCATAGATCACACTCAGCAAAAATAGTTGATTTAACATCAAAATGAAGTCAAAATAGCTACTTGATATTTCATTCAAGCGCTGTAACTTCGGCCAAAGAAAATAATCGAAATATGACAGTGTTTCTGATGCAATTTCAATTCAAGAATACTCATGTTCAATAAAGCTAGACTCAAACTTCCCCAATGTGGAATTAATTTCAAAATTACTTTTCGACTCGTCTGACCAAACGACTGTTGGGAGTTGAAACACGATGGAAACAGGTGGTGAACGTGTTTGTTTGTTCAGGGCCGTTCACCCCGGTTCAGGGCGCGTGCTGGAGATCCACTCGGACCAGCCGGGCGTTCAGTTCTACACGTCCAACTTCCTGCCCGACGTGTTGAACGGGGCCAAACCCCTTGTGGGCAAGAACAACACGAGCTATGCCAAGCACGGCGCGTTCTGCTTCGAGACCCAGAACTACCCTGACGCCGTCAACCACGTGAGTCTTCAAACACTTTACCCCTCATCCAGCGAGACTAGCAGGATACACTTGTCACCTTCTCATATTTCAATTGGGTAGAAGGGGAAGCAAGAACAGCAGCTTACCAAGATTTATGAGTAGAGAAAGGCCTACTCATAGTGGAGAGCCCGTTGATAGAACACGGAGATGTAAAGTACACACGAGATTCTGACGTTTCAGCTATTGCCTTGGTCACAGTAGAGTAGAGAGTAGGTCTTTCTCTACTGGTTGATCTTAGTAAGCTGCTGGTCTCACTCTTTTACTCAATTAGGCTATACAGAGTATACACACCTGTTACCTCTCTGTCATGCAACAGATTGGTATCAAAATACATTGAGGGTTGCATTGAATGGTGACTTCACTTGACTCTAAAACACCTTTCATTTCCCGAGTACTTTCCTCAGAACCAAAGACTGCTGCTCTATCTAGTGTTGTTCTGTGGACACAGCTGATAGGCTGACAAACTTGATGACAGCTGTTATTAGCTGAGGCGACGTGAACGTAGTGTTAGTTCCTTCTATCACTATGTATCTACGTACGAACGATAGTTCTTCAAATGCGGCCCGTGAATTGGAACATATTTTCAACGTGAGAGGGATAGGAACTAGGATGTGAGGACAGGCAAACCAACGCAACCCTCAATGCATGTTGGTCCGAAGCTTGTGAACAAGTGTTGTTTCTTTACTGGATTTGAATGAAATCGAGGTCGTTTGCTCGAATATATATAAACATTGCTTCTGACTAAACATTGCTTCCGGTTGTTCCAGGCCAACTTCCCGGATAGCGTGCTGAGGCCCGGAAGCACTTATTCCCACACGGTGACGTATCGCTTCGGTCTTCTCTAACGCAGCTCACGTCCCGAATCGACCTTTCTTTGTAACGAGTATTTTTAATAAACACTTTATTCAGCACATTCTCTCGTTGTTATTGTTACATTCAGGCTTGTGATTGGAAGTTCACTTCCTTGCCCGTTGAAGTCGAGTTCCGAGCTCGGGTCAATTGTTATCATCACCAGGCAAACGCGGCATGCGTTGTAAGATGAGCGAGATATCTGACTGAGGTATAATCAGAGTCGTTGAAGTAGTTCTACACTTGCTACTTTATCGACTCTGGTATTCTACACACCTTGACGTACATGCAAAATTCTTCATTGTTGGGCATATATTGGATCTAGAAAGCAGTGAATCTCGGCAACCTAATTCTGTCATTATTTTTATGTTATATTCCATTAATAACGACAGATGATCTAATTATTTTCTTTAAAACGGTTGTTTTGAATTGCATACAAAATGGAGTGATAATGTGTATCATGCATACACATTCAGAGGAAATTTTATCTCATTTGGAGAGATTTTATTTTTCAACATATTCAGCAAAATTCTGAGGAGTTTTTAGAAACTTTGAGATGATATTTCGCAAAATTGGTCCAACCGATTCTTTGTAGAGATTCGTCAATATTATAAAAACTGTTTTCCAATAGAAATTTGGTTACTTCAGTCTTATAGATGCTAATATTCTCATTCAGTTTTATTCTCTCTGGGAGCTTGTTGTATGCCTTTATTGGATGAGCAAAGCGATGTCAAATTCATCATGCTCGAAAAAGAAGTGCTTTTTTCATATTTTTTTCGCGCTCTGCAGGTCAAACGAAAATTCAAAATCAGTTGAAACTTGGCATACACAAGTGTCCTTATCTAATTCGATACTGTATAGTTTTGAGGCGCAATCATCAAAAATCAAAAATCGCAATCAAAAATGCACTTCTGAGAAAACTTATATCGAAGTTTTCAAAAATCCCATAAGAATAACCCAGAGTACAAAATTCGTTGAAGATATTTCATCCGAGAGAATTCAAATTCCCAAAGAATTTCAATATAATAATGATACACATTATTCCGAACTTTCACTCAAATCGGATCAGCCGTTTTGATGTAAAAAATATATGATGTAATTTTATTAAATCACTCAAAGCGATCAAGATAGGCCTACCTATTAAATCCAAGCAACAGCTATCACCAATCAATTGTAAATGATTAAAACAAAGCCTTCTTTATCATAGAAATTCAATAGGAAATAGGATGGCAGTGACGTAATTGTTTGGATCTCAAGGTGTATATATAATAACCGATTCAAAGATAAGTTGATATGTTCCAGCTCATCCATCAACGCGGCAACACAACGCGTTTGCCTAGTTTTATTAAATCACTCAAAGCGATCAAGATAGGCCTACCTATTAAATCCAAGCAACAGCTACCACCAATTAATTGTAAATGATTAAAACAAAGCCTTCTTTATTATCATAGAAATGCAATGGGAAATAGGATGGCAGTGAAGTAATGGTTTGGATCTCAAGGTGTATAATATATAATAACCAATCCAAAGATAAGTTGATATGTTCCAGCTCATCCATCAACGCGGAAACACATAACGCGTTTGCCTAGTACCTACCGGTATGATCACAGGGTTTGCTTGTAGAGGTTTATGATCTGGATCATTCTTGGAATGTTATTGGTGGCGAGACAAAGTGGATCGAACAGGTGGATGGGTTATATTGATAAGTAGAGACATGTAAAAATAGCTATTGCTATAAAAGCGATGAAATCTAAGTGTTTTTTTACATGTTTTTATGACATTTCTTCATGTTTCAATACATTTGAAGTTGTTTGATCATGTTTTTGAAAACGAGACAAAGCGCTACAAACTTCTGAGTCCGCTATGTTTCAGTGTATTGGCGATATAGACGCTATATTGGGAATAGAAGCATTATAGATACTATTTTTTTCCAAAATTATGTCAATTGAGATGTAAACGGGTGGAGCTAGTTGGGGAATTTGGAAAAAAGTGCAGTTGAGAATGCAGACAACAGATGAGGCATCAATTTAACCCGCTTGTGGAGACTTAAATTCTGCAAAATATCAATTGGGGTGTTTCTCTTGAATGCCTATTGTACGTTATGTAGTGGTTTCACTGTTGTTATGCTATAAAACCTTGTTGCGCTACAAAACACGATGTTTCGAAATAATAGATGCACCAAAGAGCTACTTTTCAAATTCTAAATGCTATGAAAAGTAGAAATTGAAGCTATGTTTACATGTCTCTATTGATAAGGAATAATATGAAGATAGTGAAGAAGTCAACCTAAAGATAGGAATTTAGGAATAAGTTGAAAATGTTCCACTTATCATCAAGCCTGTTTGCTTACTTAACGACCCCACCAACAGCTAGGTTATACGGGGGCACGAATGAGCCCAACGACCCCACCAACAGCTAGGTTATACGGGGGCACGAATGAGCCCAACGACCCCACCAACAGCTAGGTTATACGGGGGCACGAATGAGCCCAACGACCCCACCAACAGCTAGGTTACACGGGGGTGCGAATGAGCCCAACGACCCCACAACAGCTAGGTTATACGGGGGCACGAATGAGCCCAACGACCCCACAACAGCTAGGTTACACGGGGGTGCGAATGAGCCCAACGACCCCACAACAGCTAGGTTATACGGGGGTACGAATGAGCCCAACGACCCCACCAACAGCTAGGTTATACGGGGGTACGAATGAGCCCAACGACCCCACAACAGCTAGGTTATACGGGGGTACGAATGAGCCCAACGACCCCACCAACAGCTAGGTTATACGGGGGTACGAATGAGCCCAACGACCCCACCAACAGCTAGGTTATACGGGGGTACGAATGAGCCCAACGACCCCACCAACAGCTAGGTTATACGGGGGTACGAATGAGCCCAACGACCCCACAACAGCTAGGTTATACGGGGGTACGAATGAGCCCAACGACCCCACCAACAGCTAGGTTATACGGGGGTACGAATGAGCCCAACGACCCCACAACAGCTAGGTTATACGGGGGTACGAATGAGCCCTTGACCCCACCAACAGCTAGGTTATACGGGGGTACGAATGAGAAGGTGATTATGAAACTATGATGTGATGATGAGTGAAAGGACGTTCACAAAAACCCATGCCTAGATGCGGGATTCGAGCCCACGCCCAGCGGTGACTCGAGTTTCTGAAGCAGTGCCTCGGCTGACCGAGCTACGAAGGGTGGCAATCTGTTCGAAGTGTTTGATGACTGGTGGACGCACGTTGTTATTGTTACGCACACTCCACGTCGTGCGTGCTGCGTTCATCCGGGATGCCTTGTCCTGAGGGAACAACACTCGACTCACCTTGAGAGGCTGCATGAAGCACCGCGCCTGGGACATGCCGGCTGCGTTCATCCGGGATCCCGGCAGCTTTGTTCCGGACACGCATCCTGAGGGAACAACACCCACGTCATGTCACTGCTTCCTGACAGGACTAATGGCTCGATGGTCAACACAAGTCAAACGCGAAATATGCGTTGTAAGATGAGCGAGATATCTGAATAAGGTATAAAAGTCCTTAAAGTAGTTCTACTCTTGCCACTTTATTGACTCTGGTATTCTACACACCTTGATATCTGAATAAGCTATAAAAGTCGTTAAAGTAGTTCTACTCTTGCCACTTTATTGACTCTGGTAATCTACACACCTTGACGCATATAAAAAATACTTCATTGTTGGTCAACTCTTGAATCCAGAAAGCAGTGAATCTCGACAACTTAATTCTGTTACAATGTTTATGATAATATTTGATGAATATTTTCAGTTTTTTTTTTTTTTTTCTTCAGAACGGCTGATTGGAATTGCATATGAGATCGTGAAAATGTGTAAAATCTATGTATACACATTTAGAGAAAATTTCATCTCATTTGGAGAGATTTTATTTTTCAACATTTTCCGCCCAGCCAAATCTTATGGGGTTTTTAGAAACTTTGAGATGATTTTTCTCAAAATTGGTCTGACCGATTCATTCCAAAAACTATACAGTTCTAAGTTGGATGAGTTTGCGTGTACAAAAAAAGTTTCATCTGGATCAGTCAACCCTTGCGACCTGTGGATTGCTTAACACATAGACAAAGCCCTATAAGAGTGGGATGGAGACTTCGCTACGCTATTCAATTACAGACGCGGTCGAGTGGTTTGCTTTGTGTATCCCACGTCCACGGATCCAAGCTTTCAGCAGGATACTCATTCATGATTTGCCCCACCAACAGCTAGGTTATACGGGGGTACGAATGAGCCCAACGACCCCACCAACAGCTAGGTTATACGGGGGTACGAATGAGTGGGCGAGTATGAAACTATGGAGCAATGATAAGTGAAACTCATGCGGGCTAGAGACATGTAAATATAGCTTCTATTCTTTCTTCTCGTAGCATTTAGAGTTTGAAAAGTAACACTTTGGTGCATCTATTATTTTGAAACATCGTGTTTTAACGCGCAACAACGTTCAGTAGGCCTAGCATAACAACAGTACGGTACGGTAAAACCACTAGATAACGCACAATAGGCATACAAGAGAAGTGCTACAATTGATATTTAAAAAAAAATAGTCTACAAGCAAGTCAAACCTACGCCTTGTCTGCCACCTGTATCTGCAACTGCACTTTTTTCCGAATTCCCCGACTAACTTCACTCGTTTACATCTCAATTGAAATAATTTTGGGAAAAATAGCATTTATAATGCTTCTATTCTGAATATAGCATCTATATCGCCAGTACATTGAAACGTAGCGGATTCAGATGTTTGTAGCACTTTTTCGCCTTTTCAAAAACATGATAGAACAACGTCAAACATAGTGTAACATTAGGAAATATCAGAAAAACATATAAAAAGGCACTTTTAAATTTCATCGCTTTTATAGCAATTGCTATTTTTACATGTCTCTATGCCTCATGCGGGACTCAAATCCAAACAAAATATGACTATGAATAATAATTATAAGATGTAAGGAAAGTCAAAATAGACCAATCACATGGTCACTACACGTCTGAACAAGTTTGAAAACACTTTGAAATATATAAAATACATCAAATACTGTAAATCTAATTGAAATTCTCATTTGAATTCATCCAAGTTCAATTTGTTACTTCATCAATTCACAATTATATAATTTATTTCCGATTCAAGATTTAATCGGAACAGATTCCGCACAAGTTTTTCTACGAGCTGTACAGTTGGGGGACGTCCATAAATCATGTCACACTTTTTTAGGCCACTTTGAACCCCCCTCCCTCCCTCCCATGTCACAGTAGGTCACAAAGCCTATCACCCTCCCCCCTTTAAATACATCACAAATTCTCATATCCTCCTCTGACAAGAAAAAAAAGGAAATTAAAGGCGGCAAAGGTACAATAAAGTAATCAAATCAAAATATTAATTTCTTCATGTTTGCTTTTTGAGTAGTCAAACTTGATAATTATTTGATATGCATCCACTGTTTCTAGGGTGGGTATGAATATAAGAATCTATAAGAATGGCGCCAAATACATGGAACACAAAAATGGTACGTCACACAGTTGCCTCCCCCCCCTGTAACACCTTGTCACAAATCTTGACAACCCCCCTCCCCCCCTTCTAAGCTGTGACGTAATTTATGGACGTCCCTTGTGTTCTGTGTTCACATAAACCGTTCGAGCGACGGGTAAACTCCCGTCCGACACGGAATCAAATAAGACCGAAACAACCAAGCAGCATGAACAGGCATTTTATTCAAATAATAATATCACTGACATAACTATCTGAACAATACGTTAGGTAATCAGGCTTGGCGTTCGATGACATCGCTATCGGTGCCGCAACGCTATTGGCTGTTGACGGTCCAATCCCGTTGCTAGTTGCTCTCAAGCAACAAATCATTCGACAATAATATCACTGACATAACTATCTGAACAATACGTTGGGTAATCAGGCTTGGCGTTCGATGACATCGCTATCGGTGCCGCAACGCTATTGGCTGTTGACGGTCCAATCCCGTTGCTAGTTGCTCTCAAGCAACAAATCATTCGACAATAATATCACTGACATAACTATCTGAACAATACGTTAGGTAATCAGGCTTGGCGTTCGATGACATCGCTATCGGTGCCGCAACGCTATTGGCTGTTGACGGTCCAATCCCGTTGCTAGTTGCTCTCAAGCAACAAATCATTCGACAAATTAAAATGTAAACGTATTGATGATAAATCACTTGGCGTAGATTCTCACGTATAATTAAATTAGCCGAGCAATTATTCTCCAACGTCAAACCTGATACAATGTGGTGAATACACAGTGTGACTAGACTTGGCCGTATCAAATGCGGTTAGGTTACTCCGAGCCGTGTCACTCGGTGCTTGTACGCCTTGATTGGAGTCTTGAATCATTCAGAGGCCCACAAATCACGGCACATAGTTTGCCGAGATACAACTACTCAACGTTAAGAAGGTGTATATATTCGTGTCTCGGCACTAGCTTCACACCGCTTTGCCAACCGGGAAATTTCCGCCATATTCAAAATAGGCCTATATTAGTGATAATTAGAGACATGTAAATATAGCTTCTATTTTTTTCTTTTCATAGCATTTAGAATTTGAAAAGTAGCACTTTGGTGCATCTATTATTTTGAAACATCGTGTTTTGTAGCCCAACAACAGTCTGTAGCGTTACAACAGTACGGTACGGTAAAACCACTGGATAACGTGCAATAGGCATACAAGTGAAAAAAAAAAATAGTGTCCACAAGCGGGTTGATCCTACGCCTCATCTGCTGCCTGAATTTGCAACTGCACTTTTTTACAAATTCCCCAACTAACTTCACCCGTTTACACCTCAATTGGAACAATTTTGTTAAAAAATAGCATCTATAATGCTTCTATTCCAAATATAGCATCTATATCGCCAATACATTGAAACGTAGCAGATTCAGACGTTTGTGGCGCTTTGTCGTCTTTTCAAAAACATAACAGGACAAGACAAAACTTATTGAAAGATGAAGAAATATCAGAAAAACATGTGAATTAGCACTTTAAGATTTCATCGCTTTTATAGCAATTGGTATTTTTACATGTCTCTAGTGATAATATAGAATGCCTTGCTCGGATTTGTAAATGTCCAATATGGCCGGCGAGATTGCAACAGGCACAGGCTGTACGAGTAACGTATCTCGGTGAGGTAATATAATATATCTGTGGTTTCATGAAACTGCGGTGCAGCTTACAAGCGAGGCCGTCTTCCACTGTTGTGCTAAACCTTCAACGCGAGTCCCGATCTTGAAAAGATTTACAACGACTAGCTTCAGTTTCTTGACGGCAGTTTGGATGGAAATGTAGCTAATAACCATGGTACTCGTCTCGGGTCGTACGAACCATCATATTCTAGACTATTTTTAGACTATTGTAGCTCAATTTTATTTGTATTGCATCAAAACGAGATTATGTCATCACAAAGAATACAGGACAAAGCCATGCGAAGTGTTTTAAGAGTGGAAAGGGATGCTCCAATTGCAGAAATGTGTAAAGCCTTGTGTTGGCTAACTGTTGAAGAACGGATTTTGTTGAACAGTCTAACTTTAATTTTCAAGATGAACAAAGGGTTGGTTCCACAATACCTTTGTAATGAAATAGTTTCAAATAAACATACACATAGCTATAGAGCTAGAACTAGGGAAAATATAAATATTATACAAACAGTGTATAAAGAACAAGATGAATCAATTTTTGTCAAAGGTATGAGAATTTATAACAGAGTACCTGATAGTGTTAAGAATTTAAGTAAAATAAGTAGCTCTAGACGAGAATGTTGTAAGCTAATTAAAGAAAAAAAGATCATTCCTAAGGGATATGAGAAAAGTAATCTCAATTTTTGGGATAAATGTACTTATTAAAAGAATATGTGTGAGTGTGCAACTATAAATAACTTCCAATTGTAATGGTAACAAATACTGTAACGTGGTAGGGCCTACTGTATTTTCTTTTTCTTTTTAGAATTTTCTGTACTGTGAATTTAATTATGTAAATAGCTTACTGCTAATAAAGATATATATTGCATTACATTACATATATACAGTCGGACCCGCATATAACGAATTTCAAGGGGAATGAAAATCTGTTCGTAAAAACAGAATTTCGTTATGGAGATTTATTGCTTTTTTTCATAACAGCACTTGAATTTTAGAGATTTATAAAGATAGGCCTACATTTACGACTTGGGCCCTAGTATAGTACTGTATTAGGTGACATATTATCATCGCATCATATCATCACTTAGTATGTTTGTAGAAAGTAATAGAAAACAACAATGTCCTTTCATAAAGAACTCATCATGTGCCATCACATGACACCACCACTCCCCACTTCTCGTGTTTTATTTCCTAGGTTACAGGACACTATCACGAATGGAAATGAAGGAATGTAAACAAAAAATAGATGAACAAAGTCATTGAAGATGTCACCATCACGTTATTATTTAGTGCGCGTTGAGCGAGTGTTTGGGTTTGGGCCGTTCCACTGTGCGTGGGACGGGGAGGGGGGGTGCAGCAAGAGTTATGACCACGTGCTGTACGCGTCACCAGCTGCTACGATGTACATTCCGTTCAAAATAAATGTAACCTGAAAATAAATTCACGCAAAATGCTCCGATTTTCGAATATTTTGTTGGAAATAGCTGAAAATAATGAGCAAAATATGCTGTAGTGACAAAAAATTCGTAATAACTGAATTTTGAAATATAAATCACTTCGTTATAGGTCTTTATCAAACATTGTAAGGATAGGAGATTTGAAGGGGAATGGTAATTAATTCGTAAAAACCGAAATTTCGTTAAAACCGAGTTCGTTATATGTGGGCTCAACTGTATATATTACATTACATTACATATGTAACATTAGCTGCATACACATACTTGATGCACTATTACGGTATTCAAAGATGACTCATTGTGACGGACAACTTCGGCAGGTCGAAGGTCGAGGTAACAACTACTACTGTGGCATGTCAATACATTGTGCATCACTACAAAGCATTCCGACCGCATCGTCAACAATAAATATACAAAATTAATTCAATTCCGCCAAACGTCTAAACACACTGGATTGCATTATGTTCAAATTCTAACCTCTAAATCCTACAAGCCTATTGAAGCGAAGGCGAAACATTCCTCTCAAATACGGTGCGCGGCACAAACTTATGTTCTCTGAGACTTGAAACTTCGGTAGCGTCTCTCGTCACGTTCTCGTCTATCAGTCTGTCGGTGCGTTTCTTCTCGATGCTTTCTTGGTACGGAGTGTACTTGTCCGAGATGAGGTTCTCCACCTTGTAGCCGATGAAACCGACGACGACAGCGATTGGTAGCGTTACGTAAGGCGCATAACTTCTTAGCAGTGCGTAATACACTGGCAACATGTTCTTGGTGGCAAAGAGTGCAGTTATAGGATCAACGACAGCTGAAAAATGAAGGCAAGGTCAGAACAAAATTACCATGATTGGTCTCTAGGTTTATAGATGCTAAAATCGTTGGTCCCATGAGTAAAACTTGTGCTCTGGGTAAGTTCTATTGATACAGTTTTATTTATATTGGGTTTAATGACGCACTGTAGGCCTACTGACGACTGATATCCATTGACGTCGGTGAATGATGAATGGGATGACGAGATTAAAGGTTATTTCATTAGGTATTCTTGGATTGTAGGAAGGAGTTGGTCGTGGCCTGTTCTTTAGTAACCATACTAGTATTGACCAGAACGGCACAGGGAAACCACGAAAAAACCCCGTCAGGATGGTCAACCGTGGCGGGAATCGAACCCCAATCTCCTGAATGATAGTTCGAGGTGCTAGCCACTTGCGTCTCAGTCTATTGATATAGGGCTAGTATTTCTTGGCACATTACGGTCGAAGGTACGCTGTGAAAATCTGAAACACCAAGCCCTAGGTAGGCCTGGTCTCAGTGCTCTAGACTAGACCTAGGCCTAGACCTTTGCCATCAAGTTCACACATACTAAGCCTTGCGCAAGGCCATTGATTGTGTAAGTTCAATGGCAAGGCATGGATCAATGTAGGCCCTAGTTATTCATGTAGGCCTACTACTCAGTGCCCAAGGTGAGGTTATGTTTGAACCAAACAAATACAATATGGCCCTGGCAGGCCTAGTAATGTGAAGTATAGTCTCAATAATATGAGAAGTCTTGAAATTAACATTATTTCAACTGAAATACTCCCCTGGATATTATTTCTGTATAAGTCCGAAAGTAAAATCTTACCTTTCTTCACGGCCAAATCGTTGCGTGCATTGGTACCAACTGTGAGAGTCTCCGCCCATCTGACATAACAACAGTGTTGCCAGATCCGAAAAATGAATTTTTTGTATTTTAAAATTATGGTACACTGCTATCTATCGCAGTAGATAATAACTACGTGAATAAAAAAAGAAAATAATTGATCTACAATAAAATGGGAGATATTTTAGATTGATAAAGTAAATATTTTTGTTGTTAATGGAAGAGAGCAATTCACTCGTGTAAATAATCCAACTTTCCTTGCCATCTTTTCAATTATAAATTCTGCATGCTTTTTAAAATTCAACTCAATGGCTAGGATAATACCTGAATATTTGATTTCTGTCACAATTTTAATTTCTTGATTTTCCATACACAATTTGATGCTCTTCATATCATTCTTATTCTTCTTCCTAATAGTGGGGTAAAGTTGTCCAACTATTGTGCAAACCGTGGTACCAACTTGGTACACTCGCTGATTTGACGACGAAAAGCTCAAAAATTGATGGCCCCAAGGCGATTTCTGAAAACTTTCAGAGTTATTGATTTTGACCAATTTATTGATTTGATTTAATCAAATATTTCAAAGTTGGATCAAATTCATCGTGTATGGTATCAAACCGAAGTTTTTTTTAATTGGATGAGCGTAGCGAAGACTCAATTACACTGTACTTGAAAAATCGTATGTTTTTTTTTTTTTTTTTTCGCGCTCTACAGGTCAAACAGAAATTCAGATCATGATGAAACTTGGCACACACATGTACCCCTATCTGACTTGATGTTGTATAGTTTTGAGGCGCGATCGGTTGAACCACTTCTGAGAAAACTCATTCCAAAGTTTTCAAAAATCTCATTAGAATAACCCAGAGGAAAACATTCGTGAAAAATATTTCATCTGAGAGGATTCAAATCCTCAGGGAATTTTAATCTGATAATGATACACATTATTCCGAACTTTCACTTAAATCGGATCAGCCGTTTCGATGTAAAAAAATATATAATGTTATTTGTGTTAATTATTCAAAGCTAATAAGATACCTATCAAATCAAAGCAACAAGTGTCACCACTTGATTGTAAATGATTAAAACAAAGCCTTCTCTATTATCATGGAAATTATTAATGGAAAATAAGATGGCAGTGATGTAATGGTTTGGATCTCAAGGTGTATATATATATATATATAATAACCAATCCAAAGATAAGTTGATATATGTTCCAGCTCATCCATCAACGCGGAAACACATAACGCGTTTGCCTAGTAATTTTGTATGACGTTTATACTTGAATAGTTGTTTGAGGACATCAAGAAGTAAAGCCTATATTCACCTGCTTAAGATCTTTCCAGTGGAGTCTGAACCCATATGAAGTCTTCCTCCAACTCCAACTGTATGGATCTAGAAGCTCTCCAACTTGTTTCAAGCACCGACCCCAGACATGACCCGCCTGATACGACTCTTGAGTTGCTTGGTATCAAAACTCGTCTCTTCCATTTCAAGTTATTCCGAGATAAACGTAGAAACAATAGATCATTCTCATGTGATTTCTATTCGAACTAATTTCTTCTACACAGTATGACAATAACATAATGAAGAGTATGAGAGAGTATGAAGTTGAGATTGAAGCAACGTTTTTTCAGAAAATAAACAAATAAGTTCGGAAAAGACGAGTTTTGGAAAAAAGCTAGAATAGGCAGGGTTTTTAAAAAAATTGTTCATATACATTTCAGATTCGCAGTGGAATTGCATTATCGATTTTCCTCGATAAAATCCATTGTTATGGTTGTGTTTATTAGATAGTGGTGAGTGATGATGGTTACACAAATGACCGTAAACAAGAAACAGTAGAAGATCATTTGGCGCGAACAATATCAACATGGCGGTAAGCTGCTGCTTGTTGATTGGCTGATTTGGAAAAGGCGAGTTCCGAAACTCCTGCTCTTATTATAAGCGTCTAGGAGCAATCGACTGTCAGTTTCTTCGTGGTCCATGCCTCATTGTGTTGACGTCTGCTTCTCGGCGGGAAGGGTATTCATTGACTATCATCAAACTCTCTTTATCAGCTACTTCAGCCATTCCCATTCACAGTAATATGATATATATATATATATATATAAATATATATATATATATATATATATATATATATATATATATATATATATGTATATATATATATATATATATATATATATATATATATATTTATATATATATAAATATATGTATATATATATATATATATATATATATATATATATATATATATATATATATATATATATATATATACATATATATATATATACATATATTGATACTATAAATATCAAATTGAGAATAGTTCAAACACAATCATATATTATGATTGATTCCGTGACTATTCCTGTAGTGCATGATTTAGATACCTCAAATGATCAAGTTCGAACATTTGTTAATTTGTAGCCTCTTGAATTCACTGTACACAACTGTAATATAATTATTCAACTCAAATCTCAATTCTGGCTCAGCTTCCAGCCACATTAATGATGGACCTAATATCGGTACTGATCATATCAATGGAGAGTGGATGAATAAATGAGACAACTTATTTCTGAAATCAGTTTATTGAGCAACTTATAGTAATGCAGCCGAAGCTTGCACGGATAATATTATTTACACTATTTATATAATTGACATGAGCCATCAGCTGGTTACCAATAACAACGAATACAAATTACTCAACAATTACATCATAACAATAACAATCCACGACGACAAACCACAGTTTGGTCGTGGCTTTTAACGGCGCCATCTTATTTGTAAGAATGATTATAAAAATAGTTAACTATGGCCTCTCTCCTTCATCTTATTATTACCGATACTATTTCATTAACAACCAGTCCATGATAATATATTCTGAATGAAAACACATCATTGCAGTAATCAATGAGATATTGGTTAATAATTCTTGTGCCTCTTTTGCTGTAGCCCTGTTTAGCCTCGTAGACGATACATCTCATCAACACATGCATGCAACACAAGTAGCCTACCTCACAGTCAATATGCATTCTATCCTCCACATGAGAATATCATAAACACCTGTCTTCGATGGTGTAAAGACCGATCTGCACATGCGCAAAGACCACCGCCGGTTGGACCAATAGGAATCAGTCTAAAGCTATGCGTGTGGTTAATCTCGTGTTGCTTAGGGACCCCACCAACAGCTAGGTGATACGAGGGTACGAGTGATGATGGAATGATGACAGACGGAAGAAGTTCCGTGCCAAGACGGGACTCGAACCCACGCCCAACAGACTTCAGTTTCCAGAGCAGTGCGTTAGTTGACTGAGCCACGGGCTCGTCTGCAGAGTCGTGACGTAGACGGGCTGAGTGAGAGAGAGACGGCTGCAGCCTGGGTCTGGCACGGGCTGAGTGAGAGAGAGACGGCTGCAGAGTCGTGACGTAGACGGGCTGAGTGAGAGAGAGAGAGAAGAGATCACCGCAGCCGCGACAAGGGCGCCACCAGCGGTCGAGCGTACGACAGGAGAACTGCCACGGTGAACGCCTGGGTGAAGCGGTGCACCCAGTACAGCCTGCAACCAGAGATCACAGCGTCAAGGTCTGTTCCTAGCTCCTAGCTCCTAGCGCCTAGCTCTCTTCCTAGCTCCTAGCTCTCTTCCTAGCTCTCTTTCTAGCTCCTAGCTCCTAGCGCCTAGCTCTCTTCCTAGCTCCTAGCTCTCTTCCTAGCTCCTAGCTCTCTTCCTAGCTCCTAGCTCTCTTCCTAGCTCCTAGCTCTCTTCCTAGCTCCTAGCTCTCTTCCTAGCTCCTAGCTCTCTTCCTAGCTCCTAGCTCTCTTCCTAGCTCCTAGCTCTCTTCCTAGCTCTTAGCTCTCTTCCTAGCTCCTAGCTCTCTTCCTAGCTCCTAGCTCTCTTCCTAGCTCCTAGCTCTCTTCCTAGCTCCTAGCTCTCTTTCTAGCTCCTAGCTCCTAGCGCCTAGCTCTCTTCCTAGCTCCTAGCTCTCTTCCTAGCTCCTAGCTCTCTTCCTAGCTCCTAGCTCCTAGCGCCTAGCTCTCTTCCTAGCTCCTAGCTCTCTTCCTAGCTCCCTCTCTTCCTAGCTCCTAGCTCCTAGCGTCTAGCTCTCTTCCTAGCTCCTAGCTCTCTTCCTAGCTCCTAGCTCTCTTCCTAGCTCCTAGCTCTCTTCCTAGCTCCTAGCTCTCTTCCTAGCTCCTAGCTCTCTTTCTAGCTCCTAGCTCTCTTCCTAGCTCCTAGCTCTCTTCCTAGCTCCTAGCTCCTAGCGCCTAGCTCTCTTTCTAGCTCCTAGCTCTCTTTCTAGCTCCTAGCTCCTAGCGCCTAGCTCTCTTTCTAGCTCCTAGCTCTCTTTCTAGCTCCTAGCAACGCCTGGTCCTTCTTGTTCACTACTACATCTTTTTTATATTCTGAATATTATATTATATTTTTTTGTTATTGTGTTCTCGGTACTTATTTTTTACTATAAATATGTTTCGTAAAAATTGTAAGCATAATGTTTAGTTAAAAAAGTTACTATAAATTAAATGCAAAATGTATCCTTCATGTAGCCTATATATATTAAGGTTAGTTTATTATATACGTGATCCAGAAATATAAAAAAGGAATTTATTTATGAAAATAGACCTACAGACAAACCACATAGTGGCTTAGTGGGTCCAGAAATGAATACGTCATGTACATTGAATAAATAAAGAACTTTTGAAAAAAACTACTATCACTACTACTACTACTACTACTACTACTACTACTACTACTACTACCACCACTACTACTACTTTTACTACTACTACTACTACCACTAATAATTTTTAATTTGTAATAATTTGTTCGAAGAAATACAGTTTCTATTCAAGTAAAACAGTTGAGCCATGCTGGGACAAGAAGTGAATCTGATTATTGGAGAAGTGAAGCTCACGTGTTTAGTTTCCTCCTGGCTCCTGGCAACGTCTCCGGTCCGTCCTTCAGGACGAAGCTCCTGATGCCCATCATGTACGTCTTCACATACGCGTCCCAGTCCATCTTGCCCACGTCCACGGGGAACGACGCCTCACACGGTAGAGCCTGCAGGTTGTCGTTCACGAAGTTGAACTCGTGCAGAGAGAAGAACTCGCCGGTCTTGGCGGCCATCTTGAATCGTTGGGATATCTTCAACATTCTACACAGAGCAGAGGAAAAGAGTATCTGTATTGAACTGTATTCATTCAGTGGATTGTTCTGTTGAAGAAAGTTTGCTGATTAACACATAATGGCCATTTATTTTCAACCACACATCAGAAGTGCCAACACTCTATAGAACATGGTACTACTCACATTGGCTTGTTGCCCTGCATCCTTAGCATGATGTCGGCGACAAAGGCGGGCAGGAAGTGCAAGGAAGGGTTCCGTTATGTTGACGATAGTTTGTTAATTGGGAAACAGTGGCTATTTCCCCAGCCACACCCATTGGGAGTAATGATGAGAGGTTGTATTGAACATGGTGGTACTCACATCGGCTTGTTGCCCTGCATCCTCGGCATAATGTCGACGACAAAGGCGGGCAGGAAGTGCAAGAAAGGGTTTCGTTATGTTGACGATAGTTTGTTAATTGGGACACGATGGGTATTTCCCCAGCCACATCCATTGGAAGTAATGATGAGAGGTTGTATTGAACATGGTACTACTCACATCGGCCTCTTACCCTGCATCCTTAGCAAGATGTCGGCGACGAAGGCGGGCAGGAAGTGCAACGAAGAGTTCCGTTATGTTGACGATAGTTTGTTAATTGGGAAACAGTGGCTATTTCCCCAGCCACACCCATTGGGAGTAATGATGAGAGGTTGTATTGAACATGGTGGTACTCACATCGGCTTGTTGCCCTGCATCCTCGGCATAATGTCGACGACAAAGGCGGGCAGGAAGTGCAAGAAAGGGTTTCGTTATGTTGACGATAGTTTGTTAATTGGGACACGATGGGTATTTCCCCAGCCACATCCATTGGAAGTAATGATGAGAGGTTGTATTGAACATGGTACTACTCACATCGGCCTCTTACCCTGCATCCTTAGCAAGATGTCGGCGACGAAGGCGGGCAGGAAGTGCAACGAAGAGTTCCGTTATGTTGACGATAGTCTGTTAATTGGGACACAGTGGCCATTTCCCCAGTCACACCCATTGGGAGTAATGATGAGAGGTTGTATTGAACATGGTGGTACTCACATCGGCCTATTGCCCTGCATCCTCGGCATAATGTCGGTGACAAAGGTGGGCAGGAAGTGCAAGAAAGGGTTTCGTTATGTTGACGATAGTTTGTTATTCGGGGCACGATGGCTATTTCCCCAGCCACACACATTGGAAGTGATAATGAGAGGTTATATTGAACATGGTGGTACTCACATCGGCTTGTTGCCCTGCATCCTCAGCATGATGTCGACGACAAAGGCGGGCAGGAAGTGCAATGAAGGGTTCCGTTATGTTGACGATAGTTTGTTATTTGGGACACAATGGCTATTCCTTCCCAGCCACACACATCGGAAATGCCAACATGAGGTTCTCTCAGGAACATGGTACTACTCACATCGGCTTGTTGCCCTGCATTCTCAGCATGATGTCGACGACGAAGGCGGGCAGGAAGTGCAAGAAAGGGTTTCGTTATGTTGACGATAGTTTGTTATTTGGGACACAATGGCTATTCCTTCCCAGCCACACACATCGGAAATGCCAACATGAGGTTCTCTCAGGAACATGGTCCTACTCACATCGGCTTGTTGCCCTGCATTCTCAGCATGATTTCGACGACGAAGGCGGGCAGGAAGTGCAAGAAAGGGTTTCATTATGTTGACGATAGTTTGTTATTTGGGGCACGATGGCTATTTCCCCAGTCACACACATTGGGAGTAATGATGAGAGGTTGTATTGAACATGGTACTACTCACATCGGCCTATTGCCCTGCATCCTTAGCAAGATTTCGGCGACGAAGGCGGGCAGGAAGTGCAAGGAAGGGTTTCGTTATGTTGACGATAGTTTGTTAGTTGGGACACGATGGGTATTTCCCCAGCCACACACATTGGAAGTGATAATGTGAGGTTGTATTGAACATGGTGGTACTCACATTGGCTTGTTGCCCTGCATCCTCAGCATGATGTCGACGACGAAGGCGGGCAGGAAGTGCAAGAACGTCTCGCACAGCTGATGGACGAAGCGGTTCGTGCGGAACGTGAAGCCCGGATACCACATCACGTGACGCGTCGGCGTGGCGCATGCGTGCTTGTGCGTCATGCGGCCGAACTCGAACCAGCGGACCGGGTTCATTGACCCCGACGTGCAGTTGTACACGCGCACCCCCGTGGGTCTGCAACATGAGAATGGTCATGATTGGACCCTCACCCAATATTCCACTACGAGAATCGTGCCAAACCTAGCTAGCTCTTGGAGGACAGTACTTTGATTAGATAATGTTCAAAGACAAATCTTCATGTAATGGCAACTCTTTGAGCTCTCGTATATTTCCATTGGTTCGAGCAAACAATCCTACCCCGCTCACGAGGTGGGCCACAAAATACGACAAATGAGGGGGTCAGAAGCCAACTGGGATAAGTGACATTAGAGAATAAATGCGGAAGGTATTGTTCATCATGGCTAATATACTAGTCTTTAGCGGCCAAAGGGTATAAGTGCAGTTTGAAGATGGTGGCGACACCTGTTCCATTCGAAAGCAGCACTTATTCCGTTCGGTCTCCAAAACATAAGTCTATAAGCTATGATGAACAGGACCTAACTCATTTCATTTTCGAATGTCACTTATTCCAGTTGGCTTCTGACCCCCTCAAATGTTCGCATTGCACGAAATGCGACTTTTTTCATATTGACACGACCCTGTCCGATCTAGAACTAGGTCTAAGACTATCCAGAGCTAGATTGCGACACGGGATCGTAAGCTGGCGAAGAGGGACGAAGCGGAGGTGTGGACACGGGACTAGAGGTGACGGGCGAATAAAGAAGGAGACTTGTTAAACAACTACCAATCGAAGAGGACCAATACGTTCTGCGGTGTGAGGGGAGCCAGGCGAGGAGAGAAGAGAGAAGAGGTCAAGACATCGACAAAGCCAATTCATTGGAGATAACATCGGCCGTGATGGAGAGGCTGAGTACAGAATTAAATTTCACTCTCATTGTATTTTTACATAATCTCTATTATTAATAAAACAGCTTGTTCAGTCTTCTTCGATTTGGTAATCATTAGAGAATAGGCTAGATACCTAAAGTATTGAACCCATCATCACGCCTCAAATATCCTCCCTCATTCACAGCCAAGTACATTTCCCAATGAGAGAATAGATGTTAGTACGGCGTGTATGATCTCAGAAGTGTAAGATCACCCGCTCGTTAAACACCTATTTTCCACAATATTATGTCGTCATGGTCCGGGTAGTTTATCTAGTGGACATCAATCAACGAGTGCTCCAGTCTCTTGGAGCTAGAGAGGCCCAGCTAGAGAGGCCACTGATACTGGGGATCAGAGTGGCCAACCAGGTTACTGTTTCCTATTGGCTACTGAAATACCTCATGCATGGACGCCATGTTTTGTCCAGAACTCCGATCAGATGTTCTAGAACGTGAGCTAGACTGCATTACATCAGCTAGGAGACAACTTCACTTGAAAGTTCCGACATGTTATTGACGAACCGGTCATTTTAAGACACTTTTGAACAGACAATTTGGACAAGAAATGGCGTCCTGCGTGGGAGTTGGCCACTCTCTTGTTACAGCACGTTATTGGGTGAGGGACATGGAGCTCACCTGTTCTTGGCCGTCTGGTAGGCGACGGCGATCAGCGTGTTGACCACAATGTCAACAGGTATCAGGTCAACAATCAGGTTCTCATCGCAGATGATGGACCTGATCGTGCCTCGACCGATCTCCATCATGATGCCCGTGATGCCGCACACGTTGTCTACCCAGCCAGGGGTGGGTTCCTGCCACGCGGCCGTCACTAGGTAACAAACAACAACAACAACATCAACGCGGTGAATCGCGTCAGAACCTGAGAGGTCGAGGGAACCTGTGAGGACGAGGGAACCTGTGAGGACGAGGGAAGGATTGGCCGAATTGGAGCCATCTTTTTTTCAGCTCAAAATTGATATTTCTCACAATATGTCCACAACTTCTACAAACGTTCCAGATTTGAACTTCTGTTGCATCTCGTAATGCATATATTGGAACATGATATAGTGGAACATGATGTGTTGGAACATGATATATTGGAACATGATATATTGGAACATGATATATCGGAACATTATATATATATATATATATATATATATATATATATATATATATATATATATATATATATATATATATATATATATATTGGAACATGATATATTGGAACATGATATATCGGAACATGATATATTGGAACACGATATGTTGGAACATGATATATTGGAACATGATATATTGGAACATGATATATTGGAACATGAAATATTGGAACATTATATATATATATATATATATATATATATATATATATATATATATATATATTGGAACATGATATATTGGAACATGATATACTGGAACGCGATATACTGGAACACGATATACTGAAACATGATATACTGGAACATGATATATTGGAACATGAATGTTCTTGAGGAACCCAGTCCGCCACGACCAATGACGAATCCAAATTGAAGTGAAAAACTGATATAATGATAACATTTTGAATTTTGAACTTGTTGATCTCAAAGCTTGGTGCAGAAACACCAGAGATCTTTGTGACATTTTGACAGACATGAACAAGTCTTAAACTACAACACGAAGTCATGTTGTGGATTTAACATTCCAAGCACCAGAGAGAAAACTTGGTGATACTTCACATGTCAATTCTCCTTGATGACCCCACCAACAGCTGGCCTGATAGTTTCATATCGCAGGTACCTGAATCTTTGAAATTATCCGAGGTAAGCCCTAGCTCCTAATTCCCACCACTTGTGGGTGTTAGTATGCAAAACTCGGGCAATGATTTCCCCGTATCTATATATCATGTGAAATAACATCGAAGTTGAAAATTGTTCATGTCTGAAGGTGTTGAATTATTTATTAAAAGTATTGAAAGTATGATTTATTTTCTATTTTCTGGTACAAGTGTGGAAACTCTTCATGTGGAGAGGCTGGATACTGGGAAGAGAGTGGTCATCCGGGAGACTGTTTTCTATCGGCTACTGAAATATCTCTCGCATGGACGCCATGTTTTGTCCGGAATCAAGATCAGATGTTCTAGAACGTGTGCTAGACTGCATCACATCGGTTAGGAAACAACTTCAGTTACAACTTCAACTACAACTACAACTACAACTTCAACTACAACTACAACTACAACTACAACTACAACTTCAACTACAACTGCAACTACAACTACAACTTCAACTACAACTACAACTACAACTACAACTACAACTTCAACTACAACTGCAACTACAACTACAACTTCAACTACAA
The DNA here is from genome assembly GCA_964007535.1 of Brachyptera risi. NCBI lineage: Eukaryota > Metazoa > Arthropoda > Insecta > Plecoptera > Taeniopterygidae > Brachyptera > Brachyptera risi. The sequence continues at coordinate 389,174 of OZ023339.1, forward strand.
CGACAACTTCAACTACAACTGCAACTACAACTACAACTTCAACTACAACTGCAACTACAACCACAACTACAACTAAAACTACAACTACAACTACAACTACAAGTTCAACTACAACTACAACTAAAACAACAACTACAACTTCAACTACAACTACACCTACAACTACAACTACAACCACAACTACAAATACAACTACAACTACAACTACAACTACAATTACAACTACAACTTCAACTTCAACTACAACTTCAACTACAACTACAACTACAACTACAACTACAACTACAACTACAACTTCAACTACAACTTCAACTTCAACTTCAACTACAACTACAACTTCAACTACAACTACAACTACAACTACAACTTCAACTACAACTACAACTTCAACTTCAACTACAACTACAACTACAACTTCAACCACAACTACAACTACAACTACAACTACAACTACAACTACAACTACAACTTCAACCACAACTACAACTACAACTACAACTACAACTACAACTACAATCACAACTACAACTTCAACTACAACTACAACTTCAACTACAACTTCAACTACAACTACAACTACAACTACAACTACAACTACAACTACAACCACAACTACAACTACAACTTCAACTACAACTACAATTACAACTTCAACTACAACTACAATTTCAACTACAACTACAACTACAACTACAACTACAACTGCAACCACAACTGCAACTGCAATCACAACTACAACTTCAACTTCAACTACAACTACAACTACAACTACAACCACGACTACAACTACAACTACAACTACAACTACAACTACAACCACAACTACAACTACAACTTCAACTACAACTACAACTACAACTTCAACTACAACTACACTTCAACTACAACTACAACTACAACTACAACTACAACTACAACTACAATTACAACTACAACTTCAACTTCAACTACAACTTCAACTACAACTACAACTACAACTACAACTACAACTACAACTACAACTTCAACTACAACTTCAACTTCAACTTCAACCACAACTACAACTACAACTTCAACTACAACTACAACTACAACTTCAACTACAACTACAACTTCAACTTCAACTACAACTACAACTACAACTTCAACCACAACTACAACTACAACTACAACTACAACTACAACTACAACTACAACTACAACTACAACTACAACTACAACTACAACTACAACTACAACTTCAACTACAACTTCAACCACAACTACAACTACAACCACAACTACAACTACAATCACAACTACAACTTCAACTACAACTACAACTACAACTTCAACTACAACTTCAACTACAACTTCAACTTCAACTTCAACTACAATAACAACTACAACTACAACTACAACTACAACTACAACTACAATCACAACTACAACTTCAACTACAACTACAACTTCAACTACAACTTCAACTACAACTTCAACCACAACTACAACTACAACCACAACTACAACTACAACTACAATCACAACTACAACTTCAACTACAACTACAACTACAACTTCAACTACAACTTCAACTACAACTTCAACTTCAACTTCAACTACAACTACAACTACAACTACAACTACAACTACAACTTCAACTACAACTACAACTACAACTACAACTTCAACTTCAACTACAACTACAACTACAACTACAACTACAACTACAACTTCAACTACAACTACAACTACAACTACAACTACAACTACAACTACAACTACAACTACAACTTTTGTCGGTTAGGAAACGACTTCAGTTGTAAGGTTTGGCATGTTGTTGACCAACTGCTGAGTTTACGACACTTCTGAACAGAAACTTGGACAAAAGGTGGCGTCCTGCGCGGGATTTGGCCACTCTAGTTTTATGTAACTTATATGAGAATTTTGTTCATCCAACTCCTAAATTCTGGGGGAAACAGGTACCAAAGAAGTGCCTATTTCCACGGAATTGTGTGTAGAGTCTCACCTATGGAAGGCCTCACGATAGCAGTTGGCAAATCGGCCGCCTCCTGCGCCACCACCCACTCAGCCATGGCCTTCGTGATCGTGTAGGTGTTCGGGTGTTTCCCCGCCAGCAGGTTCTTCTCTATGACGTCGATGGCGTCGTCCCCCAGCGTCTGGCAGCAGTGGATCAGCTTCTCGGGGTCAGCAGGCGGCGGGTACACGGCCTCCCTGATGTCGTGGCGGTCGGCGTTAGAGTAGGCCGTGGACACGTGCACGAAGGCTTGCAGGCGCAGCATGTCTCTGTCCGTGCGTGGGAGGCGATCAAGCGGAATAAGTGGGACTGTTTAGCATTATCACTATTACTAGGAAAACGCCATATGTGCGTTGTAAGATGAGCGAGATATCTGAATGAGGTATAATAACAGTCCTACATTTGCCACTTTATCGACTCTGGTGTTCTACACACTTTGTCCTTCATTTAATTGCTACTCTATCTTCTCTGGTATTCTACACACCTTGACGAATATGAAGGATATTTAATGCTTGGGCAAATATCGAATCTAGGAAGCAGTGAATCTTGGCTCATTTCCATATATTTGATGTATAAAAACAGTTATTTGAATTTTTTCTTCGAAACGGCTGGTTCGAATTGCTCACAAAATGGTGATTATGTGTATCATTCATGATTGAACACTCAGAGAAAATTTTATTTTTTTCCGAGTGGTTTCATTTTTTCAAATTTTCTCATCCAGTCTAATCTTATGGGTTTTTTAAAAACTTTGACATGATATTTCTCAAAATCTAATCGACCGATTCATTCCAGAAACTATACAGTTCTAAGTTGTGAAAGTTGGCCCGTACAAAAAAAGTTTCATGTTGATCAGTCTACCCATGCGACCTGTGCAGAGCCCACAAAAGAAAAAAAAAAACACACAGACAAAGCCCTATAAGAGTGGGATGGAGACTTCGCTACGCTCATCTAACTAACATCAGTTATTTCATGATAACTTTCGAACGGTATGAGGTATCGAAATTCCAATTCACGAGAAACACAGATAATTATATAACATCTTCAAGATGATAGCCGCTCGCTCATCCAAAGAGCCACCTGCTCATCCAAAGAGCCGCTTGCTCATCCAAAGAGCCGCCTGCTCATCCAAGGACTGTTTCTAGTCGACTGTTGAACATCTAGAGAGAAATCGAATCAAAATCCCACCACCATTCTCGGAAGATATAGGCCAGACCCAGACTAATGTTTTCACTTTCGAGCATCGTCAATTTTCTCCAATTTTATTTATTTTTTGATAAAAATTTTAAAAATATTCAATAGCACGGTGAAGGTAGATCGGATGGGCGAAATTG
>OZ023339.1:400000-411319 GCA_964007535.1 Brachyptera risi
AGCACAACACGGGCTATTAGAAGACGTCACGACACAGTGTCTGTCTGTCTGTCTGTCTGTCTGTCTGTCTGTCTGTCTGTCTGTCTGTCGTGGTCCGAGAGGCCCAGGTTCGGTTCCGTCACGTCGCCGTGCACGGCTGTCAGCTTGTTGAACACCGAGCTGGGACACTCTGAGCGCACGCGGTCAAACACCTGCGAGCACAACACGGGCTATTAGAAGACGTCACGACACAGTGTCTGTCTGTCTGTCTGTCTGTCTGTCTGTCTGTCTGTCTGTCTGTCTGTCTGTCTGTCGTGGTCCGAGAGGCCCAGGTTCGGTTCCGTCACGTCGCCGTGCACGGCTGTCAGCTTGTTGAACACCGAGCTGGGACACTCTGAGCGCACGCGGTCAAACACCTGCGAGCACAACACGGGCTATTAGAAGACGTCACGACACAGTGTCTGTCTGTCTGTCTGTCTGTCTGTCTGTCTGTCTGTCTGTCTGTCGTGGTCCGAGAGGCCCAGGTTCGGTTCCGTCACGTCGCCGTGCACGGCTGTCAGCTTGTTGAACACCGAGCTGGGACACTCTGAGCGCACGCGGTCAAACACCTGCGAGCACAACACGGGCTATTAGAAGACGTCACGACACAGTGTCTGTCTGTCTGTCTGTCTGTCTGTCTGTCTGTCTGTCTGTCTGTCTGTCTGTCTGTCGTGGTCCGAGAGGCCCAGGTTCGGTTCCGTCACGTCGCCGTGCACGGCTGTCAGCTTGTTGAACACCGAGCTGGGACACTCTGAGCGCACGCGGTCAAACACCTGCGAGCACAACACGGGCTATTAGAAGACGTCACGACACAGGGTCTGTCTGTCTGTCTGTCTGTCTGTCTGTCTGTCTGTCTGTCTGTCGTGGTCCGAGAGGCCCAGGTTCGGTTCCGTCACGTCGCCGTGCACGGCTGTCAGCTTGTTGAACACCGAGCTGGGACACTCTGAGCGCACGCGGTCAAACACCTGCGAGCACAACACGGGCTATTAGAAGACGTCACGACACAGTGTCTGTCTGTCTGTCTGTCTGCTCTGTCTGTCTGTCTGTCCTGTCTGTCGTGGTCCGAGAGGCTCAGGTTCGGTTCCGTCACGTCGCCGTGCACGGCTGTCAGCTTGTTGAACACCGAGCTGGGACACTCTGAGCGCACGCGGTCAAACACCTGCGAGCACAACACGGGCTATTAGAAGACGTCACGACACAGTGTCTGTCTGTCTGTCTGTCTGTCTGTCTGTCTGTCTGTCTGTCTGTCTGTCGTGGTCCGAGAGGCCCAGGTTCGGTTCCGTCACGTCGCCGTGCACGGCTGTCAGCTTGTTGAACACCGAGCTGGGACACTCTGAGCGCACGCGGTCAAACACCTGCGAGCACAACACGGGCTATTAGAAGACGTCACGACACAGTGTCTGTCTGTCTGTCTGTCTGTCTGTCTGTCTGTCTGTCTGTCTGTCTGTCGTGGTCCGAGAGGCCCAGGTTCGGTTCCGTCACGTCGCCGTGCACGGCTGTCAGCTTGTTGAACACCGAGCTGGGACACTCTGAGCGCACGCGGTCAAACACCTGCGAGCACAACACGGGCTATTAGAAGACGTCACGACACAGTGTCTGTCTGTCTGTCTGTCTGTCTGTCTGTCTGTCTGTCTGTCTGTCTGTCTGTCGTGGTCCGAGAGGCCCAGGTTCGGTTCCGTCACGTCGCCGTGCACGGCTGTCAGCTTGTTGAACACCGAGCTGGGACACTCTGAGCGCACGCGGTCAAACACCTGCGAGCACAACACGGGCTATTAGAAGACGTCACGACACAGTGTCTGTCTGTCTGTCTGTCTGTCTGTCTGTCTGTCTGTCTGTCTGTCTGTCGTGGTCCGAGAGGCCCAGGTTCGGTTCCGTCACGTCGCCGTGCACGGCTGTCAGCTTGTTGAACACCGAGCTGGGACACTCTGAGCGCACGCGGTCAAACACCTGCGAGCACAACACGGGCTATTAGAAGACGTCACGACACAGTGTCTGTCTGTCTGTCTGTCTGTCTGTCTGTCTGTCTGTCTGTCTGTCTGTCTGTCGTGGTCCGAGAGGCCCAGGTTCGGTTCCGTCACGTCGCCGTGCACGGCTGTCAGCTTGTTGAACACCGAGCTGGGACACTCTGAGCGCACGCGGTCAAACACCTGCGAGCACAACACGGGCTATTAGAAGACGTCACGACACAGTGTCTGTATGTCTGTCTGTCTGTCTGTCTGTCTGTCTGTCTGTCTGTCTGTCTGTCTGTCGTGGTCCGAGAGGCCCAGGTTCGGTTCCGTCACGTCGCCGTGCACGGCTGTCAGCTTGTTGAACACCGAGCTGGGACACTCTGAGCGCACGCGGTCAAACACCTGCGAGCACAACACGGGCTATTAGAAGACGTCACGACACAGTGTCTGTCTGTCTGTCTGTCTGTCTGTCTGTCTGTCTGTCTGTCTGTCGTGGTCCGAGAGGCCCAGGTTCGGTTCCGTCACGTCGCCGTGCACGGCTGTCAGCTTGTTGAACACCGAGCTGGGACACTCTGAGCGCACGCGGTCAAACACCTGCGAGCACAACACGGGCTATTAGAAGACGTCACGACACAGTGTCTTTCTGTCTGTCTGTCTGTCTGTCTGTCTGTCTGTCTGTCTGCCTGTCTGTCGTGGTCCGAGAGGCCCAGGTTCGGTTCCGTCACGTCGCCGTGCACGGCTGTCAGCTTGTTGAACACCGAGCTGGGACACTCTGAGCGCACGCGGTCAAACACCTGCGAGCACAACACGGGCTATTAGAAGACGTCACGACACAGTGTCTGTCTGTCTGTCTGTCTGTCTGTCTGTCTGTCTGTCTGTCTGTCGTGGTCCGAGAGGCCCAGGTTCGGTTCCGTCACGTCGCCGTGCACGGCTGTCAGCTTGTTGAACACCGAGCTGGGACACTCTGAGCGCACGCGGTCAAACACCTGCGAGCACAACACGGGCTATTAGAAGACGTCACGACACAGTGTCTGTCTGCCTGTCTGTCTGTCTGTCTGTCTGTCTGTCTGTCTGTCTGTCTGTCTGTCGTGGTCCGAGAGGCCCAGGTTCGATTCCGTCACGTCGCCGTGCACGGCTGTCAGCTTGTTGAACACCGAGCTGGGACACTCTGAGCGCACGCGGTCAAACACCTGCGAGCACAACACGGGCTATTAGAAGACGTCACGACACAGTGTCTGTCTGTCTGTCTGTCTGTCTGTCTGTCTGTCTGTCTGTCTGTCTGTCTGTCTGTCTGTCTGTCGTGGTCCGAGAGGCCCAGGTTCGGTTCCGTCACGTCGCCGTGCACGGCTGTCAGCTTGTTGAACACCGAGCTGGGACACTCTGAGCGCACGCGGTCAAACACCTGCGAGCACAACACGGGCTATTAGAAGACGTCACGACACAGTGTCTGTCTGTCTGTCTGTCTGTCTGTCTGTCTGTCTGTCTGTCTGTCTGTCGTGGTCCGAGAGGCCCAGGTTCGGTTCCGTCACGTCGCCGTGCACGGCTGTCAGCTTGTTGAACACCGAGCTGGGACACTCTGAGCGCACGCGGTCAAACACCTGCGAGCACAACACGGGCTATTAGAAGACGTCACGACACAGTGTCTGTCTGTCTGTCTGTCTGTCTGTCTGTCTGTCTGTCTGTCTGTCTGTCGTGGTCCGAGAGGCCCAGGTTCGGTTCCGTCACGTCGCCGTGCACGGCTGTCAGCTTGTTGAACACCGAGCCGGGACACTCTGAGCGCACGCGGTCAAACACCTGCGAGCACAACACGGGCTATTAGAAGACGTCACGACACAGTGTCTGTCTGTCTGTCTGTCTGTCTGTCTGTCTGTCTGTCTGTCTGTCTGTCTGTCGTGGTCCGAGAGGCCCAGGTTCGGTTCCGTCACGTCGCCGTGCACGGCTGTCAGCTTGTTGAACACCGAGCTGGGACACTCTGAGCGCACGCGGTCAAACACCTGCGAGCACAACACGGGCTATTAGAAGACGTCACGACACAGTGTCTGTCTGTCTGTCTGTCTGTCTGTCTGTCTGTCTGTCTGTCTGTCTGTCTGTCGTGGTCCGAGAGGCCCAGGTTCGGTTCCGTCACGTCGCCGTGCACGGCTGTCAGCTTGTTGAACACCGAGCTGGGACACTCTGAGCGCACGCGGTCAAACACCTGCGAGCACAACACGGGCTATTAGAAGACGTCACGACACAGTGTCTGTCTGTCTGTCTGTCTGTCTGTCTGTCTGTCTGTCTGTCTGTCTGTCGTGGTCCGAGAGGCCCAGGTTCGGTTCCGTCACGTCGCCGTGCACGGCTGTCAGCTTGTTGAACACCGAGCTGGGACACTCTGAGCGCACGCGGTCAAACACCTGCGAGCACAACACGGGCTATTAGAAGACGTCACGACACAGTGTCTGTCTGTCTGTCTGTCTGTCTGTCTGTCTGTCTGTCTGTCGTGGTCCGAGAGGCCCAGGTTCGGTTCCGTCACGTCGCCGTGCACGGCTGTCAGCTTGTTGAACACCGAGCTGGGACACTCTGAGCGCACGCGGTCAAACACCTGCGAGCACAACACGGGCTATTAGAAGACGTCACGACACAGTGTCTGTCTGTCTGTCTGTCTGTCTGTCTGTCTGTCTGTCTGTCTGTCTGTCGTGGTCCGAGAGGCCCAGGTTCGGTTCCGTCACGTCGCCGTGCACGGCTGTCAGCTTGTTGAACACCGAGCTGGGACACTCTGAGCGCACGCGGTCAAACACCTGCGAGCACAACACGGGCTATTAGAAGACGTCACGACACAGTGTCTGTCTGTCTGTCTGTCTGCCTGTCTGTCTGTCTGCCTGTCTGTCGTGGTCCGAGAGGCTCAGGTTCGGTTCCGTCACGTCGCCGTGCACGGCTGTCAGCTTGTTGAACACCGAGCTGGGACACTCTGAGCGCACGCGGTCAAACACCTGCGAGCACAACACGGGCTATTAGAAGACGTCACGACACAGTGTCTGTCTGTCTGTCTGTCTGTCTGTCTGTCTGTCTGTCTGTCTGTCTGTCGTGGTCCGAGAGGCCCAGGTTCGGTTCCGTCACGTCGCCGTGCACGGCTGTCAGCTTGTTGAACACCGAGCTGGGACACTCTGAGCGCACGCGGTCAAACACCTGCGAGCACAACACGGGCTATTAGAAGACGTCACGACACAGTGTCTGTCTGTCTGTCTGTCTGTCTGTCTGTCTGTCTGTCTGTCTGTCTGTCGTGGTCCGAGAGGCCCAGGTTCGGTTCCGTCACGTCGCCGTGCACGGCTGTCAGCTTGTTGAACACCGAGCTGGGACACTCTGAGCGCACGCGGTCAAACACCTGCGAGCACAACACGGGCTATTAGAAGACGTCACGACACAGTGTCTGTCTGTCTGTCTGTCTGTCTGTCTGTCTGTCTGTCTGTCTGTCTGTCTGTCGTGGTCCGAGAGGCCCAGGTTCGGTTCCGTCACGTCGCCGTGCACGGCTGTCAGCTTGTTGAACACCGAGCTGGGACACTCTGAGCGCACGCGGTCAAACACCTGCGAGCACAACACGGGCTATTAGAAGACGTCACGACACAGTGTCTGTCTGTCTGTCTGTCTGTCTGTCTGTCTGTCTGTCTGTCTGTCTGTCGTGGTCCGAGAGGCCCAGGTTCGGTTCCGTCACGTCGCCGTGCACGGCTGTCAGCTTGTTGAACACCGAGCTGGGACACTCTGAGCGCACGCGGTCAAACACCTGCGAGCACAACACGGGCTATTAGAAGACGTCACGACACAGTGTCTGTCTGTCTGTCTGTCTGTCTGTCTGTCTGTCTGTCTGTCTGTCTGTCTGTCGTGGTCCGAGAGGCCCAGGTTCGGTTCCGTCACGTCGCCGTGCACGGCTGTCAGCTTGTTGAACACCGAGCTGGGACACTCTGAGCGCACGCGGTCAAACACCTGCGAGCACAACACGGGCTATTAGAAGACGTCACGACACAGTGTCTGTATGTCTGTCTGTCTGTCTGTCTGTCTGTCTGTCTGTCTGTCTGTCTGTCTGTCGTGGTCCGAGAGGCCCAGGTTCGGTTCCGTCACGTCGCCGTGCACGGCTGTCAGCTTGTTGAACACCGAGCTGGGACACTCTGAGCGCACGCGGTCAAACACCTGCGAGCACAACACGGGCTATTAGAAGACGTCACGACACAGTGTCTGTCTGTCTGTCTGTCTGTCTGTCTGTCTGTCTGTCTGTCTGTCTGTCGTGGTCCGAGAGGCCCAGGTTCGGTTCCGTCACGTCGCCGTGCACGGCTGTCAGCTTGTTGAACACCGAGCTGGGACACTCTGAGCGCACGCGGTCAAACACCTGCGAGCACAACACGGGCTATTAGAAGACGTCACGACACAGTGTCTGTCTGTCTGTCTGTCTGTCTGTCTGTCTGTCTGTCTGTCTGTCGTGGTCCGAGAGGCCCAGGTTCGGTTCCGTCACGTCGCCGTGCACGGCTGTCAGCTTGTTGAACACCGAGCTGGGACACTCTGAGCGCACGCGGTCAAACACCTGCGAGCACAACACGGGCTATTAGAAGACGTCACGACACAGTGTCTGTCTGTCTGTCTGTCTGTCTGTCTGTCTGTCTGTCTGTCTGTCTGTCTGTCGTGGTCCGAGAGGCCCAGGTTCGGTTCCGTCACGTCGCCGTGCACGGCTGTCAGCTTGTTGAACACCGAGCTGGGACACTCTGAGCGCACGCGGTCAAACACCTGCGAGCACAACACGGGCTATTAGAAGACGTCACGACACAGTGTCTGTCTGTCTGTCTGTCTGTCTGTCTGTCTGTCTGTCTGTCTGTCTGTCTGTCCGTCGTGGTCCGAGAGGCCCAGGTTCGGTTCCGTCACGTCGCCGTGCACGGCTGTCAGCTTGTTGAACACCGAGCTGGGACACTCTGAGCGCACGCGGTCAAACACCTGCGAGCACAACACGGGCTATTAGAAGACGTCACGACACAGTGTCTGTATGTCTGTCTGTCTGTCTGTCTGTCTGTCTGTCTGTCTGTCTGTCTGTCTGTCGTGGTCCGAGAGGCCCAGGTTCGGTTCCGTCACGTCGCCGTGCACGGCTGTCAGCTTGTTGAACACCGAGCTGGGACACTCTGAGCGCACGCGGTCAAACACCTGCGAGCACAACACGGGCTATTAGAAGACGTCACGACACAGTGTCTGTCTGTCTGTCTGTCTGTCTGTCTGTCTGTCTGTCTGTCTGTCTGTCGTGGTCCGAGAGGCCCAGGTTCGGTTCCGTCACGTCGCCGTGCACGGCTGTCAGCTTGTTGAACACCGAGCTGGGACACTCTGAGCGCACGCGGTCAAACACCTGCGAGCACAACACGGGCTATTAGAAGACGTCACGACACAGTGTCTGTCTGTCTGTCTGTCTGTCTGTCTGTCTGTCTGTCTGTCTGTCGTGGTCCGAGAGGCCCAGGTTCGGTTCCGTCACGTCGCCGTGCACGGCTGTCAGCTTGTTGAACACCGAGCTGGGACACTCTGAGCGCACGCGGTCAAACACCTGCGAGCACAACACGGGCTATTAGAAGACGTCACGACACAGTGTCTGTCTGTCTGTCTGTCTGCCTGTCTGTCTGTCTGTCTGTCTGTCTGTCTGTCTGTCTGTCTGTCGTGGTCCGAGAGGCCCAGGTTCGGTTCCGTCACGTCGCCGTGCACGGCTGTCAGCTTGTTGAACACCGAGCTGGGACACTCTGAGCGCACGCGGTCAAACACCTGCGAGCACAACACGGGCTATTAGAAGACGTCACGACACAGTGTCTGTCTGTCTGTCTGTCTGCCTGCCTGTCTGTCTGTCTGTCTGTCTGTCTGTCGTGGTCCGAGAGGCCCAGGTTCGGTTCCGTCACGTCGCCGTGCACGGCTGTCAGCTTGTTGAACACCGAGCTGGGACACTCTGAGCGCACGCGGTCAAACACCTGCGAGCACAACACGGGCTATTAGAAGACGTCACGACACAGTGTCTGTCTGTCTGTCTGTCTGTCTGTCTGTCTGTCTGTCTGTCTGTCTGTCTGTCGTGGTCCGAGAGGCCCAGGTTCGGTTCCGTCACGTCGCCGTGCACGGCTGTCAGCTTGTTGAACACCGAGCTGGGAAACTCTGAGCGCACGCGGTCAAACACCTGCGAGCACAACACGGGCTATTAGAAGACGTCACGACACAGTGTCTGTCTGTCTGTCTGTCTGTCTGTCTGTCTGTCTGTCTGTCTGTCTGTCTGTCGTGGTCCGAGAGGCCCAGGTTCGGTTCCGTCACGTCGCCGTGCACGGCTGTCAGCTTGTTGAACACCGAGCTGGGACACTCTGAGCGCACGCGGTCAAACACCTGCGAGCACAACACGGGCTATTAGAAGACGTCACGACACAGTGTCTGTCTGTCTGTCTGTCTGTCTGTCTGTCTGTCTGTCTGTCTGTCTGTCGTGGTCCGAGAGGCCCAGGTTCGGTTCCGTCACGTCGCCGTGCACGGCTGTCAGCTTGTTGAACACCGAGCTGGGACACTCTGAGCGCACGCGGTCAAACACCTGCGAGCACAACACGGGCTATTAGAAGACGTCACGACACAGTGTCTGTCTGTCTGTCTGTCTGCCTGTCTGTCTGTCTGTCTGTCTGTCTGTCTGTCTGTCTGTCTGTCGTGGTCCGAGAGGCCCAGGTTCGGTTCCGTCACGTCGCCGTGCACGGCTGTCAGCTTGTTGAACACCGAGCTGGGACACTCTGAGCGCACGCGGTCAAACACCTGCGAGCACAACACGGGCTATTAGAAGACGTCACGACACAGTGTCTGTCTGTCTGTCTGTCTGTCTGTCTGTCTGTCTGTCTGTCTGTCTGTCTGTCTGTCGTGGTCCGAGAGGCCCAGGTTCGGTTCCGTCACGTCGCCGTGCACGGCTGTCAGCTTGTTGAACACCGAGCTGGGACACTCTGAGCGCACGCGGTCAAACACCTGCGAGCACAACACGGGCTATTGGAAGACGTCACGACACAGTGTCTGTCTGTCTGTCTGTCTGTCTGTCTGTCTGTCTGTCTGTCTGTCTGTCTGTCGTGGTCCGAGAGGCCCAGGTTCGGTTCCGTCACGTCGCCGTGCACGGCTGTCAGCTTGTTGAACACCGAGCTGGGACACTCTGAGCGCACGCGGTCAAACACCTGCGAGCACAACACGGGCTATTAGAAGACGTCACGACACAGTGTCTGTCTGTCTGTCTGTCTGTCTGTCTGTCTGTCTGTCTGTCTGTCTGTCCGTCGTGGTCCGAGAGGCCCAGGTTCGGTTCCGTCACGTCGCCGTGCACGGCTGTCAGCTTGTTGAACACCGAGCTGGGAAACTCTGAGCGCACGCGGTCAAACACCTGCGAGCACAACACGGGCTATTAGAAGACGTCACGACACAGTGTCTGTCTGTCTGTCTGTCTGTCTGTCTGTCTGTCTGTCTGTCTGTCTGTCTGTCCGTCGTGGTCCGAGAGGCCCAGGTTCGGTTCCGTCACGTCGCCGTGCACGGCTGTCAGCTTGTTGAACACCGAGCTGGGACACTCTGAGCGCACGCGGTCAAACACCTGCGAGCACAACACGGGCTATTAGAAGACGTCACGACACAGTGTCTGTCTGTCTGTCTGTCTGTCTGTCTGTCTGTCTGTCTGTCTGTCTGTCTGTCTGTCGTGGTCCGAGAGGCCCAGGTTCGGTTCCGTCACGTCGCCGTGCACGGCTGTCAGCTTGTTGAACACCGAGCTGGGACACTCTGAGCGCACGCGGTCAAACACCTGCGAGCACAACACGGGCTATTAGAAGACGTCACGACACAGTGTCTGTCTGTCTGTCTGTCTGCCTGTCTGTCTGTCTGTCTGTCTGTCTGTCTGTCTGTCTGTCGTGGTCCGAGAGGCCCAGGTTCGGTTCCGTCACGTCACTCTGAGCGCTCTTCTAGTCCAGCGATGATTTCTATTTCACATACCGGAAGAAATCGGGCTCCGTTTCTTCTTTTTTATTTTTCATTTCGTGCGCGGCATACAGGTGGGTGAAATAATGCCTGCTTGAGATGTTTTCTACATCTTGATATCATGCCAGAGTAGGTGACTACTTTACCGACTCTTATCATGACTCAGTCGGATCTCTCGCTCGTCCCACGACCAACAAGCAGCGTGTGCCTGGTGGACTAAGACTCCCAATCGTGAACAATTTATCAGATCATACTGAAAATTGTATCACTGAAAATGTATTGTATAAATAAAATATAGAAAATTCCTTCATTTCACTCATGTGAGACGTGAATCCCTCCAAGTTCGAATTGCCCCGCATCCAGGAATAAATCCCCGCATCCAGGGATAAATACCCGCATCAAGGAATAGAACCCCGCATCCATTGATGAATCCCCGCATTCATTGTTGGATCCCTGCATCCAGGGATAGATCCCCGCATCCAGGAATAGATCCTCTCTTCCAGGGATAGATCCCCTCATCCAGGAATAGATCCCCGCATCCAGGGATAGATATCATCATCCAGGGATAGATCCCTGCATGCGTGGATAGATCCCCTCATCCAGGGATAGATCCCCTCATCCAGTGATGGATCCCCTCATCCAGGGATAGATCCCCTCATCCAGAGATAGATCCCCGCATCCAGGGATAGATCCCCGCATCCAGGAATAGATTTCTTATCCAGGGATAGATCCCCGCATCCAGGAATAGATCCCCTCATCCAGGGATGGATCATCGCATCCAGGAATAGATCCCCTCATCTAGGGATGGATCCCCGCATCCAGGGATAGATCCCCTCATCCAGGGATAGATCCCCTCATCCAGGGATGGATCATCGCATCCAGGAATAGATCCCCTCATCTAGTGATGGATCCCCGCATCCAGGGATAGATCCCCTCATCCAGGAATAGATCCCCGCATCCAGGGATGTATCCACCAATCCAGGAATAGATCCCCGCATCCAGGGATGGATCCCCTCATCTAGGGATAGATCTCCGCATCCAGGAATGGATCCCCTCATCTAGGGATAGATCCCCGCATCCGGGGATAGATCCCCTCATCCAGGAATAGATCCCCGCTTCCATTGTTGAATCCCCGCATCCAGAGATGTAACCCCGAATCCAGGAATGAATCCCCTCATCCAGTGATGGATCCCCTCATCCAGGGATAGATCCCCTCATCCAGGGATAGATCTCCGCATCCAGGAATAGATCCCCTAATCCAGGAATAGATCCCCTCATCCAGGGATAGATTCCCGCATCCAGGGTTAGATCCACGCATCCAGGGATAGATCACCTCATCCAGGAATAGATCTCCTTATCCAGGGATAGATTCCCTCAACCAGGGATAGATCCCTTCATCCAGGGA
>OZ023339.1:414019-496519 GCA_964007535.1 Brachyptera risi
TGTCGAGAGTGAGATGGAGTTGCTGTGTCAGAAACAAAAGAAGAGTGCCGAATCGTGGACCAACAGTATTTTGATCAATTATAACAAGAATAATGAAGCGTTAAGAACGTTCAGATGCGAACTGTTTATCGCGCCCCATTGACAGAACCAGAACACAACATTGGTGACAGCGGTGGGATTATTAATTATAACTCAATAATAGTGAGGTGATTATCCATTTGCAGTGTATGCGCGTTATCTCAGTCTCGTAACTCTCATCTCATCTACATCTTGTAGTCCTTGCTTGTACGTGTTTTAGGTCCCATTGTTGTGCTGGATCTTCATATCAATGAAGCATTCGATAATGTCAACAATCATGCCGGTCAAGTTCTGAACTGGTGTTCAGGGGGACTGCATATTCCAGTTTGATATGATGTTAATTTCCTATCTATAAGAACTCATTTCCTGAATAGATGGGGCCTTTTTTTAAAATGGAAAGATTATGTGTTATCACTTCAATGTTATTTTGTCTGGTGTTATAATCATATTCCTCGTTAAAATCATGAATAAGGTATTTGTTGTTCATTACATACTCCAAGGAAATTATCCTCCAAGGAACCCGAGGGGCAGGTAGCTAGCTGGCTTCAATCCTCCAAGGAACCCGAGGGGCAGGTAGCTAGCTGGCTTCAATCCTCCAAGGAACCCGAGGGGCAGGTAGCTAGCTGGCTTCAATCCTCCAAGGAACCCGAGGGGCAGGTAGCTAGCTGGCTTCAATCCTCCAAGGAACCCGAGGGGCAGGTAGCTCGCTGGCTTCAATCCTCCAAGGCACCCGAGGGGCAGGTAGCTCGTTGGCTTCAATCCTCCGAGGAACCCGAGGGGAAGGTAGCTCGTTGGCTTCAATCCTCCAAGGAACCCGAGGGGCAGGTAGCTCGTTGGCTTCAATCCTCCATGGAACCCGAGGGGCAGGTAGCTCGCTGGCTTCAATCCTCCAAGGAACCCGAGGGGCAGGTAGCTCGTTGGCTTCAATCCTCCAAGGAACCTGAGGGGCAGATAGCTCACTGGCTTCAATCCTCCAAGGAACCCGAGGGGCAGGTAGCTCGCTGGCTTCAATCCTCCAAGGAACCCGAGGGGCAGGTAGCTCGTTGGCTTCAATCCTCCAAGGAACCCGAGGGGCAGGTAGCTCGCTGGCTTCAATTCTCCAAGGAACCCGAGGGGCAGGTAGCTCGCTGGCTTCAATCCTCCAAGGAACCCGAGGGGCAGGTAGCTCGCTGGCTTCAATCCTCCAAGGAACCCGAGGGGCAGGTAGCTCGCTGGCTTCAATCCTCCATGGAACCCGAGGGGCAGGTAGCTCGCTGGCTTCAATCCTCCAAGAAACCCGAGGGGCAGATAGCTCACTGGCTTCAATCCTCCAAGGAACCCGAGGGGCAGGTAGCTCGCTGGCTTCAATCCTCCAAGGAACCCGAGGGGCAGGTAGCTCGCTGGCTTCAATCCTCCAAGGAACCCGAGGGGCAGGTAGCTCGCTGGCTTCAATCCTCCAAGGAACCCGAGGGGCAGGTAGCTCGCTGGCTTCAATCCTCCAAGGAACCCGAGGGGCAGGTAGCTCGCTGGCTTCAATCCTCCAAGAAACCCGAGGGGCAGATAGCTCACTGGCTTCAATCCTCCAAGGAACCCGAGGAGCAGGTAGCTCGCTGGCTTCAATCCTCCAAGGAACCCGAGGGGCAGGTAGCTAGCTGGCTTCAATCCTCCAAGAAACCCGAGGGGCAGATAGCTCACTGGCTTCAATCCTCCAAGGAACCCGAGGGGCAGGTAGCTCGGTGGCTTCAATCCTCCAAGGAACCCGAGGAGCAGGTAGCTTGTTGGCTTCAATCCTCCAAGGAACCCGAGGGGCAGGTAGCTCGCTGGCTTCAATCCTCCAAGGAACCCGAGGAGCAGATAGCTCGCTGGCTTCAATCCTCCAAGGAACCCGAGGAGCAGGTAGCTCGCTGGCTTCAATCCTCCAAGGAACCCGAGGGGCAGGTAGCTCGTTGGCTTCAATCCTCCAAGGAACCCGAGGGGCAGGTAGCTCGTTGGCTTCAATCCTCCAAGGAACCCGAGGGGCAGGTAGCTCGCTGGCTTCAATCCTCCAAGGAACCCGAGGGGCAGGTAGCTCGTTGGCTTCAATCCTCCAAGGAACCCGAGGGGCAGGTAGCTCGCAGGCTTCAATCCTCCAAGGAACCCGAGGGGCAGGTAGCTCGTTGGCTTCAATCCTCCAAGGAACCCGAGGGGCAGGTAGCTCGCTGGCTTCAATCCTCCAAGGAACCCGAGGGGCAGGTAGCTCGCTGGCTTCAATCCTCCAAGGAACCCGAGGGGCAGGTAGCTCGCAGGCTTCAATCCTCCAAGGAACCCAAGGGGCAGGTAGCTCGCTGGCTTCAATCCTCCAAGGAACCCGAGGAGCAGGTAGCTCGCTGGCTTCAATCCTCCAAGGAACCCGAGGGGCAGGTAGCTCGCAGGCTTCAATCCTCCAAGGAACCCGAGGAGCAGATAGCTCGCTGGCTTCAATCCTCCAAGGAACCCGAGGAGCAGGTAGCTCGCTGGCTTCAATCCTCCAAGGAACCCGAGGGGCAGGTAGCTCGCTGGCTTCAATCCTCCAAGGAACCCGAGGGGCAGGTAGCTCGCTGGCTTCAATCCTCCAAGGAACCCGAGGGGCAGGTAGCTCGCTGGCTTCAATCCTCCAAGGAACCCGAGGGGCAGGTAGCTCGCTGGCTTCAATCCTCCAAGGAACCCGAGGGGCAGGTAGCTCGCTGGCTTCAATCCTCCAAGGAACCCGAGGGGCAGGTAGCTAGCTGGCTTCAATCCTCCAAGGAACCCGAGGGGCAGGTAGCTCGCTGGCTTCAATCCTCCAAGGAACCCGAGGAGCAGATAGCTCGCTGGCTTCAATCCTCCGAGGAACCCGAGGGGCAGGTAGCTAGCTGGCTTCAATCCTCCAAGGAACCTGAGGGGCAGGTAGCTCGCTGGCCGAACCAGCTGGCGACATTTGACTTGTTATCCAGCGTCGTCCAGGGGGTACCACGGGAATGCTGATGGCTTATCCCGGAGGAGTCGCGAGCTGTCATACCTGGACACCACAATGGAGGGTGAAGGATCTACAGAGGAAAGACGCAGCACTACAGCTGTGGTCAAGTGGAAAGAGAAAGACCCCCACATAACGTAGTTTCTCCCTATGGTCCAGAAGTGATGAGTCTGTGGGCTCAGTGGCAACGGATATGTATGAAATCCGGGTTGTTGCATCGTGAGTGGGAGGATCCACCAGACATACTCCAATTGATTGCTGACCGGATGAGCCATGCTGCCTGTATGAGCCATGCTGACCGTATGAGCCATGCTGACTGTATGAGCCATGCTGACTGTATGAGCCATGCTGACCGTATGAGCCATGCTGACTGTATGAGCCATGCTGACCGTATGAGCCATGCTGACTGTATGAGCCATGCTGACTGCATGAGCCATGCTGACTGTATGAGCCATGCTGACTGTATGAGCCATGCTGACTGTATGAGCCATGCTGACCGGATGAGCCATGCTGACCGGATGAGCCATGCTGACCGGATGAGCCATGCTGACCGGATGAGCCATGCTGACTGTATGAGCCATGCTGACCGTATGAGCCATGCTGACTGCATGAGCCATGCTGACCGTATGAGCCATGCTGACTGTATGAGCCATGCTGACTGTATGAGCCATGCTGACTGCATGAGCCATGCTGACTGTATGAGCCATGCTGACTGTATGAGCCATGCTGACTGTATGAGCCATGCTGACCGTATAAGTCATGCTGACCGTATGAGCCATGCTGACCGTATAAGTCATGCTGACCGTATAAGTCATGCTGACCGTATGAGCCATGCTGACCGTATGAGCCATGCTGACTGTATGAGCCATGCTGACCGTATGAGTCATGCTGACCGTATGAGCCATGCTGACCGTATGAGCCATGCTGACTGTATGAGCCATGCTGACTGTATGAGCCATGCTGACTGTATGAGCCATGCTGACCGTATGAGCCATGCTGACTGTATGAGCCATGCTGACTGTATGAGCCATGCTGACCGTATAAGCCATGCTGACTGTATGAGCCATGCTGACCGTATGAGCCATGCTGACTGTATGAGCCATGCTGACCGTATAAGTCATGCTGACCGTATGAGCCATGCTGACCGTATAAGTCATGCTGACTGTATGAGCCATGCTGACCGTATGAGCCATGCTGACTGTATGAGCCATGCTGACCGTATGAGCCATGCTGACTGTATGAGCCATGCTGACCGTATGAGCCATTCTGACCGTATGAGCCATGTTGACTGTATGCGCCATGCTGACTGTATGAGCCATGCTGACCGTATGAGCCATGCTGACCGTATGAGCCATGCTGACTGTATGAGCCATGCTGACTGTATGAGCCATGCTGACTGTATGAGCCATGCTGACTGTATGAGCCATGCTGACTGTATGAGCCATGCTGACTGTATGAGCCATGCTGACCGTATGAGCCATGCTGACTGTATGAGCCATGCTGACCGTATAAGTCATGCTGACCGTATGAGCCATGCTGACCGTATAAGTCATGCTGACTGTATGAGCCATGCTGACTGTATGAGCCATGCTGACTGTATGAGCCATGCTGACTGTATGAGCCATGCTGACTGCATGAGCCATGCTGACTGCATGAGCCATGCTGACTGTATGAGCCATGCTGACCGTATGAGCCATGCTGACTGTATGAGCCATGCTGACTGTATGAGCCATGCTGACTGCATGAGCCATGCTGACCGTATGAGCCATGCTGACTGTATGAGCCATGCTGACCGTATGAGCCATTCTGACCGTATGAGCCATGCTGACTGTATGAGCCGTGCTGACTGTATGAGCCATGCTGACTGTATGAGCCATGCTGACCGTATGAGCCATGCTGACCGTATGAGCCATGCTGACTGTATGAGCCATGCTGACCGTATGAGCCATGCTGACTGTATGAGCCATGCTGACCGTATGAGCCATGCTGACTGTATGAGCCATGCTGACCGTATAAGTCATGCTGACCGTATGAGCCATGCTGACCGTATAAGTCATGCTGACTGTATGAGCCATGCTGACCGTATGAGCCATGCTGACTGTATGAGCCATGCTGACCGTATGAGCCATGCTGACTGTATGAGCCATGCTGACCGTATGAGCCATTCTGACCGTATGAGCCATGTTGACTGTATGCGCCATGCTGACTGTATGAGCCATGCTGACCGTATGAGCCATGCTGACCGTATGAGCCATGCTGACTGTATGAGCCATGCTGACTGTATGAGCCATGCTGACTGTATGAGCCATGCTGACTGTATGAGCCATGCTGACTGTATGAGCCATGCTGACTGCATGAGCCATGCTGACTGTATGAGCCATGCTGACTGTATGAGCCATGCTGACCGTATGAGCCATGCTGACTGTATGAGCCATGCTGACCGTATAAGTCATGCTGACCGTATGAGCCATGCTGACCGTATAAGTCATGCTGACTGTATGAGCCATGCTGACTGTATGAGCCATGCTGACTGTATGAGCCATGCTGACTGTATGAGCCATGCTGACTGCATGAGCCATGCTGACTGCATGAGCCATGCTGACTGTATGAGCCATGCTGACCGTATGAGCCATGCTGACTGTATGAGCCATGCTGACTGTATGAGCCATGCTGACTGCATGAGCCATGCTGACCGTATGAGCCATGCTGACTGTATGAGCCATGCTGACCGTATGAGCCATTCTGACCGTATGAGCCATGCTGACTGTATGAGCCGTGCTGACTGTATGAGCCATGCTGACCGTATGAGCCATGCTGACCGTATGAGCAATGCTGACCGTATGAGCCATGCTGACCGTATGAGCCATGCTGACTGTATGAGCCATGCTGACTGTATGAGCCATGCTGACTGTATGAGCCATGCTGACTGTATGAGCCATGCTGACCGTACAAGTCTTGTTGCAGGTGTTTGAGCGCTTGATCGAGGCGCAAGGCCCGGACGTGTTCAGCAAGCTGGTGGCGGTGGCGGGGGACGTGGGGGACGAGGGGCTCGGGCTGTCAGACGCGGACCGTCGCCTCATCACGTCGCAGGTCCATTTCGTCTTCCACAGCGCCGCGACGCTCGACTTCGAGGCCACCCTGAAGCCCACCGTCAGCATCAACCTGCTGGGCACGCGCAGGGTCGTGCAGCTCTGCAAGGAGTGCACGCAACTCAAGGTAAGCTTGCTGGTCAACTCAGGTCAAGCATGCTAGTTAACTCGAGGTATGCATGCTGGTCAACTCCAGTCAAGCATGCTAGTTAACTCGAGGTAAGCTTGGTGGTGAACTCAAGGTGAGCATGCTGGTCAACTCAAGGGGAGCATGCTGGTCTACTCGAGGTGAGCATGCTGGTCTACTCGAGGTAAGCATTCTGGTCTACTCGAGGTGAGAATGCTGTTCTACTCGAGGTAAGCATGCTGGTCTACTCGAGGTAAGCAAGCTGGTTTACTCAAGGTAAGCATGCTGGTCTACTCGAGGTGAGCATGCTGTTCTACTCGAGGTGAGCATGCTGGTCCACTCGAGGTGAGCATGCTGGTCTACTCGAGGTAAGCATGCTGGTCTACTCGAGGTAATCATGCTGTTCTACTCGTGGTGAGCATGCTGGTCTACTCGAGGTGAGCATGATGGTCTACTCGAGTCAAGCATGCTGGTCAACTCGAGTCAAGCATGCTGTTCTACTCGAGGTAAGCATGCTGGTCTACTCGAGGTAAGCATGCTGTTCTACTCGAGGTAAGCATGCTGTTCTACTCGAGGTAAACATGCTGGTCTACTCGAGGTAAGCATGCTGGTCTACTCGAGGTAAGCATGCTGATCTACTCGAGGTGAGCATGCTGTTCTACTCGAGGTAGGCATGCTGTTCTACTCGAGTCAAGCATGCTGGTCTACTCGAGGTAAGCATGCTGTTCTACTCGAGGTAAGCATGCTGTTCTACTCGAGGTAAACATGCTGGTCTACTCGAGGTAAGCATGCTGGTCTACGCGAGGTAAGCATGCTGATCTACTCGAGGTGAGCATGCTGTTCTACTCGAGGTAGGCATGCTGTTCTACTCGAGGTAAACATGCTGGTCTACTCGAGGTAAGTATGCTGTTCTACTCGAGGTGAGCATGCTGTTCTACTCGAGGTAGGCATGCTGTTCTACTCGAGGTGAGCATGCTGTTCTACTCGAGGTAAGCATGCTGGTCAACTCGAGGTAAGCATGCTGGTCTACTCGAGGTAAGCATGCTGTTCTACTCGGGGTGAGCATGCTGGTACCGTACCGTAGAATTGCTTCCGGGAGCTTCTCTTGTGTTTCACACATCGACCTCCCATCCCCTGGGTAACCTTGGGGCGTAGGCTGCTCACATTCCTTCGATAACTCACTGTCGATAAGTCCTTCCTCCGCTTGTTGTCGTAACGACGCGCCCGCGGGCTCATCGCTGCATGGAGTCATCCCAAGTGTCTGGCTTGAAGTCTGATCTATAGCAATAGAACGTCCTGTTCACTTCCACATCTCCAGTGTCAGTGGGATATCTTCATGTCATTTCCATGTTGGTATACTCCTCTGGATTCTATCATGGTTGTATACAATCATGTGATCTCTGTGTTGCAGGCCATGGTGCACGTGTCCAGCGCGTACGTCAACTCGGACCAGCACCGCGTGGAGGAGTTGCTCTATCCGCCACCAGGGGATGCTGACGCGGTCGTCAAGCTGGCCGCGTCTCTGTCAGACGAGGAGCTGGACGCCGCCACGCCAGGGTAAAACCTCACGTCTCTGCCATATCACCACCATATCACCACCATATCACCACCAAATAGGATTAGTTATGGAATGTTGTTTGTTTGTTTGCCAGGCTTCTGAAGAAACACCCCAACACCTACACGTTCACCAAGGCACTGGCCGAACACGAAGTGGCCAATGCCATCGCTTCCTTTCCGTCCGCCATCGTCCGGCCCAGCATGAGTGAGTGCTTTCACAATAACATCGAAACCTGATACAAAAGCATTGTTCCCCAATTAAGGCTATGGAAGAAAGATAGGATCGTTTGGACGGGGCACCACAAGGGCGATCTTACCACCCCATTTTGATTATTTGAAACCAATGATCTTCATCACCAGGACTGCGCTGTCGGTGACTATAACTTTACGCTGTAGATAAAAGTCTTTCAGTTTCCGAAAGTCCGGATCACATTATGAGTATGAACCGTTTCTGTGATATATCCGGACATTACCAGCATTGGTATTAAGAGTAAACAAAACACGAATGTTGATATCTTCCACTTTGAACCAAGCCTCTCTTCTTGCCACATGCACAAGTTCTCTCCAAGTGAGTCTAGAGCCAGAGTCTTAGAGTCTAGAGTCTAGAGTCTAGAGTCTTGGGTCTTGGGTCTTGGGTCTTGGGTCTTGGGTCTTGGGTCTAGAGCCAGAGTCTAGAGTCTTGGGTCTTGGGTCTTGGGTCTTGGGTCTTGGGTCTAGAGCCAGAGTCTAGAGTCTAGAGTCTTGAGTCTTGGGTCTTGGGTCTTGGGTCTTGGGTCTAGAGCCAGAGTCTAGAGTCTAGAGTCTTGGGTCTTGGGTCTTGGGTCTTGGGTCTTGGGTCTAGAGCCAGAGTCTAGAGTCTTGGGTCTTGGGTCTTGGGTCTTGGGTCTTGGGTCTTGGGTCTTGGGTCTAGAGCCAGAGTCTAGAGTCTTGGGTCTTGGGTCTTGGGTCTTGGGTCTAGAGCCAGAGTCTAGAGTCTTGGGTCTTGGGTCTAGAGCCAGAGTCTAGAGTCTAGAACCATTTCCAGTCAAATGATAATGGCATATTCATATGAAATGTAATCATAGCTATATACACACCTCGAGTTGAAAACAACTAGGTCTCTGTCTTCCCGTTACATTCACCGCTCATCTGAGTCATCTCTGAACCTATTGCTGTGACTCCTGATAGGTTGATGAAACCTTGATTGACATGATAGAAACCACATCATTGGAGACATGTATGTAACAATAGCAATTGCTATAAAAGCGACAGAATATGAAAGTGCTTCGAAGCATATTTCTCAAACATTTCATCATGTTTCTATACATCTGGTCATGTTTAATCATGTAACTGAAGAGGCGACAGAGCACTACAAACACCTGAATCCGTTATGTGTCAACGTAGGGGGCCTACTGGCAATATATACGCTACATATGGAATAAAAGCATTATAGATGCTATTTTCTGCAGAATATATCAATAGGGAAGTATAGAGGTGGAGTCAGTAAAGGTACTTCAGGAACCAAAGTGCATCTGTAAATGCAGGCGGCAGATGAGGCGTAGGTTCAACCCGGGGGTGGACACCATTTCACTAAAACTATCAATTTGAGTGTTCCACTTTCATGCCTACTGTACGTTATATTAACTGTACCAATATATTACATTAATATATCAAGGGTACCTCACTGTTACCCGAGAACAGCCCTCTAGGCTCCTAATGTCGCAGTCACCTGTTGGTTGGCCTCTTTTTCATACTGTACTGTACCGTACTGTTACCCTACTGTACCGTACTGTGACCCGAGAACAGCCCTCTAGGCTCCTAATGTTGCAGTCACCTGTTGGTTGGCCTCTTTTCTTTCTTCTCACCATTAGTAGCATCAGTGTTTCTCCCTTCAACCCTCTCTCGAGGGAATCAGTACACGATCCACATATTCTACAATATAACTTATGAATAGCAGTACAATTCCAGTGACCCTGTTCCAGTAACGAGCGCCTGGAGAGAGCCGGTGCCGGGTTGGACGATATCCAAGAACGGGCCGACGGGCTTCCTCATGGGCGCCTCAAAGGGAGTCGTCAGGCGCCTGCCCGTCAACGCTGACCTGGTCTACGACTACGTGCCCGTTGACGTGGTCGTCAACCAGCTGATCCTTGGCGGATATCAAGCGGCTACTACCAGGTACG
This sequence comes from Brachyptera risi, assembly GCA_964007535.1. Lineage (NCBI taxonomy): Eukaryota > Metazoa > Arthropoda > Insecta > Plecoptera > Taeniopterygidae > Brachyptera > Brachyptera risi. The sequence continues at coordinate 423,980 of OZ023339.1, forward strand.
GTTACAGCTAGCTTACCTCGGGGCTTGACATCAACAACTAGCTAATCTCAGGGCTTGACGTCAACAACTAGCTAACCTCGGGACTTGACGTCAACAACTAGCTAACCTCGGGACTTGACGTCAACAACTAGCCAACCTCGGGACTTGACGTCAACAACTAGCTAACCTCGGGACTTGACGTCAACAACTAGCTAACCTCGGGACTTGACGTCAACAACTAGCTAACCTCGGGACTTGACGTCAACAACTAGCTAACCTCGGGACTTGACGTCAACAACTAGCTAACCTCGGGACTTGACGTCAACAACTAGCTAACCTCGGGACTTGACGTCAACAACTAGCTAACCTCGGGACTTGACGTCAACAACTAGCTAACCTCGGGACTTGACGTCAACAACTAGCTAACCTCGGGACTTGACGTCAACAACTAGCTAACCTCGGGACTTGACGTCAACAACTAGCTAACCTCGGGACTTGACGTCAACAACTAGCTAATCTCAGGGCTTGACGTCAACAACTAGCTAACCTCGGGACTTGACGTCAACAACTAGCTAACCTCGGGACTTGACGTCAACAACTAGCTAATCTCAGGGCTTGACGTCAACAACTAGCTAACCTCGGGACTTGACGTCAACAACTAGCTAACCTCGGGACTTGACGTCAACAACTAGCTAACCTCGGGACTTGACGTCAACAACTAGCTAACCTCGGGACTTGACGTCAACAACTAGCTCACCTCGGGGCTCCACTTCAACTGCTAGCTTACCTCAGGGCTCCACTTCAACAGCTAGCTTACCTCAGGGCTCCACTTCAACAGCTAGCTTACCTCAGGGCTCCACTTCAACAGCTAGCTCACCTCGGGGCTCCACTTCAACAGCTAGCTTACCTCAGGGCTCCACTTCAACAGCTAGCTCACCTTGAGCCTTCTTGTTAACAGCTAGCTTACTTAGGGGCTTTACGTCATCAGCTAGCTTACCTCGGGGCAATATGTCAACAGCTAGCTTACCTCGGGACTTGACGTCAACAACTAGCTAACCTCGAGGCAATACGTCAACAACTAGCTAACCTCGGGGCAATACGTCGACAGCTAGCTCACCTCGGGGCTCCACTTCAACAGCTAGCTTACCTCGGGGCTCCACTTCAACAGCTAGCTTACCTCAGGGCTCCACTTCAACAGCTAGCTTACCTCAGGGCTCCACTTCAACAGCTAGCTTACCTCAGGGCTCCACTTCAACAGCTAGCTTACCTCAGGGCTCCACTTCAACAGCTAGCTTACCTCGGGGCTCCACTTCAACAGCTAGCTCACCTCAGGGCTCCACTTCAGCAGCTAGCTTACCTCGGGGCTCCACTTCAACAGCTAGCTCACCTCGGGGCTCCACTTCAACAGCTAGCTTACCTCAGGGCTCCACTTCAACAGCTAGCTTACCTCAGGGCTCCACTTCAACTGCTAGCTTACCTCAGGGCTCCACTTCAACAGCTAGCTTACCTCGGGGCTCCACTTCAACAGCTAGCTTACCTCAGGGCTCCACTTCAACAGCTAGCTTACCTCAGGGCTCCACTTCAACAGCTAGCTCACCTCAGGGCTCCACTTCAACAGCTAGCTTACCTCGGGGCTCCACTTCAACAGCTAGCTCACCTCGGGGCTCCACTTCAACAGCTAGCTTACCTTAAGCCTTCTTGTCAACAGCTAGCTTACCTCGGGGCTTGACGTCAACAGCTTGCTTACCTCGGGGCTTAACGTCAACAACTAGCTAACCTCGGGACTTGACGTCAACAACTAGCTTATCTCGGAGTACCACGTCAACAGCTAGCTTACCTCGGGGTACCACGTCAACAGCTAGCTCACCTCGGGGTACCACGTCAACAGCTAGCTTACCTCAGGGCTCCACTTCAACAGCTAGCTTACCTCGGGGCTCCACTTCAACAGCTAGCTTACCTCATGGCTCCACTTCAACAGCTAGCTTACCTCAGGGCTCCACTTCAAAGCTAGCTTACCTCAGGGCTCCACTTCAACAGCTAGCTTACCTCGGGGCTCCACTTCAACAGCTAGCTTACCTCAGGGCTCCACTTCAACAGCTAGCTTACCTCAGGGCTCCACTTCAGCAGCTAGCTCACCTCAGGGCTCCACTTCAACAGCTAGCTTACCTCAGGGCTCCACTTCAACAGCTAGCTCACCTCAGGGCTCCACTTCAACAGCTAGCTTACCTCGGGGCTCCACTTCAACAGCTAGCTTACCTCAGGGCTCCACTTCAACTGCTAGCTTACCTCAGGGCTCCACTTCAACAGCTAGCTTACCTCGGGGCTCCACTTCAACAGCTAGCTCACCTCAGGGCTCCACTTCAACAGCTAGCTCACCTCAGGGCTCCACTTCAACTGCTAGCTTACCTCAGGGCTCCACTTCAACAGCTAGCTTACCTCAGGGCTCCACTTCAACAGCTAGCTTACCTCGGGGCTCCACTTCAACAGCTAGCTTACCTCAGGGCTCCACTTCAACAGCTAGCTTACCTCAGGGCTCCACTTCAACAGCTAGCTTACCTCGGGGCTCCACTTCAACAGCTAGCTCACCTCAGGGCTCCACTTCAACTGCTAGCTTACCTCAGGGCTCCACTTCAACAGCTAGCTTACCTCAGGGCTCCACTTCAACAGCTAGCTTACCTCGGGGCTCCACTTCAACAGCTAGCTTACCTCAGGGCTCCACTTCAGCAGCTAGCTCACCTCAGGGCTCCACTTCAACAGCTAGCTTACCTCAGGGCTCCACTTCAACAGCTAGCCCACCTCAGGGCTCCACTTCAACAGCTAGCTTACCTCGGGGCTCCACTTCAACAGCTAGCTTACCTCGGGGCTCCACTTCAACAGCTAGCTCACCTCAGGGCTCCACTTCAACAGCTAGCTTACCTCAGGGCTCCACTTCAACAGCTAGCTCACCTCAGGGCTCCACTTCAACAGCTAGCTTACCTCGGGGCTCCACTTCAACAGCTAGCTCACCTCAGGGCTCCACTTCAACAGCTAGCTCACCTCAGGGCTCCACTTCAACAGCTAGCTTACCTTAAGCCTTCTTGTCAACAGCTAGCTTACTTAGGGGCTTTACGTCATCAGCTAGCTTACCTCGGGGCAATATGTCAACAGCTAGCTAACCTCGGGGCTTTACGTCATCAGCTAGCTAACCTCGGGACTTGACGTCAACAGCTAGCTCACCTTGAGCCTTCTTGTCAACAACTAGCTAACCTCAGGGCTTGACGTCAACAGCTAGCTTACCTCGGGGTACCACGTCAACAGCTAGCTTACCTCGGGGCTCCTCGTAAACAGCTAGCTTACCTCGGGGCTTCTCTTCGATGATGATATCAATAATTACATGACAATAAAATGACAAATGTAATCTTCCTTCATTTCCAACTACGTACTTATTTTCAACAAAGTTGAGTAAGGCCCAGTATTACCAAGTCCAGTTAGTATTTATCTGAGAGTTGGTGAAAACATGGTGATAACAAGTTTGAACTGTCAGATAAAGGCTAACTGGACTTGGTAATACCAGGCCTAAGTGTATAATAACTGATGAGTAAACATGAGGCTTGGGTGTGCTATGTCCGAGTGACTGTTCTTGTGTGACAACAATATGTGGCAAGAGTTTGGCGTTGATTGTTCTCTCTTCATGACTTGTTTGCCGTGCATAGCATTTCAAACATGATAGCAAAGCTGAATTTCTTCTTGTACAGTTGAAACTCTTCAGTAAGTTTCTCTCCGGTACATTTGTCACCCCGGTGAGTTTTATTCTTCGATCCCATCTTTATGACATGTCGAATAGCTTCTTGAGTGAGTTTTATTGTGTCTGGCCCCCTGAGAAACGTACTGAAGAGGTTCCACTGAACATGTACCGGTGATGTTGATCCGCAGGCCCGCCAACACGTTGATCTTCCACGCGACGTCCAGCACGATCAACCCGTTCCGCTGGTCGACCGTCGAGCTGAAGATCAACACGTACCTGCACAAGTACCCGCTGAAGAGCGCCGTCTGGTATCCCGCGCTCAAACTGCTGCCCAGCCTCGTGCTCTTCCGCATCTCCGCCATCTTCGTGCACTTCATCCCCGCCTACATCCTGGACACCGTCACCAGGGTGGCCGGGGGACGTCCCGTGTGAGTATAATATGAGCGGATATGTTGATTGCCAAACTTTTGCCTACATTCGCCAATTGGGTGACATTTGAGTTATAAATGGGTAAAAACTGCGTCGAGTGGAGCACATTTCATGTTTTTTCTTCATAATGGCTCACCCGATCAAGCTGAAAATTTCCAGAAATGTGTATCAAGATGTAATTTTACTTTAACAAGCAAAACTTCATTTTTTCGGAAAATAGAAATATTTGCAATTTTTTCCGCTGCGTTATTCTAATGGGTATTTTTTAAATTTCTAAAATCCATAAAAATGAAAGTTACCACCTGATGATGCCACAAAACTATACAGATCTAAGTTGGATAAGGAACCATAATGACAAAAGTTTGAAGTTGATAGCTGTAGCCGTTTGACCTGTGGAGAACCGACAAAAAACTTATAAACGAACACCAATTTTTTTCAGTATGTCAAATTGAATCCTCGCTGAAGCTCGTCTAACTAGGCAGACGCAGCGGGCGTTGTGAGATGAGCGAGATATCTGAATGAGGTTTGAACAGAGTCTTTGAAGTTTCATCAACTCTGGTCTTCTACACACCTTGACCTACATAAAAGATGTATACCTACCGTATTTACTCGATTACAGTCCGCAGGTATATTCCAAATTTGGAAAATCTAAAACAGGGGTGCGGACTACAATCGATGACGGATTTCCAAGCGCGTAAAAAAAAAATTCACGCCATTCTGTCAAATGTCTCCAAGTGATGCGCAATACTTCGCCTTGTCTCAAGGTTAACCTTGACTGGCGGGCTGGCGTGCGATCCGCCTTGCTTGTTTTGTTGATGTTCGGGTGGGCGGGCGGGGGCGGGGGGCAGGTATGTCGACCGAGCGCGCATCGCACTGCACACAGCTAAGACCAAGTGACTGAAATGTGCTGAGATGTCAGTTCAGTGTCACTGCCATGCGCCAGTATAACTCCAGTAGTGTAAGCAGGCGTGTCGTAGTCGCTGCGCTAACTCGATTTTCACGTGTTTAGGTATGTGTATTTCTCTGCGGACTATAATCGCATGTAAAGTACTTTTCTAAAACCTACTTCAAAAAACTAGGGTGCGGACTACAATAGGGTGCGGACTGCAATCGCGTAAATACGGTAATTGTTGGGCAAATATAGAATCTAGAGAACAGTGAGTCTTGACAGCCTAATTGTGCTATCACAGTGAAACCTCTATCCATTGTCTTTCAAGGGACCAGGAAGATAAGACCATCCATGCAGGGAAACAATCCATCCAGGAAGATTTAACATTGGTTATATGGGAGTGGGGTGAGTTAAATGGATGATACAAGCAGGAAAACAATGCATGGAGGTTTCACTGTATGGGTCCATATAGGCTAGGCCTATATTCAATTAATAAAAACAGTTACCAGTATTACTTGTATTACTGTATGTCTGTCTCTCTCTCTCCAATGCACTGAACCATGTCTGTCTCTCTCTAGCCTGGTACGTCTCCACACGAACATTGGCAACTCTCTCGTGCGGCTCGAGCCGTTTATCTTCAACGAGTGGTTCTTTGACAACTTCCGCACGATGGAGCTGTCCAAGTCCCTGTCAGCCGGCGACAGAGACGCCTTCTTCATCGACATCCAGACTCTCAACTGGGAGAACTACTTCCTGGACATGGTACGTCTCCCTGTCACATGCCAAACCCACACGCATCGTTCCCTGATCCATGCTCTTCCTGCTTTTCTCTCCCCACTCCCGTATAATCATCGTTACATTCCTCTGCATGGATTGTCTCATCATCCTGGTCCCTCGAGAAGACGACGGACGGAGGTTTCACTCGTTTCGGGTTCGAAGACGCACTCTACTGATAATCACAATCTGTTGACATTCTTCATCTCCTTTTTTTTTTTAAATTTGAATTCAACAATAATAGGCCTATCTATTATTTACACTAGGCAAAGGCGTTATGTGTTGCCGCGTTGATGGATGAGCTGGAACATATCAACTTATCTTTGGATTGGTTATTATATATATATACACCTTGAGATCCAAACCATTACATCACTGCCATCTTATTTCTCATTGATAATTTATATGATGATAAAGAAGGCTTTGTTTTAATCGTTTACAATCAAGTGGTGACACTTGTTGCTTTGATTTAATAGGTATCTTAATAGCTTTGAATGATTCATAAGATTACATTAAATGAGTTTGCTCAGAAGTGGTTCAACCGATCACGCCTCAAAACTATACAGTATCGAATTGGATAAGGATACTTGTGTGTGCCAAGTTTCAACTGATTTTGAATTTTCGTCCGGCCTGTCGAGCGCGGAAAAAAAAAAAAAGTACTTTTTTTGGGGGGTATGGTGAAATTGAGTCTTTGCTTCGCTCATCCAATCATTTTTATCATTCAACATTCATTATCATTTATTGTTATTCATCAATCCTCATTATTTTCAATACAATATGAATTAGGGTCGCCAATTGATGAAGGAAATGCAAACAACACCGAGATGAGCTATATACCGATTATAGGCTGAGATTCTCATATACGCCGAGGGCGACTTCTGGGCTTCTACTCTCATCCGGGACTGTATATGGATGTGTTTTTCCCACCGTAGTATCCATTCTATCTCCGTCAGGTAGAGGATTCATAGGATTATCATCGGAATAACAATGAGAAGTAGAATCTGAATGGTGAGGGCAGCCAGCTCCAAACAGAAACCTCTGTCCATCGTCTTTTAAGGCACCAGGAGGAATAAAACTATCCATGCAGGAAAACCATCTATCCAGGAAAATGTAACATTGGATATATATGGGAGTGGGGCGGGAAAAGCTGGAAAACGATGGATCTGGGAACGATGCATAGCAGTTTCAATGTAATCGTTATCAAAATAATATTGTAATGTATAAATGTACGGTCAATGCTATTCTCCATATATATATATATATATTAGGGATGACATCGATTCTCAAAGTCGGGAATCGATTAAAAATCGATTTTGAAAATGAAAATTTTGAAAAAAAATTGGAACCTTCCCAAGGTGTTCAGGTGAAAAATAGCTGCTAGAGACTTCTTTGAACTGTACTGTACCATTTGGGTATTTCCCAAACGTTTTCCCCAACGTTCGGCTGTCAGACGTAACCGAAGGGATAGCTTGTGTCCAGATAGTAATATCTCAACAATACAGAATAATATAGACAACGAAATGAGCACTTGTTGCAACGTCAAGAAGTACAGCACTGAACCAAAAGAAGAAAAAAATTTTTTTTTTTTTTTTGGAAAGTCGACTTTTTGATTTGAGAATCGTTTTACATCAGAATCGATTCTCGATTGATCGATGTTATCACTAATATATACGTATATCATAAGGCTACTTTACATCTCACAACCCAGGAGTAAAGCCTCCAAGGAATGGTCAAAACAGGACAAAAAGTGCCAATGCACGCCTTTAGCTCACAACACATGATGGGTTATAAACGGTGGGACAAATCAGTCTAATTCTTCCTGCAATGAAACCACACTGAGTATAATCTCTGTTACAACGTTCATTGAGAAATATTATTCTATATTATATACAGTGAAACCTCTATCCATTGTTTTCCAAGGGACCAGGAAAATAAAACCATACATCCAGGAAATTTAGCATTGATTATATGGGAGTGGGGCGGGAAAAACTGAATGATGCAAGCAGGAAAACGATGGATCTTGGAACGATGCGTAGAGGTTCCACTGTATATCACTCGGAAAAAATCGGTAAAATAATAATAACGAAAAACAGGTAGGAAAGATTGATTTTTGACAATTATTTTTGAAAGGGTTGCAAACATACCACCAACTAAAGCTCTTCGACGGAGCACATATTGAATACTGGTGATCATTTAACTGAAAACTATTTGTTGATACGAAGATTGGGTTTCCGTTGCCTCGAAGGTCTGCAATCAAGCCGGTAGGCAACATGTGAAGAGGCCTCTTAAGCAACCACCAAGTCGATAATAATAGAAACAACACAGCAATGATATAAGACTGTGGTTCATATGGACATACAGTTGGTAAGTATAGTTTGCGTCATTGATTACCGAGGTCCGACAGCACTATCTACATTCCGTTGTGTTTCAGGTCCAGGGCGTGAGGAGGTACCTGAGCCACGAGAAAGAGACGTCCCTCCCGGCCGCCCGGCGCAAGGACAAGATGTGAGTACCTTGCCTGTCATCACCCGCTCATCCGTACCCCCGGTCAACCTGGCTGCTGGTGGGGTCCTTGAGCAGCAGCAATTAAACTAGCGTTGCCGTTCAATGTGATTTTCATCATCGATAATCAATTACTTCATATCGATTATCAAATAGGAAAAACATTGATATTTCAGATAAGATTCGATAATCAAATAGAAATGATTGATAATCAAACATGTTGATGTTTTTTCCCCACCTAAATTCAGTTTACTAGGAAAACGCCATATATGCGTTGTAAGACGAGCGGATAGTAATAGTCTGTCGACCTTTTTGCCAAACTTTTGCCTACATTCGCCAATTGGGTGACATTCAAGTTATAAATGGGTAAAAACTGCTTCGAGTGGTACCAATTTAGCACATTTTATGGGTTTTTGTTCAAAATGGCTCACCCGATCAAGCTGAAAGTTTTCAGAAATGTGTACCATAATGTAAAACTCACTTCACGCAAAATTAATTTTTTTTGTAAATAAAAATATTTTCTTTCTTTTTCCAACGTGTTATTCTAATGGGTATTTTTGAAATTTCTAAAATTCATAAAAAAAATGTATCCGATAATGCCACAAATTTATACAGATCTAAGTTGGATGAGGAACCATAATGAAAAAAAATATGAAGTCGATAGCTGTAGCCGTTTGACCTGTGGAGAACTGACAAAAAAACATAAAAATGAACAGCAATTTTTCTAAGTATGTCAAATGAAATCCTCGCTAAAGCTCATCTAATCAACTCTAGCAGCTGTTTCATCTCTTGTCACACTGTATAGCCTGATGCTATCATGTGTGTGTCAGCATTGACGAGCAGTTCACCTTGAACTCGAGCCTGCCTGAGCTGTTTGGCAGTGTGGGGGAGGGGAGGGAGTGCTTGGCGCCTCATAATATACGCACACGTCAGAAGTGCAATGTTCAAGCTGTTGAAGCGAAACAAAATCACAAGTTTCAAGTATTAACTGATCAGCTATACGAGGCAAACGTGAAATATGCGTTGTAAGATGAGCGAGATATCTGAATAAGGTATAATAACAGTCCTACATTTGCTACTTTATCGACTCTGGTATTCTACACACTTTGTCCTTCATTCAATTGCTACACTAGTCAAACGCGAAATATGCGTTGTAAGATGAGCGAGATATCCCAATAAGGTATAATAACAGTCCTACATTTGCTACTTTATCGACTCTGGTATTCTACACACTTTGTCCTCCATTCAATTGCTACTTTATCGACTCTTGTATTCTACACACCTTGACGAATATGGAGAATATTTTATGCTTGGGCAAATATCGAATCTAGGAAGCAGTGAATCTTGGCTCATTTCCATATATTTGATCTATAAAAACAGTTATTTGAATTGTTTTCTTCGAAACGGCTGGTTCGAATTGCTTACAGAATAGTGGTTATGTGTATCATTCACGTTTGAACACTCAGTGAATTCTTTATTCTTTTCGGAGAGGTTTCATTTTTTCAAATTTTCTCACCCAGCCTAATCTTATGGGGTTTTTAAAAACTTTGACATGATATTTCTCAAAATCTAATCGACCGATTCATTCCAAAAACTATACAGTTCTAAGTTGTAAAAGTTGGCCCGTACAAAAAAAGTTTCGTGTTGATCAGTCAAACCCTGCGACCTGTGCAGTGCCCACAAACAAACAAACAAACGGAAAAAAAAACACACACACAGACAAAACCCTATAAGAGTGGGATGGAGACTTTGCTACACTCATCTAACAAGTGTGAAATGAAAACTAGTTCAACTTCACAGTCCATTATTGTGTAGGCCCGTATTGATCCGTCACCTGGTGAAAATATAAATACCACAATAACAATGACAACAACAAAATGATGAGAAGAATTTGATTAATTATTGATGAATTGGTTCTTCTTATTCTGCTGAGAAATAAAGGCCCAAAGTACAACGCAGCCGCAAGCCATCTGGCTGGCCGACGGCTGACAGCTGACTGGCCGAAACGTGTTGTGACTTCTCCGCGCATGTGACACACACGTCTAGTACGCATTTTTGTTGGCGGGATTGTCGACCAATCACGCGCAAGCATTCTCCCACCATACTCTTTCATTGGAGATATTTTGGAAGCGTTTGAAATATTTGTGGCGATTGAAAATACGTATCGAATATATTGATTATTTCGATACATCGATACAGAAATCGTATTCGATTATCAAATCAACTTGAAATTATTGAACAATATCGATATATCGAATATCGACTGGCAACGCTAAATAAAACATGAGGAAATATTGACAATCAGTACTTCTGAATCAAGTGGAAGGGAAAGGAAGAGTCAGCAGTTTACCGAGGTCTATTGTAGGGATAACATCGATTAATCGAGAATCAATTAAGAATAGATTCTGATGTAAAACAATTCTCAAATCAAAAAATTGATTTTTCAAAAAAAAAAAAAAAAATTTTTGTTCAGTGCTGTACTTCTTTATGTTGTAATATGTGCTCATTTCGTTGTCCATATTATTCTGTATTGTTGAGATTTTACTATCTGGACACAAGCTATCCCTTCGGTTACGTCTGACAGCCGAACGTTGACGGAAATACCCGAATGGTACAGTACAGTTCAAAGAAGTCTCTCGCAGCTATTTTTCACGTGAACGCCTTGGGAAGGTTCAAGAAAAAAGTTTCAAATTACACTACTTTTTTGAGAATAAACTTTTTTTTTTATTTTTTTTTTTTTAATTTTTTTCCATTTTTTTTTTTCAAAATCGATTTTCAATCGATTCTGGAGCATAGAGAATCGATTCCCGATTTTGAGAATCGATGTCATCCCTAGTCTATAGGTGGGAGTACTCATGAAAGAGAGCACGTTTTTATTCATGTTTTTTGGTACATCGTTACGAATAATCACAACTCGAACGATTGAGGTGGTGAGCCAGGCCGTGTGGTGATCTCAAACGAGCCCAACGTATTGAAACTGACCGGCACATGCAGCGCAGTGGATAAATAGGAGTAGTCCATCTTGAAATTTTCCATTTTTCATGAGCCCTAATCCATGTTTTCACTCCAAATCGAGTATTATTGTCCGTTAGCATTGCTCTTGGGTAACCCCAACGTGGAAAAAAATATTTTTTCAAGACGAAATTATTTCTGCCAGTGATAGCCTTAGTTAATGCAAATACTCCCACCCATTTATTATGTTGATCTGTTATTGTTAGGATGTATCGCTTTCTTTATTTGAACGTGGGTACGGTCCCGTTACATCCAAACCCAACATTTCCCCCCGATGTCTTAACTTCACGGCTTCTTGGCCTCCAATCGAATCATTGTCCTGTATTGAATGAGTGGTGTCATCTGCAAACAGGGTTAACCAACCAACCGAAACACATTCCTCAACATCTGAGGTAGATAGAATGAATAGGAGAGGCGATAATGTAGCTCCTTGCGGTACTCCTACATTCAAGACAGCATCCTTAACTAAGACCACACCTTCCTTCCCTTTCATTTTGACAGCTTGAGTGCGATTGCGGGTGAATGAGTCGACCCAGCTGTTCGCAACACTTGAGATACCCATCTTATTCAATTTACATGAGTAATGTCATGATTGAATGAGTCGATCGCTTTGGAGAAGTCGTAGAAAATACCTCTTACTCTTCGCCATAGCATTAACCACAATTCTATTTTTAGACACATTCGGACAAGAAAATGTCCGAAAACAGTCTTCTTGATTACAATATGTCATTAAAATTTACATTGAAGAATCTTAAAATTCAACGTGGCTCTGATATTTGACGTCACCAAGTGGGTAATTGTGGTTAATGCTATTGTCGACAGCGTCAATAAGTTCATCGATAAATCTGGCAACAGCTGTGGCAGTTGATTCACCTTCTGTAAGCCCATTAGTCACAAGTGAATATTTCCAACAAATTTAATTTCAACAGTAATACCAAAGACCTTAGTATCTAACTTCGTTAGAAGACGTAAAACTGATCTTGTTCACCATGTAACTCTTGGCGACATTGCTCACTAGTGCTACCTGTCTCCGTGGAGTGAATTAGAAGAGAGATATCTGCTTTACCACCAATATGTTCAATGCGTATAACACCGAACTGAGCTTGTTCACCGTGTAACGCTTGGCGACATTGCTCACTAGTGCTACCTGTCTCCGTGGAGTGAATTAGAAGAGATATCTGCTTTACCACCAATATGTCCGATGCGTATAACACCGAACTGAGCTTGTTCACCGTGTAACGCTTGGCGACATTGCTCACTAGTGCTACCTGTCTCCGTGGAGTGAATTAGAAGAGATATCTGCTTTACCACCAATATGTTCAATGCGTATAACACCGAACTGAGCTTGTTCACCGTGTAACGCTTGGCGACATTGCTCACTAGTGCTACCTGTCTCCGTGGAGTGAATTAGAAGAGATATCTGCTTTACCACCAATATGTCCGATGCGTATAACACCGAACTGAGCTTGTTCACCGTGTAACGCTTGGCGACATTGCTCACTAGTGCTACCTGTCTCCGTGGAGTGAATTAGAAGAGATATCTGCTTTACCACCAATATGTTCAATGCGTATAACACCGAACTGAGCTTGTTCACCGTGTAACGCTTGGCGACATTGCTCACTAGTGCTACCTGTCTCCGTGGAGTGAATTAGAAGAGATATCTGCTTTACCACCAATATGTCCGATGCGTATAACACCGAACTGAGCTTGTTCACCGTGTAACGCTTGGCGACATTGCTCACTAGTGCTACCTGTCTCCGTGGAGTGAATTAGAAGAGATATCTGCTTTACCACCAATATGTTCAATGCGTATAACACCGAACTGAGCTTGTTCACCGTGTAACGCTTGGCGACATTGCTCACTAGTGCTACCTGTCTCCGTGGAGTGAATTAGAAGAGATATCTGCTTTACCACCAATATGTTCAATGCGTATAACACCGAACTGAGCTTGTTCACCGTGTAACGCTTGGCGACATTGCTCACTAGTGCTACCTGTCTCCGTGGAGTGAATTAGAAGAGATATCTGCTTTACCACCAATATGTCCAATGCGTATAACACCGAACTGAGCTTGTTCACCGTGTAACGCTTGGCGACATTGCTCACTAGTGCTACCTGTCTCCGTGGAGTGAATTAGAAGAGATATCTGCTTTACCACCAATATGTCCGATGCGTATAACACCGAACTGAGCTTGTTCACCGTGTAACGCTTGGCGACATTGCTCACTAGTGCTACCTGTCGCAGTGGAGTGAATTAGAAGAGATATCTGCTTTACCACCAATATGTCCGATGCGTATAACACCGAACTGAGCTTGTTCACCGTGTAACGCTTGGCGACATTGCTCACTAGTGCTACCTGTCGCAGTGGAGTGAATTAGAAGAGATATCTGCTTTACCACCAATATGTCCGATGCGTATAACACCGAACTGAGCTTGTTCACCGTGTAACGCTTGGCGACATTGCTCACTAGTGCTACCTGTCTCCGTGGAGTGAATTAGAAGAGATATCTGCTTTACCACCAATATGTTCAATGCGTATAACACCGAACTGAGCTTGTTCACCGTGTAATGCTTGACGACATTGCTCATTAGTGCTACCTGTCGCAGTGGAGTGAATTAGAAGAGATATCTGCTTTACCACCAATATGTCCGATGCGTATAACACCGAACTGAGCTTGTTCACCGTGTAACGCTTGGCGACATTGCTCACTAGTGCTACCTGTCTCCGTGGAGTGAATTAGAAGAGATATCTGCTTTACCACCAATATGTTCAATGCGTATAACACCGAACTGAGCTTGTTCACCGTGTAACGCTTGGCGACATTGCTCACTAGTGCTACCTGTCGCAGTGGAGTGAATTAGAAGAGATATCTGCTTTACCACCAATATGTCCGATGCGTATAACACCGAACTGAGCTTGTTCACCGTGTAACGCTTGGCGACATTGCTCACTAGTGCTACCTGTCTCAGTGGAGTGAATTAGAAGAGATATCTGCTTTACCACCAATATGTTCAATGCGTATAACACCAAACTGAGCTTGTTCACCATGTAACGCTTGGCGACATTGCTCACTAGTGCTACCTGTCTCCGTGGAGTGAATTAGAAGAGATATCTGCTTTACCACCAATATGTTCAATGCGTATAACACCGAACTGAGCTTGTTCACCATGTAACTCTTGGCGACATTGCTCACTAGTGCTACCTGTCTCAGTGGAGTGAATTAGAAGAGATATCTGCTTTACCACCAATATGTTCAATGCGTATAACACCGAACTGATGTGATTATCGTGTTGTGAATCATTCATAGAAATATTCCTGATGAGTTATAAATAGTATGGATATGTACAAATAAACAGATATTTCAATTGGTCAAGCCTCCTTACATTCCCGTTTCTCCCCGAACCTGAAGAATTACTTCACTTTTGCCTTGATCACATAATTAAAACACTCGGCGACATAACAGATAGCGTTGTCTCGTCCACTCATGATGGAACTATAGGCCTAGGCATATTGATGAATCATGAAATATACTGGTTCTGAAAAAAACACTAGTTGGATAATTATGTGGACCCAAGAAGGTGTGAGAAAAAACCATTCTGGTAATCATTCCAACTGGCCCGCCTGAAGAATAATTCACTCCACTACGATACGTGCGCTAGCATCGCCCTGGCGCCGCTTAGAAGGCTTAGTTTTACGTCTTCTAACGAAGTTAGATACTAAGGTCTTTGGTAATACTTTCTTCTTTTCATATATTGTTGCGACGATATAAGCCCTCTTGACACCACTCTTGTCCAAGGTGCTTATATCGTAACAAAGGTCCATATATGTGTATTCTTGTCCAAGGTGCTTATATCGTAACAAAGGTCCATATATGTGTATTCTTGTCCAAGGTGCTTATATCGTAACAAAGGTCCATATATGTGTATTCTTGTCCAAGGTGCTTATATCGTAACAAAGGTCCATATATGTGTATTCTTGTCCAAGGTGCTTATATCGTAACAAAGGTCCATATATGTGTATTCTTGTCCAAGGTGCTTATATCGTAACAAAGGTCCATATATGTGTATTCTTGTCCAAGGTGCTTATATCGTAACAAAGGTCCATATATGTGTATTGAGCTTTTCATTCTGAATTTCCATACTTCCACGCTCATCTCACAACGCATATCTCGCGTCCTTATATCCTTGTAGAGACGTTGTTTGTTTGCCGTGGACCACGTAACTGAGGTTGTTGTTGTTGTTGTTGTTGGCAGCTTGCTAGTGGTCCACCTGGCCACCCAGGCTGCAGTCATGGGGCTCATCTGGTACCTGTTTGCCCTGATCGTCGGAACGACGTTCACCAAGAGCGGCTGGATCGTGCCGCTCACCTACATGCTCTTCACCTTCCTGTGAGTCCCGCTCCAACGCCCGGATCACCGACCGACGTCGTTCAATATCTCGGCTGGAACCATTCGACGGCCGACTGACTCGGTACACTGCGGTACATTCCGGGCCGAGCTGACAGACACTTGTGTTCGTGTGGCCTTTCGTAGCGTTCGTCGCACTGATGTATTGTTGGACTGGATTTGTGGAAACCAGAAACCTGCCGATATCATCGTGAGAGACATGTGAATATGGCTTCTATATTTCCTTTCATGGCATTTACACTTTGAAAAGTACCACTTTGGTGCATCTATTATTTTGAAACATTGTGTTTTGTAGCGTAACAACGTTTTGTAGCGAAACAATAGTAAAACCACTAGGTAACGTACAATAGCATACGAAAGAAACACCCCAGTTGATATTTTTAGAAAAATAGTCTCCACAAGCGGCTCAAACATACGCCTCATCTGCCTGCATTTTCAGCTGGCACACTTTTTTCCCAGATTTCTCAGCTACACCAGTTAACACTTCAATTGAAATAATTTGGGGGAAAATAGCATCTATAATGCTTCTATTCTGAATAAAGCTTCTGTATTGCAAATACATTGAAACAGCAAATTCATACTTTTGTAGCGCTTTGTCGCCTTTTCAAAAACATGATAGAACAACATTTAACATGTTGAAACATGAAGAAATATCAGAAAAACATGTGAAAATTCAAATTTCATCGTCTTATAGTAAATGCCATTCTCACATGTCTCTAACCGTCATTAACAAGCGTTCAGAGGCTCGTCACTTTGACACATTTAGCCTGGAACGATATTTCGGAATAACACCTGACTGTATTATATCATTTTCCAATCCATCGGCGCATTCTATTGGACAAAAATATTAGTGATAACATCGATTAATCGAGAATCGATTCTGATGTAAAACGATTCTCAAATCAAAAAATTCATTTTTTCCCAAAAAAATATATATATTTTTTTTTTGGTTCAGTGTTGTACCTCTTGACGTCGCAATACGTGCTCATTTTGTTGTCTATATTATTCTGTATTGTTGAGATATTACTATCTGGACACAAGCTACCCCTTCGGTTACGTCTGACAGCCGAACGTTGACGGAAATACGCGAATGGTACAGTACACTTCAAAGAAGTCTCTGGCAGGTATTTTTTACGTGAACGCCTTGGGAAGGTTAAAAAAAAGTTTCAAATTACACTACTTTTTTTAGAAAAAACTTTTTTCAAATTTTTTTTTCAAATTTTTTTTTTTTTTAATCGATTTTTAATCGATTTTAGAGCATAGAGAATCGATTCCCGATTTTTAGAATCGATGTCATTACTAAAAATTATATCACTTATCTCTCAAACCAACTCCTAGATGTCAGCACAAATCTCGTGTCAATATGACATTGATCATTCTGTTGAAATACTGAATGTGTGAGGACGCGTACATGCGGCCATCAAGTGGTTAGCATTTCAAACTGTCTTCCTCCACCAATGATCGGGGTTATTTCTGTTCTCAAACGGGCTCGGGATTGGGATTAACATAGATTCACCGCACCGCTAGTATTAAGATTGACAGTTGTGAATTGTGTGAGTAACAAGTATGTCCTGTATTCCTGGAATAATGTTCCGGACCTGTTGCCTCTCATCCCGTGAGTCCAGGTCCCAGTTGACCTTTGACCCATTCCGCTGACTGAGGCTGTAAACTGAAGGCTAACCTGACTCACGTCACTCTCGTCACGTCCAATGGAAGCGGCTCTAGCGTCGGCTGTTGCTTGAGCGCAACATAACCTACAAGTCTGACGAGAGCTTCGGAAGTACATTGCTTGGTTCATAGGCCTTTAACTTGAGAACTGATAGAATTATTACAGTTTTCACAATATTGTTATCAGTTGACGGACAATAGGCTGGACACGTTCAGCCGTAATGGCGCTCGAACGTGTATTTCAAGTAGCCGCTGATTGGTCGACTCCAACGTTCTCCGTCAACACAAGAAATCAAGTTCAGAGTTGGCCAATTTGTACCTCCCTGTTAACTGCCAAGTTTGATGTTGTTGGAACAGTGGTGAGAAATACCTTATGACAAACAATTCGCAGGTTACCGAGTTTACTGTCGAGTTCAGTCGTGAGTGGGCCTCAGGACGGTTCTGTTTTCCATTTCCTTCTGATCATTCCGAGCGTTTCCCGCCAAACAAATCTCCACATTCCACTGTCACGTGTTTTCTCCCCGATGATGACGTGTCGGTGGATTTTTATAAATAATAATGATGATTCACAATAAAATTCACAAATTACTGTTTATTGTTTTCTTTGAAATGTTACCTTGTTGATGACTTTTCCTGACGTAGATCATTGACCCCGGAAGAGGCCCATTTAGGGGCCGACAGACTGAAGGTAAGCTGTCAGTGACAGGTGCATCATTGTCCCCAAGAAGAGGCCCATTAGGGGGCGACAGACTGAAGGTAAGCTGTCAGTGATAAGTGCATCATTGACCCCGGGAAGAGGCCCATTTAGGGGCCGACAGACTGAAGGTAAGCTGTCAGTGACAGGTGCATCATTGTCCCCAAGAAGAGGCCCATTTAGGGGCCGACAGACTGAAGGTAAGCTGTCAGTGACAGGTGCATCATTGTCCCCAAGAAGAGGCCCATTTAGGGGCCGACAGACTGAAGGTAAGCTGTCAGTGACAAGTGCATCATTGACCCCAAGAAGAGGCCCATTTAGGGGCCGACAGACTGAAGGTAAGCTGTCAGTGACAAGTGCATCATTGACCCCGGGAAGAGGCCCATTAGGGGGCGACAGACTGAAGGTAAGCTGTCAGTGATAAGTGCATCATTGACCCCAAGAAGAGGCCCATTAGGGGGCGACAGACTGAAGGTAAGCTGTCAGTGACAAGTGCATCATTGACCCCAAGAAGAGGCCCATTTAGGGGCCGACAGACTGAAGGTAAGCTGTCAGTGACAAGTGCATCATTGACCCCGGGAAGAGGCCCATTAGGGGGCGACAGACTGAAGGTAAGCTGTCAGTGATAAGTGCATCATTGACCCCAAGAAGAGGCCCATTAGGGGGCGACAGACTGAAGGTAAGCTGTCAGTGATAAGTGCATCATTGACCCCGGGAAGAGGCCCGTTTAGGGGGTGACAGACTAAAGGTAAGCTGTCAGTGATAAGTGCATCATTGACCCTGAAAGAGGCCCGTTTAGGGGGTGACAGACTAAAGGTAAGCTGTCAGTGACAAGTGCATCATTGACCCCGGGAAGAGGCCCATTTAGGGGCTGACAGACTGAAGGTAAGCTGTCAGTGACAAGTGCATCATTGACCCCGGGAAGAGGCCCGTTAGGGGGTGACAGACTGAAGGTAAGCTGTCAGTGACAGGTGCATCATTGACCCTGGGAAGAGACCCGTCTAGGGGGTGACAGACTAAAGGTAAGCTGTCAGTGACAAGTGCATCATTGACCCTGGGAAGAGACCCGTCTAGGGGGTGACAGACTGAAGGTAAGCTGTCAGTGACAAGTGCATCATTGACCCCGGGAAGAGGCCCATTAGGGGGCGACAGACTGAAGGTAAGCTGTCAGTGACAAGTGCATCATTGACCCCGGGAAGAGGCCCATTAGGGGGTGACAGACTAAAGGTAAGCTGTCAGTGACAAGTGCATCATTGACCCTGGGAAGAGACCCGTCTAGGGGGCGACAGACTGAAGGTAAGCTGTCGATGACAAGTGCATCATTGACCCTGGGAAGAGACCCGTCTAGGGGGCGACAGACTGAAGGTAAGCTGTCAGTGACAAGTGCATCATTGACCCTGGGAAGAGACCCGTTTAGGGGGTGACAGACTAAAGGTAAGCTGTCAGTGACAAGTGCATCATTGACCCCGGGAAGAGGCCCATTAGGGGGCGACAGACTGAAGGTAAGCTGTCAGTGACAAGTGCATCATTGACCCCAGGAAGAGGCCCATTAGGGGGTGACAGACTAAAGGTAAGCTGTCAGTGACAAGTGCATCATTGACCCTGGGAAGAGACCCGACTAGGGGGTGACAGACTAAAGGTAAGCTGTCAGTGACAAGTGCATCATTGACCCCGGGAAGAGGCCCATTAGGGGGCGACAGACTGAAGGTAAGCTGTCAGTGATAAGTGCATCATTGACCCCGGGAAGAGGCCCATTAGGGGGCGACAGACTGAAGGTAAGCTGTCAGTGACAAGTGCATCATTGACCCTGGGAAGAGACCCGTCTAGGGGGTGACAGACTAAAGGTAAGCTGTCAGTGACAAGTGCATCATTGACCCCGGGAAGAGGCCCATTAGGGGGCGACAGACTGAAGGTAAGCTGTCAGTGACAAGTGCATCATTGACCCCGGGAAGAGGCCCATTAGGGGGCGACAGACTGAAGGTAAGCTGTCAGTGACAAGTGCATCATTGACCCTGGGAAGAGACCCGTCTAGGGGGTGACAGACTAAAGGTAAGCTGTCAGTGACAAGTGCATCATTGACCCCGGGAAGAGGCCCATTAGGGGGCGACAGACTGAAGGTAAGCTGTCAGTGACAAGTGCATCATTGACCCTGGGAAGAGACCCGTCTAGGGGGTGACAGACTAAAGGTAAGCTGTCAGTGACAAGTGCATCATTGACCCCGGGAAGAGGCCCATTAGGGGGCGACAGACTGAAGGTAAGCTGTCAGTGACAAGTGCATCATTGACCCCGGGAAGAGGCCCATTAGGGGGCGACAGACTGAAGGTAAGCTGTCAGTGACAGGTGCATCATTGACCCCGGGAAGAGGCCCATTAGGGGGTGACAGACTAAAGGTAAGCTGTCAGTGACAAGTGCATCATTGACCCCAAGAAGAGGACCATTAGGGGGCGACAGACTAAAGGTAAGCTGTCAGTGACAAGTGCATCATTGACCCCGGGAAGAGGCCCATTAGGGGGTGACAGACTAAAGGTAAGCTGTCAGTGACAAGTGCATCATTGACCCCGGGAAGAGGCCCATTAGGGGGCGACAGACTGAAGGTAAGCTGTCAGTGACAAGTGCATCATTGACCCTGGAAAGAGGCCCGTTTAGGGGGTGACAGGCTGAAGGTGAGCTGTCAGTGGCAATTGAATCATGACCCTGGAAAGAGGCCCATTAGGGGGTGACAGACTGAAGGTAAGTTGTCAGTGACAATTGAATCATTGACCCCAAGAAGAGGCCCGTTTAGGGGGCAAGCATTTTAATCCTGAATAAAACTTGAACATGACCTAGGGGAGACCGGGGTTGCTTGACCCAAGTGTTGGTTGGCCAACTCTCAATATCTTGGAATCTAATAAGAACTAGAAGTCGAAACTTCAATCGACTATCGATATACACATTTCGAGATGAACGTGAAATGTTCATGTTGATAGCTTCATTCCACTGGATTCGCAAAAGATTTCTGTTTTTTGACAGCTGTTTTGCAAGCATTTCATATATTATTCTACAGTCACTTATCACAAAAAGTGAGAAATTAGTTTTCACTTTGATTATTATGAATTACGTTTGTAGTATCGAAAATATTATTTACTGTCGGGTTCAATTTTAAAACCAGAACAAATCTGAAGATGCACGATGGGGTTGGTTGGCCAACTCTCCATTTCATGGGTTATGTGGTGTCTAAAGCTGGATTCACAATGCGAACTAGTGATTAGTGATTAACTAAAGTTGGCAGATACGGAATCAGTGTTGACGTTCACATTGTGTTTAATATTAGTGACTGACCTTGAACCAACTTTCAACTTCAGTATTAATCATTAGTTTCAATCATTAGTCCGACCAATCAGAAGTCGTGAATTCGAAACGACAGAAAGTCAATACAAAAGGAAGCTATCCCGCTCGATGAACCGCTCGTTTACAGCCTTCTAACATGTAGATTTCAATTTAAATCCGTCATCTTAAGACAGATACGACTCATGAAAATCAATTCTTATTTCAAGCCTATGTGAATGCTCAGTTTCTTAATTTTAGTATTTAGTATTAGTCACTAATCATTAGTTCGCATTGTGAATCCAGCTTTAAGTGTCATTATTTGTTGCCAGATCATGAGAAACTACGTTATAGAGTCACTGATCGTGCGAAAACCGAACCCTACGTCATCTTTCACTTCATCCTTCCACTTCAGGAAATAAAAACTACATTTGTGTCAATTGTGCAATATAGATATGAGACGTTGTGTAGGCCTACAGGAGGTAATTAAACCACTGAAAAAATTATACAAAATAATAAATAAATAATTATGTAAATCACATTATTTTCTTGAATAATAATAATAAATAATAAAATTGTCTTTATTTTTGGGTTGCAATACAAATGAAGAAAACGAAATGATATGTAATACTGTAGATTGTGACCTCAAAATGGCGATATTCAGTGTGGGATGAGATTTCCCAGGGACTGCTCTACCATAAAACCTTGTTAAAACTAGATAATTGTAGTAAATAATGATCAGGATTCAAATAATTTTGAACTAATGAGTCAAAAACAATGAGTAAGATTTGAAGTTAAATTCATTTGTTATGAAAAGAGAAAAAGATATATACGTAAGAATGTATGAAAATATATTTATAAGTAAGCAAGTAGGTAATATAGGCCTACAATTCTAGGTTGAGATCTTATTAAGGTAATGACTTCATAATGCTAGGGACTAAGCAGTAGACCTGGAGCGACGGCCTATTTTTGCTTTTCAGTCTTCTTTTGTCGATTCTTTCTCCTTTTCTCTATTTCCAATCTCTTCTTCTCGATCGACTTTTTAAATATTTCTGTTGAAGATCTTTCTTTTTCTTGAATGATTCTCAATCATTGTTTGAGTAGTTGAACATTCTATTATAATAGTCTTTATTCATCATGTAAGTAGGTATAACATTACAAGTCAGAAACAGGCGAGGTTCAGTCGGGTGACTATACTCTTCCACCTAACCTGGGTACATATAACTAATTATCATTATATAAACTCATTCTTGTAAACTTAATACGTAGAGGCTATATAATTACTTAAATGATTCTAAATTAATATTCAAATGGTAACACTAAATGTGATATGTTCATTTTAGGTAAAGGGTGTAACATAGACATGTTTTTTTTTTTTAATAACATCGAAACTTGATACAAAATCCTTGTTCCCCAATTAAGGCTATGAATGAAAGATAGGATCGTTTGGACGGGGCACCACAAGGGCGATCTTACCACCCCATTTTGATAATTTTCTAATATCTCTGACAATGTTTATACAATTTTAATATTGTTCTTTAATAAGAAACGGCAATAAATACAAATACAAATACAAATTATTTAAAACTACTGGTCTTCAACACCAGGACTGCGCTGTCTGTGACCATAATTTCACATAGACATGTAAACAATAGTACAGACAGACTAGTATACAGACTTTTATATATATTCATATATTTATATAATAGATATTATATATTTTATTATTATTATTTATTATTATTATTATTATTATTATTAACTCTTGCAGTTGCACATAAATGCGCGGTGGCAAGTTCCCTATCAATCCTATCCTATCGCCTCCCTAACCTTCTGACGGAATAGCTTCAACCCTATTTCATCCTCCTCAAGTATACTTCTACTAAGCCCATTCCAATCCCTACCTGTCCTATTCAAGAAAGAGAACTTACCGACATCTAATCTAGCCCCCTTTATAACTACTGCTCTATCATGACTTCGCCTACCCCCATACCCTGACTCATTCCTTTCAATCAACCTATTCAACTCTCCCCAGCCCCCTTCTCCTTCCATTACCCTGAAGAAATTACAGATCCGATCCTCCTTTCTCCGTATTTCCAATTCCCGCCATCCCAAGTCTCGGATCATCTCAGATGGACTCTCCAATATTCTCACCCTCTCCCCCCTTTCATTCTCCCCCCATTTCCACCTCCTAACCCTACCTGTAACCCTTCTAACTGCAATCCTTTGCACCCTTTCCACATCCCTTATCTCACCTAATCTATAAGGATCCCAAACTGAACTAGCATATTCCACCATGGGACGCACTAACGAGAAATAAGCCTTTTCCTTTATCTCCATACTTGTCCCCCTAAGCTGCCTCATTACAAAGTTTAGTGCATTTATACTCTTTTTTACTATTCTCTCAATCTGACTCCCCCACCCTAGACGTCTATCAAATACCACCCCCAAGTACTTGTAATTTTCCACTGACTCAAGTGACTTCCCTCCTACATCATACACTACATCAGCCCTCACTCTCCTCCTACCAAAGGTGACTAACTTACACTTCCCTTCATTTGACCCCATCTTGTTCAACAGAACCCAACAATTAAGTGCCGTCAAATCTGCCTGAATAGCTACTACATCCTCCTCTGTATTGATTTCCCTATATACCACACAATCATCTGCAAATAACCTTATTCTCGAATTAACAACCCTAGTCAGATCATCTATATATAAATCAAATAATAACGGACCTAGCACACTACCCTGTGGAACTCCTGACGTAACCTTAACCTCACTTGAAACCTCCGAACCTACTCGAACCGTTTGAACTCTATCCTGAAGAAAGTTTCCAATCCAATTAACTAACCCAGCATTCCCAATGGACAGTTTCAACTTCCCTAATAGTATAGTGTGATCTACCTTGTCGAAAGCCTTTTCAAAATCTAAAAACACTGCATCAATACAGCCCCCCTTGTCTACTACCCCTGCCAGCTCTTCCGCAAAACCTAACAACTGTGTCTCACATGAATACCCCTTCCTAAACCCATGCTGCACTTCCGAAATACCCCTATGTTCATCTACTTTCTCCATTATTCTCTTTATAACTACCCTTTCCATCATCTTACATACATGTGACGTTAAACTGATTCCCCTGTAGTTGTCTACCCTGCCCCTTTGCCCTCCCTTTGAAATTGGAACCACCTCCGCTTTTTTCCAATCTTGCGGTACTCTACCTGCTGTGAGTGAGGCTTGGAACAACCTTAGCAAATAACCTACAACCCCCCTACCCGCTAATTTCAGGAGATCGCTTTGCACCCCATCTATGCCTGGTGACTTCCCACTTTTTAGTTTCCTCAATACATTCCACACTTCCCCCTCTGTAAGCAGGACTTCTTCCCCCTCCCCCTCCAGTGTTGTTTCTCCCTCCCCTATAAATCCAGTCACATTGAACACTTCCCCGTAGAATCTATTTAATGCTGCTGCCTTCTCCTTATCCGTTTTCCACTCATTCCCTCCCTGATCAACTAAGGTGGGCAACTCCTTACTACTACCCTTCTGACTAGAAACAAACCTGTACATTCTATTCCAGCTACCCTGTACATCACGTTCATTAAACATACCACTCATGAAGTTTTCTTTCGCCTCCCTCTTAGCCTTGTTTAAGTCCCGCCTCAGGTCCCTGATCGCTTCCTTTCCCTCCCCTGACTCCCTCAACTGCCTACTCATCTTTCTACCCTTTCTCTTAAGCCTCCTAACCTTACTATTATAGTAGGCAGGATCTGCATTTGCCTGCAACAATTTATAGGGAACCAACATATCTCTATAACCTCCTCATATACTTTCCGAAAATTGAACCACAGACCTTCAACATCACGCTTGTCTATCTCACACCACTTCTCAAACCTATCCTCAAAAGCTTTTTGAACCTCTCTTGCCTGCACCCTTTTGTACCCCCGAACTTTCTTCCCAACGTTATCGGTTTGAACCGGAGCTAAAGCTAAGCTGACTATAGGTACCCGATGATCGCTATAATGCCATCAACAATCACTGTTTTTGCCCACAACTCACTCGGCCTGACTAACACTACGTCTGGAATATTTGTACCCCCTAACCTTCTACTCCTGGTTCCCTCCTCCACAACCTGATGAAAACCTTCGTTTAATATGCCCGTAACGATGTTTTGCATTACTCCCCTCCCTTGTTCTCTACCTCCTACCTCCCATCTTACGTTAGGCATGTTCAAATCTCCCGCTATAATTAAACTCTCTACATTATCCCTAGCACTAAGCCTATCCTCTAAGCAATGAAGCAGTCCTAAATCCCCCCCCGGAGGCCTATATGCTGCGATCACCTCAAGAGACTGTTTGCCTACTGTTATCTTCATTCCCATCATCTCTACTTCCTCTTCCTTCCAGAGCACTGTCCCCTGAATACCTCTTTTAACTGCTACCATTACCCCCCCTCCATGCCTATCCCTATCTCTTCTATGCAATGTGTAACGATCTATAGTTAATTCACTTTCTGTAAAACCCCCTCCCAACCATGTCTCTACTGCCACCACCACTTCTGGCTGGTACAATTCTAATAGCGTTCTAAATTCATCCACCTTATTTGCTAAACTCCTACAATTTACTACCATTAGGTTAATCTCCTGGCATTTACTTTCCCTCGACCTATTTCCCCCCCACCCACTCTCCCCCCCTTTTCTTCATTCATCGCACCCCCCTCAAGTCAAACCTGTGTTCCCAGCCTATCACCTACCCTCCCTAACAGCCCACCAAACATACGCTGCCCTTCCTTTGACAAATGAAGTCCATCCCCACCTAATCCTTCTCCTCTTAGCCAACAATTGGAGTCCACAAAACACACATCCATTCTTTCGCACATACGACTAAGAAAGTCATTCATACTTTCATTATATATTATATATTATATATATATATATATATATATATATATATATATATATATATATATATATATATATATATATATATATATTATATATATATATTATATACTAACATTATATATTTCACAATATATAATCAAGGTTCATATATTGGGGTGCATGAGTCAACCTACCCCACACTGTTGGCCAACCAAACCCTGTCGTGGGGGAGGTTGACCAAAACACTTTGAAAGATGTTCGAATTATTTTGATATATTAAAATGAGTTGTTGAAAATTATGTGTGTGTTTTTAACATTCAAAAAGGTTGAAAGAATGAGTGTGCATGTAAAAATTTATATTTTCCAATTCATAGTCTTCCTAAAATTCAAAGAGTGAAAAGGTGGCCTACAAACCCCGGTCTCCCCTACCTGTTGAACTTTCACGGATTATATAATGCTTCACACAAATGGATGTTTTTTTCATAGGAAAACTGACGTACGGAGGCCTATATATATATATATATATATATATATATATATATATATATATATATATATATATATATATATATATATGTATACTCAATAAATTGTAGAAGAAACCAAGTATCAATGTTGAATCAATATGTATGAAGGCTATCCATTTTGCACCTTGTAAAATGTCTGAGCCAATTGTATTTATTAATTCAATATGTATACTTGAGTCCCTCTATGATCTATATTGAGTATAATATGAATATGTATATACATGCCCTATGCATGCCTCAAAGTAATGCCCCAGGCATTCCTCAAACAAGTGCCCCAGGCATTCCTCAAACAAGTGCCCCAGGCATTCTTCAATCAAGTGCCCCTGGTGTGCTTTGACATGCCTTGAATGTGCCCAAGGCATGCCTCAATACCATGTTTCTGGCACGTCATTAAACAGGTTTGGTCATGATATGCCCTAGGCATGCTCCATATGCATAAATAAACTAAAACATCTGGGAATAGATGGAATCGCCCACAAATGGTTACATTCTTTTTTGACTGACAGGAAGCAAGTAGTCAAAATCAGAGACACAGCTGGGCCCAAGTACTCCGATGAGATTACCATTAATATAGGCGTCCCCCAGGGATCAACGTTGGCACCCATTCTGTTTTTTATATTTACCAACGACGTGCATTCTCATATTACAAATAGTTCATTGACGCTATTTGCCGACGATACCACACATTTTCTGAGTGGTGAAAATGATACTGCGCTTGCCTCAAGTAAACAGGATGTTAAGAAACTCACAGAATGGTGTTTTACAAATGACTTGTGTATTAACAGAAATAAAACTTTCATGTTGGATTTTAATACAAATCACAAACGATCTTGTAATAGCAGTCCCTTGATTTATCTTGAAGGGAAAAGTATTGAGGTTACAGATTGTAGTAAATTCTTAGATACTAGGCAAACGCGTTATGTGTTGCCGCGTTGATGGATTAGCTGGAACATATCGCCTTATCTTTGGATTGGTTATTACATATATATATATATATACACCTTGAGATCCAAACCATTACATCACTGCCATCTTATTTTTAATTATTTATTTATATGATAATAAAGAAGGCTTTGTTTTAATCGTTTACAATCAAGTGGTGACACTTGCTGCTTAGATTCAATAGGTATCTTAATAGCTTTGAATAATTAACACAAATTACATTATATATTTTTTTACATCGAAACGGCTGATCCGATTTGAGTGAAAGTTCGGAATAATGTGTATCATTATCAGATTGAAATTCCCTGAGAATTTGAATTTTCTCAGATGAAATATTTTTCCTGCATTTTTTTCTCCGGGTTATTCTAAAGGGATTTTTGAAAACTTTGGAATGAGTTTTCGAGAATTTTCTGTACTGTGAATTTAATTATGTAAATAGCTTACTGCTAATAAAGATATATATTACATTAGATTCAAAGTACAGTTAAAAAAAAAACGTTCACCTCGGCCAAATCCAACCCCGAACTATGTGCATTATATTCTCGAATTCATTCAATGGAAGTGTCCAAGTGGAGTTTGTAGCTCAAGTCTGATTTCTTAGGAAACGTGTTCAAGAAGATTTCTATAGTAGATTGAAATATTTAAAATCGACTTGCATAAAAATTATTGCATTCTGTGAAAGTAAAACTAATCTTTCAGACTGAGATTCATTCTATCTAGCTAAGCTTGACAAAAACTGGCAGAGTGTTCATTCACAACACTTCAATATCGATCCAGATGAAATATAAACCTCTCGTTTCTGTCGCCCGTCTCAACTGTCGTGAGCGCGACTGAAACCCTTTGTCTTTGTAGACATCTAAATTTTTTTTATTTTTAATAACATCGAAACTTTATACTAAAAACTAAATCATTGTTTCCCAATTAAGGCTAAGGATGAAAGGTAGGATCGTTTGGAAGGGGGACCACAAGGGCGATCTTACCACCCCATTTTAATTATTAGATGAGCGTAGCAAAGCTTTCCATTTCACACCCTGAAAAAAATTGGGCTTCGTTTTTATGTTTTTTTTATTTTTTGTAATTATGTACGCGGCATACAGGTCAGAGAAATGAATCAATCAACTTGAAACTTTTTCTGAACGTTGGTGTCATACCAGAATAGGTTGGGATTGTTATTCAGAGGAATCGGTCGGAAGGTTTTTCCGGAAAATAATCGGAAAGTTTGAAAAATTCTCATAAGAATAACCCGGAGGAAAAATACTTGAAAAATAATATTTTTTCAAAAGCTCTCAAATTTTCACCGAATATGAACAATACTATTACACACCTTTCCAGAGATTTTTGCAACAATCGAATGATAAATAACAAAGAAAACGCAATAAACGTGTACATTTTATTGAATATTTGGATCAATTGGTTTTGCAAAGTGTTTATGCGACAGGTTGCAGGTCACTATAAATATCAACAAGTTGCAGGTGAGGTTTTTGAACGTTTGAAGTAAGTCAAGGTCCGTAGATGTAAATTGAGCTGACAAGTTATTTTTTATTCTACATTTCCATACTTCTAAGCTCATCTCACAACGCGCATCCCGCGTTTTCCTAGTTTAAAACCAATGAATTTCAACACCAGGGGGCAAATTCAGGTAGACTTTACTCTCTTGAATTGCTGTCTTATCGTATATATAAGACAGAGCTAATTCCAGTACGTTTTTGATGTCGTATATTACCATTTACAATGTGTACATTTAGGCGAATGACTGTAGCTGTCGTATTAAATTTACGCTAGCTTCAATTCAACAGAGTGAAAAAGGTACCTGAATTTGCCACCAGGACTGCGCTGTCTGTGACCGTGATTTTCCGCCGGAGATAAAAGTCTTTCAGTTTCCGAAAGTCCAGAACAAATTATAAGCCGCAAGAAGATTAAATTCCTTTATTATTATTCACAATACAATTGATTCGAACGTCGAGAGCATTACTTATTATTGAATGTACATTGAAGAGCCGTCTCTGTTGACCTCACGCACGTCTTGAACACGAGAACACGATACATTAGGGCTTGCTCCTCTTCCTGTCGTCAGTTCTGGGCCGCCCTGCCTTCTTGGGCCCTGCCTGTTGCTTGCTCAGCAGTGGGTGGAGCTCTGGAACATGAGAACATGAGAACATGAGAACATCAGGGCGGCCAACAACTCACACAGCTCAATTCACAGCCTACACACAGCTTGATTCTGAAACTATCATGTCTGTGCCGGGTCAGGTTGTCTCACCGTCCGTGGGCGCCCCGTGCAGGTCTATGTCGAACGCTCGGTACTTCTTGACCTTGGTCGGGGGCGGGCTGCTGTTCTCCTTGAGGGCGGCGTCGGCGGGGGGTGGGGGGAGGGCGGTCCACCCCTCCTCCGGCTCCTCCACCTCCGGAGCGATGGGCAGGAACTGGAGCACTCCGATGTCTTCCGTGTCTTCGTCCGAGGAACAGAACGCCGCCACCGGCTCTATCGTGGACACGTCAACCTGCGGGCACAACGAGACAGTCGTTATACGGGCATGACGAGTCCGTCGTTATGTTGTCACGATAATGAAGTATTGTTGCGACCCCGCGTATGTAAACAGCAGCCTATAGTCTCATTCCTACTTCACCATCGGATAAAGAGACTATAGGTACATCAACTCGAGTGGAAAGAACTGTAGACAACTCGCATAAGCGCTCGGGTATCCATAAAGTGCATGGCTTGCAAAGCCAGGTGAATGCACTTGTGGATCAGCTGTTCTACATACGCGTCTCACTCTGCGGAAACGCCATTGTCGATCTCTCTGGAGTCAACTATCGACAGGGACGGACGTGTTCCGGGAGTGGACCTCATCAAGACGCGGCCAGGAAGAAGAAGGGAAGATGCCAGAGTCCCGGGTTCGCGTCTTGCCTCGCTACCACTCCACGAGACTCGCCGGCCGTTCTTCTCGGCGTGGCGAATATATACCTGGTGCGTTTCTTTTTCCGATCTGATTCGAATTTGATTCGGAATCAATTTTATCGACTTTCGATATAAATCCAATCGATTTTGATTCGATCCATTTTCGATATTATACACTTTGATTTCAATCACGATTCTTCGATCGAATGGCAACCTTATAATGAATTAATTACGATAAGACGATATTGGGTTATATATGAAGTACGGAAACTGTATGAAGAGGATATATCGACTCTGGAATTACTCAATGCACTTCAATCAATATGACTTGTTTGAAGGGGAAATTCAATCAGTTCTACGTAAATAGATTCCATTCCATTCCTGGTATTCATCCAGCTCACCTCGAGATCGTCTTCCTGCTTCTCCGGGCCGAGCTGCACCGACTTGTCCTCGTCCGAGAGGTCAAACTCCGACTCCCTTTCCTCGTACTCGACGTTCTCATCCAGCTCCTTAAAGTCCGGAGCAAACGCGGACCAGTTCTCCACCTGGTTCTGTGCCCACACGGACACCACGCCACTGGAGATGGAGGCCATGATGGGGCGCACGGGGTGCCACTGGAACAAGAGAACAAGAGACTAGAGCGGAGGAGGACCAGTTCTCCACCTGGTTCTGTGCCCACACGGACACCACGCCACTGGATATGGAGGCCATGATGGGGCGCACGGGGTGCCACTGGAACAAGAGAACAAGAGACTAGAGCGGAGGAGGGCCAGTTCTCCACCTGGTTCTGTGCCCACACGGACACCACGCCACTGGATATGGAGGCCATGATGGGGCGCACGGGGTGCCACTGGAACAAGAGAACAAGAGACTAGAGCGGAGGAGGACCAGTTCTCCACCTGGTTCTGTGCCCACACGGACACCACGCCACTGGATATGGAGGCCATGATGGGGCGCACGGGGTGCCACTGGAACACGAGAACAAGAGACTAGAGCGGAGGAGGGCCAGTTCTCCACCTGGTTCTGTGCCCACACGGACACCACGCCACTGGATATGGAGGCCATGATGGGGCGCACGGGGTGCCACTGGAACAAGAGAACAAGAGACTAGAGCGGAGGAGGGCCAGTTCTCCACCTGGTTCTGTGCCCACACGGACACCACGCCACTGGATATGGAGGCCATGATGGGGCGCACGGGGTGCCACTGGAACAAGAGAACAAGAGACTAGAGCGGAGGAGGGCCAGTTCTCCACCTGGTTCTGTGCCCACACGGACACCACGCCACTGGATATGGAGGCCATGATGGGGCGCACGGGGTGCCACTGGAACACGAGAACAAGAGACTAGAGAGGAGGAGGGCCAGTTCTCCACCTGGTTCTGTGCCCACACGGACACCACGCCACTGGATATGGAGGCCATGATGGGGCGCACGGGGTGCCACTGGAACAAGAGAACAAGAGACTAGAGCGGAGGAGGGCCAGTTCTCCACCTGGTTCTGTGCCCACACGGACACCACGCCACTGGATATGGAGGCCATGATGGGGCGCACGGGGTGCCACTGGAACAAGAGAACAAGAGACTAGAGCGGAGGAGGACCAGTTCTCCACCTGGTTCTGTGCCCACACGGACACCACGCCACTGGATATGGAGGCCATGATGGGGCGCACGGGGTGCCACTGGAACAAGAGAACAAGAGACTAGAGCGGAGGAGGGCCAGTTCTCCACCTGGTTCTGTGCCCACACGGACACCACGCCACTGGATATGGAGGCCATGATGGGGCGCACGGGGTGCCACTGGAACAAGAGAACAAGAGACTAGAGCGGAGGAGGGCCAGTTCTCCACCTGGTTCTGTGCCCACACGGACACCACGCCACTGGATATGGAGGCCATGATGGGGCGCACGGGGTGCCACTGGAACAAGAGAACAAGAGACTAGAGCGGAGGAGGACCAGTTCTCCACCTGGTTCTGTGCCCACACGGACACCACGCCACTGGATATGGAGGCCATGATGGGGCGCACGGGGTGCCACTGGAACAAGAGAACAAGAGACTAGAGCGGAGGAGGGCCAGTTCTCCACCTGGTTCTGTGCCCACACGGACACCACGCCACTGGATATGGAGGCCATGATGGGGCGCACGGGGTGCCACTGGAACAAGAGAACAAGAGACTAGAGCGGAGGAGGGCCAGTTCTCCACCTGGTTCTGTGCCCACACGGACACCACGCCACTGGAGATGGAGGCCATGATGGGGCGCACGGGGTGCCACTGGAACAAGAGAACAAGAGACTAGAGCGGAGGAGGACCAGTTCTCCACCTGGTTCTGTGCCCACACGGACACCACGCCACTGGAGATGGAGGCCATGATGGGGCGCACGGGGTGCCACTGGAACAAGAGAACAAGAGACTAGAGCGGAGGAGGGCCAGTTCTCCACCTGGTTCTGTGCCCACACGGACACCACGCCACTGGAGATGGAGGCCATGATGGGGCGCA
This sequence comes from Brachyptera risi, assembly GCA_964007535.1. NCBI lineage: Eukaryota > Metazoa > Arthropoda > Insecta > Plecoptera > Taeniopterygidae > Brachyptera > Brachyptera risi. The sequence continues at coordinate 457,100 of OZ023339.1, forward strand.
CGGGGTGCCACTGGAACACGAGAACAAGAGACTAGAGCGGAGGAGGGCCAGTTCTCCACCTGGTTCTGTGCCCACACGGACACCACGCCACTGGAGATAGAGGCCATGATGGGGCGCACGGGGTGCCACTGGAACACGAGAACAAGAGACTAGAGCGGAGGAGGGCCAGTTCTCCACCTGGTTCTGTGCCCACACGGACACCACGCCACTGGAGATGGAGGCCATGATGGGGCGCACGGGGTGCCACTGGAACACGAGAACAAGAGACTAGAGCGGAGGAGGGCCAGTTCTCCACCTGGTTCTGTGCCCACACGGACACCACGCCACTGGAGATGGAGGCCATGATGGGGCGCACGGGGTGCCACTGGAACACGAGAACAAGAGACTAGAGCGGAGGAGGGCCAGTTCTCCACCTGGTTCTGTGCCCACACGGACACCACGCCACTGGATATGGAGGCCATGATGGGGCGCACGGGGTGCCACTGGAACAAGAGAACAAGAGACTAGAACAGGAGAGCGAGGACCTCAAGCGGACATTGAAAGCTATTGAAGAAGATATCATTATCAGATTGAAATTCTCTAAGAATTTGAATCCTCTCGGATGAAATATTGAATGTTTTCCTCTGGGTTATTCTAACGGGATTTTTGAAAACTTTAGAATGAGTTTTCTCAGAAGTGGTTCAACCGATCGAGCCTCAAAACTATACAGCATCAAGTCAGATAGGGTTTCATGTGTGTGCCAAGTTTCATCATGATCTGAATTTCTGTTTGACCTGTAGAGCGCGAACAAAAAAAAAAAAAAAAAAAACACATTCGATTTTTCAAGTACAGTGAAATTGAGTCTTTGCCACGCTCATTTAATGAGGAGGCACCCAGCATTGCCAGTATAACATTGTTTACCAAGCTGCCAGATCACATGAAGGAGCAAAACAATATTCCATTATAAAAATCACCGATGAAAGGTTACCTGATGTGAAATGCATTTCATAATGTTGGAGAATTCTTCACATTATTTCTTTATGAAATATTTCTTTATTTTTTAAAAATATTTTTTGAAATATTTCTTTATTTTTAAAAAATATTTTTTGAAATATTTCTTCATTTTTAAAAAATATTTTTTTGAAATATTTCTTTATTTTGAAAAAATATTTTTTGAAATATTTCTTCATTTTTAAAATATGGAAGTGCTTATTGCCACGTTACGTGTACACGTAACTTGGCAGCACTTTTCGTTTTTCACACCAAGTAACTTGGTACCCATTTGCAAAATAGCTACCACGATGTTTCATCTGTCAATGTCAAACTCAACACGTAACTTGGTAGCCATTTTCAAAATAGCTACCACGATGTTTCGTCCGTCCAACTGTTGTGTGTCCCAACTTGTGTGTGTGTGGGGCAAATGATGTTCTAAATGTGTAAAATTTCTTTGCATTCCTATAGGTAATCCGAAAAAATATTACAAACTTGTTTTTATGTGCAGTCTAGTTGTAAAACGACGTGATTTGGCTAGGCATACCAAAATGGTTTGTGGCGTAGAGGGCCTAAGCTTGAGTAGGCCTAGAACCTAACCGAGATCATTATGTCGGCTAGTACATTATAAGGACACTTTGAAAGAGTTAAGCGATTATTGGTGAAGGTGTTTAGTGTTATAGAAGCTAAGCCTAGTCTATACGATTATTTTGCCAGGTTGAGCATGTGATTCGATTAGGCATCCGCATTGGCCTACCGGTGCTTGTCAAACACATACTACCGTTTTGAAAGATTTCAAGGATTAAATAACATCACTGGATGTTATAAAAATTATTGTGATGTTCTCAATCGATTCACATCACTCTAATCCTTCCCAAAACGTCATTCATTGTATGTAGCCGTCGCCTGACAAGAACACGGCAAAACAGGCCTAGGCTTAGGCATGGTATTACCAAGTCCAGTTAGCCTTTATCTGACAGTTTAAACTTGTTATCACCATGGTTAACTATGCTATTTGTTTTCACCAACTCTCAGATAAATACTAACTGGCCTTGGTAATACTGGGCCCTAGTACTTGAACTCGAAATGTCACTTGGGCAAATCCATTATAGCTACCAGGTGGTTTCGTAATCGGAGTAGGCCTAGACCTAGTGCCGACTGTTTTGTCTAATTTCCGGACTAATGATGACATCATTCGATTTCATCATGTTGACCCTTCATTACCCTAAAATTTGATGCCCTATAATCCAAATAATGTCCAAGATATACGAGTCTAAAACAAACGTTACTTGGTTGCCTTTTGCGAAATAATTACCACGATGTTTCATCTGTCAAACAGTTAGACCTGTGTGTGAAGTGTATTGACTCTTTGACGGTATCGGTAATGAAGAATAAAGTGATGATGTTGTACCTATGTGAGGTTTCCATTCATTCATATTAATTCCAATATCAGTAATGTGCGGTCTAGTTGTGAAAAATGTTAACGTTACGACCCGTGACCCAGGTCGTCCCTTTTGGACAAAGACCGTGATGGTTGTGACCGTGATGACCGTGATCAATCTCCATGAAGATTGATATTTTCAGTAGGCCTAGGCCTGATACGAGAACCAAGAAAATATGCAAAGATATATCAGCTACACTTTCAGAGATTTTAATGATTATTCAGTGAAGATTATGATCATTTATGTATGGTAATAGGCGTAATCAAATGCGTTCATTTTGACAAGGTAGGCCTAATTTGTGATGACTGCCTGTCAAGTCAAACTGATGTCGGCGAACTATTATGAAATATTCCAAGAGTAATAGCAATATCATTCGATTTCATACTATTCTTCATTGTCATATAATTAGATGCCCTAAAAGCCATCCAACGTCGAAGAAAACTATAGGTCTAGATAGGACGGTACCCACGCCTATAGTTGATAGAGGCCCACACGTAACTTGGTTGAAATATGCGAAATAGCTACCACGATGTTTCAGTTGTCAAGTTGCTACAATGACGAAATGACTGCTCTAAACTTCGGTGCAACCGCTATGGCTACTAGTTATTACTGTAATTTTGAGAGTTTATAGGAATAAAATAACAATAATACTGAACATATGTGAGTTCTTTATTCATATCTGATTATGTCATTTCCTGAATTCCTGAATTTAATGTGAGGTAGAATTGTGAAGAGGCAAAACGTTCCGTGCCGTCAATTTCAGAAAAAGCTAGGCCTACCACGATGGTTTGTGGTAGAGGCAAGTTTAGTGTAAGAAAATAATGTTTTCGGAGGTTAGTTTCACACATTTTTTATTGGACATTCACAGAAAAGGAAATGAACTGACCCTTGATTAGTTCGAAGATGCTCCTAGTCATATAAACTGCATGAATCACAATGTTTATGAAAGCGTATAGATAGGCTGAAGCCCCACTTATCCCTGGGCCCAACACGTTCATTTCCACGTTTTTTGGGGGATATTTAATGTGTTGGGAATTATTTGTGGAATTAGAACGTATTAAAGAATGGATGTAGCCTATTTTGACAATTGAACATGACGAAATTAGTCGAAACAAAATATTACATCAGTTGACCTTGGAAATATCAATAATACTTGGCACATTTGACAGGAGCTACCAAGTACCGTGGTAGCAATTATGAAAATAGCTGCCACGTTACTTGGTGGCAAAAATGAAAAATCCAACCAAGTTACTTGGTAGTAAATATAGAAAATTCAACCAAGTTACTTGGTAATAAGGTCTGCCTTAAAAAATATTTTTTGAAATATTTCTTTATTTTTAAAAAATATTTTTTGAAATATTTCTTTATTTTTAAAAAATATTTTTTGAAATATTTCTTCATTTTTAAAAAGTATTTTTTGAAATATTTCTTCATTTTTAAAAAATATTTTAGGAAATATTTCTTTATTTCTAAAAAATATTTTTTGAAATATTTCTTCATTTTTAAAAAATATTTTTAGAAATATTTCCTCATTTTTAAAAAATATTTTTTGAAATATTTCTTTATTTTTAAAAAATATTTTTTGAAATATTTCTTCATTTTTAAAAAATATTTTTTGAAATATTTCTTTATTTTTAAAAAATATTTTTTGAAATATTTCTTTATTTTTAAAAAATATTTTTTGAAATATTTCTCTATTTTTAAATATTTCGATATTTATTATATATATTTATGAGACTTCCATTTCTTTCACATTAGACTTCCATAGACAATCACGTCTCTACTACTGTGATCCAGCCAAGAGTATATGAGTATGTAATGGTAATTCTTATGATATTACATCAGTGTGCCTAGTCTCAAACTGCCACCGAAAACACGCGGAATTGAACATTTCCACGTACCAATTCCGCGTTGGTTTTGTTTTCGTGATTTGCTCGAGTCTCTAATGAGAATCTAGCCTTGTGGATTGCTTTCAAGTGATTTCACACGGCAACAAAGATTGCCTTTATTCCAACCAATCAGAGCGCTTCAAATTCATGACATCATGTGTGACGTCATGAATTCGAATAAATACCGTCGTCCTGGACAAAATAATTCTCAAAACGTTTGCAGTTAATGCCCTGCTTTGAGGTTATGTCATCTGTCAATGGATAGGCCTGACGCGGCTTGTCAAACCTGTGTATGCCTGGGTATGCCGTAACTGAGAAAGAATCAATATAAAACTGAGTATTATAATATAGTATAAATATGTTCCTTTATTATAAGAAAAGTATGTTCAATTCGATTCTCATAAACCCGAACAAAGTGCTCGCATTAATTGCTTATGCTGTTACTATGTATTCTCTACTGTAGCCTAGTGTCTTGATAGCTTCGAGTAGTGCCCTGCTTTTGAACCCAAACGTCGCCAGATCGAATCTAGCCACAGTTCCTTTCAAGATTATAATATTCTTATTTATTCTCCCAAATACTCGATCATAATATAAGTTAATATTGCTGTAGCTGTTACCATGTATTACGGAATTGGTTGGGGTTTGCTGTGCTGGGTTATTGCCTCCTTTAATGTTCTATAATGGTATCTTCTCATGTTTTTGTTCAGTCTTATAGAGGAAAGGTTCATACTGTATTTTCTTCAAATAAAAAACTACCTACTGTTAATTTGCCAATAATGAAGGGTGTTTAGCTAGGCCTAGGACCTAGAGCGTTTGGTCCTAGGCCGTATATGGGATTGTGACAAGTCAGCCGTATTCTCCGCCAAGGTATAGGCCTGGCCCTAGCCTAGGGCACAGATCTGCACAATGAAACAGTAAACACAGATTTACTGACTGATGATTTCAGTTCAAGCTAGGCTCTGTTTCGGAAGGGAAATGATTTATCACCAGGCAAACGCGTTACGTGTTGCCGCGTTGATGGATGAGCTGGAACATATCAACTTATCTTTGGATTGGTTATTATATATATATATACACCTTGAGATCCAAACCATTACATCACTGCCATCTTATTTTACATTATTAATTTATATGATAATAAAGAAGGCTCTGTTTTAATCGTTTACAATCAAGTGGTGACACTTGTTGCTTTGATTTAATAGGTATCTTAATAGCTTTGAATAATTGACACAAATAACATTATATATTTTTTTACATCGAAACGGCTGATCCGATTTGAGTGAAAGTTCGGAATAATGTGTATCATTATCAGATTGAGATTCTCCGAGAATTTGAATCCTCTCAGATGAAATATTTCTCACGAATTTTTTCCTCTGGGTTATTCTAATGGGATTTTTGAAATTTTTGGAATGAGTTTTCTCAGAAGTGGTTCAACCGATTGTGCCTCAAAACTATACAGCATCGAATTAGACATGTCTTGTGTGCCAAGTTTCAACTGATTTTGAATTTTCGTCTGACCTGTAGAGCGCAAACAAACAAACAAACAAACAAGCACTTTTTTTTTCCGGGTACGGCGAAATTGAGTCTTCGCTCCGCTCATCCAATAACTCACAATTTATTCTGTACGGATAAAGCCCATGCTTGGGCCTAGATGAATGCCGTTGTAGGCCTAGGAAAGCCTGTCATACATTTGTTTCACACAAGATTCCGAATTGATGCCTTTGGTAGACAATATAAATCAATAACTCGTTGATCCTATATATCACAGACATCAAACCAACATTAGAAATACGTTCTTATCCAATGGCTTGTCTTTCAATACATTTATTCTCAAAATATACGTCCGTCTTTATTCTTCAGCGATCTGACAGTTCAGAGCTTCGACTATACGCCGTGCGACGCGCTTCACTCTTTCACCGGTGAAACTCAAAAGCACAAACCAAATGCTTAGTAAAAATGTCCACACGGTGGATTTGAGCACTGCCACGTGGATTACGCGTGTTTGCCGTGGAATCACGGTGAAAGTGAGGCAATTCCACCGTGGAATGGATTCGAGACTAGGCACCCTGCAGCCTTTAGCGACATATATATGCTCGTTTCAATTTCGGCGGCCATATTGGACAGTTACAAACGGAATCTAAGCAAGGCATTCAATATATGTTAGATATGGTAGAAACTTCCCGGCTTATATTATATTATGTTCCAACAATTTATTCTGTAAAGAACAAATGAATGGATGAATGAATGACATCTGAACAATGTGGAACGAGGAAGAATCATGAAATGAAATATCTCAAGCAATATCGACTTTTTTTCGCATTTTTCGTCAATGCGTGAAACACGAGTGAGACTCACCACTACGTCAAGCAGCAGCTCGCCCTTGGTGCCGTGCAGGATCTTGACAAGGTTTCCCACACTCTTCTCCCACACGTATAGTGCGTGCTGACGTGCGGACCCCGCACAGATGTACTCACCGTCCCCGGAGAAACAGCACTTCTTCCACATCGTCCTGGTAACCAAACAAGCACAAAGTCACTCTCTCTCTCTCTCTCTCTCTCTCTCTCTCTTTCTCTCTCTCTCTTTCTCTCTCTCTCTCTCCATGACTGACTCCTTCCCACCATTCAGAACACCTATTGAAATACCTTTCATCTCATCATCCCATCATCTCATTCATCATCCACTGACGCCAATAGATCGTAGCCATCAGTAAAGTGCGTACTTAAAACCCAATAGAAAAAAAGTAAAAAAAATGAAAAACTTCCGATCAGCATTTGATATCAGAATTTCAATCAAATAAATCCGATTGGAATGTTTCAATTGTATTCAACTGATTTCTGAATTTGATATACCATTTTGGCCAGCTTTGGTTATCACCATGTCAATTGGCAAGCCTGGTGACAAGTGTGAGCGACAGGTAGCGACACCATGTCAATTGGCAAGCCTGGTGACAAGTGTGAGCGACAGGTAGCGACACCATGTCAATTGGCAAGCCTGGTGCCAAGTGTGAGCGACAGGTAGCGACACCATGTCAATTGGCAAGCCTGGTGACAAGTGTGAAGGACAGGTAGCGACACCATGTCAATTGGCAAGCCTGGTGACAAGTGTGAGCGACAGGTAGCGACAGACACCATGTCAATTGGCAAGCCTGGTGACAAGTGTGAGCGACAGGTAGCGACAGACACCATGTCAATTGGCAAGCCTGGTGACAAGTGTGAGCGACAGGTAGCGACAGACACCATGTCAATTGGCAAGCCTGGTGACAAGTGTGAGCGACAGGTAGCGACAGACACCATGTCAATTGGCAAGCCTGGTGACAAGTGTGAGCGACAGGTAGCGACAGACACCATGTCAATTGGCAAGCCTGGTGACAAGTGTGAGCGACAGGTAGCGACAGACACCATGTCAATTGGCAAGCCTGGTGACAAGTGTGAGCGACAGGTAGCGACAGACACCATGTCAATTGGCAAGCCTGGTGACAAGTGTGAGCGACAGGTAGCAACACCATGTCAATTGGCAAGCCTGGTGACAAGTGTGAGCGACAGGTAGCAACACCATGTCAATTGGCAAGCCTGGTGACAAGTGTGAGCGACAGGTAGCGACAGACACCATGTCAATTGGCAAGCCTGGTGACAAGTGTGAGCGACAGGTAGCGACACCATGTCAATTGGCAAGCCTGGTGACAAGTGTGAAGGACAGGTAGCGACACCATGTCAATTGGCAAGCCTGGTGACAAGTGTGAGCGACAGGTAGCCGCACCATGTCAATTGGCAAGCCTGGTGACAAGTGTGAGCGACAGGTAGCAACACTATGTCAATTGGCAAGCCTGGTGACAAGTGTGAGCGACAGGTAGCAACACCATGTCAATTGGCAAGCCTGGTGACAAGTGTGAAGGACAGGTAGCGACACCATGTCAATTGGCAAGCCTGGTGACAAGTGTGAGCGACAGGTAGCGACACCATGTCAATTGGCAAGCCTGGTGACAAGTGTGAAAGACAGGTAGCAACACCATGTCAATTGGCAAGCCTGGTGACAAGTGTGAGCGACAGGTAGCAACACCATGTCAATTGGCAAGCCTGGTGACAAGTGTGAGCGACAGGTAGCAACACCATGTCAATTGGCAAGCCTGGTGACAAGTGTGAGCGACAGGTAGCGACACCATGTCAATTGGCAAGCCTGGTGACAAGTGTGAGCGACAGGTAGCAACACCATGTCAATTGGCAAGCCTGGTGACAAGTGTGAGCGACAGGTAGCAACACCATGTCAATTGGCAAGCCCGGTGACAAGTGTGAGCGACAGGTTGGGTACTCACTTGTTGACCAAGTCCTGGAGTTTCTGGAGCGGTTCCGGCTCCCCGTCCAGGCCACATGTCAGCACTTCCTGGCTGTCATACACCCGGATCACCCGGTCAGCCGTGTTGATCAGGAAGCAGCTGGAACACAGGATAGAACACTTATTCCTGCGGGTTGAAACTTGTCACGACTTTGAGAGAGAAGCCATTTCCACGTACATCTATACAGTAAACCCTCGTTAATCAGAAATTCAAGGGACCCCAAAAAGTGATTTTGATTTATAAAAATTCGGATTAACCGAAAAACAACTTTTCCACGAAAATCATTACACTTCCCGGTTAGAATTGAAGCAATTTCGTATTGAGTGCGAGAGAAAGCTAGATGCCACATGTGCGAGGAACCGAATCACTGATCGTGTGTATTCTGCTATCTTCAACAGCAAACGAACATTAGATGGCCAGCTTTCCATTGGCGCTCAGCCGTTCCGAGTGATTGAGTGTTCCGAGCTTACCGCTCGTCAAGGATAGACAGAGTGGCCAAAGACCTCAGTATCTAACCCAACGAAGTTAGATACTAAGGTCTTTGGAGCGGCCCGAGCGCACTCGGAGTCGGATGACGTATTCAGTGGCAGCGAACAGCTGAGCTGGCTTCGGCCTATTGTTACGCGTCAAATAAAAAGGATGGAATTTACGATAATAATGATCAATTAGAATTAGTAATTGATTCATTTGATAAATTATTTAATTTAATTATAATAAATTTAATTAATTTAATAAATTAAATTAGAACTAGAATTAGTTTCAAATCGGTTGCATCATTTTCATGTTCGTTATCATTGATTATCATTGATTATCATTGATTGTCATTGATTTTCATTGATTATCATTAGTTATCATTGATTATCATTGATTATAATAAGTTATCATTGATTATCATTGATTATCACTGATTGTCATATATTTTCATTGATTATCATTGGTTGTCATTGATTGTCATTGATTTGCATTGATTATCATTGATTGTCATTGATTTTCATTGATTATCATTAGTTATCATTGATTATCGTTGATTATCATTGATTATCATTAGTTATCATTGATTGTGATTGATTATCACTGATTATCATTGATTACCATTGATTACCATTAGTTATCATTGATTATTATTGATTATCACTGATTGTCATCTATTTTCATTGATTATCATTGGTTGTCATTGATTTTCATTGATTATCGTTGATTGTCATTGATTGTCATTGATTGTCATTGATTATCATTAGTTATAATTGATTATCGTTGATTATCATTGATTTTCATTGATTACCATTATATATCATTGATTATCACTGATTATCATTGATTACCATTGATTATCACTGATTATCATTGATTACCATTGATTACCATTAGTTATCATTGATTGTCATTGATTACCACTGATTATCATTGATTTTCATTCATTATCATTAGTTATCATTGATTATCACTGATTATCATTGATTACCATTGATTATAGTGTTATCATTGATTATCATTGATCATCATTGATTATCATTGATTACCATTAGTTATCATTGATTATCATTGATTATCATTGATTGTCATTGATTTTCATTGATTGTCATTGATTATCATTGATTATCATCGTTTTTCATTGATTGTCATTGATTATCATTGATTTTCATTGATTACCATTAGTTGTCATTGATTATCATTGATTTTCATTGATTACCATTAGTTGTCATTGATTATCATTGATTATCATTGATTTTCATTGATTATCATTAGTTATCATTGATTATCATTGATTATAATAAGTTATCATTGATTATCATTGATTATCACTGATTGTCATATATTTTCATTGATTATCATTGGTTGTCATTGATTGTCATTGATTTGCATTGATTTTCATTGATTATCATTAGTTATCATTGATTATCGTTGATTATCATTGATTATCATTAGTTATCATTGATTGTGATTGATTATCACTGATTATCATTGATTACCATTGATTACCATTAGTTATCATTGATTATCATTGATTATCACTGATTGTCATCTATTTTCATTGATTATCATTGGTTGTCATCGATTTTCATTGATTATCGTTGATTGTCATTGATTATCATTGATTATCATTGATTATCATTAGTTATAATTGATTATCGTTGATTATCATTGATTTTCATTGATTACCATTAGTTATCATTGATTATCACTGATTGTCATCTATTTTCATTGATTATCATTGGTTGTCATTGATTTTCATTGATTATCGTTGATTGTCATTGATTATCATTGATTGTCATTGATTATCATTAGTTATAATTGATTATCGTTGATTACCATTGATTATCACTGATTATCATTGATTACCATTGATTACCATTAGTTATCATTGATTGTCATTGATTACCACTGATTATCATTGATTTTCATTGATTATCATTAGTTATCATTGATTATCACTGATTATCATTGATTACCATTGATTATAGTGTTATCATTGATTATTGATGAGCGTAGCGAAGTCTCCATCCCACTCTTATAGGGCTTTGTCTGTGTGTTTTTTTTTTTTTTTTTTTTTTTTTTTTTTTGTTTTTTTTTTGTTTGTAAGCACTCCACAGGTCGCAAGGGTTGACTGATCAACATGAAACTTTTTTTGTACACGCAAACTCATCCAACTTAGAACTGTATAGTTTTTGGAATGAATCGGTCAGACCGATTTTGAGAAAAATCATCTCAAAGTTTCTAAAAACCCCATAAGATTTGGCTGGGCAGAAAATGTTGGAAAATGAAACCTCTCCAAATTGGATGAAATTTTCTCTAAATGTGTAAACATGGATTTTACACATTATTACGATTTTTTAAGCAATTCTGATCAGTCGTTTTGAAGAAAAAAATAAAAATAACTGATAATATTCATAGAATATATCATACAAATTGTTACAGAATTAAGTTGTTGAGATTCACTGCTTTCTAGATTCAAGAGTTGACCAACAATGAAGTATTTTTTATATGCGTCAAGGTGTGTAGATTACCAGAGTCAATAAGGTTTCAAGATTAGAACTACTTTAACGACTTTTATAGCTTATTCAGATATCAAGGTGTGTAGAATACCAGAGTCGATAAAGTAGCAAGGGTAGAACTACTTCAACGACTTTTATACCTTATTAGGATATCTCGCTCATCTTACAACGCATATTTCGCGTTTGACTAGTCATTGATCATCATTGATTATCATTGATTACCATTAGTTATCATTGATTATCATTGATTATCATTGATTATCATTGATTGTCATTGATTTTCATTGATTGTCATTGATTATCATTGATTATCATCGTTTTTCATTGATTGTCATTGATTATCATTGATTTTCATTGATTACCATTAGTTATAATTGATTATCATTGATTTTCATTGATTACCATTAGTTATAATTGATTATCATTGATTTTCATTGATTACCATTAGTTATCATTGATTATCATTGATTTTCATTGATTACCATTAGTTATAATTGATTATCATTGATTTTCATTGATTACCATTAGTTATCATTGATTATCATTGATTATTGTTGGCTATCATTGATTATCGTTGATTATCATTGATTATCATTGATCATCACATTGAATTATGTTAGAATATGAGTTTATTGAATATTAGCATTGTAAATCACGGCGTATTCAAGTGTTTTCATTGTTCATTGTTCAAACCACAGATAAGCCACTTATGGCTCAGAGGACGAGAGTTTGAACTGATCGCATTATTGTAGGCCTATAATCCAATTTGTGACGATAGGAAAAGGAAGAAAAGCATGATGGGACACTCACTTGCCGCGCCGGGCGAACTCGATGCTCTTGACCGCCGTGGCGCTGGTCGACCCCTGCGTCACCTTGAACGAGGCCTTGACCCGGAGGTCGTGCGTGTCGAGGGCCAGGATGCGACCCTTGGCGTTGCCCGTGTAGACGCAGTCCCCGCGACGGTCAAACGACGCGACGATGTTCAGGTCGGACTGCGACATAACGGTACAACAAACGGTGAGAACCACTTACGGACAGACGTGGGAATCTAGTGGCAACGAAATGGGCGATGAAATAGAGATATGCCAAAATGCTTTTTCTTTCCGGTTTTCTTTGCTCTTCATAATATTATATTGATTTTATTGTCTCTATTTGATCCACATAGCCTACAATACCGGAAAAAAAAGAAAAAAAAAAAACAGGAAAAAACGAGAAAAAACAAACAAACATCACAAGAAAAGAAGAAGAGAAGTTGAAAGAAAAGTTCAAGACCAACAAAAACCTTTTTTATCTTTCCTGACTTGGTTTCTCGTGGTTTCCCACAGTCCTCGAAGCAAATGCTTGGGTGAAGTACTAATTGGCCACGACCTTTAATTAGTAGAGTGATAGGCCCAATTATAACATTATAGGCATATCACTAATTTAATTTGTGCATTTTGTATAATGACAAACTTTACATCTGTTGTCAAGGGAAAGAAGTGATCATTGCCCGAGAGACTTGGTTCAAAGTGGAAGATATCAACATTCGTGTGTTTTGTTTACTCTCAATACGAATGCTGGTAATGTCCGAATATATATCACAGAAACGGTTCATACTTATAATGTGTTCCGGACTTTTGGAAACTGAAAGACTTTTATCTGCGGCGGGAAAGTTACAATTGTCCAAATGTTCCATCTTTTCAATAGATTCACCAAGTACAATATCTGAACGTTTAATCTCTGAAAGCGTTGAGCTGGAACAATATTATCTCTTGTTCTATGACCTGGTTCTGACAACAATGCGTGGATAAATGTCATGAGTGTTACCAACACTAAAAAATTTATTGATTTATGAATAATCTTCTTCGATTGAATAGTATTCCATACATCACTTCCTTAAAGGTGTTGAAGTAACACGGGAAAATACAACTTGAATTATTTTCTGAATTTACTAGGCAAACGCGTTATGTGTTTCCGCGTTGATGGATGAGCTGGAACATATCAACTTATCATTGGATTGGTTATTATATATATATATATATATATATATATATATATATATATATATATATATATATATATATATATATATATATATATATATATATATATATATATATACACCTTGAGATCCAAACCATTACATCACTGCCATCTTATTTTTCATTAATAATTTATATGATAATAAAGAAGGCTTTGTTTTAATCGTTTACGATCAAGTGGTGACACTTGTTGCTTTGATTTAATAGGTATCTTGATAGCTTTGAATAATTAACACAAATAACATTATATATTTTTTTACATCGAAACGGCTGATCCGATTTGAGTGAAAGTTCGGAATAATGTGTATCGTTATCAGATTAAAATTCCCTGAAAATTTGAATTTTCTCCGATGAAATATTTTTCGTGAATTTTTTTCTCTGGGTTATTCTAATGGGATTTTTGAAAACTTTGGAATGAGTTTTCTCAGAAGTGGTTCAACCGATTGCGCCTCAAAACTATACAGTATCGAATTAGGTAAGGACACTTGTGTGTGCCAAGTTTCAACTGATTTTGAATTTTCGTCTGACCTGTGGAGCGCGAAAAAAAAAAAGGACTTTTTATTCGGGTATGGTGAAATTGAGTCTTCGCTTCGCTCATCCAATTACTCAAATGGTAGTTTTTTGTCATGAATGTTACTCTATTGAATATATATTTTATCAAATACCTACAGTGAAACTGCCAACCATAATTTCTCAAGGGACCGGGAAAATTCAACATTGACTATATGTGAGCGGGATGAGAAGAAATTAATGATACAAGCAGGAGAACGATGCGCTGAGGTTTCACTGTATATTGAAATTAGGGATGACATCGATTCTAAAAATCAGGAATCGATTCTCTATGCTCCAGAATCGATTTAAAATTGATTTTGAAAAAAAAAAATTAATAAAAAAAAAATTGAAAAGTTTTTCTCAAAAAAGTAGTGTAATTAAAAAAAACAAACTTTTTTTAACCTTCCCAAGGCGTTCACGTGAAAAATACCTGCTAGAGACGTCTTTGAACTGTATTGCACCATTCGGGTATTTCCGTCAACGCTCGGCTGTCAGACGTAACCGAAGGGATAGCTTGTGTCCAGATAGTAAAATCTCAACAATACAGAATAATATAGACAACGAAATGAGCACGTATTGCGACGTAAAGAAGTACAGCACTAAACCAGGAAAAAAAAATTCTCTTTTGAAAAATCGATTTTTTAATTTGAGAATCGTTTTACATCAGAATCGATTCTTAATCGATTCTTGATTATTCGATGTTATCACTAATTGAAATGTTCCGTGAATAAAGAAGGCCTCGGTGCTGTTATCAGCGGTGGTCTGTCAACCGAGCGAGTCCGCTAGATTGATGAGAGTCGCGGTACTTACGTCGTCGTCCACGGGCGCGATGCGATGTTCCCCGTCCGTGTCCACGATCACGGCTGCATGGCGCATCGGACACACAAGGAACACCTTCTCGTTGCGCGGGTGATACTGCACCTGAGAACACATCAATGGAACATCAGACACAAATATCGTCCACGGGCGCGATGCGATGTTCCCCGTCCGTGTCCACGATCACGGCTGCATGGCGCATCGGACACACAAGGAACACCTTCTCGTTGCGCGGGTGATACTGCACCTGAGAACACATCAATGGAACATCAGACACAAATATCGTCCACGGGCGCGATGCGATGTTCCCCGTCCGTGTCCACGATCACAGCTGCATGGCGCATCGGACACACAAGGAACACCTTCTCGTTGCGCGGGTGATACTGCACCTGAGAACACATCAATGGAACATCAGACACAAATATCGTCCACGGGCGCGATGCGATGTTCCCCGTCCGTGTCCACGATCACAGCTGCATGGCGCATTGGGCACACAAGGAACACCTTCTCGTTGCGTGGGTGATACTGCACCTGAGAACACATCAATGGAACATCAGACACAAATATCGTCCACGGGCGCGATGCGATGTTCCTCGTCCGTGTCCACGATCACAGCTGCATGGCGTATCGTGCACACAAGGAACACCTTCTCGTTGCGCGGGTGATACTGCACCTGAGAACACATCAATGGAACATCAGACACAAATATCGTCCACGGGCGCGATGCGATGTTCCCCGTCCGTGTTCACGATCACAGCTGCATGGCGCATCGGGAAAAATGAAAGGCCAGCTTACCTTGAGTATGTGCGAGGGGAAGCAACCAGCTCACCTTGAGTATGTGCAAGAGAAAGCAGCCAGCTTACGTTGAGTATGTGCAAGAGAAAGCAGCCAGCTTACCTTGAGTATGTGCAAGAGGAAGCAGCCAGCTCACCTTGAGTATGTGCAAGAGAAAGCAACCAGCTCACCTTGAGTATGTACGAGGGGGTACAGCCAGCTCACCTTGAGTATGTGCAAGAGAAAGCAGCCAGCTTACCTTGAGTATGTGCGAGGGGAAGCAACCAGCTCACCTTGAGTATGTGCGAGGGGAAGCAACCAGCTCACCTAGAGTATGTGCGATGAAAAGCAGCCAGCTCACCTTGAGTATGTGCGAGGGGAAGCAACCAGCTCACCTTGAGTACGTGCAAGAGAGAGCAACTAGCTCACCTTGAGTACATGCAAGAGAAAGCAGCCAGCTTACCTTGAGTACGTGCGAGAGAAAGCAACCAGCTTACCTTGAGTATGTGCGAGGGGAAGCAACCAGCTCACCTTGAGTACGTGCAAGAGGGAGCAGCCAGCTTACCTTGAGTATGTACGAGGGGGTACAGCCAGCTCACCTTGAGTACGTGCAAGAGAAAGCAGCCAGCTCACCTTGAGTATGCGTAAGAGAAAGCAGCCAGCTTACCTTGAGTATGTGCAAGAGAAAGCAGCCAGCTCACCTTGAGTATGTGCAAGAGAAAGCAGTCAGCGTGCAAGAGAAAGCAGCCTGCTTACCTTGATTACGTGCAAGAGAAAGCAGCCAGCTCACCTTGAGTATGTGCAAAAGAAAGCAGCTAGCTTACCTTGAGTACGTGCAAGAGAAAGCAGCCAGCTCACCTTGAGTATGCGCAAGAGAAAGCAGCCAGCTCACCTTGAGTATGTGCAAGAGAAAGCAGCCAGCTCACCTTGAGTACGTGCAAGAGAAAGCAGCCAGCTCACCTTGAGTATGCGCAAGAGAAAGCTGCCAGCTCACCTTGAGTATGTGCAAGGGGAATCAGCCAGCTTACCTTGAGTATGCACGAGGGGGTACAGCCAGCTCACCTTGAGTACGTGCAAGAGAAAGCAGCCAGCTCACCTTGAGTATGCGCAAGAGAAAGCAACCAGCTTCCTTGAGTATGTGCAAGGTGAAGCAACCAGCTCACCTTGAGTACGTGCAAGAGAAAGCAGCCAGATTACCTTGAGTATGTGCGAGGGGGTACAGCCAGCTCACCTTGAGTACATGCAAGAGAAAGCAGCCAGCTTACCTTGAGTATGGGCGAGGGGAAGCGGTACTTCTGCTCGCACTCGCCAGACAAGATGTCCCAGATGCAGACGCTGTTGTCCGTCGACGCGCTCACCAGCTTGTGACCGTTGCGCGACCAGCTGGAACAAGGAAGCACCGTTACCACGGCAACAGCACTGGTAGCTCATCAAGCCGCTGATCATCGCCATTGTGATTGCTGTATCACTCTTCAGTGAATGTTTCTTCGTTATCATTTTCTCACATAGACAATAGGCCTATAGGTCCATTGACTGAGACCTTTCAGGGTAATTGACATTTTATGCTTCTGAATAATTATTCACTAGGAAAACGCCATACAGTATGCGTTGTTAGACGAGCGGATAGTAGGCCTAATAGTATGTCGACTTTTATGGCCAAACTTTGCCTACATTTGCCAATTTATTGGGTGACATTTAATTCAGAAATGGGTAAAAACTGCTTCGAGTGGTACCAATTTAACTCATTTTATAGTTTTTCTTCGAAATGGCTCACCCGATCAAGCTGAAAGTTTTCATAAATGTGTATCAGAATGTAACCCAACTTGACGCAAAATTTCATTTTTTTTTGGAGAATAAAAATATTTCCTTTTTTTCCGCCGTGTTATTCTAATGGGTATTTTTGAAATTTCTAAAATTCATTAAAAAAAAAGTTTACATCTGATATTGCCACAAAACCATACAGATCTAAGTTAGATGAGGAATCATAATGAAAAAAAGTTTGAAGTTGATAGCTGTAGCTAGTGATGTAAATTTTCATGAAAATTGTTTTCGTTGAAAATTTTCATGAAAATTTTCATGAAAATTTTCAAAAGCTTGAAAATTTTCAAAAAAGAAAATCAAATTGATTTTTTTTTGTTAGTTCATTGTTACAGAAGAAGTTGGAGTTTGAATTTACTCTTTTCAATGATTTTCTGAAGCACCACATGCATTTGCAGTTTGCATTTGGATACACAATTATAAAGTTATAACATGTGACAACAAGTGAGGTTATGTAGGTACAGCTCTATACAGACAAAGTCAAAGAGTCAAAGAACAAAGAACTTAGTACCAGGAAACATCAAACAGGAAATGAGTATGAAACCAAAAAAGCCTCATTTGAAAAGTGAAAGAGAAAACATGAAAAAAATATTCATTGAAAATTTTCATTGAAAATTTCAATAAATTTGCATTGAAAATTTTCAATGAATTGAAAATTTTCTGAAAATTTTCAATTGAAAATTTTCAACGTTCCATCACTAGCTGTAGCCGTTTGACCTGTGGAGAACCGACAAAAAACATGAAAAAAAAAAAAAATAAATAAATAAAAACGAACACCAATTTTTTCAGTATGCCAAATTGAATCCTCGCTAAAGCTGGTCTAATTATCGTTATTGTTGACCTCCAAGCTATGACAGAACATGCTTTGCTCTCCACACAACCCAGCTTTAAAATACAGTAAACCCTCGTTAATCCGAAATTCAAGGGACCCCAAAAAGTGATTTCGATTTATAAAAATTCGGATTAACCAAAAAACTCCTTTTCCACGAAAATCATCACACTTCCCGGTTAGAATTGAAGCAATTTCGTATTGAGCGCGAGAGAAAGCTGGATGCCACATGTGCGAGGAACCGAATCACTGACCGTGTGTATTCGGCTATCTCCGACAGCAAACGAACGTTAGATGGCCAGCTTCCATTGGCGCTCGGCCGTTCCGAGTGATTGAGTGTTCCGAGCCAAAGACCTTAGTATCTAACCCAACGAAGTTAGATACTAAGGTCTTTGGAGCAACCCAAGCGCACTCGGAGTCGGATGACGTATTCAGTGGCAGCGAACAGCTGAGCTGGCTTCGGCCTATTGTTACGCGTCAAATAAAAAGGATGGAATTTACGAAAATAATGATCAATTCAAGGAATTCACTCGATCTATTTCGGATTATCCAATCCGAAAACAGTGCTAAAGCAATTGAGGGGTCGAAATATTAGTTCGAATTACGGATTAGCTGGAATTCGGATTAACCATATTCATTAACATTGAAATGCCCATACCTTCAGTCGGGGACTGACTTCAAGTTCAAAATATGTCAAATTTCGGATTAAGAGGCCGCAGGTGCTCGTATTTCACGCCGCAAACTCTCACGGCCGTAATTTTGGTGATATCAATATGAGTGTTTTTGCATTATGTTAGTAATTGAAAAACGAAGGTTATCGCAAATACAGAATTTTGAACCAAAAATTTGTGATTTTTCAAATTCTTCAAATGAAAAATGGAAAAATTTCTAATTTACGAAAACCTAGATAAATGTTTTTTAATACCGAAAAAAAATATAGAATGTGAAATATATCAGAAGTGTGAGCTAGGGAATTAACGGCGTTTATGTGAATCTGAGTTCGGCGGGCTAGTCTACGGGTGGCGCCCAGCACACGATGCATGTTAAACTCGAGTCTGAAGCGAGCGAACAACGAGCCCGTGTAGAGCGCCTGCGGCCTCTTAACCGAGTTTGGATTAACGAGGGTTTACTCTAACCTCAAAAACACCCCAATGATCTTCTAATCTTGATTATAGCCAGGACTATTGTTCCACAGCCTTGCAATCTGCAAATATTGTTTCAGAACAGTGTACGTCAACACAGTACCATGTCATCAGTGCTGGCAACTTAATACATTCAAACCAAAAAATCCATTTATTGGGGAATTTATTTGAACACGGGAAATATTTCCAGGAATATTCCCTTGCGCCCATCACTCAGCGCGTGTACCGTCTCTAACCTGAGGGAGCAGACAGGATGCACGTGAGCGCTGATGATCTTGGCGATGCCGCGGGTCAGGAAGTCCCAGACGACGATCCTGCCGTCGTTGCAGCCCACCGCCAGCAGAGTGCCTCGCTTGTTGAACGCGCACGTCACTGCCAGCGAGATGCAGTCCAGCGTGCCGTCAAACTCCTGGAACAACGCAACATGCTGCTCAGACATGTACGCCTGGTGGACTACACCCCAGGGGCTAATTCGGTTGATGAAATGTCAGAGTGAGTTGTCAAATATCACTCGAGATGGCTTCGCACCACCGAAACGTTTCACTTTCCATGGATGAATAGCACCTCAACCGCATTCAAATGAGGACGTCCATAAATTATGCCACACTTTTTTGGGCCACTTTGAACCCCCCCCCTCCCATGTCACAGTTGGTCACAAAGCCTATTACCCTCCCCTCATTAAATACGTCACAAATTTTCATACCCCTCCTTTAACAAAAAATTCAGATTAGCAAGTGGCAAAGGGACAATTAAGTAATAAAATGAAAATATTCATTTCTTTGTTCATTTTTTGAGTAGTCGAACATAATAACTAGGCAAACGTGTTATGTGTTGCCGCGTTGATGGATGAGCTGGAATATATCAACTTATCTTTGGATTGGTTATGTATATATATAATATACACCTTGAGATCCAAACCATTACATCACTGCCATCTTATTTTTCATTATTAATTTCTCTGATGATAAAGAAGGATTTGTTTTAATCGTTTACAATTAAGTGGTGTCACCTGTAGTTTGGAATTAGTATCTTGATAGCTTTGAATGATTCATAAAAATTACATTATATATTTTTTTACATAAAAACGGCTGATTCGATTTGAGTAGAAATTCGGAATAATGTGTATCATTATCAGATTAAAATTCCCTGAGAATTTGAATTCTCTCGAATAAAATATTTTTCCTGAATCTTTTTCTCTGGGTTATTCTTATGAGATTTTTGAAAACTTTGAAATGAGTTTTCTCAGAAGTGGTTCAACCGATCACGCCTCAAAACTATACAGTATCGAATCAGATAAGGATACTTGTGTGTGCCAAGTTTCAAGTAATTTTGAATTTTTGTCTGACCTGTGGAGCACGAAAAAAAAAAAGTACTTTTTTTTCGGGTATAGTGAAATTGAGTCTTCGCTTCGCTCATTCAATTATTTGATATGTACATCTGCTGTTTCTAGGGTGGGTATGATTAAAATAAGGATCTATAAAAATGGCCCAAATACATGGAGCAAAAAAATGATACGTCACACAGTTGCCTCCCCCCCTCCCCCCCTTGTAACACCTTGTCACGAATCTTGACAATCCCCCTCCCCCCCTAAGCTGTGGCATAGTTTATGGACGTCCCCTTTCATTTAAATCAAGTTCAATGACAAACTAGGATTTATTGGCATCCAAGAATGATGAACAAGATGAGAGTTTTCTAATAGTGGGAAGAAAAGAGTTGCGACCTGCAGTCAAGAAGCTTTCCATATCAACTTTCATGACGACAGCTCGGAGATGCATCGTGGTTTCTCTCTTGGGAAATCACAGCGCTTCTAGCAGCATTCACTCGCAACAGTGCTCTAAAAGATGGCATTTTCTTGGTGATAACAGTGCTCCTAGCAGGATTACCAGGCGTGATACTAGGCCCCTACCACAGTCTGTAGACTGTTCAACAAGGGCTCTGCCACTCTACTCCGTAAGGATATTTAGGCCTATATTCTCGATGCCCCGGTCTTCTAAACGACGTCCCAGTGAGTTAGCGGCCTTCAACAATTGGTTTAGCGATCCTTAACAATCGGTTCAGGATTCAGCTAATATATACGGCCTGTTAGTGGAGTTTTAAGCTCATACATACCTCAGGATAATTTTGTCCGAATGATTCTGAAAAAAGAAAAAGTGGGGTTAGAAACATACACATAGCCCTTACGATCATTTTACGGACCATTATTGATGTTTAACGAATGATTTGAATGAAATTATAGTGAGTCTACATACCAAGTAGTTCAATATTCATTTTGAGGTGTGATTAGGAATCTCCCAGGGGAATAATGTCTCAAAACAAATAGGCCTACTATATCAAAGCGTTCTCTTCATTGCGCGCACATACAGAATCACTGCCTTGTAAATGTTGGATCTTGTGAGGATCGCAAATGTCAGAAGATTGATTTGAAAAACAAAATGTGAAAACATGAGTTTCAGTCTTGAACTTCATATTAGGGTCATCTTTCTGTATATTCATAGAATTTTATTGAATATTATTCGTCATATTTAAATCTTTTTTCATCGAGTTGACGATATTCAAACACTATATAATATTTCACTACATTTTGTGTTTGTTCAATTTTCGAAGTAGTTACAGGTCCCCCAAGATTCGTAATGCGCGTCAGCTGATTGTATTAATCACTTGTTTATGGTGTGATTTGTGATGGTATGTGAAGATTATAGAGTAATGTGAACAAGTTATCGCTGTAAATTGTGATAGGATGGGCTTGACATTAATTACATAATGGTGCATTTTCTTTACAGCTGAGCCTACGTATGGGGTCGGGCGCTGAGATGGTACTTTGTTACATGATACCAAAACGCTTTAGGTAAGATATTCAGACCTTTAGCCCATCCAATTCAGTAAACATTGGAGAGGACAAAGAACGAATGCCCATAGATAGGAGCAGAATTTCCACCATTTATTCTGCTAGTTTACTGATATTGTCACTCCTTGTAGACATGAATAGGACCAGGCCTAGACATGCACCTTGCCTTAACACAGCTATCACATTCGTGTCAATGGCTTTTAATTCAATATGTCTATATCACAGTTATTAGGCTTAGGCCTACTAATGATGGATTATGTTCTGTCTATATATGGATCTGTATTAGATCTCTGGCATCATTGAGCAGTGGCGTAACTTGAATACGGAGTGCCCTTGGGCAGGTATCACCTAGAAGGCCCCTTGCAAAATTCCTATTCAATCCGTTTAAATGAATAAAATCAATTTGGATTATGGGTCTATACTTAGTCAAGCACACTGCTCTGTGAAAATTACTATAACAGTTTGTACTCCTAAAATACCTCGCTTGTAGGGTTAAACGAAGCACTTCATGTTGACTTGTTGTAGAATCTTATAGCGTTGACCAGTCAAAAACTGCTTGGCGCGATTAAAACAATGTTATAGGCCTAACTCACATATATTCAAGTGGACTATAACTTCAAATCAAAGTAATCTGTGAATTACTTGGGTCATCCCATGTCAAATCAACTAGGAGCCATTTCCCTCACCATCTCCGATTTTGATAAAATTCAAACCAGTCGTGCCAAACACCGAGTCGACCAATCGTACAAATTTAGGGCTCCGTAGCCCTTATAGTTTGTGAATACGCTCCTTGGAAAAATTCCAAATTTGGCGCGCTTTGCACCGCTTCAAAATTTGCTTCTTCTAAACCGTTCAGCGTAGTCACATTTTTCTTTCATAATCAAGCTCTGATTTAATGTAAATTATTGGCATCAAATTTGATGTTTTTTTATATTGGGTTTTAACGACGCACTGTAATGATGACTGAGATCTATTGGCGTCGTATGGATGATTAATGAGATGATGGAATGATGAGATGAAGGTTTTATGGGTAATGGGAAGGATAGAGGGAAGGAAGCGGTCGTGGCCTATATTGTGAGAACCATCCCGGCATTAGCCTAGACTACAGAGGGAAACCACGAAAAACCCCTGTAAAGATGGACGGTGGCGGGGATCGAACCGGGTCCGATATGACCAACTGTGTTGGCCACCCCCCAAAATGTGACATTTGGAATAAATCACTACTTCTTTCTCAGTTTTCATTTATTTTCAATTTTTTTTTTCAATTTTTCACAGCACTAAGGTTTAAATCTATGCATCGTTTTTCCCAAAATTATTCTTATTTAAGACACGAAGAAAGAAACAGAAATGGTTCTGTTTTTGCAGCAGCGCATCTGTTCACCTTTCATTTCTTTGCAAGTGGTGAAAGAAAAAAATGGAAAAACCCATTCTTGAATTTGTTATTGATTGTATCTTGAACATATCCTGAAAATTTCACACAAATCCATCAATTATTGTGGAAGGAGTAGGATTTTTGCTTCTCAAATTATAGTAAATAATTGTTCAGAGTTATTAATGAGCACTTGAAGTTCAGGTATACATAATATATGTTTCAGAGGTAATTACCTTTACATCACATATTATTCATAATAACATATTTGAAAATGGATAGTCTAGGCTACATGAAGAATTAATAAAAAAAAAAACACTTGAAAATATTCAGTTTTCATGGTAGTTTCACCTCACTGTCCCCTTGAGTGTAGGAGCCTACATACTACATATAGGCCCTAAATGTGAAAATACCGGTAGATTTTTTGTATGTAAAAATAAGAGTTCGGTATAAATATAAATGTACGGAGTAGATTTCCTACTAATATCCGGCCGTCGTACGCTGGGCAGTGCGTCTCCCTGGCGACGTCAAGTCTCGTGTTTCAATCGTAATGAAATGTCTCCGAGAAATGCATCCTGGGCAGAGAGACGGGAGCAACGTGCCACACGCTAACCGCAGCTTCAAGGTCCCCAAGAATAATAGATTATATATACGTGTTGATTTGTTTAGAATAACATTACGAAGTATTTCAATTACGCGGCTCGTTAACTTGGACAGGCTGTTCTGTATTGTAATATATACTCACCGTAGATCAGTTAGACCAGCATAGCCAAGATTCCCATTCCATAAAGGCCTAACCGAAAAAAAAATTGCTTTTTTTTTTCAATTTTGTGTGCAACAAGTCAAGAAAAAAGCAATTAACTCAAATCTTTCTTTGGACTTGGTGGCATACTAGAATAGGTTGGGATTGTTTTTCGAAAAAGTTGGTCGAACGTTTTTTCAGTAAAAAAAATATCAGAAAGTTTGTTGAATCTCCATGACAATGGCTGGGGGGGGGGGGGGGGGAAATACTTCGAAAACCAAATTTTTCAAAAGCCACAAAATTTTTACTGAAAATGACTGTAAATATGATCCACTTTTCAGTGATTTGTACAACAATCGGACTGTAAATAACGAAGAAAGTCGTACGGTATTTCTGATGCATTTTTTCCTATCAAACATAGGCCTAGCTATTAAGAGCCCACATCTTGGACAGATCTACAGGGTGCACTTTCGCCACAGATATATGTAGCATCTATTTTCACTTTACATAGTATTTAGAATTTGAAAAGTAGCACTTTGGTGCATCTATTATTTCGAAAGATTGCGTTATGTAGCGCAACAACATTACTGTACCGTTACGACAATACGGTACCCTTGATATATTAATGCAATATTGGTACATTTAATATATTGTACAGTAGGCATGAAAGTGGAACACTCAAATTGACAGTTTTGGTAAAATGGTGTCCACCCCCGGGTTGAACGTACGCCTCATCTGCCGCCTGCATTTGCAGCTGCACTTTGGTTCCTGAAGTACCTTTAATGACTCCACCTCTATACTTCCCTATTGTTATATTCTGCAGAAAATAGCATCTATAATGCTTTTATTCCACATATAGCGGCTATATCGCCGATACATTGAAACATAGCGGAATCAGACGTTTGTAGTGCTTTGTCGCCTTTTCAGAAACATGAAGAAATGTCAGAAAAATATGCCTCAAAGCACTTTTAGTTTTTGTCGCTTTTATAGCAATTGCTATTTTTTATTATTGTGTCTATATATGGAATGACCTTAGAGGTGTTGCCTGTTACAGCCTGCTGCCGTCACGTAGAGTGAGCCGCTACTTCTCCGCGCTGCCGAGCCACTGCGGCCCCAAGCTCCCGCGTCGCCATGCCAACGCCCAGCCCGTGAGGCGCACGCACAACAACGCAGGTACGCAGCCACAAGGAACATTCGTCAGTCAATACGATGGAATTGTTAACGGTCGTACAGACTTTGTTTTTTTGAACTCAAACAAAACTTGGGACTCGAGTTTGCGAACTTCAAACATTTTTCGAACTTTATGATCGAACTTTATACTTAGTAGAAGTATACTTGAGGAGGATGAAATAGGGTTGAAGCTATTCCGTCAGAAGGTTAGTGAGGCGATAGGATAGGATTGATAGGGAACTTGCCACCGCGCATTTATGTGCAACTGCAAGAGTTATTAATAATAATAATAATCTCAAAATATACGCACAAGAATGATTTCTTCCTTCATTGTTGAGATGAGAGACAGAAGAATTACAGAATCAAAACGCTAATTCGGCTTCTAGAAATAATGGTGGAATATTTCGTGTACCCAGCCCACCTTCTCATCGTCATGGGTGTACAAATTGTAGGGTCTAATAGCGATGGTTATTAACTTCATCGCTGCTGATGGGATGTTGAAAATTGCCAATGGAAATTGTCTGTGAATTTGAAGGAATTGAATAAAATGGCGTTAATAATTACATCGCTACTGCTGGGATGTTGAAAAAGTACTTGGATAGAAATAATAGTAAGAATTATTGCCAAGATTCACTGCTTTCTAGATTCAATATTTGCCTAATTGAGTGTATTTTATATGCTCCAAGGTGTGTAGAGTTTTCGAATATACCAGAGTCGATAAAGTAGCAAAGGTAGAACTACTTCAACGACTCGTCCTTATCCAGATATCTCGCTCATCTCACAGCGCGCGCTGTTGAGAGTGATACGTGCCTTGTGTTGCAGGTCCCAGCAGCAGTACAGGGTGGGCGGGTTGGAGGTACTGGGTGGCGATATGGAAGCCGCTACCTCTGGGAGTCGGCCTGGCACTGTTGGCCATCCTGCAGTGGCGCAGGATCGTGCGGCGGACTGGGGACGGACAGGTCACCACCGAGGTGGCCAAAGACTGGGAGGTGAGCAAACGGGTTTCATTACATTACCGCCAGTATCTACCGCCAGCGTACTGGATGCATTCCAAAAACTACTCCGAGTAGTTTACTTAACGTTCTGAAACACACCGCGCCAGTAGATTCAGCGTACTGTAAACACTGGAGCTATTTGTCTCGGTAAACCAAGTTATTAGATGAGCGTAGCGAAGATTCCATCTCACTCTTATGGAGCTTTGTCTGTGTGTTTTTTTGTTTTTTTGTTTTTTTGTTTGTTTGTGGGCACTGCACAGGTCGCAGGGTTTGACTGATCAACATGAAACCTTTTTTTGTACGGGCCAACTATTACAACTTGGAACTGTATAGTTTTTGGAATGAATCGGTCGATTAGATTTTGAGAAATATCATGTCAAAGTATTTAAAAACCCCATAAGATTAGGCTGGGTGAGAAAATTTGAAAAAATGAAACCTCTCCGAAAGAAATAAAATTTTCTCCGAGTGTTTAAACATAAATGATACACATAACCACCATTTTGTAAGCAATTCGAACCAGCTGTTTCGAAGAATACAATTCAAATAACTGTTTTTGTGCATCAAATATATGGAAATGAGCCAAGATTCACTGCTTCCTAGATTCAATATTTGCCCAAGCATTGAATATTCTTCATATTCGTCAAGGTGTGTAGAATACCAGAGTCGATAAAGTAGCAATTAAATGAAGGACAAAGTGTGTAGAATACCAGAGTCGATAAAGTAGCAAATGTGGGACTGTTATTACACCTTATTCAGATATCTCGCTCATCTTACAACGCATATATCGCGTTTGCCTGGTGTAAACAGCGACCTCCATGAACGTGCGAGATTACATTGGTTTATTCACAGACAGATCGAAGTGTGAATGCATGGTTGTAAATATGGCGGAGAAACTTCACCCGGAGAAATGTTGGTTGATCTGGAATGTATTTGAGGTTGATTTGCGTGAATACATATCCACACACTCTGTTTCGTCAGCTGAGCGATTCCATTGAAGAATAATAATGCTACGTAATGCCATGCGGTGATCTGCTGAAGGCTATCAATAAGATCACACACGATGGGTCCGGACCACGGTGCGTAATACAGTCGAGCCCACATATAACAAACTCAGTTTTAACGAAATTTCGGTTTTTACGAATTAATTACCATTCCCCTTCAAATCTCCTATCCTTACAATGTTGAATAAAGACCTATAACGAAGTGATTTATATTTTAAAATTCGGTTATTACGAATTTTTTGTCACCTTACAGCATATTTTGCTCATTATTTTCAGCTATTTCCAACAAAATATTCGAAAATCAGAGCATTTTGCGTGAATTTATTTTCAGGTTACATTCATTTTGAACGGACTGTAGGCTACATCGTAGCAGCTGGTGACGCGTACAGCACGTGGTCATAACTCTTGCTGCACCCCCCCCCCCCCCCCCCCCTCCGGCACAGTGGAACGGACCATACCCAAACATTCGCTCAACGCGCGCTAAATAATAACGTGATGGTGACATCTTCAATGACTTTGTTTATCTATTTTTTGTTTACATTCCTTCATTTCCATTCGTGATAGTGTCCTGTAACCTAGGAAATAAAACACGAGAAGTGGGGAGTGGTGGTGTCATGTGATGGCAGATGATGAGTTCTTTATGAAAGGGCATTGTTGTTTTCTATTACTTTCTACAAACATACTAAGTGATGATATGATGCGATGATAATATGTCACCTAATACAGTACTATACTAGGGCCTAAGTCGTAAATGAAGGCCTATCTTTATAAATCTCTAAAATTCAAGTGCTGTTATGAAAAAGAGCAATAAATCTCTATAACGAAATTCCGTTTTTACGAACAGATTTTTATTCCCCTTGAAATTCGTTATATGCGGGCTCGACTGTAGTTCGGGTGATGTCTCGGGCTCTGTCGGTGGTACCAACAGCAACGCTAATTCCACCGTAATGCGTGCGGAACACCACGGCGACAGGAGGCCGGTGAGCCACGCTCCGCGCGAGCGGATGTACGTCATTGTTGGCAGCAAGACGACAACTGGACCACGTTACCAGCCTCCTATCACTGTGGCGTTCCGCACGGGGTTTGTTGGAACTAGCAGCACTGTTGTACCGGTACCAGCCTTCCATCGCACGGAGATAGCCTGATGTAACTTAAGATGCATTGAGGGTTGCGTTGGTTTGCCGCCGGGAGATGGTGACTACACCAATTCGAAAACACGTTTCATATCCCGAGTACTTTGAACCCAAGATCGCTGCTCTATCTGGTGTTGTTCTGTAGACACAGCTGATGGGCTGGCAAACTCGATGACAGCTGTTATTAGCTACGCACGATAGATAGTTCTTAAGACGTGGCTCGTGAATTGGAACATATTTTCAACGTGGGAGGGATAGGAAGTGAGGACAGGCAAACCAACGTCCTTGATAAGGCATGGTTGTTATAGCATTAACCACAATTACCCACTTGGTGACGTCAAATATCAGAGCCACGTTGTATTTTAAGATCCTTTAATGTTCATTTTAATGATATATTATAATCAAGAAGACCGTTTTCGGACATTTCTTGTCCGAATGTATCTAAAAATAGAATTGTGGTGAATACTATTGCTGCCCGCTCAGTCTACGGTAGATAGTGAATGGCATTCTCTTCGACTCAGTACTATGGGTCTTGGTTCAATTCCAAGAGAAGGCTAGAGATTGCGTTCCTATCACTCTTTTCTGTCTCCGATCTTTTCCTTCTTGTCCTCATCCAATCACCAGGTGAAAATCATAAACTCGGAGAACATAACCTGCAAATTGAAGTCCGAGTTGGTTCATGTAAGCTCAAGGCCTGGAGGGTGCTGTGGGAAAACAGTGCACTCTGGTGGCAGACCCGGGCAAGCCAGCACAGGAAGTAGTTTGCAGGTGTTTCCTTGAGAGGAAGGAATATTAAGAATACCTGATATACTCGCCTGATGAGATCCAACAAGATCGAAACACGTCGTGTGTTTTAGTTTATTAATAATGTTTCTGTGATTTTCACCTGTTGGTTATTCCCTTCAGAGTCCGTGGAAAAGGTAGTGGGAAACCCGAGTTTGTTGATTCTTGTGGAACCTACCTCCCAGTACTTGCATTGTCCAGTCTGCACATGTGTGTGTTTTGTGCTCTATCTATGTATCTCCTCCAACCTGTACCCGCCTCATTATTCTCACATCACTAGTTTCTCTTAACCTGCATCATCATCAATCATTCATCTCATATCATCCATTACAAAATAATATTCTTTAAATCAATGCAACCCTCAATGCATGTTGGCCCAGCCTATTGGGTGTATAGACCGTGGCCCAGGGCTGACGTGGTGCTTGCCCGCAGATCACATGTTACCGCACGGTGCCCCTGAGGGCCATGTCGCGGGCGTGGGGGTGGCTGACCCAGCGCGAGCTGCCCCCCTCGGTCCGCCCCTGGCTCTACTCCCAGTAAACCCTCAATGCATGTTGGCCCAGACTATTAGGTGTATAGACCGTGGCCCAGGGCTGACGTGGTGCTTGCCCGCAGATCACATGTTACCGCACGGTGCCCCTGAGGGCCATGTCGCGGGCGTGGGGGTGGCTGACCCAGCGCGAGCTGCCCCCCTCGGTCCGCCCCTGGCTCTACTCCCAGTACGCCGCTGCGTTTGGCTGCAACCTGGACGAGGCGGCCTCCAGCGACCTGGCCAGCTACAAGTCCCTGGCCGACTTCTTCTGTCGCGAACTCAAGGACGGCGTGCGCCCTCTTCAGCCCTGCACCATCGTGAGTATCATCCCCCGCCTCTTGCCACGTCCCATGGGTGTGACATGTTCATCTCTCGTCGCTCATTGCGCGTTCTTACAATGGGCGGCTGAAATAACCGCAAAGCAAATTTGTCAAGACCCCATATTACCAATAATAAAAATGTGTTAATTAGACGAGCTTTGGCGAGGATTCAATTTGACATACTGAAAAAATTGGTGTTCGTTTTTATGTTTTTTTTTTTTTTTTTTATGTTTTTTTGTCGGTTCTCCACAGGTCAAACGGCTACAGCTATCAACTTCAAACTTTTTTTCATCATGGTTCCTCATCTAGCTTAGATCTGTATAGTTTTGTGGCATTATCGGGTGATAACTTTGATTTTTATGAATTTTAGAAATTTCAAAAATACCCATTAGAATAACATGACGGAAAAAAAAATAAAAAAATTTATTTTTAAAAAATTGAAATTTTGTGTGAAGTTGAATAACATCTTGATACACATTTCTGAAAATTCTGAGCTTGATTGGGTCAGCTATTTTGACAAAAAAAACATGAAATGTGCTAAATTGGTTCCACTCGAAGCAGTTTATACTCATTTATAACTTAAATGTCACCCAATTGTCGAATTTAGGCAAAAGTGTGGCAATGAAGTCGACATACTATTACTTTCCGCTCGTCTAACACTGCGTATATAGCGTTTTCCTAGCTAAGCCAATTCATTAATTAAGGTACAAAAATACCATTGGTAACCAAGGGTGATAACAAGTTAATCCACTAATCATCGTTCAATCAACACATTTACTATTCGTAAAACAGGACCTGAGTGAATTCTGCGTTCATGGAAAGGCAGCTTTAGTTGATAGTCTAGTATTAGTTACATTTATTTAGGTGTTATCATCTAAATTTCACTTGCACCTTTCAATAACACCACTTACCTAGTTGTTCAGCAACTCATTCTTACGGGCGCTAAATGACCTCGCTGTCGATACGCCTTAAAACCCTAATATTCATTCATTCATTCGCCTCATGCCCCACCCACGAATATCAGGGTTGCCATATCACAAAATCATGATTGAAATCAAATTGTACAATATTGAAAATCATTCGAATCAAAATCGATTGGATTTTTATTGAAAATTGATTGAATCGAATTCGAATCGAGAAAGAACGCATCTGGTAGCGACAGATCATGTTTAAGTACCGCGGACGCGCTACGTACAAGTATGACGCAACCATACACACAACTACGAGCTCCGCTTAGGGCGTGTCCGAATTACCTCATTCATGCGTACTCGTATACTTGACCTTGCTCAAAGTACGCAAGTGACGTCATGAGGAGCGTCTGAAGTAATATAATGAGAAGTCAAGTATGGAAGTTCACAAGCACACATGGCATGCGTTCTTGCGAACTTTACTTGTGGGCTTCTGTATTGGGTCACTTAAATATGTATTACATTTATGTTTCCATTTTTCAACAGGAAAATAAGACAATGCGATTTAATTCTTGTAATAAAGTAGCATCTCTCAATTCGTGCCAAACTTATCACTTATTAAAGAAAATATCACTGTTTCATTATGATAAACAGATAAAAGTGAGGTTATAACACTTCCCGCCATTAAACCGTTGGGGACATGACAACTGGATTAGACCTGTCATCGACACCACGTTGTGTAATACTTGCTAGACTGTCTGCAATGCAAGTTCACATGTAGCAAGTCCGAGTCCCAAGTACAAGTACACTAGTGTGAGTCGTTAGTCAAGTAGCATTGCAATTCGGACACGTCCTTAGAGTCTTTGACGACAGCTGAAGAGGCTTGGTTCACTTGAATGATCCCATGCGCATGTCTTGAACAATTTCAAAGATCTATAACAAAGACTTGAATAAACAATGCAGAAATGTTTCACTGTAGCTGGAACTGTTATCCTGTTATACCAGCCGTGCTGCCATGTTGTGGTGGGCGCACGCTAGGTCACGTAACCATGGCAACCAAGAAGCTCACCCTCTCCAGCGTACACTCGCATCCTCCTCCCCCGGGCCGAACCTCGCCCTCCGTCATGTGAATCATCCGATGACGCTCGCTTGCAGGTGTCGCCAGCTGACGGCCGGATCCTGAGCCTCGGCCGCGTGACCCACTGCAAGGTCGAGCAGGTCAAGGGCGTCACCTACTCGCTCCGGACATTCCTCGGGGAACCCTCGTGGCTGGAGGCCGAGGGGGAACTCTCCGACTACTTCAAGCCTCAGGACTCCATCAAGCCCCCTGGTGAGTCCATCTCTCTCTCTCTCTCTCTCTCTGTCTCTCTCTCTCTCTAACTCTCTCTTTCATCGGAAGGTGACGAATAATTGTTTATATATTAGCGTTCAATCTCAGATTGTCGAAACTGCGCTGATTTTGCGGCCATTCACATTTTTTTTAATAATATGATAATAAATTAAGAGAAATGTAAACAACATTAGTTTTAACAGAGAATATATTGTTGTCCTTATTACAGCCCCCTCCCCCCCCAACCTTCTTCGTACAATGAGGAACCGTCATTTAGGATACCGGGGTTCGATTCTCGTCATGGTCGACCATCCTGACAGGGTTTCTCGTGGTTTCCCTCTGTCGTTCAGGTTGATACTGGGATGGTTCCTCATCAACAGGCCACGACCGACTCCTTCCCACCATCCAAAACACCTAATGAAATAACCTCTCATCTCATCATCCTACCATCTCATAATCATTCACCGACGCCAACAGATCGTAGTCATCAGTAGAGTGCGTCGTTGAACCCAATTATGAATAGAATATAAATCAAACATGAGCGTAACATACGATTTGATTCGAGCTCTTTTTTGAAATGATAGGCCCGATAACAATCAAAGTAGGCCTACAGTGCAATACAAGCAAACCCACCAGGTTAGTCCTCCCTTTCACATTCTCCTGAGCACTTGAAAAAGAAAGTTGGACTTGAGACATTTCAATTTATCGAGCAATTACATTTAATCAGTTCCCTCAGTGAATGTCGGGCGTCTTGCAGAGTTGACCAGAACGGCGCCCAACTATTGTCTCACTTATTCCATCCCCAGTCTCCGGGACTCGGATAACTTGGTTATTTGTCAAATGCCTGTCCCCACACGTGACCTCCTTGGTATGAAGCTCACACGATACTGTGACGACTTACGTCTGTGAGAGGATTCCACCGGGGGGGGGGAATCAGGGATCATTAACGTACAGTGTTTCCAAGTACATATTTAAAGAGTACACAAACCTAGGTTTGACTCGCATGGCACAACGAATCATGGTAAATATTGAATGTAGAGATCGAGAAATGTAATGACAGTTTATAAAGTTAGAAACGAGGAGCCATTGTCCTACTGCGTACCACGCCTATAATTAGACTATAGATTCAGTTTACATGACTCAAGGAATAGGCAAAAGAATAATTAAACTAAATACATCAATAAATGTAACAAACCATAACATAAGAACGGGGAATAACCATCTCGTCCCAACTACGTACTACGCCCCTTTTCCGGTGGTAGACGCGTCTCCCGTACGCTCGATTAGTCGACAACCTTCTTCTTCGGTGGCCGCAGTTTGAGAGCGAGACGTTGGTTAACCCACATCCAGGAGCTGTCGTGCGGAGTCGTTGTCCCACGAGCTGCTGACCTCTTGCGAGAGAATATCGAACTTGTCTTGCGCGCGATCATGATTGAATATCGCAACAATATGTTGATGCAATGCAGCAATTTTGCTTTTTTTGTAATTTTGCTTGACATTTTTTTCCTCCGACCTGGTTGTCCAAATCCTCAAGAATTATATATTGTTATGAAGAACCACTCTTTTTCTTTTGTTTGATATTCAACATTTTTCTGTAGCACGTATATAGTTGGAGAGATAATAAATGAAAACCAAGCGTGCGTAGTGATAATTGGGGGCGGCGTACCGCCCCCCGGGGGCAGAATCCAGCCGACGTCCGTGTTCAAAATCGTGTTTTTTTTATGTCATTAACAAGTCCTGAAAGTTTCATGCTTTAGTCACAAAATACACAATCATGCCCTAATCTTGATTAGACAAGATTTAGCGAGGATTCAATTTGAGATACTGAAATAAATTGGTGTTCGTTTTATGTTGGTTTTTTTTCATGCTTTTTTGTCGGTTCTCCACAGGTCAAACGGCTACAGCGATCAACTTCAAACTTTTTTTCGTCATGGTTCCTCATCTAACTCAGATCTGTATAGTTTTTGGCTGGCATTATCGGATGTCAACTTTTTTTTTTACGAATTTTAGAAATTTCAAAAATACCCATTAGAATAACACGGCGGTAAAAAATTAAAAATATTTGTATTTTCAAAAAAAGTGAAATTTTGTGTGAAGTTGAATTACATCTTGATACACATTTCTGGAAATTCTCAGCTTGATCGGGTCAGCCATTTTGAAGAAAAAACATGAAATGTGCCAAATTGGTACCACTCGAAGCAGTTTTTACCCATTTATAACTTGAATGTCACCCAATTAACGAATTTAGGCAAAAGTTTGGCAAAGAAGTCGACATACTATTACTTTCCGCTCGTCCAACAACGGAAAGCTTTCCAACAACGGAAAGCAATTCCGTCAGAAGGTTAGGGAGGCTATAGGATAGGATCGATAGGGAACTTGCCACCGCGCATTTATGTGCAACTGCAAGAGTTAATAATAATGATGATAGTATAGGCCTATAGCGTTCTCCCAGTTTTGAAACATATACTATAGGTTTTAGTTCTTAGAGTGTTCTGATTGGTTCCCGTGAGTTTCCCGTGCTACAGAATGAAGCCAATGACACCACAGAATTCAAATCAATCATAAAGTGGTTTTTCAAAAAAATATCAGATATTCAGTTTTGCCACTTGGGCAACGATATATGATTCACTGACGCCAATAGATCGTAGTCACCAATAGATTGCATCGTTGGACTCAATAGAAAGAGAGAGAGAGAGAGACTGCCTGATTGGTGAGCAGGGAATCAGGTTGCCTGTGTTGTTCCAGGAGTCCCGGCCCCATGCAGCCAGGAGAACTACGAGCAGTGCCTCCTGGAGAACCCGGACTCCTGCCTGTACCAGTGCGTGGTGTACCTGGCTCCGGGAGACTACCACCGCTTCCACTCCCCGGTCCAGTGGGACGTGGCCTTCAGGAGACACTTCCAAGGTGAGCTCACCATCAGACTCCTGCCTGTACCAGTGCGTGGTGTACCCGGCTCCGGGAGACTACCACCGCTTCCACTCCCCGCTCCAGTGATTGGTACGACGTGGTGTGTTGCAGGAGAGCTCCTGAGCGTCAACCCTCGCGTGGCCAAGTGGATCCCGGGGCTGTTCACACTCAACGAGAGGGCCGTGTACGTCGGCAAGTGGAAGCACGGCTTCTTCTCCCTCACGGCCGTCGGCGCCACCAACGTCGGGTCCATCCGCGTCTACTGCGACAAGGTAACGTCACTTCTTCTCTCCAGTACCTTGATTCGCGTCATGACATCTCAGAGATACGATGTAGTGATATCCACTCATCTCATCATGATATAACGAGGGTAACCCAACTCGGACCTCGAAGATGAAATATTTCCGTAGTCAGTTCCCGAGTCCAGGGTCCCGATTGCCTGTAGAGCAACTATCGCCCTTATATCGAACTATATTCAGTGGAACCTTTATCCATTGTTTTCCAAGGGACCAGGAAAGTAGAGCCATCCATCCGGGAAAATTCAGCATTGATTATATGGGAGTGGTGTGAGAGGAAATGAATGATACAAGCAGGAAAATAACAGATCCGGGAATGATGTGGGTAGGTCCCACTGGATAGGCCCAATCAATATGTTCTTTCGACATATTCCAGGAAAATGCTTTTGAAGAAAAAAATATCAATTATTTTTTTGTTCATACATTCTATAAATTCCTGATGAAGTAAAACCAACAAAGCTCTGTTCCTTGCCTTCAACCGTCTGTCGAGGAAATCGGTGCACAAGTTACGTAGTTACGCTACGTTTACATTACGGTAGTAACTACTCTGGTACAGTAACCGTCGGTTACATAGTTAGTGTAATGAATACAGTTAACCCTCGTTACCGGTAATTTGAATTCCAAGGGACCCTAAGAAGCAAAATGCAAAATTCAAATTTAAAACATTTGAATTATAATAAAAAGGTTTTCCTTCAGTATAATGCAGTAGTATAGTGTGGTCTTGCAGTTTGGTTGAACCTAGTGCGCCTCGCTCGTGGTTTGTTCCTCCTCGCCAAAAGGAAGCCAACTTTGACAGCCATGTGGTTATCTTCAAGTCGAGTGTTTTCTCAGCAATTGTACACACGATCAGTGAAGCGGTTCCTCGCACATGTGTCATAGCTTTCCCTTCGCGCACCGTACGAAATTCCTTCAATTCTAACTGGGAAATGTGATGATCCTCGTGGAAAAAGAGTTTTTTGGTTTAATCCGAATTTTTATAAATCGAAATCACTTTTTGGG
This sequence comes from Brachyptera risi, assembly GCA_964007535.1. NCBI lineage: Eukaryota > Metazoa > Arthropoda > Insecta > Plecoptera > Taeniopterygidae > Brachyptera > Brachyptera risi. Next base: position 494,005 of record OZ023339.1, read on the forward strand.
GGTCCCTTGAATTTCGGATTAACGAGGGTTTACTGCAGTGGTGACCAACCTTTTTGGGCAGGGGGCCATTTAAATTTTCCAAATATCACCGCGGGCCACACAAGTTCACTAAAGAAAAAAGTACGTATTATACGTATCGGCGGCGTACGGTGATCATTTTGCTGGGTATGCTACTCTTAATAAGAACGATTAGCACATACAGGGTGGTATGTGCGAAGCTGGTGAACTGCCGGGGGTTTGGGGGGCAAGGCCCCTCATTTTAAGCCCCGCAGGGAATTTTTTTCAAACCATAATTTCAGGTGTATTTTGTTATAACCAATCCAAAGATAAGGTGATATGTTTCAGCTCATCCATCAACGCGGCAACACATAACGCATTTGCCTAGTTATATTCATACACCTTGAGATCCAAACCATTACATCACCGCCATCTCATTTTTCATTATCAATTTCTATGATGAGGAAGTCTTTGTTTTAATCATTTACAATCAAGTGGTGACACCTGTGGCTTGGACTTTAATTGGTATCTTGATAGCTTTGGATGATTAATAAAAATTACATTATATATTTTTTTACATCAAAACGGCTGATCCGATTTGAGTGAAAGTTCGGTACAGTGTGTATCATTATCAGATTGAAATTTCCTGAGAATTTGAATTCTCTCGGATGAAATATTTTTCTTGAATTTTGTTCTCTGGGTTATTCTAATGAGATTTTTGAAAACTTTGAAACAAGTTTTCTCAAGAGTGGTTCAAACGATCGCGCCTCAAAACTATACAGTATCAAATTAGATAATGATACTTGTGTGTGCCAAGTTTCAACTGATTTCGAATTTTCGTCTGACCTATGGAGCGCGAACAAAAAAAAAAAAAAAAATTCGGGTATAGTAGAATTAAGTCTTTGCTTTGCTCATCCAATTATTCAAACAGGAGCGATCTCTGTGGAATCTGAGCGATCCCTCTTATTCAAACAGAGGGTTGGAGAATCTTGCTTGGGCAAGAGTCGTAGAATTGTTTGAAGGTAATACAATACTCGAATATTATCTCAATTTCTGATCACACGTGTGTGGTTGACACTGGCCTAGGCCTAGACTTGCATAACGTTAAACAGTAAACAGATGCGGGTTGCAAGTTGCTCAACGCTGAAGAGTAGACGTACCTTCAAGATGAACGCTCAACTCTACGCACACACAATGATGAGTGACGCTACGTGTCCGTTGTTTGCAGGCGTTGGTGACAAACCAGCGCAAGTGGCGCCACCAAGCCCACCGCCACCGCGACCTGTTCCTCGCGCCCGCCCCCGTGCCCGTCTCCAAGGGGGCCGCCTTCGGAGAGTTCCGCCTCGGCTCCACCATCGTCCTGCTGTTCGAGGCTCCGCGGGACTTCCAGTTCGCCATCCAGCCCGGCCAGAAGATCCGCGTCGGAGAGTCCATCGGGCAGAACGCCGACTGAACGCCACGTCGTCGATAACCACCTGTTGTTTGTACCCGAGGCGAATGTCGCGGGTAGTGTCTAGAATGTTTTCACCCGAGATCTGTGCCGTCTGCTCAACGTTAGGCGTCAATCGTTGCCCGCGGCTGAACCGGACCGACGTGTGGAGGAGAGATCGTTGTGTCATCTACTGAACGTTACATTGTTACAAATTTTAAAATTGATTATTCTGTGTTTTTAACGTCATGGGAAGTGTTTTGATGTCGTCTGGAACCTCGAGTCCTCGTTCCCGAACGTCCCTACTTCCCGACGTTCCTGTTATTCCTGTATGTTGTTACCCTGGATACCGATACACAGCTGCCATAACTTCTACCTCCTATCCATCAATATGAACGGAACTATTCTACCAGATGTGGGACATGATCGATCCCTCTCGTATATGTTCATGGATATGGTGTCGAAGCCACGACAGTCGCGTTGTGTTCAAGTGATCGCTTGCGACAGTCCCAGCGTACGGGACGAGAGCGAGACCGAGTCAACTCAAGGTCGACTCGCAACGGTCTTGACGAGGGTTTCGGGCAATGCTCGAAACTCTCGACAGAGTGCGTTGATACCACCGCCTTCAAAACTGTCCTGCCGGAACTATTCTGGTTTTGACTTTGGTTCGACGCATCTGATTGGTTTGCCCTTGTCTTAGTCTTAGCAACGTAGGGGCCTTGTCTTAGTCCTAACAGCTTAGGGGTCTTGTCTTAATCCTGGCGACGATTTCTAGAAAAAACTAAATTGCAATTCCAGAATGTATTGATATTTTTTCGTCCTCCAGAGATTACGAGTGATTGCGTGGGCATTGCCGATTATATATAATATGTAGAAACATGAACAGAATCGAGTCATGTTGCGCAAAATGACCTCGCTGTTGACGCGACGCGCCTTGAAGCCCCAACATTCATTGATTCATCCGAGCAATGCCTGCGCCACGACTTGGATAAAACGCCAAATGTAGCGACTATACTTTCTTCAATAGAGGTGATTTCTGGCTTTCTATAAGATGAGGAGAGTAGGCCTTAGTATTGTGATTATTCATTC
>OZ023339.1:501519-511230 GCA_964007535.1 Brachyptera risi
GATGATCCGAGACTTGGGATGGCGGGAATTGGATATACGGAGAAAGGAGGATCGGATCTGTAATTTCTTCAGGGTAATGGAAGGAGAAGGTGGCTGGGGAGAGTTGAATAGGTTGATTGAAAGGAATGAGTCAGGGTATGGGGGTAGGCAAAGTCATGATAGAGCAGTAGTTATAAAGGGGGCTAGATTAGATGTCGGTAAGTTCTCTTTCTTGAATAGGACAGGTAGGGATTGGAATGGGCTTAGTAGAAGTATACTTGAGGGGGATGAAATAGGGTTTGTTGGATACCCTACTAGGATGGACAAGGGAACACGAGCAGGTTAATATAATAGAGTGTATGAAGTTATTACATGACTTTACTGATCCAAGTCTGATACACAAGTCACGATCTAATGCTATAGTTACCAGCTCAGATGGAGCTGATCTATGCTGCCCCCGGCGGCATATCGCGGACACAACAGTCCTACCTCTCAAGATGGCAAACACATATGACATCTAATACTATAACTTTCCTATACCAGTCCTAACAAGTAAAAAATAACAAAATAATCTATGTTTCACATTATTACAAATACCACTAGTCAAACGCGAAATATGCGTTGTAAGATGAGCGAGATATCTCAATAAGGTATAAAAGTCCTTGAAATAGTTTTACCCTTGCTACTTTATCGACTTTGGTATTCTACACACCTTGATATCTGAATAAGCTATAAAAGTCGTTAAAGTAGTTCTACTCTTGCCACTTCATTTACTCTGGTATTCTACACACCTTGACGCATATAAAAAATACTTCATTGTTGGTCAACTCTTGAATCTAGAAAGCAGTGAATCTCGACAACTTAATTCTGTCATAATTTTTATGATATATTTTATGAATACTATCAGTCATTTTATTTTTTTTCTCCAAAACGACTGATCAGAATTGCTTAAAAAATCGTAATAATGTGTAAAATCCATGTATACACATTTAGAGAAAATTTCATCCCATTTGGAGAGATTTTATTTTTCAACATTTTCCGCCCAGCCAAATCTTATGGGGTTTTTAGAAACTTTGAGATGATGATTCTCAAAATCGGTCCGACCGATTCATCCCAAAAACTATACAGTTCTAAGTTGGATGAGTTTGCGTGTACAAAAAAAGTTTCATGTTGATCAGTCAACCCTTGCGACCTGTGGAGTGCTTACAAAAAAAAACAAAAAAAAAAAAACACACACAGACAAAGCCCTATAAGAATGGGATGGAGACTTCGCTACGCTCATCAATAATTACTAGTCAAACGCGAAATATGCGTTGTAAGATGAGCGAGATATCTGAATAAGGTATGAAAGTCCTTGAAATAGTTTTACCCTTGCTACTTTATCGACTTTGGTATTCTACACACCTTGATATCTGAATAAGCTATAAAAGTCGTTAAAGAAGTTCTACTCTTGCCACTTCATTGACTCTAGTATTCTACACACCTTGACGCATATAAAAAATACTTCATTGTTGGTCAACTCTTGAATCTAGAAAGCAGTGAATCTCGACAACTTAATTCTGTCATAATTTTTATGATATATTTTATGAATATTATCAGTCATTTTATTTTTTTTCTCCAAAACGACTGATCAGAATTGCTTAAAAAATCGTAATAATGTGTAAAATCCATGTATAGACATTTGGAGAAAATTTCATCCCATTTGGAGAGATTTTATTTTTCAACATTTTCCGCCCAGCCAAATCTTATGGGGTTTTTAGAAACTTTGAGATGATGATTCTCAAAATCGGTCCGACCGATTCATCCCAAAAACTATACAGTTCTAAGTTGGATGAGTTTGCGTGTACAAAAAAAGTTTCATGTTGATCAGTCAACCCTTGCGACCTGTGGAGTGCTTACAAACAAAAAAAAAAAAAAAAAAAAAAAAAAAAAAAAAAAAAAAAAACACACAGACAAAGCCCTATAAGAGTGGGATGGAGACTTCGCTACGCTCATCAACAATAATTTGATGATAGCAAATCCGCTGCATTGGAGGTCGTAATGGATTCATCAAACATTATCGTTCCACGACTGTTTAGCGGCCCAGGTTCTTCGCAGCGTCTAGCCCATAACCTCAAACTTACGATGACGTACGATAACTATCAATACACCAATAGAATTTGGCAGCTGTGATATTGAGATGTCATGCATAACCGAAAATATAATTGTAATTAAACGTTATGCGTTTTTAAAACAAGCTTTTGCTGATCAGTTGGGAATAGACCAAATTATTTTAACATGAAAAAAAAAGTTTTTTCACTTACAATGTCTCATTAAAATTCGAAACTTCTCCATTCTATGCGTAACTGTAGACAGTTATTTTCTGAATTCATGTTGATTATTAACGAAGTTGTTAAGCCAAGATTCACCGAGTGACATATGAGATGTTTCTTATATTTTGTTCAAACAGTTGATTGGTAGTACTGCTACATGCGTTTTCACATCTATCATAACTCTCTTGATGAAGTTGGCGAACCTGTAAACTGACAAACAAAACAAACCCTGCACTTTCACAAGACAGGGTGAAACAATATTAATCAACGTGTAAGGAAGTGTGTTCAATCAGTTTTGAGACAGTGAAGATCTGGTTGAATATCTTGAACGATCAGTGCACTTTTAGTTCCATACAGTACATACAAAATAATACCAAAATAGTCAACAAATTGGTAAGACGACCTTAACCTAGAATATGTTTTCATGCAGAAACAAATTATTATGTTTTAATTGATATATTGAGGTGTGCTATTTTCATAATTTATCTATATACGTACAATACCTATGTCATTGACTTTGACTACACTATGACTATTAAGTTAGTAGTTCTACAAACTCAGTGCATCGGCTGGCCCGCTTCGGTCACTGAGTTTATAGTGTATACACTGTAAAATCAAAGCTTCGGTGAATAATGACAGATAACGTATTGGCATACGTAACGTAGTCCTATTTGTACTTGATGAAGAAAACCGATGATTGTTGAGCCAGTCTCATACTCTATGCCTACTTTGGGGATATAACAGAGAACTTGCTAGGCCTTGCAGACCTGTGATATTCCATGTCATTGTAGGCCCTACATCGATAAGGTAGTCGTAACATAGAGGAAGTAATATAGACTCAGTGATCTTGATATTTTACCCAGTCAGTCAATCAAACAAAAGTCCTTCTTATGACTCGTGGGTTGCGTTCAGTGCGTACCGCGAGCAGTTGCGTTGATTGTCTCTCGAGCGTCGAATGGGAACAGAAAAGTTGTGAGCGTGAACTGTCAGGCTATGATTGAAACTCAACAATTATTGAAGATGTAGAGTAGTTGCCCTTGTTATTCTCATCAACTATATCAAGAATTTACTCAAACAATTGTAATTTGGTGCAACCACTACCGTAGTATGAAGAGCAATAATTACATGGTCAACATATTGTGTAGGCCTATTTGTAGAGCAATGAACCTCAATTAGATGGTGAAAATCCAGTGGTGTTATGCTATTGTTTTTGCTCCCTTGTCCTGATTGTACATCAAGAGTCTACTGTCATATATTATTTTGAAGCTATCAACAATCCAAAGACAAATGCATTGTCCTTTTTCATGTGTGTCAAATTTTATTTTGAGGTTATGTTTTCTCCACCTTGTACCGTTGAGAGATGGTACCGTCGCTCTCAGAGCGAATGATGAACGATGAGTAACAGTAGTCTAGATGGCGGTAGCTTGCGTCCGACGCATCAAACCTTGTATCAGTTTTAAATCTGAACGCGTCAAACGTGGTTTTACGACCACCCTGATTGGTCTGCGCTCAACGCTTGTAACGTGTCTCTCTCAAAGTAGTCGAGCCAATGAAGCTAGATCCTGATGAATAGAGATATGTAAAAGTAGCAATTGCTATAAAAGCGATGAAATCTAAAAGTGATTTTTCACGTGTTTTTCTGATATTTCTCCATCTTTCAATAAGTTTGGTCTTGTTCTATCATGTTTTTGAAAAGACGACAAAGCGCTACAAACGTCTGAATCCGCTACGTTTCAATGTATTGGCGATATAGACGCTATATTCAGAATAGAAGCATTATGGATGCTATTTTTTTTACAAAATTATGTCAATTGAGGTGTAAACGGGTGAAGTTGGTCGGAGAATTAGGAAAAAAGTGCAGATGTAAATGCAGTCGGCAGATGAGGCGTAGGATTAACCTGCTTGTGGGAAAACACTATTTTTCTGAAAAATATCAATTGGGGTGTTTCTCAATTGTATGGCTGTTTCACGTTATCCAGTGGTTTTACCGTACCGTACTGTTGTAACGCTACAGAATGTAGTTGCGCTACAAAACACAATGTTTTAAAATAATAGATGCACCAACGTGCTATTTTTCAAATTCCAAATGACTATGAAAAGAAAAAATAGAAGCTATATTTACATGTCTCTACTGACGAAGCTGGGCCCACTCGACATTCAACACCTGCTCAATTACTTGAAAATAACATACATAGGCCTAATACATTTCAATCTCCGATGGAATTCTCATGTAGTGCCCATTTCACTAAAACATCTGATCCAGTGGGCGTCGCCTGCTATATTGATAGGTTAATAGTGATGTAAATTTTCATGAAAATTTTTTTTGTTGAAAATTTTCATGAAAATTTTCAAAAGCTTGAAAATTTAAAAAAAAAAATCAAATTGATTTTTTTTTGTTAGTTCATTGTTACAGAAGAAGTTGGCGTTTGAATTCACTCTGTTCAATGATTTTCTGAAGCACCACATGCATTTGCAGTTCGCATTTGGATACAAAATTATAAAATTATAACATGTGACAACAAGTGAGGTTATGTAGGTACAGCTCTATACAGACAAAGTCAAAGAGTCAAAGAACTTAGTACAAGTCAAAGAGTCAAAGAACTTAGTACCAGGAAACATCAAACAGGAAATGAGTATGAAACCAAAAAAGCCTCATTTGAAAAGTGAAAGAGAAAACATGAAAAAAATATTCATTGAAAATTTTCATTGAAAATTTCAATAAATTTGCATTGAAAATTTTCAATGAATTGAAAATTTTCTGAAAATTTTCAACGTTCCATCACTAGACATGTATTCTTGAACCATTCTGCGTTAAAGAGGGTCGAACATGGAACAAGTAGGATTGTTGAAGTCGTAATACTGGACAATTTTCTTCCATATAGGCCTAACCTATATTCATATTAATAATTACCATCAAGTTGAAACTGTCTCATGTCCTAATCTGACGTTGTTTCATTTTGTAATTTGGTTTCAAGTTTTACTTCATTCGTTGTTCATTTCTTCAATTTCTCTTGGGTTCGGTTAGATGGAAGAAAGATCAGTCGACTGAACCCTGTCTTTCGCTACGGTGCCAGCGTTCTTATACATGATGAATCGAGACTCTCATTATATTATATTTCACTAGTCAAACGCGAAATATGCGTTGTAAGATGAGCGAGATATCTGAATGAGGTATAAAAGTCGTTGAAGTAGTTCTACCCTTGCTACTTTATCGACTGTGGTATTCTACACACCTTGATATCTGAATAAGCTATGAAAGTCGTTAAAGTAGTTCTAATCTTACCACTTCATTGACTCTGGTATTCTACACACCTTGACGCATATAAAAAATACTTCATTGTTGGTCAACTCTTGAATCTAGAAAGCAGTGAATCTCGACAACTTAATTCTGTCACAATTTTTATGATGTATTTTATGAATATTATTAGTCATTTTATTTTTTTTCTTCAAAACGACTGATCAGAATTGCTTAAAAAATCGTAATAATGTGTAAAATCCATGTATACACATTTAGAGAGAATTTCATTCCATTTGGAGAGATTTTATTTTTCAACATTTTCCGCCCAGCCAAATCTTATGGGGTTTTTAGAAACTTTGAGATGATGATTCTCAAAATCGGTCCGACCGATTCATCCCAAAAACTATACAGTTCTAAGTTGGATGAGTTTGCGTGTCCAAAAAAAGTTTCATGTTGATCAGTCAACCCTTGCGACCTGTGGAGTGCTTACAAACAAACAAAAAAAAACAAAAAAACACACAGACAAAGCCCTATAAGAGTGGGATAGAGACTTCGCTACGCTCATCAATTATTTCACATTGCAGGCTTGACGCTATTGGAGCGACACAGTTGGTAGCATGACGGTGTGCAACAGTCCTGGACCAGTGAGACGTGTAGCTACGTCATTGTAAGTTTGAGGTTATGTGCTAGCTGCAAGGAACATCGGTCAGCTATTCGTGATTAAAAGCTAACCAGGCGGCAGCACTGTCCAAGTGGGCGAATGGCCGTCCGGTAGCAGTTAGGCCTAGATGTCATGTTGTTGTATGCTCACACACATAATATTTGTAATTAATATTGTAATTTTGAAAATTAATAATTCTATAGATTTTAATTCCGTTTTTAATATTGTAATTACACATTGATTAATATTGTATATGATTTGAAAGTATCTGCCTTCGCCCAGTTCAGTAAAACGCCACCAGATGTCAGCCACTTTGCTTTTAACCACGAATATTTATGCTCGCTGATCATGTCCATGTTTCTTTTCAATTCAATTTATAATATTAAGAATAGTTGGTGATAAAGTTATCACCGGCCCCGAGTGGTTTTAGTGGAGATAAAACACTCACCTCGCAATTGATTTCGATGATTTTGGAGATTTGGCTCACTCAAATTCAATTAGTACATATTTAGAAGATTGAAAATGAAAATCTAGAGAGGTTGGGAGTAAAGAAACGATCCGAATTACGATTATCATACTTAATATTCAATCTTAACCTCACATTTGGGAATCTCGTCTGACAGCTGACAGAATTAGCGGGAAACAAAATGCAAAGCCTTCTCGATGCTCAACATCAAAAAGATTCACAACAATTAGAAAACAACAAACTTGGAAGTATATACAACATTTTATGCATTCATTTTGATTTTAAATATTATCTAGCTGTAGGAAACGAGTAATTGATGTTTATATCGCGTTATTACAAACTGATTGACATCCCGCTCTTTGCTCACATTGGTTGACAGTCGAAAACAATGACGTCACACGACAACGGCACGGACAGTTGGGACCAAAGATAACACCACGGTAAAATTATCTTAGTAATCTTTGTGAATAGGGAATAAGGATAAAACCGTTATAAAGTTAGAACGTGATATCTCTGTTTTAACTTAGAACGGGTTAAGCGCTAAAATGTTTCAAGATAAAATTCTTTGTGAATCTGGGCCCAGGTGAGTATTCTCTGGATTATAAGCCTGCTGGATGTATCTCATTAGGTGAAACTCTATTTGTACCATGTGAAAACAATAGCAATAATGCCAACTTAATAAACAACAACAATCAAGACTGAGTTTATCTTGCACACGAATCACTGTAAAAACTGCTCAACTGGGAAAAAATCACCAACCAAAATGCAGAGGTACCAACGGCTGCATGACGAATACTTTGCCGGATGACGTGATTGTATTAACGTCACCAACAGTTGGACGTATTGACAGATCCGTTGAAATTGACGGACGTCAGAAGTAACGTGTCTCTATGAACGTACCTTGATTCTTTTCGAGTATTCAGTGATATCTGTGCCATCTAACGTTACTAACCAATATCCCACAGAACTGTTCATGACATTTCCAGCCTGACTTGGTTGCTCGTGGTTTCCCACAGTCCTCGAAGCAAATGCTTGGATGAAGTACTAATTGGCCACGACCTTTAATTAGTAGAGCGATAGGCCTAATCATAACATTATAGGCCTATCACTAATTTAATTTGTGCATTTTGTATAATGATTAATTTTACATCTGCTGTCAATGGAAAGAAGTGATCATTGCTCAAGAGACTTAGTTCAAAGTGGAAGATATCAACATTCGTGTGTTTATACTGAAAGACTTTTATCTACGGCGAAAAATTATGATCACAGACAGCGCAGTCCTGGTGTTGAAGTTCATTGGTTCTATATAATCAAAATGGGGTGATAAGATCGCCCTTGTGGTGCCCCGTCCAAACGATCCTATCTCTCATCCTTAGCCTTAATTGGGAAACAATGATTTTGTATCAAGTTTCGATGTTATTAAAAAAAAAAAAAAAACATTTGTGTGTTGCCTACAATTGCCTGCAGTGTATTCTAGGTCATTAAGATCGTCACCTTCTTGCGTGTTTCAGCAGTAGCTTGACGCGAGGACGTCTGTCGGCCTGATCCTGTGGGATAGCAGCAGGATGGACCTGGATCCCCTGGCCTCGGTGAAACAGGAAGAAGACTATGAGGACGCTGTAGTGAAGCAGGAACCACTGGATGAGTGTGAATCAGGTAGCGTTTATTAATTCTACAGTAAACCCTTATTTAAACGAGCTTTAGCGAGGATTCAATTTGACATACTGAAAAAAATTGGTGTTCGTTCTTATGTTGTTTTTTTTTATGTTGTTTTGTCGGTTCTCCACAGGTCAAACGGCTACAGCTATCAACTTCAAACTTTTTCTCATCATGGTTCCTCATCTAGCTTAGATCTGTATAGTTTTGTGGCATTATCGGGTGGTAACTTTTATTTTCATGAATTTTAGAAATTTCAAAAATACCCATTAGAATAACACGGCGGAAAAAAAATTTAAAAAATTTAATTTTAAAAAAAATTGAAATTTTGTGTGAAGTTGAATAACATTTTGATACACATTTCTGGAAATTCTCAGCTTGATCGGGTCAGCCATTTTTAAGAAAAAACATGAAATGTGCTAAATTGGTACCACTCGAAGCAGTTTTTGCCCATTTATAACTGAAATGTGACCCAATTGGCGAATTTAGGCAAAAGTTTGGCAAAGAAGTCGACACACTATTACTTTACGCTCGTCTAACAACGCGTATATAGCGTTTTCCTAGTTATTCCAAGGAATAACTTTTATCCCCCCCCCCCCCCCCAACACCTCGCTGTCTCTTCTCTTGCACATTTGGCATCTACTTCGGGGCAATATGCAAATCTTTCTTGCCAAATTGTCAGGTCAACATAATACTTTATTTGTATTGTGGTTGACTAAAAGGATGCCCTTTGTGTTATTGCGATTTGAAACAGAAACATTCCACTGACAATAGATCTGGTCTGATAATACATTTTCAGTCTTCATAACCTACTTGAATCGTAACATTTCAAGTAGGAAAACGATATTATGTTGATGGATGAACATGTAAATTTATATATATATATATATATATATATATATATATATATATATATATATATATATATATATATATATATATATATATATATATATATATATATATATATATATATATATATATATATATATATATATATATATATATATATATATATATATATATATATATATATATATATATATATATATATATATATATATATATATATATATATATATATATATATATATATATATATATATATATATATATATATATATATATATATATATATATATATATATATATATATATATATATATATATATATATATATATATATATATATATATATATATATATATATATATATATATATATATATATATATATATATATATATATATATATATATATATAATATATATATATATATATATATATATATATATATATATATATATATATATATATATATATATATATATATATATATATATATATATATATATATATATATATATATATATATATATATATATATATATATATATAT
>OZ023339.1:511430-576430 GCA_964007535.1 Brachyptera risi
ATATATATATATATATATATATATATATAATATATATATATATATATATATATATATATATATATATATATATATATATATATATATATATATATATATATATATATATATATATATATATATATATATATATATATATATATATATATATATATATATATATATATATATATATATATATATATATATATATATATATATATATATATATATATATATATATATATATATATATATATATATATATATATATATATATATATATATATATATATATGTATATGTATATATATATATATATATATATATATATATATATATATATATATATATATATATATATATATATATATATATATACATATATATATATATATATATATATATATATAGATAGATAGATAGATAGATAGATAGATAGATAGATAGATAGATAGATAGATAGATAGATAGATAGATAGATAGATAGATAGATAGATAGATAGATAGATAGATAGATAGATAGATAGATAGATAGATAGATAGATAGATAGATAGATAGATAGATAGATAGATAGATAGATAGATAGATAGATAGATAGATAGATAGATAGATAGATAGATAGATAGATAGATAGATAGATAGATAGATAGATAGATAGATAGATAGATAGATAGATAGATAGATAGATAGATAGATAGATAGATAGATAGATAGATAGATAGATAGATAGATAGATAGATAGATAGATAGATAGATAGATAGATAGATAGATAGATAGATAGATAGATAGATAGATAGATAGATAGATAGATATATATATATATATATATTATATATATATATATATATATATATATATATATATATATATATATATATATATATATATATATATATATATATATAACTTGGTCAATCTGAAATTTGGCATATTTTGAGCTGGAAGTGTCTCCCCGGCTGAAGGTATGTTGATTATACCTTGTATGCTGAAGGTATGGACATTTCAATGTTGATTGATCTGAATTGCAGCCAAAACGTGATTCAAACCAATATTTCGTCCCTCGAATCTCTTCAGCACTGTCCTCGGATTGGACAATTTGAAATAGTTCCAGTGAATTCCCTGAATTGATCAATATTTTCCCAATTTTCATCCCTTTTATTTGATGCGTAGCAATAGGTCAAAGCCAGCTGACTTGATAGCTTTGAATGATTCATAAAAATCACATTATATATATTTTTAACATCGAAACGGCTGATCCGATTCAAGTGGAAGTTCGGAATAATGTGTATCATTATCAGATTAAAATTCCCTGAGAATTTGACTTCTCTCCGATGAAATATTTTTCCTGAATTTTTTTCTCTGGGTTATTCTCATGGGATTTTTGAAAACTTTGAAATGAGTTTTCTCAGAAGTGGTTCAACCGATCACTCCTCAAAACTATACAGTATTGAATTAGATAATGATTCTTGTGTGTGCCAAGTTTCAACTAATTCAGAATTTCCATTTGACCTGTGGAGCGCGAAAAAAAAAAATAGTACCGTACTTTTTTTTCGGGTATGGTGAAACTGAGTCTTCGCTTCGCTCATCCAATTAATGATATATGAATGCGAATAGAGACGTCTGGTTGTTGCAATGCAGCATGATGACTGTAGGTTGCCTTCCTGGTCTTCACATACTGGCACTGGATAGAGGTGTAGGATTCCCTCCCAGGCGTCTCCAGAAACAATCCCAAAAAAGAGTCCCAAATGAACTTTCAATTATTCTTTCACTTTTCACAAACTCTGATTGGGGAACTGAAGCTTGGAAGGCACCTAACTGCCGGTGCCGTGATTCTGATTATTGCCTCCTCGAAAGCTTTTCTTCCAGTTATTCAATCTGGAACAGATTTTCATCAGACTATTTCCTTTGAATCGGCTAGTCTGATCTAGAGCGCTGCATTCAAACGGTGGATTGCAAAGACGGAGTTTAAACCCCGGCCTACCTTAGACGCCGTCTGAGTACAAGAAATTGCATTGCAGCCACAATGCAATTTCTTGTACTCAGACGGCGTCTAAGGTAGGCCGGGGTTTAAACTCCGTCTTTGCAATCCACCCAAAGACCCTCCACTGCTTCATGTAAAGCAACGTGATTCATGAGAATTCCAGTTTCACTGCTTCCCATCTTATCTGGCCCCAAAGACTGTACCGGCACAGTAGCTGAGTGGTTAGCGCACTTGCTTCGTGTGACCTGGGAGGTGAAGGGACATATCGAACCTGGTTCGATCCCTGCCACCGTCCATCTTTACAGGGGTATTTCGTGGTTTCCCTCTAGTCTAGGCTAATGCCGGGATGGTTCTCACAATATAGGCTACGGCCGCTTCCTTCCCACTATCCTTCCCATTACCCAACCTTCATCTCATCATCCCATCATGTCATTAATCATCCATCCGACGCCAATAGATCTCAGTCATCATTACAGTGCGTCGTTAAAACCCAATATAAAAAAAAAGACCGTCTCTTTGACAGACAGTCTCACCTCGTTCTTTCTTGCAGGGGCTGCTATCAAGACCGAATGGGATCCCAGCACGTTTGAAGTTCCGGAACAGTTCTCAGAGCCGGAAGATCCAAGCACTGAGCATGAAACTGAACAGGACGAGCTGCTCGCACCGAAACAGGAAGAGCTGGATATCCGGGAGGAATTGGACGAGATTGCGTTTGTAGCGGTCGAAGAATCAACGGATTACTGTGAGTATTCTGTATCATATTTCCGAAGTAGAAATTGCGTTCTTGGATTCTCTGTTGGATCAATGCCTGTAGGCAACAGACGTCTTCAGATAGTACGGCTTACGTCAAGTTGAGGCCGCAAAGACAAAATCCCGACTTCGGTGTGACGTTTCGTTTACTGACTCGCGTTGGACGCGTCGAGCGACGGGCGAAACGCGTGTTGCTCCCCGCACGTTTCGTTTACTGACTCACATTGGACGCGTCGAGTGACGGGCGAAACACGTGTTTCTCCCGCACATTATCGTTTACTGAGTCGCGCAGTCGCGCCCACTGACTGGTTACTGAATGCCAGTTAATGCATGATGGATGCTATTGATTTGTATGATTACCAAGTGGAGCAATATTATTATTATAGGCCTATTATATGATATGATTATGAAAATTATGAATTGAAATAAATAACGTACCCTGTCTTGTCCATCACGACAGCGAAATTCAAAGACAACGATGAGGTTAGAATACGTCCAATCTTCATGAAAGTCCCGTAAAATTTGCAGCGTTGATGGTTGAACAGAGTGCATTGTGGGACAGAAACGCGCGCGATCAGACGCGACCGAGCGAAAATGTTGGACCGAGCCCAACTTGGGAGCGACACGCGAAGGCCTGTCGCGAGCTGCTAGCGCTGTGATTGGTGCCGCTCGTCACGTGTCGCGCCCAACGCGAGTCAGTAAACGATACTTAACGCGCGCGATCAGACGCGGCCGAGCGAAAATGTTGGACCGAGCCCAACTTGGGAGCGACACGCGAAGCCCTACGCGCCGTGTTGCCTGTCGCGAGCTATGAGCGCTGTGATTGGTGCCGCTCGTCGCTTGTCGCGCCCAACGCGAGTCAGTAAACGATACTCAAACCTTTCACCGACTTTGTTCAAAGATTAGGTGAGGTATCAATTTATGATGAATGATTATACAGTGTGAGAGTTCACCAGCTTGGAATCAGTTTCATCTTTTTCCTGTTTCTATCCTTCTTCATTCTCAACTTCTTCCTGGTCGGAACAGGGGAGAGAATCAGTTCTATCTCCACAGCCAGGTTCAAGTTTGGGGGGGGAGCTTTGTTATTTTTGCTGCCCGATCACGTCTCGGTAGAGAGTGAACGGTAGTTTGCTTTGCCTAGCAGTACTGTGGGTCTTGGTTCAATCTTTAGATGCGGTCAGAAATTTTGTCCCGTCATACTTTTCTGTCTCTGCACTGTTCCTTCTTCCCAACGTCCAGGTGAATATCATAGATTCCAAGGACGTCACAGTCCTGAAACCAGATTTACGATACTCATCCCCCTGATTGTGGAGAAGACGAGAAGTCCTCATCTCAATTTCATCGATTACGAGTAATTCTCCTGTTTTACAGGGACCATGAGTCATGTAGGCATTACCGATTCTTAGAGACGTGTAAATATAGCTTCTATTTTTTCTTCTCGTAGCATTTAGAATTTGAAAAGTAACACTTTGGTGCATCTATTATTTTGAAACATCGTGTTTTAACGCGCAACAACGTTCAGTAGGCCTAGCATAACAACAGTACAGAACCGGTAAAACCACTAGATAACGCACAATAGGCATACAAGAGAAGCACTACAATTGATATTCAAAAAAAAATAGTCTACAAGCAAGTCAAACCTACGCCTTGTCTGCCACCTGTATCTGCAACTGCACTTTTTTACGAATTCCCCAACCAACTTCACTCGTTTACACCTCAATTGAAATAATTTGTGGGAAAATAGCATTTATAATGCTTATACTCCGAATATAGCGTTTATATCGCCAATACGTTGAAACGTAGCGGATTCAGACGTTTGTGGCGCTTTGCCGCGTTTTCAAAAACATGATATAACAACACCAAACATGGTGTGACATTGGGTAATATCAGAAAAAAAAGAAAAATGAGACTTTTAAATTTCATTGCTTTTATAGCAAATGCTATTTTTACATGTCTCTACCAATTCTCTATAGAAACATGCACAGGATCAAGTAACATCTGTGTAACGACTGTTTGAACGGACCGGGTCTTGTTTTAATCATTTACAATCAAGAGGTGTCACCTGTAGCTTAGATTTAATAGGTATCTTAATAGCTTTGAATGATTCATAAAAAACATTATATATTTTTTTACATCAAAACGGCTGATCCGATTCAAGTGGAAGTTCGGAATAATGTGTATCATCATCAGATCAAAATTCCTTGAGAATTTGAATTCTCTCGGATGAAATATTTTTCATGAATTTTTTTCTCTTGGCTATTCTTATGGGATTTTTGAAAACTTTGAAATGAGTTTTCTCAGAAGTGGTTCAACCAATCGCGCCTCAAAACTATATAGTATCGAATTAGATAATGATACTTGTGTGTACCAAGTTTAAACTGATTTGAATTTTCGTCTGACCTGTGGAGCGCGAAAAAAAAAAAAAAAAAAGTCCTTTTTTTTTCGGGTATGGTGAAATTGAGTCTTCGCTTCGCTCTTCCCACTACCTACCCACGGAATAACATAGACTCGAGAACTCTTGGGACATTCACGTGTTTCCCGCTATTAATAATACATATACACTAATTGCTACAGATTTAATGTTGGTAGCCGCCCTCGTGGCTCAATCAACTATCGCACTGTGTTGGAAACTGAAGTCAAGTTGGGCGTGGTTTCGAGTTCTGCATGGGTTTTTGTAAACATCCTTTCACCTATCATCTATTGTTCGTTCCGTCATCACCCACTCATTCGTACCCCGTACAACCTAGTTCGTATTCCGGTAAGGATGATTAATATGACGTGATTGATGAAAAGTAATGTTGATCTCCAATTAAAGACAAGTTGAATTCCACCTTCGACCTCTTCCTTACGTAGTCAAGTCAATGTTCCCGAACATGATGCATCAGACAACAATCTGTACCAACACGTTCACTGATCACTACGGAAATAGAACGTTATTCGTTGAACTGAGTAAACATCCCATCTGCTTGAAATTCCTTCAACAAGTTCAACGATCTGTTGAATTATTATCCGTCTGGTTTCAATATCGCCCGACAGTAAGTTTTTTAATTTGTAAAGAATTTACTAATTTTCACAATGAGAAATAAATTCGATATCTACTGTTTCAGCAGTGTTTTCTCAAGTCTACAGGAGAATCAATAACTGGTCAAGAATCAAGAAGTGTTATTCTTCTTTTTTTTTTAATAACATCGAAACTTGATACAAAATCATTGTTCCCCAATTAAGGCTAACGATGAAAAGTAGGATCGTTTGAACGGGGCATCACAAGGGCGATCTTACCACCCCATTCTAATTATTTAAAATCAATGAACTTCGACACCGGGACTGTGCTGTTGGTGACCATAACTTTCCGCCGCAGATAACAGTCTTTCAGTTTCCGAAAGTCCGGAACACATTATAAGTAAAAACCGTTTCTGTGATATATATCCGGACATTATCAGCATTGGTATTAAGAGTGAACAAAACACACGAATGTTGATATCTTTCACTTTGAACTAAGTCTCTTGGGCAATGATCACTTCTTTCCATTAACAGCAGATGTAAAGTTTGTCATTCTATTCTAATTACCAGACTTTGTAACAATATCCTGAAAAGCTACATTCCTATAGATTTGTGTAGTGATATGAAATAACAAGAGTGTAAAAGTGAGAGTGAAATTGGAGATAAGAACCAACAATGCTCCTCCTTGCATTGTTGGCTACCTTGTCATGCCTGTTGGTTCAATCAAGTGTTTGCTCTGTTTCTCCAGTATCATACGAAGATGGCAGCACCGGAACAGAAATGTGCTCAGAAAATACGAGTGTGGACAATGCTAACTGTACCTCCGTTAGTGTCGGCAACAAGGAGCAAGCAGTGAGAGTCACTGAGGAAGTGATGGTGTCCATCAAGCCTGCCACGCCCACTACGAGTGTTGGAAACAAGAAGGCCAAGAGAACGAGAGCTGAGAAGAGGACTTGTAGGCTATGTGGCCTCAAGGCTGCCTCCAAGCCGCTCCTGATTCGCCACATGAAGACTCACACGGACAAGCGTCCCTTCCAGTGCGCCGAGTGCAGCTACAAGTGTCAACACAAATACCGCCTCGCCCAACACACGAGCGCGGTGCATCGCAGAGAGAAGTCGCGTGTCTGTCCGCATTGCACGTACACTTGCGCAGACGCCAGTTACATGAGGAAGCACAAGCTGATTCATGCCACGGTGAAACCTCACGCTTGTAACGAGTGTAGCTACACGTGCATACAGACGGGAGACTTGAGGAGACACCAGCGCAGTCACACGGGCGAGAAACCGTTTGCTTGTGGCCAGTGTGGTTTCAGATGCACCCAGGGCAGCGCGCTCAAGAGGCACGAGAGAACGCACACCGGTGAGAAGCCGTACCCTTGTACCCAGTGCAGTTACAGAGGCAATGCGAGCAATGACCTCAAGAGACACATGAAGCGGCATATCAGCTAACAGCAAATCAACACCGAGACGAGTGGTCAAGTGGGTAGCACACTGAGCCATCATTCAGTAGACCTGAGTTTGATTCCCCTCGCGGTGTGAACAATGCCCTCAAGAGACACATGAAGCGGCATATCAGCCAACAGCAAATCAACACTGAGACGAGTGATCAAGTGGGTAGCACACTGAACCGTCGACCAGGGTTTGATATCCGACATGGTCGACCGTCCCGACGGGGGTTTCTCGTGATTTTCCTGTTCAGGTCAATACTGGGATGGTTCCTCAACAACCGGCCATGATTGACAACACCCCACTATCCAAAAACACCTAATAAAATATCCTTCCATCTCATCTCATTATCTCACATATCATTCACCGGCGTCACTAGATCGTAGCCATCAGTAGAGTGCGTTGTTGAACCCGATATGAATATATGAGGCAGCTAGGCTGCGTGAGACAGGCTTGGACATTCTCCAGACCGAGGTCTAGTCAGCTGACTGTGCTTGTGAGAAATGAAAGAGATGAACAACGAATAATGTAAAGCTTGGATGCACATTCCAAGGTGAAACAGCTAACGTAATATGTCTTGAAACAGTTTCAACGTGGTGACGGTCATCAGCTCACAACATGATTTCTCAATAGTTTAATGATAGATATACGGTTAGTTATATTGAGGGGAATTGACAAGAAGGTATTAGGCTTGTGATACTCCTTTCATTTCAGAATCATGGCAATAATTTACCACCTGTATAATTGGATGAGCAAAGCGAAGACTCAATTTCGCCATACCCGAAAAAAAAGTGACTGTTTTTTTTTTTGACACGCTCCGCAGGTCAAACAAAAATTTAAAATCAGTTGAAACTTGGCATACACAAGTGTCATTATCTAATTTGATACTGTATAGTTTTGAGGCTAAATCGGTTGAACCACTTCTGAGAAAACTCATTTTAAAGTTTTCAAAATTCCCATTAGAATAACCCAGAGGAAAATATTCGTGAAATAATTTTCATTCGAGACATTTCAAATTCTCAGGGAATTTTAATATGATAATTATACACATTATTCCGAACTTTCACTCAAATCGGATCAGCCGTTTTGATGTAAAAAAATATATAATGTTATTTTTGTGAATCACTCAAAGCTAATAAGGTACCACGTTAATCACGGTATTACGTTTGTAAACGATTAAAACAAAGCCGTCTTTATTATCACAGAAATCAATAAGGAAAAATAAGATGGCAGTGAAGTAATGGTTTGGATCTCAAGGTGTATATATATATATAATAACCAATCCAAAGATAAGTCGATATGTTCCAGCTCATCCATCAACGCGGCAACACATAACGCGTTTGCCTAGTTATATCATTTCAAATTAGATTCTTACATTCCCGCAAGCCTTAATTTGAGTTTCCATCACTCTGAAATTCAAACTGATTGACTGTTATTCAAACTCCTAGCCGAAATATATTCAATATCATGTTTTTTCAAATATACGGCACACATTTGATCAATTTAGTTGAGCATGGCGAAGATTTCCATTACGTATGCTGAAAATAATTCAACTCGATTATTGTTTTGGTTTTGTATTCTTGTGCGCGGCATGCGGATCGTGAGGAGAACCAATCAACTTGAAACCTTGTCTACATATTGGTGTCACATCAGAATAGGCTGGGATTGTTCTCCAGTATAAAGAAATACTCTAATAAAGAATATACTCTTTAAGCCTTGGTAAATTCTTTTACTCCTTTAGAATTGCAGTCTAAAGGCCCATTCACGATTAAACTTAACCTTAAATTTATTCCCTTAACTTATGGCTGTAAACTTACGATTTTATATGCTCATTCATGACACACTTCCACGTTCTATGTTTAGCCAATAGGATTGCGACTTTTTATTTCGATAGTGACGTCATGAAAGATTGATAGTGCTGAAATACACAGCTGATTTGTTGTTGACAGTCCAACATAACCTAACCTATAATTATACCATTGCCATATTTCAGTTTTGTCGAAAAGGGCAGGACAAGCCAAATAAAAATTAAGAATTCTCTCATCAAATTCGATGGACATGATAACTAGAGATGATAAAATATGAGAGGTTATAAATTAAGACGAACTTTCGTGGAATCTTCTGAAAATGGCGGACGGCTGCAGGTCTGAAATCGATGTGCCTAACGCGTCATATTTTTGGAGCAGCGCTGATTGGTCAATTCCTACGTTTGACGTAAACTTAAGAAACCAAGTTTGGAGTTTGTAAACTTCTACGTTACTGCTACTGTTAAGGACCAAGTTTAATGTTGTCGTGAACAGTAACGAGAAATACCGTATGACAAACAATTTGTAAGTTCCTAAGTTTACGGTTAAGTTTAATCGTGAATGGGCCTTAATATCATTTAATGACTATAAAGCTCTTTGACAGGAAAGGTCAACCCTCCTAAATAGATTTACAATCTATCGCCTAATTCTCAGCCATCCTACCGCGACAATGATTATTTTCAACCAATCATAAGGACATTGGAACTCTTTACTTCATCTTTGGTGCCTGGGCCGGAATAGTGGGAACTTCATTAAGTTTACTTATTCGGGCTGAATTGGGTCAACCTGGATCACTAATTGGTGATGACCAAGCATATAAAATAATTGTTACTGCACATGCTTTTGTAATGATTTTTTTTATAGTAATACCTATTATAATCGGTGGGTTTGGAAATTGATTGGTGCCCTTAATATTGGGAGCCCCAGATATGGCTTTCCCTCGAATAAATAATAAAAGCTTTTGATTGTTACCCCCATCTTTAACTTTACTTTTAGCCAGCAGCTTAGTCGGAAACGGGGCCGGGACCGGTTGAACAGTTTACCCTCCTCTATCTGCTGGAATTGCCCATGCCGGCTCTTCTGTAGATTCGGCTATTTTTTCACTTCATTTAGCTGGAGTTTCAACGAAAACTCCTTGAGTCCTTGAACTGGTTGAATCGGTTCAACGGTTTCCTTATAAATACCAACATATAATATACACATTAAAATTGGAACAGAATTAAAAAAGAAAAGAAAAATAAATGACACAATTTAAAAATATTGAGTCAAGTCAAAATTAAAAAATATACTTATGGGTGGTTACATGCATCAATACAATCCTTTTCACAATATACTACTTTTTGTATTAAAAATTTTTTAAGTGATAGTTTAAACTTGCCCTTATTTTCAATTGTGGTGATAGTCTTTGGTAAACTATTATAATAACCTATTCCTTTGAAAGTACAATTCTGTTCAAATAAAATGGTTCTATGTGCTATGTTACGTATATTTTCCTTTTGACGTGTGTTGTGCTGATGAATATCAGAGTTAAGATTTAAAATATTCAGGTTGTGTCGTATGTTAGTTTATAATAAATTTATAATAGATAGTTTCATAAATATATAGTCCCGGTAAAGTTAAAACACCGAAATCTCTATAAATTGATTTACAGGAACACCTTCTCCATTTTTTAAACATTATTCTTAGTGCTCTTTTTTTGTATTTTAAAAATTCTTTTACTCTGGTACACTCCACCCGAAAAAATAATACCATATCGTAACAGCGATTCGAAGTAACCTAAGTATATACTTTTCATTTGTTCGATTTTGAATTGCTCTCTCAATATACGTAATGCAAAACATACTTTGATCAGTTTCTTGGACAAATCATCAATATGTGCTTTCCAACTCATATTTTCATCTATTTTAAGACCTAAAAATGCAGTGTTTTTCACACAATTTATTATTTCCAACTCATTAATAACATCTGGCATTGTGAATCCCTGTTCTATGGTTCTGTTATCATGCACATTTTTGAAGAACATCAAATTCGTTTTTGAGTTATTTAGAACCAACTTATTTAATTTAAACCATGATGTAGTTTGCTCAAGAGCTAAATTAGTACATTTTGATGCCTCTGTGACATCGCTACCTGTGATAACAATAGTGGTATCGTCCGCAAACATTGTGATCTTGGAATTAGGTACATTTATATTAAAATCATTCATATATAAGATGAAAAGCAATGGTCCTAATACTGACCCTTGCGGTACGCCACTGCTTATCAGCCCTTCTTCAGAAGAAATTAATTTAGCTGACCCATCATCATAAACCATGTTAGTTCATGTTCAATACAACAACAACAATGCTTTATTATCTGATTGAAACATTGTTACCATAGTTACAAGGACATTGTTAGTGGTACCAACCTAGTAGATATAATATCTATAACAATCATGGTGAAAACGGCCTAATGTTAAAAGGATAGGACTTACGCCATGTTGCTTATCCCGTTACGTTATTGATAGCCATAGCTGCAGCTATGGCAATGTTCCTGAATACCTTATGAATTCGAAATTTTCTGTTCCATCATGTATTCCATGGAATACATGATGGAACAGAAAATTTCGAATTCATAAGGTATTCAGGAACATTTTCAGGGTTCAATTTTATCTAGCAGTTGTTTAAGGGGTGAATAAAAGTTGCGATTTACAGACGAGAGTGTATAGCAATAATTAAAAACTGATCATGGAAACTGGACCCCTGGATAAACCCGAACTGTTGTTACCTTTAACTTTGAAGAGTATTATGATAACAATCTAAATGAGACTATCTGTTGTGATATTTTGTTGTTTAAAAACGTTGAAATGAATTCCTCGCTCAACTCGTTCAAACAGCTGGATCACACCAGACATTATCTCTAACTCGAACAATCTAAGACGCCTTCACCATCTCCACCGACTCAACCCTGACAACATGAACATCAAAACAAGATATCTTTCCCTCAAAAAGATCCATGCTCAGAATATCTGCTTCTCCAAACGTGAACACCTTGACTACTTAATCCAGTCCTTCAACAACAAATCCAAAACTGCCTGGAATATCATCAAGTCCCACTCTACTCCTCCTTCGCCACGTTCTGACCTATCACTCTCCCTCGACGGTCAAACTATTTCCGATCCGGTTACTCTCTCCGAAAAGTTCAATTCCTTTTTCATCAGCTCTGGCAACACTGCTCCTACCCTGAATTTCTCTCAGTCCCAAACTAGTTCTATTCTCCCCACGACCCGTCCTAACAGACCTTCTATCTTTCTTTATCCCACCACTCCCGGAGAAATCATCCAAATTGCCCGCTCTTTTAGTAGCAAGCACTCCAGTGGTATCGATGAAATCCCCGCCTCACTCCTTTCTAAATGTATTACCTACTTGGCCTGCCCACTCTCAATTATATTCAACAACTCTCTCTCTTCTGGAGTATTCCCCTCTAAACTAAAAAATGTCCTCATCATTCCCATCCATAAAAAGGGCAGTAAATCCGAAATTAATAACTATCGTCCGATTTCTCTCCTATCCTCTTTCTCCAAACTGCTCGAAAAAATTATGTTGAATCGCCTTTCTCATTTCCTTCATCAGCATAACCTATTGTCACACTGCCAACACGGTTTTCAAAAAAATAAATCCACCATCACTGCCATTTTTGATTTCCTCTCTCCCCTTTACTCATCTATTGACAGAGGCGACCACGCATTCGGTCTTTTCTATGACCTAAGCAAGGCCTTTGACACCATCGACCACAAACTTCTTCTTTCCAAACTCTACGATCTTGGCATACGTGGCACTGCCCAAAATTGGATCTCTTCTTTTCTATCAGATCGCACCCAAATCGTCAAGATCCATTCCAATAACCCTAAATTCCCAACCTCCACTCTCTCGAGTCCCCGTTCCGTCTGCTGCGGGGTTCCCCAGGGATCAGTTCTCGGACCCCTTCTCTTCCTACTGTATATAAATGACCTCCCTCCTCTTCTTAACACAGGTACCCTCTCTCTCTATGCTGATGACACCAGCCATCTGATCACTTCACCCCAAAACGACCTTTCCTCCCTAATCACCACGGCCAACCTTCAAACTTCTCACATGACCTCATATTGTGTCAATAATCGCCTCGCTCTTCAATCTACTAAGACCACCTTTATTCACTTTCACTCCCGCTCCAAACCACCCTCAATCACTCCCCTCATCAGACTAGATAACAAAATCATTCCTACGACTCCCTCTACCAAGTTCCTAGGCATCACTCTCACTCCTTCTCTCGACTGGGCTCTCCACGTCCACACTATCTCTGTCAAGATCCTCAGAAGTTGCTACCTTCTAAGACGACTCAAACACATCGTCAGCCTTCACACCCTCAAACTCACTTACTTTGCTCACCTTCACTCTCATCTCTCTTACGGCATCCTCTTCTGGGGCGCTTCTCCCCCTGCTAACCATGTCTTTATACTTCAAAAAAGAGCTCTATGCACAATAGTTGGTATCTCCCGTCGCACATCCTGTCGCCAGGATAGACCAAAAAATTCTCACTCTCTCATCCAAGCTCATTCAAGATGCTAGTTCCTTCATCCGCATCCATCCCGATCTCTTCCCTCTCAACTCCTCAATCCATCCTTACCAGACCAGAAACAAAAACTCCATCCACATCACATCTCACAATCTGTCCTTCTTCACCAACAGCCCTTTTCACCTATGCTCTATCTTATACAATCACTTGCCCTCCCACGTAATCCAGTCCCGCTCACTCAAGTCTTTTCTTTCCAACCTCAAAAGTTTTCTTATTTTAAATCCTTTCTATAATCTAAATGAGTATTTTTCGAACAACTATCCCTGATTTGCCCTCTAGCCTACTTCACATTTTG
This sequence comes from Brachyptera risi, assembly GCA_964007535.1. Classification (NCBI taxonomy): domain Eukaryota; kingdom Metazoa; phylum Arthropoda; class Insecta; order Plecoptera; family Taeniopterygidae; genus Brachyptera; species Brachyptera risi. Next base: position 525,285 of record OZ023339.1, read on the forward strand.
AACACCCCCACTTGTACCACTCACCGTTATGAGTAGCGTTATCAATTGCCTTTCCTCAAGTTCCCCAGGACATGACACGATGATTGAGGGGAGAGGAAAAGTAAATAAAACGTCTCACATGATGATGATACTCCATTCTTACTACTAATGAGTTAATTGTTTCATCTTGATCTCTATTAAGATATTCTTATCTTAGCATGTAGAATATATCTTAATCGTAATAATATTATCTACTTTACATTATATCCTACTAAATGATAGTGCTATTTTATTTTATTTCTCTTATTATATGTAAAGGTTAGGTGGAAGAACGATCATGTGATCGAACCTCGCCCTTTTCGATTGTTATGACGGAATTGTTATGTACATGAAAAATAAAGACTATTATTATTATTATTATTATTATTATTAAATGTTTCGTAATGTATTTGTATTTGTGGCGAGAAAATAGCTAGATTGCTAATAAATGATTTTACTTCTACTACTCTAGCTTCTTTCGTTCTAATAGTTGGCTATTCCTAAATTTCGTAGAAGGATGCTTACTTCATACAGTCTGTGACTTGGGCGCTAGCTTGATATCGGTCTGATTTCGGTGGTTGGCCCAGGCCTTACAAGTATTGATGTAATTCTGCTGAAGAAAACGCGTTTCTTATACTGTAATCAATCTGAATTGAAACAGTAAGTACTGAATGATCAGTGTGTATTTAGAGTGAACAAGAGTATGAGGGAAGATAATTACAACTGATTGCTCAGCCGATCATAACCTAGAATAGATATTAATGACATTGAATTTCAATCAACTTCAATAAGATTATCAGCTTACTCATCTCGTCTTTTAAGTCAATGGACATGGGCATATTGTTTATAATTTGACTACATTCATACAATAGTTACATTTACAATTTGTAGGGCTACCAGTAGGCCTACTTGCCTAGGCCTAGGCCTCCTGAATCAAGCCATTGATTTTGTAAGGTTACTAATTCAATGATCAAGCTCTAGGAAACCCTGTTCACACTGAAAAGTTTGTATTTGTATTTTAGTTATCTCTATCAAGCTAGTTGCGGTAAGTGTAATGCGAAGAGACCATTATTGTCGGACAGAATTAAGCACGGTACACACGAACGATTACAGTTGCCCCAATCGCCAACTGGCGTGGGCAACTAACCTGAAATTGTTCGTGTGTACATGCCATCAATTCGATCGCTGTTGGTTGGAGTTGGGTAGGTGAGGATAGAGAGAGGTTCTAAAAACGGCAACGCCAACGTCCAACTGTCAGTAAACAACCAATGAGCGTGCACGAAATCGTGTGACGTCAAATATGACGCGACTATAGGACGCGATTACTCGTCCCTGATTGGCTACTTCCGATACCGCGCGAAATTGCCGTTCAATACGCAAGTTGACGATCCGATTCGGTCAGCCATGTTAGTTGGCGATTGGGGCAACTGTAATCGTCCGTGTGTACCGTGCTTTAGGTTTTAGATTAGTTTCAATCCAGATCAATTTAGCTTGGGGTTTTTATTCGGTTGGGTTAGTTTGCATGATGAGAGTTTGGATAGGTTCGGTTGATTGAGTTGGTCAGATTTGTCAGTTACGAGATTGTTGCGGCTAATTCAAGATGTGCGCAACAATAACAGCAACGTCTGCATATTGTGTTGTAGGCCTACACCGATGGTCCGATACATAGAGGCTGCCCCAAGCATAGTAGGCCTACTCAGTGGCCCAAGCACTCACGTTGATGTTGTTTGGTTATGAAGTACCAAGCCCAGTTGGCCTTTATCTGACAGTTCAAACTTGTTATCACCCATGCTGTTTGTTTTCACCAACTGTCAGATAAATACTATCTGGCCGTTGTAATACCACTGATCTCTATAATTAACGTGGATAGCTGATCCGATGTTGACCGAGTGAAGCCAGGTAGGAACCGACGGCGCCATCTTGCTCGGACCCATCTCAAGCTTTGTTGCATGCCAACGTGCGTAATTGATGTGACATTTTCGATGATTTTAAACTTTATTTACATACCGGTATTACTGCGATGCCTTCGTGTGTTGCTGTAAATTGCAACAAGAAGAAGAAGAAAGGAGTAACAGAAACATTTCATGTGTGAGTAAAATATGACTATTATATTGCTATTAATGTGTCATTGTCTAGGGTCTTGTTGGAATACTGTCACTGTCATGAGGAAAATTAATCTAATATAATATGCCAGGTTCAGGCCTTCACTGTATAGTGTAGACAGCTGATGTAGCTTACATATTCATCATACCTAATATAGGTAACCTTGCCCACTTTGAGTTTGTTGTAAATTTACGGCCTGAGCCTATAGGTCTAGCGCTACAGATGTGGGCCTAACCTAGGTTGCAATGGACTTTGTTATTGATTTTGATTGATATCCAGGCCTATATTATATAGTTGATTGATATAAGTTGATATCATTAACGCCTACGATGCTTTTAGGTTCCCTTTTAGTAAACCTGAACAATTGAAACAATGGATAGCCGCAGTACGAAGAGAGAAGTGGGCACCATCAAAGAGCAGCACTCTCTGCTCCAACCATTTCACCGAGGAGAGCTTCGATCGAACTGGCCAAACAGTGCGACTCCGGCCGGGAGCTGTTCCAGCTATATTTGATTTTCCCTCACATCTGATAACGGTTAGTCAAATTCTATTGAAAAGAATGTAGGGCCTACATACATAATTGGGTAATTTTGTGTTACTCTATACCATCCCTAATTTTGTGAAAATTTCCCTGAATATTGTGTTTTTGAATGAATAAACATCAAACTTTGTCAAAAACCACACCTGGCAACACAAATTACCACCAAAACATTAAAAACCGAGTATATAAGCTCCGTTCCGCCTGCCGGCGGTACACGCGGGGTAAGTACACCAACCTGACCTAAACCACTTGATACGTCATCCCAGCTGTGACAGCATAGCACAAAACATGGCGGAGTATACGTGGTATCAGAAAACCGCCACATTAAACCAAGTCGCAAACACACAAAACATAACAATTGCTAAACTCAAGATTACTCCAAAACACACTTCAAACCTCAAATTACAGGAAAACGCCAACATTACCCACAAATCATAGAATCTGAATTTGGTACCGAGTAACACAAAGTTACCCAAAAAATGGCTACATAAATATTATTTACAAAAAAAAAAATGCATCCATATACTGGTATAAAAGTATTTGGACTATTAGGGGCTGTGACGTTACTACGGCTGAAAGTTTTTAAAGAACGTCTTAAATGTTTTACAACTAGTCAAACGCGAAATATGCGTTGTAAGATGAGCGAGATATCTGAATAAGGTATGAAAGTCCTTGAAGTAGTTCTACCCTTGCTACTTTATCGACTAGCTGGTATTCTACACACCTTGATATCTGAATAAGCTATAAAAGTCGTTGAAGTAGTTCTTCTCTTGCCACTTCATTGACTCTGGTATTCTACACACCTTGACGCATATAAAAAATACTTCATTGTTGGTCAACTCTTGAATCTAGAAAGCAGTGAATCTCGACAACTTAATTCTGTCACAATTTTTATGATATATTTGATGAATACAGGTATTATCAGTTATTTTTTTTTCTCTTCAAAACGGCTTATCAGAATTGCATACAAAAGCGTGATAATGTGTAAAATTCATGTATGTACACATTTACAGAAAATTTCATCCCATTTGGAGAGATTTTATTTTTCAACATTTTCCGCCCAGCCAAATCTTATGGGGTTTTTAGAAACTTTGAGATGATTTTTCTCAAAATCAGTCTGACCGATTCATTCCAAAAACTATACAGTTCTAAGTTGGATGAGTTTGCGTGTACAAAAAAAGTTTCATGTTGATCAGTCAACCCTTGCGACCTGTGGAGTGCTCAAAAAAAAAAAAAAAAAAAACACAGAGCCTTATAAGAGTAGGATGGAGACTTCGTTACGCTCATCTAATGAAAAAAGTTTATTTAAAACATAGGCCTAGTCGAATAATTATGCTGCTTGTAATCATAGCTGTTGCTGTTTTTAATACATAGGCCTAATGATGCTGTTTTTAATTTGGTTGTAATTTTGTTTTTATAACCAATACTGGATTTAGGCCCAAGTATCAACTTATTATAGGCCCAATGATTTTACAATAATTTTAAACCGTATTTATATTTTGACGGACCATTTCAGACTAGAAGTATTGCAAGTAATTTGAATTAATCTTAGTTTAATTTTGGGTTTGATAATTAAGATTGTAATTTTAACTATACTTAACTGTCCATTGAACGTTAACGTAACAAATAGCATACAAAATGATGATTTGTTTTGATAATAAACTATTTTTTGAATATTTCTTAATATTTTTTTAAATATTATTTTTAGATATCTTTCATCCATAGCCTTAACTGGGGAACAATGATTTCGTATCAAGTTTCGAAGTTATTAAAAAAATTTTTTTTTTTTGACAGGTGATGCCCACAAGAAAGTCACCACAGAAGAGAACATCTCTGTCATGCGCTACATTTTGTGGCACGGCATCTGCCATATCCACGGAAACTGCTACGTCTTCCGGAGAAGAGGGAATTCAATATGACCAACCGCGTGCCGGCCCGAGCGCTCGAGGCGTCAGTGAACATCATCACCACAAGAGTCCCCGGAAAGTTAGAATAAAGCCGAGCACACTTCTTCTGAAATCAGCTGGCGTTGAGAAAGAGTTGAAGGTCTCGCAGCGAAGGGTTCGACGCCTCCGTAAGAAAGTCTCTTCCCTCACCGATATAGTCACCGCATTGAGGAAGAAACTTCTTGTGTCAATCGATCAGGGTGGCCAACAATAATCGATATATCGATATTTTTTCAAACGATATGATAATCGATTGAATTTCGGCGATACGATATCAATATGTTTATTCTCAATCATCGAAATGAACATTATTTCCTTTTCGAACTAATTTTTTCCCTTTACGTGATTGCTCCAATCAGTGCATGTGGCGCGAAAGTTCTTGTTTTCTATTGGGCTCTCGAAAGCCAATGAGAAACGCTGTTTGCATTGACGTCAGAGTTGGTATGCGCAATAGACGAGAATATAGACTACGGCGCGGTCAATTGGCGCTCGGCCGTCTCGAGTCGGAGACGTTTTTCATGCTACGTAGTAGTTAGTCTACGAGTGCTCCTCAAGACCTCAAGATCAGACGACGTTAGACCACACACAGTAGATGACACACACCATGCAGCTAACAGCTCAACGTGCTTGTTATGTTCATTACTGCGCGTCAAATGAAAATGATAGAAATTGGGAAAATCATGCTTCTTCATGATAAAACATTTCAGTGGAATATCTCGCGGTTTCAAGTTGATTCCCTTGTTATGAGTGTACGGGTGAAGTACGCCCAATTAAAATTAGAAAACACTTATTTTTGACAGATTATAGGCAGAGATTCGCATTTAAGCCGAGGTTGACTTCTTGGCTTGAAATTTCAAGAAAAACCCTCGGCTCATATTCCGGACAATATGGATGAATTCCAGATGTATATTGTTACTTGTACTTTTATCACAGCTCATAAATCTGCCTCTTCCTCTATCCCGTTATCTTTCTACCCCTTCCTGCTAGGACCAAAGTCCCGCACGTAGACCTGGATTGAGGACAATATTTGGCATCGCTGTTCGTACAGAACGAGTAGATGCCCGTGTCTACGTTCCCGCATAGCGTAGCAAAAGCAAGGCCAGCCCTATCTTGGTATCCCTATACGCAGGCACAGGCGTAATGCAGGCGTATATAAGCTCCGTTCCGCCTGCCGGCGGTATACGCGAGGTTTGTACACTAACCTGACCCTAACCCAACCTTCTGTCCACCTTTGTAGGCATTACGCCTATTTCAATTTTTCAATTCAAAAGTAATAGCGGTTATTATTGGGGGGACGTGATTGGCGCGTGAGGCTAAGGTAGTCAACAAGGCGGTGGTCTCGGGCATGGAGCCTACACGGTTGCCACTCATTGCCACATTCGATATATCGATATACATACAGACATGGGGGGTACATAGCCACTTCGCTAGTATATAGGCTGTTTTAATTTTCCTATATATGATAATAATGAACAGTGAACATTTCACAACAATCGGACAAAAAGCCATCTTATGATGTTATAATTGACAATCATTTTAGACCTTCTTCTCTGTAAGATGGTAATGAAATTTGTGAAGGAGACCTCTGTCAAGCTAATTAAAGAGAAAAAGATCATGCCCAAAGAATATGAGAAAAATAATCTCAATTTTTGGGATAAATGTACTTATTAGAAGAATATGTGTAAATATGTGCAACTACAGTATAGGCCTAAGTAACTGCTAATTGTATTAGTAAGCCTACTGTATTTTCTTTTTATTTCGAGAATTTTGTGTACGTACTGTGAATTTAATTATGTAAATAGCTTACTGCTAATAAAGATATATATTACATTACATTACATTTTACATTACATTAATGGTTCCAACGCTGGTAAAACCTCAATAACTATGAATCATTCCAATACAAAACTTCAAATTAGTGACCAAATCATTATTATGAATGAACATTGAAGAAAAGAAAAAAAATCAAAGAACTATTTAATGCTGGGGCTACTAATATTATATGATGTTAATTAAATTTGTCATACTTATATTGAATCTAATGAAAACAACTAGTCAAACGCGAAATATGCGTTGCAAAATGAGCGAGATATCCCAATAAGGTATAAAAGTCGTCGAAGTAGTTCTACCCTTGCTACTTTATCGACTCTGGTATTCTACACACCTTGATATCTGAATAAGCTATAAAAGTCGATAAAGTAGTTCTACCCTTGCTACTTTATCGACTCGGGTATTCTACACACCTTGATATCTGAATAAGCTATAAAAGTCGATAAAGTAGTTCTACTCTTGCCACTTCATTGACTCTGGTATTCTACACACCTTGACGCATATAAAAAATACTTCATTGTTGGTCAACTCTTGAATCTAGAAAGCAGTGAATCTCAACAAGTTAATTCTGTCACAATTTTTATGATATATTTGATGAATATTATCAGTCATTTTATTTTTTTTCTTCAAAACGACTGATCAGAATTGCTTACAAAATCATAATAATGTGTAAAATCCATATATACACATTTAGAGAAAATTTCATCCCATTTGGAGAGATTTTATTTTTCAACATTTTCCGCCCAGCCAAATCTTATGGGGTTTTTAGAAACTTTGAGATGATTTTTCTCAAAATCGGTCTGACCGATTCATTCCAAAAACTATACAGTTCCAAGTTGGATGAGTTTGCGTGTACAAAAAAAGTTTCATGTTGATCAGTCAACCCTTGCGACCTGTAGAGTGCTTACAAAAAAAAAAAAAAAAAAAAAGCACAGACAAAGCCCTATAAGAGTGGGATGGAGACTTCGCTACGCTCATCAATGAAAGGCCTACCAGTGAATTTTTTCAGCTTTTTCTGAAATCTGTATATCTTCTAAATGAGGAATAAAATCAAGTTGAATTTATCTATTTCCATTCTCCATGTCGAGAAGGCCTTCTTGCAGCTTTTTGGTACCAATTGAAAACGAAAGAATGTGAAGATTTGTAGATAGGCCTACGGGTCAGGATAAAAAACAACCATTGACCTGCACTGAATTCTGTTAGGTGAAAATAGTTGCCTTCTTGCGTGTTCCAGCAATCGATTGAGGAGCCTCGGTGCAGAAAGTCAGCTTGATCCTGCGGGATGGACCTGGACCCCTCAGTCGAGGAGAAACAGGGGTTGGGCCACAAGGACACTGTGGTGAAGGAGGAGCCACGGGATGAGTGGGAATCAGGTAGCGTATTGCCGCATTAAACATCTTCTTATAGCCTTGAAACTGGCATTCCGTCAGCTTGATCCTGCGGGATGGACCTGGACCCCTCAGTCGAGGAGAAACAGGGGTTGGGCCACAAGGACACTGTGGTGAAGGAGGAGCCACGGGATGAGTGGGAATCAGGTAGCGTATTGCCGCATTAAACATCTTCTTATAGCCTTGAAACTGGCATTCCGTCAGCTTGATCCTGCGGGATGGACCTGGACCCCTCAGTCGAGGAGAAACAGGGGTTGGGCCACAAGGACACTGTGGTGAAGGAGGAGCCACGGGATGAGTGGGAATCAGGTAGCGTATTGCCGCATTAAACATCTTCTTATAGCCTTGAAACTGGCATTCCGTCAGCTTGATCCTGCGGGATGGACCTGGACCCCTCAGTCGAGGAGAAACAGGGGTTGGGCCACAAGGACACTGTGGTGAAGGAGGAGCCACGGGATGAGTGGGAATCAGGTAGCGTATTGCCGCATTAAACATCTTCTTATAGCCTTGAAACTGGCATTCCGTCAGCTTGATCCTGCGGGATGGACCTGGACCCCTCAGTCGAGGAGAAACAGGGGTTGGGCCACAAGGACACTGTGGTGAAGGAGGAGCCACGGGATGAGTGGGAATCAGGTAGCGTATTGCCGCATTAAACATCTTCTTATAGCCTTGAAACTGGCATTCCGTCAGCTTGATCCTGCGGGATGGACCTGGACCCCTCAGTCGAGGAGAAACAGGGGTTGGGCCACAAGGACACTGTGGTGAAGGAGGAGCCACGGGATGAGTGGGAATCAGGTAGCGTATTGCCGCATTAAACATCTTCTTATAGCCTTGAAACTGGCATTCCGTCAGCTTGATCCTGCGGGATGGACCTGGACCCCTCAGTCGAGGAGAAACAGGGGTTGGGCCACAAGGACACTGTGGTGAAGGAGGAGCCACGGGATGAGTGGGAATCAGGTAGCGTATTGCCGCATTAAACATCTTCTTATAGCCTTGAAACTGGCATTCCGTCAGCTTGATCCTGCGGGATGGACCTGGACCCCTCAGTCGAGGAGAAACAGGGGTTGGGCCACAAGGACACTGTGGTGAAGGAGGAGCCACGGGATGAGTGGGAATCAGGTAGCGTATTGCCGCATTAAACATCTTCTTATAGCCTTGAAACTAGTATGATTAAACGGTATGATATAACGGCCACACGCAGATCCTGGTGTTCCTGTTTAAAGTGTTCAAGTTTAAAGTTGTTACCACCATGGTAACCCATGTTATTTGTTTTCACTAACTCTCAGATAGAGACTAACTTTACTTTATGATACCGATCCTTAGGTCTGGTATTACCAAGTCCAGTTAGCAGTTATCTGAGAGTTAGTGACAACAAATAACATGGGTAACCATGGTGATCATAACTTCAAACTGCCAGTTGGAGCTACACTCCCACGTTGGTATATGATACCTTTTCATATGATATATGCTACCTAAACTTTAAACTTTAAACGCGGAGCTGATCCGGACCGGTCCCTTGTTCCCTGTAACTAGAGTAGAACTTTGTTAGTATGTTTATCATCATGGTTCCTCATCCAACTTAGATCTGTATAGTTTTGTGGCATTATCGGGTGATAACTTTTTTTGAATGAATTTTCGAAGTTTCAAAAATACCCGTTAGAACAACACGGCGGAAAAAAAGAGAATATTTTTATTTAAAAAAAAAATGAAATTTTGTGTGAAGTTGAACTACATTCTGATACACATTACTGGAAATTCTCAGCTTGATTGGGTCAGCCATTTTGAAGAAAAAACATGAAATGTGCTAGATTGGTACCACTCGAAGCAGTTTTTACCCATTTATAACTTGAATGTCACCCAATTAGTGAATGTAGGCAAAAGTTTGGCAATGAAGTCAACATAATATTACTATCCGCTCGTCTAACAACGCATATGTGGCGTTTTCCTAGTGTATAATTTATATTGTACTAACTTATCTTTGTTTTAGGTGACTAGTTGTCCCTCCCTTGTCACAGTTGGTCACAAAACCTATTACCCTCCCCCTTTAAATACATCACAAATTCTCATACCCTCCCCCCCCTCTAATAAAAAAAAAATTAAATTAACAGGCAGCAAAGGTACAATGAAGTAATAAAATCAGAATATTCATTTCTTCACGTTTGCTTTTTGAGTAGTCAAACTTGATAATTATTTGATATGCATCAGCTGTTTCTAGGGTGGGTATAAATATAAGAATACGAGCCTAATACGTACGATTTGATTTGAAATTGCGAATCTCAGAAATGTACACGAAAGCGCTGATTCCATCATGGTGAAAACGGCCTAATGTTAAAAGGATAGGACTTAAGCCATGTTGCTTATCCTGTTACGTTATCGATAGTCATAGCTAACATCTTGTATTGTACTGGATGTGTTTGCACGTCAGCTCGTCAATAGACGCGACCGGACGCGGTATAACCCCGAAACATCCCCTTCGCATTCAGTCCGACGGTGCCAAGTTCTTTCCATATTTCATTTCGAGCTTTATTGATTGACAACCATAAATCGCAATCGCAGTGTAACTTCCGGTAAAATCGTAGTTTCGGCCGACGAAAGTTGGAGTTGAGTCAATAAACACGACACCGAATCGGTACCGAAACGGTGTCGTGAACCGCCATGTTGTTTAGGTGAATACTGGCTTGTGATTGGCCAGTTGGGAAAATCGTATCGTACGACAAGAAAAAATCAGAACTGGAAACCCTGCTTAAATGGACTAAGAATGCGTTTAACAATAACGTATTTGATTAGAAAACAAAAATTGCACATTTTCAATGTGTTGACCCCAAAATCTTTCTGAATCCTAATGTAAAAATAAAATCATTAAAACGCAAAATCAAGCTTTGTTGAAAAGACCAAAACACAAAATTCTTATCTCACAAAACGAAATCATGGAGAAAATGGAACCATATAATCTGGGCTCTACTTATGGGCTCTTTAGAAACTTGGAGATGATAAATCTCCAAATTGGTCCAATCGATTCCAAAACTTATAGGACTGTAATACTGAGTGTGATCAGCCACCCTCGGTAGCTCGGTCAGCTGAGGCACCGCTTCAGAAACTGAAGTCACCGCTGGGCGTGGGTTCGAATCCCGCATAAGGCATGGGTTCTTGTAAATGTCCTATCACTAATCATCACTTCATAGTTTCATAATCACCTGCTCATTCGTACCCCCGTATAACCGAGCTGTTGGTGGGGTCGTTAAGCAAACAATAATCTGAGTGTGATCCCAGCAAGTGTGAGGTAACGGAACAGTTCTCAGAGCCGGCCACTTCACTGTATCATAGTCTCACCTTGTTCTTGTTTGCAGTGGCTGCTAACATGACTGAGTGTGATCCCAGCAAGTGTGAGGTAACGGAACAGTTCTCAGAGCCGGCCACTTCACTGTATCATAGTCTCACCTTGTTCTTGTCTGCAGTGGCTGCTAACATGACTGAGTGTGATCCCAGCAAGTGTGAAGTAACGGAACAGTTCTCAGAGCCGGCCACTTCACTGTATCATAGCCTCACCTTGTTCTTGTTTGCAGCGGCTGCTAACATGACTGAGTGTGATCCCAGCAAGTGTGAAGTAACAGAACAGTTCTCACAGCTGGCCGCCTCACTGTATCATAGCCTCACCTTGTTCTTGTTTGCAGCGGCTGCTCGTGAGGATGATCCCAGCAACTATTGCCAAGTAACGGAACAGCTCTTGGAGCCGGCCGCTTCAGGCACGGTACCGGAAGAGGGCGGACCGGATATCAAGGATGAATGTCCCGAGACGGAGGAATTACACGAGATTGCGTTCGTGGCCATCAAGGAGGAACCTGCTGATGACTGTGAGTATTGCTCTGAGGTGATCATAGTGACTAGTCCTAGTGACTAGTGTCTAGTGACTAGTGTCTAGTGACTAGTGTCTAGTGACTAGTGACTAGTGACTAGTGTCTAGTGACTAGTGTCTAGTGACTAGTGTCTAGTGACTAGTGTCTAGTGACTAGTGTCTAGTGACTAGTGTCTAGTGACTAGTGTCTAGTGACTAGTGTCTAGTGACTAGTGTCTAGTGACTAGTGTCTAGTGACTAGTGTCTAGTGACTAGTGTCTAGTGACTAGTGTCTAGTGACTAGTGTCTAGTGACTAGTGTCTAGTGACTAGTGTCTAGTGACTAGTGTCTAGTGACTAGTGTCTAGTGACTAGTGTCTAGTGACTAGTGTCTAGTGACTAGTGTCTAGTGACTAGTGTCTAGTGACTAGTGTCTAGTGACTAGTGTCTAGTGACTAGTGTCTAGTGACTAGTGTCTAGTGACTAGTGTCTAGTGACTAGTGTCTAGTGACTAGTGTCTAGTGACTAGTGTCTAGTGACTAGTGTCTAGTGACTAGTGTCTAGTGACTAGTGTCTAGTGACTAGTGTCTAGTGACTAGTGTCTAGTGACTAGTGTCTAGTGACTAGTGTCTAGTGACTAGTGTCTAGTGACTAGTGTCTAGTGACTAGTGTCTAGTGACTAGTGTCTAGTGACTAGTGTCTAGTGACTAGTGTCTAGTGACTAGTGTCTAGTGACTAGTGACTAGTGTCTAGTGACTAGTCTCTAGTGACTAGTGTCTAGTGACTAGTGTCTAGTGACTAGTGACTAGTGACTAGTGTCTAGTGACTAGTGTCTAGTGACTAGTGTCTAGTGACTAGTGTCTAGTGTCTAGTGACTAGTGTCTAGTGACTAGTGTCCAGTGACTTGTGTCTAGTGACTAGTGTCTAGTGACTAGTGACTAGTGTCTAGTGACTAGTGACTAGTGACTAGTGTCTAGTGTCTAGTGTCTAGTGACTAGTGTCTAGTGACTAGTGACTAGTGACTAGTGTCTAGTGTCTAGTGACTAGTGTCTAGTGACTAGTGTCTAGTGACTAGTGACTAGTGTCTAGTGACTAGTGTCGATACTCTCCGCGTTCCAATCCATTCAACATCATACTGTATTCAGTTTCACTATTCTCACTATTAATGTATTTCTCAGGCCTGGTATTACCACGGCCAGTTAGTATTCATCTGAGAGTTGGTGAAAACATATAGCGTAGGTAACCATGGTGATAACAAGTTTGAACTGTCAGATAAAATCTAACTGGACTTGGTAATTCTGGGTCTTAGGACGTGTCCGAATTACCCAGTTTATGCGTACTTCTATACTTGAACTTGTTAAAATTACGGAAGTGACGTCATTTCGAACGTCTGAATTGACAAGTGCACAAGTCCAAGTATGGAAGTTCGCAAGTACGAGTGGCATGCGTTCTTGCGTACTTTACTTGTATACTTTGGCTGCCACTCGCATGAATCCGTATTACATTTATGATACGATTTGAAACAGTGACCATCAAACTTTCGTACGTTTTATTCAACAATAAAGTGGCGGATTTGAATTGGTGTGCTTATTTTTGCTTCTTCTGTTAAATGTCCCTGTTTTAATGTAATAAACCTTGAAAAGTGAGGTTATACATCATCGCCATTTCCGCGCCAATTCATTCGCACGGGTTTTCATTCGCAAGTTCAAAAGTTTGCCACCCGGAGGCGTGGTGGTACAGACCAGTCTGAATTCGCCAAAACTATTGGCGCCAAGTTTGCAAGTAAAGTTTGCTAGTACAAGTCCAAGTCAACAAGTTCATATAACATGTAATTCGGACACGCCCTTAGTGCATTTAGCTGCATTCAGCAATTTTGTGAAAATTTGCACGATTTCAGAGATATTGAGCTGGATTGCATGAAATAATATTTCTGCAATTTGTGTTCGAATAAGAAATCAACTGGAATAACCAAATGTCAAGTAGAAAAAGAGTCTTTACTTCTTTCCTCCAATACCGATCGTAGATAAGTGGTATTCGGACAACTGCCTGTCTCAGGCTGGAATGTCCGAGAGAATGTGTCATTTCCGTTTGTAATTTCTGTAGTTGTTGATCTCGAGTTAGCTGTTTGTGTTTCTAGTAGTTTGCTACAAAATGCTGTGATTGTTTCACACAAGGCAAACGCGAAATATGCGTTGTAAGATGAGCGAGTTATCTGAATAAGGTATCATAGTCGTTGAAGTAGTTCTACCCTTGCTACTTCATCGACTCTGGTATTCTACAATACCCGCAAACAATACTGAACTACTTGATATCTGAATAAGCTATGAAAGTCGTTAAAGTAGTTCTAATCTTGCCACTTCATTGACTCTGGTATTCTACACACCTTGACGCATATAAAAAATACTTCATTGTTGGTCAACTCTTGAATCTAGAAAGCAGTGAATTTCGACAACTAAATTCTGTCACAATTTTTATGATACATTTGATGAATATTATCGCATACAAAAGCGTGATAATGTGAAAAATTCATGTATATACATTTACAGAAAATTTCATCCCATTTGAAGAGATTTTATTTCTCAAATTTTTTTACCCAGCCTAATCTTATGGGGTTTCTAGAAACTTTGAGATGATATTTCTTCAAAATCTGTTCAACCGATTCATACCAAAAACTATACAGTTCCAAGTTGGATAAGTTTGCATCTAGAAAAAAAGTTTCATGTTGATCAGTCAAACCCTGCAACCTGTGCAGTGCCCACAAAAAAAAAGAAGAAAAAAAAAACACACATACAAAGCCCTATAAGAGTGGGATGGAGACTTCGCTACGCTCATCCAATGATATTCAAATGCAAAGCTCAGTACTCCCTTCATATAGTCCGGTCACCAGCTTCCACTCTGAGGAGACTGTCCACACATGGTCTGGATCTTCACTGTCAACCTTATCGCCATGGGTGACCCTGCTGGGAGCAAATGAAATGCTCCCGGTGAAGCTTTAGACATCACGGGGCAACGCAAGCTCCCACAACATGATAAGGTGTCCGGATCCTTGAGCAGATCAAGTAGTGAACACACCAACAGTTCACTCGAGACGAACGTGCTCCCGTAAAGAAGTCTCAGAAATTAAGTCAGATTTCAAAATACCCAGTGTGGAAAGATCAATTGTATGTAACAGTAACATCGAATCTATCATCACATTTCCTCAGAATGTATATTGCAGATACGACGTAACCTGATGTTAGTGTTCATCATGAATCGACGGTTCTTCATAAGATACTTCTCCGAATGTTGTGAAGCGATTACGTCACAGCATGTTGCAACGGAAAGTTGCTGCGATAGTTCCACGTCGATGATGAATATGTTACGCTCCGGCTAGAACGCAGGTTAACAGATGGAAATGGCGTCTGAGAGATTGATCAGAGAACTGAATCATGCTGTGCGTAGCGTACGAAGTGAAAGTGTAACAGTTGCGGCGTCCAGGAAGGATGTACGTCGAGTACTGATTCATACCTTCAACTGGCTGAGATTGGAATGGTTTGGGAAGCATTGTGGACGAAATCCGTTGATGAGAGGATTCAAAGTGTGATGGTGCTGCGGGAAATATTGAGAGAGTGTGTTCGAGATTATTCACTTCTCAATGATTAGTATTCATAATCATTATTATCGTTCTCATTTCAGTTATTTAGTTCGAGGTATCGCCACCGCACTTTTGTGCAGCTGTGATTGTACCATGAAAATTATCGTAATAAGTGACGTGCAAAGTATATAAAATTGATCCGAATGTAACTCGTGACTGCAACCAATTCAATGTGAAGTGAGTGGTTTTCTTCTGGAATGAATTCCACTCTTCGATCAACATCTCCCAACTTTCCTTGTGTATACACAATTTCACTAGCGCAGTGATCAAGAATTCTCCATTTTCATTCTCCAGTCTCCGTAAAATTATTCTTGAATGAAGAAGTAAAATAATTGTAGAAAAGTGCAAGCAAGACGATATATTTGATATTGTTTCTACGTGCATTGAAAGCAGCGAATTCCCAGCTCTGCTCACACACACACACACACACACACACACCCTAACCTGTCTCCCTAATGGAGTGTTTCTTTTGTTTCTCCAGTATCATACGAAGATGGCATTACCGGTACCGAAATGCGCTTGGACACTACGAGTGTGGACAATGCCATGCGTGAGTCGGTGGCAAGCAAGACGTGTGGTTACGATCCTGCCAGCAGGGTCCGTGTGGACAGACACGTGATGCCTCACATCAGAGAAAAGCCCTTCCGGTGCAACAAGTGTTCCTTTAAGAGTAGGACGAGCACGTCTCTACAACAACACATCGGGCTCGTACATCGCACAGTCAAGGCGTGTACAGAATGTGATTTCTCTCCAGCTCACGGGGAAAACTCGAAATGGCACATCTCGAATCTCGCGGAAGAAAAACTGTTCGAGTGCATCGAGTGTGCATACAAATGTAGAGAGAAATTCAATTTAATAAAACATGTGAAGACGGTACATCGCAAAGAGACGTCGTATCCTTGTCCGCACTGCGGGTATTGTTTCGCTTACCCATCGTACCTCAAGCGCCACATGTTGACGCACACGGGAGAAAACCCGTTCCAATGTGGCGACTGTGACTTCAGTGCTGCAGATAAAAACAGTCTTACGAACCACATCAAGTCAGTACATCGGAAAGATGAACCTCTCATCTGTGAAAGCGGCGTCTTCTCGGCTGATGCCAGTGACCTGAAGAGACACATGTTAACGCACGCCGCGGTTAAACCTTTCGCCTGTTCGTCGTGTAGTTACACTTGCACGCGTATCAGCAGCATGGATAGACACATGCTGAGACATACTGGCGAGAAACCCTTCCAGTGTTTCAAGTGTAGCTTCAAGTGTCGAGACCGTTATCATCTATCGCGACACATGAAGGCGTTCCATGTGGGAGACAAGACGTATGACTCTACTCAATACGAGTTCACTTCTGCTCATAGTAACAACCTGTCACGACACTTGTTGACTCGCACGGGAGAACAACCGTTCAGCTGTTTCAAGTGTAGCTTCAAGTGTCGAGACGAGTCTCGTCTATCGCGACACATAACGGCAGCTCATCTCAGAGACAAGATGTATATTTGTACGGAATGTGAGTTCACTTCGTCTAACGGCAACAACTTGCAGCGGCACTTGATGACTCACTCGGTTCAGCGACCGTTCAAGTGCGACAAGTGCGACGTCAAGTGTAGACACGAGTCCCGTCTGACGGAACGTGGCAAGGCGGTGCATCGCCAAGAGACGCGGTTCGTCTGCACGCGATGTGAATTCTCGTCATTCTATCGGCGAGACCTGAGGAGACATATGTTGACACACGGCAGCGTGGAACCCGTTGCCTAGCTGCGACACTATGGTCAACACGTACTCGAGCGAAACCCTTCCAGTGTCTTCTCCAACTGTTGATTAGACGAGCTTTAGCGAGGATTCAATTTGACATACTGAAAAAAATTGGTGTTCGTTTTTATGTTTTTTTTGTTTTTTTATTTTTTTTGTCGGTTCTCCACAGGTCAAACGGCTACAGCTATCAATTCCAAACTTTTTTATACCATGGTTCCTCATCTAGCTTAGATCTGTATAGTTTTGTGGCATTATTGGATATCAACTTTTTTTTAATGAATTCAAGAAATTTCAAAAATACCCATTAGTATAACACGGCGGGAAAAAAATTGAAAATTTTTTATTTTCTAAAAAATTGAAATTCTGTGTGAAGTTGAATAACATCTTGATACACATTTCTGGAAATTCTCAGCGTGATCAGGTCAGCCATTTTGAAGAATTAACATGAAATGTGCTAAATTGGTACCACTCGAAGCCGTTCTTACCCATTTATAACTAAAATGTCACCCAATTGGCAAATTTAGGCAAAAGTTCGGCAATGAAGTCGACATACCATTACTTTCCGCTCGTCCAACTTCGCGTATATAGCGTTTTCCTAGTAATAATAATAAGATACCCGATGTTTAGAGCTGAAACAGTGATTACAAAATAGAAGAATACAAAGTTGTAGAAAAGAGGCACTGATGAGATCCCAGCTAGTTGATATATCATCTTGAATACTTGTACTGTAACCAGAAGAGTTCCCCAAGGATCCACACTAGGGCCATTATTATCTGATATAGTCATCGCAATGAACCAATTATGAATAAACAGTGTGTTTAATACTATTCAAGTTGTCAGTCATTGTGAAATGTACCAGTATGCTGAAGATATACAGCTGTTGACTTGATAGCTTGGCAACAATGAATAACGTCACATGGCTTGAATCTTGAATCATGATCTCTATCCTGTACTTGAATAATTCTATAGTTAAAGGTTTTGCTTAAATCCTCGTAAAATATCAAAATTTTCAACAATGGGAAAAGTGAAAATATTGGATTTTGAAATAACCACTCTTTCAAAATAGCCCACTCATGAATAAAACACTGATATTGAAGTAATATTGTATATATGTTTTCTTTTGTTTTTGTCTAAACCTCAAGTTAGTGGTATGTATTATCAATATGTGTTGAATGACATTTGCCACCTGCATATGTATTTACAAATTGCAAATTAAATAATTTTTTTTTTTTTTTTTTAATAACATCGAAACTTGATACAAAATCATTGTTCCCCAATTAAGGCTATGGATGAGAGATAGGATCGTTTGGACGGGGCACCACAAGGGCGATCTTACCACCCCATTTTGATTATTTAAAACTGATGGTCTTCAACACCAGGACTGCGCTGTCTGTGACCATAATTTTTCGCCGTAGATAAAAGTCTTTCAGTATAAACACACGAATGTTGATATCTTCCACTTTGAACTGCATCTCTTGGGCAATGATTACTTCTTTCCCTTGACAGCAGATGTAAAATTGATCATTTTACAAAATGCACAAATTAAATTAGTAATAGGCCCATAATGTTATGATTAGGCCTATCGCTCTACTAATTAATGGTCGTGGCCAATTAGTACTTCATCCAAGCATTTGCTTCGAGGACTGTGGGAAACCACGAAAAACCAAGTCAGGATGGAAATGATTTGATAATTAGATGTTTAATAATTAGAGATTTAAATCAATGGAATGAAATGAAATGAAACGTAGGGCTTGTCTTGATAGACATGTGGAATAGTCGTGGTTTCTGCAGACCGGCCCTCATGTGCATGGTTGTGTTGCTCTCATGCTGGCACTTTGAACACTTGAGGGGACATTGGAAGCCAAACATTGTTTTTTTCACTTTTTTTTTATATTTTAAAATAATTCGGTCCATTCTCAACTGATCATCGAAAGATTTGAACAAAAAACGCATACAGTTTAATCGCAATCAAATATTTAGTAATGCATGAAAACATCTAAATATCATAGCATGCCAGATTCTATTGTTGTTTTGACTGTTTTGGAATAAATCCAAGAAACATCATTTTCAAGTGCAATCATCTTGGAATTAAATATTTCCCCAAAAATGTACCTTTTTCTCAAAAACTGTTGAAGCTGGAACCTTAAAATATTCGCAGTATATTAATACATATGTACTACATATGTGGACAGGATTTTATAACTCTGCAACAAATACGTAGTATTAAAAAAAAATTAAAACATGTTGAAAAATGTAGCAAATTTTGGAGCATTGTTTAAAATTCCATTGTTTTGAGCATTGTTGCAATGTGATTATAAAATCCTGTCAGTGTGTATACAAACTTAAAAGGTGCATGTATACAAAAAATGAGTATTCTAAGTGAAGTAGTTTCTGAGATAAAGGTACATGAAATTTGGTTTTTTAACATGGAAGGGATAGGGCTTACAATGTCCCCCAATCTGACCTTTATACCGATGCAGAGGCATGAAACTATAGCATTATTCATTCAGTTCTTCAGCATCAGTCAAATTTGAAATTAGCATTGATTCAGCATCAGAAAGTCTCTGAAGAAACGTGAAGGTTCCAGGGTATAAATGATGTACAGTACACTTGCATTAGAAGCTATTTTCGACAGTATTCTCAGCTTGAGCAGTGAGCAAGTTCTGAAAAGACAGGCCTATACAAATAATACACATTGATATCAATATGCCCCACATTAAAACACTAATGGAACTGCACAGACATCGTAAGTGACTGCCACAAGCCAACGAATGTTGATGAATAAATATTTCATTCAAACGAATAATAATAATAATAATAATAATAAGTCTTTATTTCTTTACATTTGTTTACGTTGGTATTCAGAAGAAAATGGCGAGGTTCGGTGGGGATGCCGCTCTTCCAACTAACCATGTTTAATAATAATATAATAGATAGAGAATAAGATATAAAATAATAGAATTAGTGGTAATACATAAGAGAACAATAAGAATAGGTATACTAAAATGAGAGTATAATATAAGAATTTTCACTCAATAAACAAAGATGGTGAAGCTATAAAATTTAAATAACTGACAACTAAATAATTGAAAATTGATGGAAAAGGAAATGAATTGAAAAGAATTGGAACAAAATATATTAGTTTTCATGGCACTTGAATCTAATTTTGAAAAAATGAGTGTAATTAACTGACAATGTTTCAAGAATAATTGCTATTTTCTCACGAATAGCGCTTATTTCGTGTAAATGTTGATTCATCATTGTGAGAGGCATATAGCTTTAATTAGCGAACAAGAACTTGGCCTTGAACGGTTCTGAACATCACAAAACATGAAGAAAACGCCAGAAATGATGATTTTGGATGACTCAATTCTATAGCACTTAGGCCTATCTATGACTATTAATAACGTTACGGGATAAGCAACATGGCGGTTTCCTTTCGCACCATGCATATATCAAAGGGATGCCGCCTCACAAATGTTATGATGATTTGCTGGTATTATTGTATGTTGATCTATACAAGTAATAGATGTAATGCAATCTGTGAATCAAGCTCTTTCCAACTGCATTAAACAATATTGGGATGAATTTCATTTGAATTGGCCAATCTAAATTTAAAATACGTCTGTAAAAGCATTTAGTCCCCTAGTCAAGAGCCCTACTGCTATATTTATCATTTGATAACTGGATAATTACTCATCATCTACGAGAAAGATCAGAAACAATGCAAGTATACAACTATGTACTATATATTGAAATACGAGCCTATAATACGTACGATTTGATTTGAAATTGCGAATCTCAGAAAAGTACACGAAAGCGCTGATTCCATCATGGCGAAAACGGCCTAATGTTAAGAGAATGGGACTTACGCCATGTTGCTTATCCCGTTATGTTATTGATAGTCATAGATTGCAGGTAGATTGCCACCGTACTCTATCCACTTGTATAGAGATCGGTCTTAACGCCCCATTGGTTACCGCAGATAGTACATATATGACCGATACAGCGTTGCCCACAGTGGAATGTTGGCGGGGGTATTTCATACGTCTCTAGCGAGCGTTTACACCTGGTTATTATGATACAACGAAGAATGTTGGCATCACTACACTGTGGTTTGACCTCGTTCTTGTTTGCAGTGGCTGCTAACAAGACTGAGTGTGATCCCAGCAAGTGTGAAGTAACAGAAAAGTTCTTAGAGCTGGCTGCTTTACTGTATCCTAGTCTCACCTTGTTCTTGTTTGCAGTGGCTGCTAACATGATGAGTGTGATGCCAGCCAGTGTGGAGTAATGGAACAGTTCTTAGAGCCGGCTGCTTGACTGTATCATAGTCTCACCTTGTTCTTGTTTGCAGTGGCTGCTAACAAGACTGAGTGTGATGCCAGCCAGTGTGGAGTAATGGAACAGTTCTTAGAGCCGGCTGCATCACTGTATCATAGTCTCACCTTGTTCTTGTTTGCAGTGGCTGCTAACAAGACTGAGTGTGATGCCAGCAAGTGTGAAGTAACAGAACAGTTCCTAGAGCTGGCTGCTTGACTGTATCATAGTCTCACCTTGTTCTTGTTTGCAGTGGCTGCTAACATGACTGAGTGTGATCCCAGCAAGTGTGAAGTAACGAAACAGTTCTTAGAGCCAGCTGCTCCACTGTATCATAGTCTCACCTTGTTCTTGTTTGCAGTGGCTGCTAACAAGACTGAGTGTGATCCCAGCAAGTGTGAAGTAGCAGAACAGTTCTTAGAGCTGGCTGCTCCACTGTATCATAGTCTCACCTTGTTCTTGTTTGCAGTGGCTGCTAACAAGACTGAGTGTGATCCCAGCTAGTGTGAAGTAACAGAACAGTTCTTAGAGCTGGCTGCTTGACTGTATCATAGTCTCACCTTGTTCTTGTCTGCAGTGGCTGCTAACAAGACTGAGTGTGATCCCAGCAAGTGTGAAGTAGCAGAACAGTTCTTAGAGCTGGCTGCTCCACTGTATCATAGTCTCACCTTGTTCTTGTTTGCAGTGGCTGCTAACAAGACTGAGTGTGATCCCAGCTAGTGTGAAGTAACAGAACAGTTCCTAGAGCTGGCTGCTTGACTGTATCATAGTCTCACCTTGTTCTTGTCTGCAGTGGCTGCTAACAAGACTGAGTGTGATCCCAGCAAGTGTGAAGTAGCAGAACAGTTCTTAGAGCTGGCTGCTCCACTGTATCATAGTCTCACCTTGTTCTTGTTTGCAGTGGCTGCTAACAAGACTGAGTGTGATCCCAGCTAGTGTGAAGTAGCAAAACAGTTCTTAGAGCCGGCTGCTCCACTGTATCATAGTCTCACCTTGTTCTTGTTTGCAGTGGCTACTAACATGACTGAGTGTGATCGCAGCAAGTGTGAAGTAACGGAACATTTCTCAGAGCCGGCTGCTCCAAGCACGAAGGAAGGAATGAACCGGGATGAACTATTTGTCCCAGAACAGGAAGGACAGGATATCCCGGATGAATGTGACTCCGAGCCGGAGGAATTGGATGCGCTTGCGTTCGTAGTGGTCGAAGAAGAAACACCTGAAGACTGTGAGTTTTCCATATCACCAATAGTGTTAGTAGATCTGTGTTGATTCCCAAGCGATGGTTGCTAACAGTCATTGCACCTGTTGACTCTGGAGTAGTCGAGATTATCTTCATTATTTGAAGTAATATTCCATCATACTGCACGGCAACCTCCTTATCGGACGGTCAACTGCTGATGTTCATTTCTTGTATGAGGTCTTTCAAAGTAAATACACTTCAGGGTAGGCTTACCTGTCAAACATTCGATAATCAATGATTCGTTCATCGTACTCAAGACCTGATTGAATGTTTTCAAATTCTCCAGTTCCAATCATATACAATCGATGTATAATGCAATTGATTGTATCGAAGATTTCAATATTGACATCAAGTGAGAATCTTTCAATGATTTTTATGATTATATCAGAAAATTTCATGGTTTTGATGCATTACATTTTCCTGCATGTCTGGTTTTCTCCTGAGACCCTAGAATAGGAAGTTGAGGAAGAATTATCAAACCTTGGATTAAATTCTATTTTTTTTTCTCAAAGAAATTTTTATCCCTCCAATAGTAGTACAATACATAATGATGATAGTCGATGGTACATAAAGGAATAATAATAAACAGGTATATGAGAAAATAATTCAAATAAATAGAGAGAAGTTACATAAGAGTAACAATTAAGCTCTTGTGTGCGGGCTATCTCTGAAAACAAGCTTCTGACGGTTCGTAAATACAAATAATCAAAATAAGAATTGGCTTTCTTATACAAAAATTATCTTGTGATGCCAATTTTTCCGAAAATTTCAACTTGAATAATAAAAGGATATGAGAATATACAATTACATACACACATACATACACATATACACATACACACATACGCATACATAGATAAATACATAATAAACTCAGTAGCACGTAGAAACACAAAACAATTCATGTATGCCCATAATATTTCAAATGAATTGAATTGAAAATAAAGATAGTTCCTACATACATCTCGGCCTTGTTCAGATATCCATTCTTTGATTCTGAATTTTTTCATATTCGGTGGTGGAATCGACTTTATTTGTGGAGGCAAAGAATTATATATCCTGGGACCTATGAAGTCTAAATGTTGTTGACCTCTCTGTTTTTTCCTACGAATTGTTAATAGATTATTGGAGCTATCATGTTTAGATCTAGTGTTATGTGTTTCAGATATAGAAAGAGGTGGTTTGAATCTATGTGAATATTTATGTAGAAATAATAGAAAGGTTTTAATATAGAGATGTCGTGCATCCATTAGTTTAGTACTGTGGTATGTGAGGGAGGTGGAATACCGAGAGATTTTGTTTAGTAAGATCTTTAGTATGATATTTTGCATTGCCAAAATAGAGAAAATGTTTTTCTTACTCGCACCACCCCATCCAATAATTCCATTTCGTATGATACTTTGAGCAATTGCCGAGTAGACCATGATTAGTTATTTTTTCTTTAAAATGTTTCTTAGCCTATAGAATATATATAGAACATTCCTCAATTCAGTTACCGTGTCTGTTATGTGTGCATGCCATTTCATGTGTCTATCAATAATTATACCTGGATATTTGACAGTATCAGCTGGTTCTTTTTTTTTATATTGGGTTTTAACAACGCACTGTAATGATGACTGAGATCTATTGGCGTCGGATGAATGATTAATGAGATGATGGGATGGTGAGATGAAAGTTTTATGGGTAATGGGAAGGATAGTGGGAAGGAAGCGGTTGTGGCCTATATTGTGGGAACCATCCCGGCATTAGCCTAGACTACAGAGTGAAACCACGATGCACCCCTGTAAAGATGGACGGTGGCGGGGATCGAACCGGATCCGATATGTCCCTTCACCTCCCGGTCACACGAAGCAAGTGCGCTAACCACTCAGCTACTGTGCCGGTCAGCTGGTTCTATCTCGTAGCAATTACGGATATGATTATTCATAATACAATGGGAATGATGTAATTTTAATATATGATTGGGGCCTGGGTGAGTTTTTGAATTTATTGTGAAGGTATATATAAACTGTTTGAGTTTTATCAAGTGTCAGCATGTTATCGTTCAGCCACGCGTACACCAATCTCATCGATTCGTTGGCTGTTTGAAATAATTTTTCCCAACTAGCTTCTTTAAAAAACATCACGGAATCATCGGCATATGTTATTATGTCCCCGATGAAATTTAGATTACATAAGTTATTGATATAAATTATAAATAAAATTGGCCCTAGGACTGTACCCTGTGGTACGCCCTAAGTTATCAATTGTTTCTCACTTTTTGAGTTTCCTATCTTGGTAATTTGTTCCCTTTCATTCAAGTAACATTTCAGTAATTTCAGTGGTAATCCACGCACTCCAATATGGTCAAGTTTTTCTAAAAGTAACTGATGGTCAACAGTGTCGACTGCCTCAGCTAGGTCAATGAACACTGCTAGGGATTCGATATTGTCATCAAGTGATTTATATATTTTGCTAGTTTATTCATAGATTGCATCGGATGTACTAACCTCTGATCTGAAGCCAAACTGATTTTACGATTACACACTGTATTCAATTCAATTCAATTTGATATGTATTTTATTCACACACACACACATAACGCATAGAAAAACATAATACAGAAATGAAAATACAAAATGGTAATAAATAAAAAGTAATGAGTAATAGTAATAAATAGTAATAGTGTGAAGCCCGCGTAAGGATAATACCTTGTGTGCGGGCTAACTAATAGACAAATAATATAGAAAACTAATTTCAGCAGGCAAACATAAACATATATTGATTATGGTTAATGACAATAATAGTTTTCATCAAGAACTTTAATAAACCCAACTTTAATACATTTTTCTAATATTTTAGATAGGTGGGTCAGGAGTGAAATTGGTCTATAGTTTTCTACGTGAGTTTTTTCTTTGCCCTCATGGATCGGCACTATTATGGCAACTTTAAATCTTCTAAGCTCAAGTTGAAGATGTGTGCCAAGGGCAAGGCTATTTATTGGTTGACTGTTGTTAATAAATGTTCACTCAAGTCAACGATACCACCAGCCGAATTATTTTCCAAATTACATATCATGTTGTGAATTTCATCAATTGAGATTGGATCTAAAAAAATGCTATTGTTGTTTTTAGTGCTGGTTTCACGATACAATTTCTGTGACGGAATATCCGTATTCTTGATTTTTTCAGCTGAATTTGATCCGATATTTGAAAAATAATCATTCCCTTGTTTTCCAAGCTGAGTGACATAGTTCTGTTTCGCTTCACTAGGGTCGCCACACATCCGAAGTTTGTGCATACAATTCAAATCAGTAGCCTTCGAACCGCACGCCTCTACAGTCAAGATGGGCGGGTGAGAGAGACCATACAGCAGCTCTGCATACATTGATCAAAAGCTGCACCAGAGCTTATCTGGATACCCAGGTTGTCTATCCATGCAGCAATTGGTGCATAAGCTGTAACGTTCTTTCACAACTCTCTATACCATGCTGGTACCTTGGAAATTGATGGATGGAGAATCGAAAACCCCTGATTTTCAAATCAACTCTCGAGAAGTGTTTTTCATGATCAGTCCAATGATTCTTTCTGACTCACATTCTCCTTCCCAATCCCACTCACACCTGTTGGCCTAATCAAGTGTTTGTTCTGTTTTTCTAGTATCGTATCAAGGTGGCAGCACAGGTACTGAAATGTGCTCGGATGCTACGAGTGTGGACAACGCCATGTGTGCCTCGACAAGTGTATCTAACAAGAAGCGAGCAGTGAAGCGCAGAGTCCCCAAGGAAGTGAAGATGTCCATCAAGCATGCCAAGCCCACTACGAGTGTGGACAATGCCATGCGTGACGACAGCGAACCAGCTCCAATCATGACTTGCGAAGTGCGTGGTTACAAGACAGCTCGCAGCTCTCTGATGAAGTACCACATGAAGACTCACACAGGGGTACCACTCTTCCAGTGTACTCATTGTGACTTTGGTTGTGAACAGAAGGTTGGTCTCACCCAACACGTAAAGTCGGTGCATCAAGCGCATATCTGTCCAGAATGTGATTACACTTCGGCTCTTGCTAGTGACTTGGAGAGTCACCAGCGTACACATACAGAGAAGCCGTTTGCTTGCGACCAGTGTGATTACAGATCCGTCCTGAGATGTAACCTCAGGACACACATGTTAACACATAGCGGCGAGAAACCGTTTGCTTGTGACCAGTGTAGCTTCAGTTCCGTTCAGGCCGGTGGCCTCAAGAGACATATGTTCTCACACACCGGTGAGAAACCGTTTCCTTGTAACGAATGTGACTTTAGATTTGTTCGGAGAAGCGGCCTCAAGAGACACATGTTGACACATACCGGTGACAAGCCGTTCTCTTGTAGCCAGTGCGACTACAGATGCAGTAACAGTAACTACATTCAGACGCACATGAGAACGCATACTGGTGAGAAGCCGTTTGCTTGCGGCCAGTGTAGCTTTAGGTCGATTCGGAACAGTGGCCTCAAGACACACATGCTGACGCATACTGGTGAGAAAACATTTGCTTGCGACCAGTGTAGCTTCAGATGCATCCGGAGGAATGGTCTCAGAAGACATACGTTGACACATACCGGTGAGAAGCCGTTTGCTTGCAGCCAGTGCGACTACAGATGTAATGACAGTAGTTACGTCAAGGTGCACATGAGAGTACATGACAAGTGATGAGGATTTGTGCTACATGAAGGTCAAGCAAGCAATGCTAAGACATCATCACAACACGAACAGGCCTTGCAGAGGTGTGTGTTACCCTGGAACCTTACTTGATGAATCTTGTGCTAGGGTTGGCTGGCTCCAACAGGCTAGACCTCTGATTGGTTAATGTTTACTAGGAGAGCTACCTGTCATGGCAACGTGTCTAGTTTCTGTGTATTTTCACTGTTGTTAGCAGAAAATCTTGGCTCTGTTTACGAGGTGGGCTTTGAAATATGATTGATGAGCGTAGCGAAGTCTCCATCCCACTCTTATAGGGCTTTGTCTGTGTGTTTTTTTTTTTTTTTTTTGTAAGCACTCCACAGGTCGCAAGGGTTGACTGATCAACATGAAACTTTTTTTGTACACGCAAACTCATCCAACTTAGAACTGTATAGTTTTTGGGATGAATCGGTCGGACCGATTTTGAGAATCATCATCTCAAAGTTTCTAAAAACCCCATAAGATTTGGCTGGGCAGAAAATGTTGAAAAATAAAATCTCTCCAAATGGAATGAAATTTTCTCTAAATGTGTATACATGGATTTTACACATTATTACGATCTTTTAAGCAATTCTGATCAGTCGTTTTGAAGAAAAAAAATAAAATGTCTGATAATATTCATAAAATATATCATAAAAATTGTGACAGAATTAAGTTGTCGAGATTCACTGCTTTCTAGATTCAAGAGTTGACCAACAATGAAGTATTTTTTATATGCGTCAAGGTGTGTAGAACACCAGAGTCAATGAAGTGGCAAGAGTAAAACTACTTTAACGACTTTAATAGCTTATTCAGATATCAAGGTGTGTAGAATACCAGAGTCGATAAAGTAGCAAGGGTAGAACTACTTTAAGGACTTTTATACCTTATTGAGATATCTCGCTCATTTCGCATATTTCGCGTTTGACTAGTGAATTATCATGTCCAAGAGACCGTGGATTTGTTATTAGATGAGCGTAGCAAAGTCTCCATCCCACTCTTATAGGGCTTTGTCTGTGTGTGCTTTTTTATGTTTGTAAGCACTCCACAGGTCGCAAGGGTTGACCGATCAACATGAAACTTTTTTTGTACACGTAAACTCATCCAACTTGGAACTGTATAGTTTTTGGGATGAATCGGTCGGACCGATTTTAAGAAAAATCATCTCAAAGTTTCTAAAAACCCCATAAGATTTGGCTGGGCAGAAAATGTTGAAAAATAAAATCTCTCCAAATGGGATGAAATTTTCTCTAAATGTGTATACATAGATTTTACACATTTTCAAGATTTTGTATGCAATTCCAATCAGCCGTTTCGAAGAAAAAAATAAAATAACTGATGATATTCATCAAATATATCATAAAAATTGTGACAGAATTGAGTTGTCGTGATTCACTGCTTTCTAGATTCAAGAGTTGACCAACAATGAAGTATTTTTTATATGTGTCAAGGTGTGTAGAATACCAGAGTCAATGAAGTGGCAAGAGTAGAACTACTTTAATGGCTTTTAAAGCTTATTCAGATATCAAAGTGTGTAGAATACCAGAGTCAATAAAGTAGCAAGGGTAAAACTACTTCAACGACTTTTATACCTTATTCAGATATCTCGCTCATCTTACAACGCATATTTCGCGTTTTACCAGTTATAATATATTGTTATGGTTAGTTTATCTAGTAAACATTACCCAGTCATAGTCCTGATTTCTTGGAGCTAGCTAGCTCTCTCTCTCTCTCTCTCTCTCTCTCTCTCTCTCTCTAGCCCTAGCACGGAATTTCAAGTGGCTCAAGATAGAGGTCCTGGGCGTCATCTATTGAGAAAATGTTTCAGAAGTCGGAGGTGAAGCCGCAGCCTAGTTTGTTGAAAGCTATTTCTTGGGTATGTTTAATGATCCACAACGTGTGAACTTGATATTACACTTAATGGGTTCAGGAGATACTGGAGTAGAATAAAGGTTTACACTCGAGCTTAGTTAAACTGGTTATCTATTCAGGATAAATACGTAACAAAATACGTGGCCAGGAGATACCACGATCTTGCCCAGGTGGCGACAAAAAGTGTTGTGTCTTAAAACTAACAAGAACGGAAGTTGTCCCACAAGGGTAGACGCTAGTTTTGCTGGAGGCTGCTAGAGGGCGCGCAATATCCTGTTTTAAGCGCCCTCAACATTTACTGGTACTAAAATTCAAGCTAAATCGCTTACACTAATAATAACCACAACTCATCAAGTAGACAATGTTTGATTTCAAAAAAGCGTCCCTAGTTGTAAAAACACAGTGGTCGATGTCATAACGATAAGAAGGAGTCTTTGTCACGCTCATCCAATAGAGAATCTGTTTCTACGAGATACGTTACTCATTTCATGTACTGCATTCCTATTCGATTACTTCATTGTACTTTTGTTCATTTTCAATTCATTTTATTTTCCATGTTGACACTAGGCCCACTCGATATTCCTAGCTGATCAGTCACCGTACCAGTATTGCGGAGGAAATATTCTTTCGTTGTACGCAGTTGCTGGTCATCACATAGCTGTCAAGCCATTGCGGTGGTATCAATGTTCAAGTTTTACATGCGTCTAAATAATGTTCAAAAGAATTTTGACTGAATATGTATTTGTAAAATGAGAATAAATGAGAATGCATCAACCTATGTTGGCAGAATATATTTCTATAAGCCCAAATGGTCTTATTTTTACCTATGACTATCAATAACGTAACGGGATGAGCAACGTGGCGGTTTCCTTTCGCACCATGCGTGTATCAAAGGGATGCCGCCTCACAAATGTTATGATGATTTGCTGGTATTATTGTATGTTGATCTATACAAGTAATAGATGTAATGCAATCTGTGAATCCAGCTCTTCCCAACTGCATTAGGCAATATTGGACTAAATTTCATTTGAATTGGCCAATCTAAATTTAAAATACGTCTGTAAAAGCAGTTAGTCCCCTAGTCAAGAGCCCTACTGCTATATTCACCATTTGATAACTGGATAATTACTCATCATCTACGAGAAAGATCAGAAACAATGCAAAAATACAACTATGTACTATACATTGAAATACGAGCCTAATACATATGATCTGATTTGAAATTGCGAATCTCAGAAATGTACACGAAAGCGCTGATTCCATCATGGTGAAAACGGCCTAATGTTAAAGGGATAGGACTTACGCCATGTTGCTCATCCCGTCACGTTATTGATAGTCATAGGTTTTACTATGTTTCATTTTTCAGGTTGGGCCTACCTCATTTATTCATATTGGGTTTAACGACGCACTGTAATGATGACTAAGATAAATTGGCGTCGATGAACGATATATGAGATGATGGGACGATGAGATGAAAGGTCATTTCATCACGTCTTTTTGAATAGTGGGAAGGAGTCGGTCGTGGCCTGTTGTTAAAGAACCATCCCAGTATTGGGCTGAACCAAAGAGGGAAACTGCGTAAAACCCATGTCAGGATGGTTGCCCATGGCAGGAATGGCGGTACAGTGTGCTAGCCACTCAACCACCCGTCTCAATTTCAGCTTGCTTATCGTATTGATTGATTATGGTTTGCTCAAGGACCCCACCAACAGTCGGGTTATTCGGGGTTATGAATGAATTCTCTCGATAGTATTTATCCATTCACAATAAATGATATAACATTCTAATATACCTGGGCCCACTAGTTGCGAAAAGTAACTGCCGAGACACGAACATGTACGACTTCTCAGCATTCTAAGCAAGGCCTTCTATATTATTGAATCACGGATATAATAATATATATATATATACTATATATTTTTTTAATAACATCGAAACTTGATACAAAATCATTGTTCCCCAATTAAGGCTATGGATGGAAGGAATGTCTAAAATGTCGGCAACTTCTTGTTTTGCGGTGCGAAGTGACTGCCGAGACAAACATGTACGCCTTCTCAACGTTGAGTAGCGTATCTCGGTGCTATTCAGGCAGGAACAGCCGCCGCACGTTCTCCCTGTGGGCTCCGAACGGTCCGGAGCAGATGTCAGCGAGCGTCTCGGAGACCAGAGGCTCCGTCAGGCCGGTATAGAAGCTCTCTTCTTTGACGTTCAGGTGACCAAACAGTTCACAGAGCGCAGGATTGAAACCAGCCGACTCCTTCGCGCCTGCAACAAACGCAACACTCATGGCGGTCAACGAACAAGATCTATTGGCGTCGGTGAACGATGAACGGGACGATATGAAGGGTTATTAGATGAGCGTAGCGAAGTCTCCATCCCACTCTTATAGAGCTTTGTCTGTGTTTTTTTTTTTTTTTTTTTTTGTTTGTTTGTGGGCACTGCACAGGTCGCAGGGTTTGACTGATCAACATGAAACTTTTTTTGTACGGGCCAACTTTTACAACTTAGAACTGTATAGTTTTTGGAATGAATCGGTCGATTAGATTTCGAGAAATATCATGTCAAAGTTTTTAAAACCCCCATAAAATTAGGCTGGATGAGAAAATTTGAAAAAATGAAACCTCTCCGAAAAAAATAAAATTTTCTCCGAGTGTTCAAACATGAATGATACACATAACCATCATTTTGTAAGCGATTCGAATCAGCTGTTTCGAAGAAAAAATTCAAATAACTGTTTTTATACATCAAATATATGGAAATGAGCCAAGATTCACTGCTTCCTAGATTCGATATTTGCCCAAGCATTAAATATTCTTTATATTCGTCAAGGTGTGTAGAATACCAGAGAAGATAAAGTAGCAATTAAATGAAGGACAAAGTGTGTAGAATACCAGAGTCGATAAAGTAGCAAATGTAGGACTGTTATTATACCTTATTCAGATATCTCGCTCATCTTACAACGCATATTTCGCGTTTGCCTAGTGTTATCAGGTGTGTATGTTGCTGGCGTGCTCTCAAGACACATCCTGACGATCACTTCAACGCAGGGACGTCGTTAGGATTCGTGTATCAGGGGGGCCCCCGCACAGATGACATTAATAAAATGACCGCTCAGTTGGACACCTGCCACGCTCGAAAAGGGGGTCTGGGGGGCGGAAGACCCCCCAGCAGAGCCCAGCGGGGAAATTTTGAAAATATGGACATCTTTCAAGAGATTTTTGCGATTCACGAGTGGTTTTGGAGTCCTATATTTGCATCATCATGGACATTTTTGAAGCTATACTCTTGCGATTTCTCTCACCGAAGCCTCGTAGGTGATTTTTTGAAATATATCCATGTCATTTTTCAAGTGAATTTTGATATTTACAAGCTGTTTTGGAGTCCAATGATTGAATCACTGAGGACATTGCCAAAGTTATTTCAAATAGTATAATCATTGCGGACATTTTTGAAGCTATTTTCGCGATTTTCCCCAGCAAAATTCGCAGCAGTGATTTTTTTTCCAAATATGGTCATATTTCAAGTGAGGCCCCGTGCAGTCAACAGCGCTAGCTACAGACCGCTAGTGAGGTGGCTAAAGTCGGCGTCACGTACCTGTTGAAGACTTGCGCGCCCACACGTACACCCTGATCGTGTCGTAGCGTGACCTTGACCCCGTGACCTCTGACCTCTGGAAGGAGACGCCGCGCGTCAAGTAGAGGTTGTGAGCCACGCCGGCCGACTGCAGGTAGTCGGTGAGGCGCACCACGGACCTGTCAGGGGCACAACGCAACGCTCAGTACACTGGCAGGGGCACAACGCAACGCTCAGTACACTGACAGGGGCACAACGCAACGTTCAGTACACTGGCAGGGGCACAACGACACGCTCAGTACACTGGCAGGGGCACAACGCAACACTCAGTACACTGGCAGGGGCACAACGCAGCGCTCAGTACACTGGCAGGGGCACAACACAACGCTCAGTACACTGGCAGGGGACAACGCAATGCTCAGTATACTGGCAGGGGCACAACGCAACGCTCAGTACACTGGCAGGGGTACAACGCAGCGCTCAGTACACTGGCAGGGGCACAACGCAACGCTCAGTACACTGGCAGGAGACAACGCAATGCTCAGTACACTGGCAGGGGCACAACGACACGCTCAGTACACTGGCAGGGGCACAACGCAACGCTCAGTACACTGGCAGGGGACAACGCAATGCTCAGTACACTGGCAGGGGCACAACGACACGCTCAGTACACTGGCAGGGGCACAACGCAACGCTCAGTACACTGGCAGGGGCACAACGCAATGCTCAGTACACTGGCAGGGGACAACGCAATGCTCAGTACACTGGCAGGGGCACAACGCAACGCTCAGTACACTGGCAGGGGCACAACGACACGCTCAGTACACTGGCAGGGGCACAACGCAACGCTCAGTACACTGGCAGGGGCACAACGCAGCGCTCAGTACACTGGCAGGGGTACAACGCAGCGCTCAGTACACTGGCAGGGGCACAACGACACGCTCAGTACACTGGCAGGGGCACAACGCAACGCTCAGTACACTGGCAGGGGCACAACGCAACGTTCAGTACACTGGCAGGGGCACAACGACACGCTCAGTACACTGGCAGGGGCACAACGCAACGCTCAATACACTGGCAGGGGCACAACGCAACGCTCAGTACACTGGCAGGGGCACAACGCAACGCTCAGTACACTGGCAGGGGCACAACGACACGCTCAGTACACTGGCAGGGGCACAACGCAACGCTCAGTACACTGGCAGGGGCACAACGACACGCTCAGTACACTGGCAGGGGCACAACGCAATGCTCAGTACACTGGCAGGGGCACAACGCAACGCTCAGTACACTGGCAGGGGCACAACGACACGCTCAGTACACTGGCAGGGGCACAACGACACGCTCAGTACACTGGCAGGGGCACAACGCAACGCTCAGTACACTGGCAGGGGCACAACGCAACGCTCAGTACACTGGCAGGGCACAACGCAACGCTCAGTACACTGGCAGGGGCACAACGCAACGCTCAATACACTGGCAGGGGCACAATACAGCGCTCAGTACACTGGCAGGAGCACAACGCAACGCTTAGTACACTGGCAGGGGCACAACGCAGCGCTCAGTACACTGGCAGGAGCACAACGCAACGCTCAGTACACTGGCAGGGGCACAACGCAGCGCTCAGTACACTGGCAGGAGCACAACGCAACGCTGAGTACACTGGCAGGGGCACAACGACATGCTCAGTACACTGGCAGGGGCACAACGCAACGCTCAGTACACTGGCAGGGGCACAACGACACGCTCAGTACACTGGCAGGGGAAAAACGCAACGCTCAGTACACTGGCAGGGGCACAACGACACGCTCAGTACACTGGCAGGGGCACAACGCAGCGCTCAGTACACTGGCAGGAGCACAACGCAACGCTCAGTACACTGGCAGGGGCACAACACAGCGCTCAGTACACTGGCAGGAGCACAACGCAACGCTCAGTACACTGGCAGGGGCACAACGCAACGCTCAATACACTGGCAGGGGCACAATGCAGTGCTCAGTACACTGGCAGGGGCACAACGCAACGCTCAGTACACTGGCAGGGGACAACGCAATGCTCGATACACGCATGTATCATGATGTGGCGTTGGTAGTTTCCTGCCTTACCGCCCACTCACGGCATGCCTGATGGCACGGCAGGCGCGCCTGATGGCACGGCAGGCGCGCGCATTCAGAGGCCTAGCAACGAGCTCGACTACGAGACCGGTTATTACAACCAAGTTTCTGTGTGTGGTATTAATTCCTTCACCATTCCAACCTCTACGACGACACTGTGCAGTGGATCGTATTATTACTGAACTTCATTTATAATAGCAATGATGATAATATAGGCCTACTATATCATAATTAGAGACATGTAAACATAGCTTCTATTTCTACTTTTCATAGCATTTAGAATTTGAAAAGTAGCACTTTGGTGCATCTATTATTTTGAAACATCGCGTTTTGTAGCCCAACAACAGTCTGTAGCGTTACAACAGTACGGTACGGTAAAACCACTGGATAACGTGCAATAGGCATACAAGAGAAGCACCCCAATTGATTACGTGTTCAGAAAGAAAGTCTCCATAACCGAGTTGAACCGACGCCTCATCTGCCGCGTGCATCGGCAACTGCACTTTTATCCAAATTCCCCAAATAACTTGACCTGTTTACACCTGAAATGAAAAAATGTTGAGAAAAATAGCATCCATAATGCCTCTATTCCAAATATAGCGTCTACATCGCCAATACATTGAAACGTAGCAGATTCAGACGTTTGTAGCGCTTTGTCGCCTTTTCAAAAACATGATAAAATAACATAAAACGAAGAAACATTAAGAAATATCATAAAAACGCGTAAAAAATCACTTTTAGATTTCATCGCTTTTATAGCAATTGCTGTTTTTACATGTCTCTAATTATAAATACTGGTGAGCACTATCATGTTTTTATCATGCGTTATTTTCTACAACTATGTACAGATGAAAAGCTGCGTAGTTATGCCTAGAGAGGCTGTATTTGAGAGAGAGCGGCCAACTACGCGCACGGACGCCATTAATAGTCCAAACAGACTTCAGATGCCATAGTGACAGACAGCTGTTTGGACTATTAATGGCGTCCGTGCGCGTAGTTGGCCGCTCTCAGGCGCGACTAGAGAGGCTGTATTTGGGAGAGAGCGGCCAACTACGCGCACGGACGCCATTAATAGTCCAAACAGACTTCAGATGCCATAGTGACAGACAGCTGTTTGGACTATTAATGGCGTCCGTGCGCGTAGTTGGCCGCTCTCAGGCGCGACTAGAGAGGCTGTATTTAGAGAGAGAGCGGCCAACTACGCGCACGGACGCCATTAATAGTCCAAACAGACTTCAGATGTCATAGTGACAGACAGCTGTTTGGACTATTAATGGCGTCCGTGCGCGTAGTTGGCCGCTCTCAGGCGCGACTAGAGAGGCTGTATTTAGAGAGAGAGCGGCCAACTACGCGCACGGACGCCATTAATAGTCCAAACAGACTTCAGATGCCATAGTGACAGACAGCTGTTTGGACTATTAATGGCGTCCGTGCGCGTAGTTGGCCGCTCTCAGGCGCGACTAGAGAGGCTGTATTTGGGAGAGAGCGGCCAACTACGCGCACGGACGCCATTAATAGTCCAAACAGACTTCAGATGTCATAGTGACAGACAGCTGTTTGGACTATTAATGGCGTCCGTGCGCGTAGTTGGCCGCTCTCAGGCGCGACTAGAGAGGCTGTTTTTAGAGAGAGAGCGGCCAACTACGCGCACGGACGCCATTAATAGTCCAAACAGACTTCAGATGTCATAGTGACAGACAGCTGTTTGGACTATTAATGGCGTCCGTGCGCGTAGTTGGCCGCTCTCTCCCAAATACAGCCTCTCTAGTTATGCCTAGGCTATGTGCTCCAAACAAAAAAAACTGTGTCAGCTACTGGTTACTTTTCGTTTTATTCATGGATAGCGTAAGAACCACTTATATGACACTCATCGTTGGACATGTAATGCAACATAGAATAGTACTATGTACTTTTTATGCGTTGATATAACTTTCTTCTAATTGTTTCTCTCTTTCAAAAGATTGCAATTTTGACAGTGACAGCCATCGCTCGTCTATGAGTGCCTCTATCGCGCTCTTCGATTTCTATTTTGATGCGATAGGTCGACCGTGATTCGATACGCGGTATTCCTTTCTTACACAGTTCCCAAGTGACCTTGAACGCAGTCGCGTATCCATCGTAGATAGCTACAATCCTAGCAAAAACCAAAGTCAAGTGAGTGTAAGTTCATGAATGCTAGAGCAGTTAAAGCCAGACTTGTTCTTGAAGTAGGGTTAGGTTTAGGTGCTGGTTGCGATACATTGACACTGGAAGCGCGCAGAAAAGTCGTAACTCAAAAGTCGATCGAACCCAAATCTCGAAAACTTGCTACTGGAATGAGAATTTCGCAGCAGAAATTGCGAGTGCCTTTACACCATCAAAATTATTTCTCTGCAATTGGTGAAATTTCATGCAACAAAAATTGATTGTGTGAACAGTTTTTCAAGAAAAAAAGTAGGATGATTCCTGGTTAAGGGGACGTTGTAAGCCAAAAATTGTTTTTTTCACTTTTTAAAAAAAAATATATTTTAAAATAATTTGGTCCATTCTCAACTGATCATTGAAAGATTTGAACAAAAAAGGCATACAGTTTAATCACAATCAAATATTCAGTAATGCATGAAAACATCTCAATATCATAGCATACCAGATTCTATTGTTGTTTTGACTGTTTTGGAATAAATCCAAGAAACATCATTTTCAAGTGCATTCATCTTGGAATTAAATATTTTCCCAAAAATGTATCTTTTCTCAAAAACTGTTGAGGCTGGACCCTTGAAATATTTGCAGTATATTAATAC
This sequence comes from Brachyptera risi, assembly GCA_964007535.1. NCBI lineage: Eukaryota > Metazoa > Arthropoda > Insecta > Plecoptera > Taeniopterygidae > Brachyptera > Brachyptera risi. The sequence goes on from OZ023339.1 coordinate 562,902, forward strand.
ATATGTACTACATATGTGGACAGGATTTTATAACTCTGAAACAAATACGTGGTGTTAGAAAAAATTAAAACATGTTGAAAAATGTGGCAAATTTTGGAGCATTGTTTAAAATTCCATTGTTGCGAGCATTGTTGCAATGTGATTATAAAATCCTGTCAGTGTGTACACAAACTTCAAAGGTGCATTTATAAGACGAGCTTTAGCGAGGATTCAATTTGACACACTGAAAAATATTGGTGTTCGTTTTTATGTTTTTTTTTTGTTTTTTTTTTTGTTTTTATGTTTTTTTGTTGGTTCTCCACAGGTCAAACCGCCACAACTATCAATTTCAAACTTTTTTAAATTATGGTTCTTTATCTAACTTAGATCTGTATAGTTTTGTGGCATTATCGGGTGATATCGTTTTTTTTTATGAATTTTCGAAATTTCAAAAATACCGGTCAAAATAACAGCGGAAAAAAAAGAAAATATTTTTATTTTCAAAAAGAAATGAAATTTTGTGTGAAGTTGAATTACATTCTGATACACATTTCTGGAAATTCTCAGCTTGATCGGGTCAGCCATTTTGAAGAAAAAACATGAAATGTGCTAAATTGGTACCACTCGAAGCAGTTTTTACCCATTTATAACTTGAATGTCACCCAATTGGCGAATTTAGGCAAAAGTTTGGCAAAAAAGTCGACATACTATTACTTTCCGCTCGTCTAACAACGCGTATATAGCGTTTTCCTAGTACAAAAAATGAGTATTCTAAGTGAAGTAGTTTCTGAGATAAAGGTACATGAAATTTGTTTTTTTAACATGGAAGGGATAGGGCTTACAAGGCGTTTGCGTACCTGGCTAGAGCCGCGGTGTCCCGGTCTGCCGGAAGCTGGAAGACAAAGGCCGGAGCCGGGAAGTCCCGGAGCTCGTAGCACGGCCCGGAGAGATGCTCCACGAACTGGAAGACAAGTGCTCAAGGAGTTGGGGGGAGTATTGCCTTACGCTCGTACGGTTAATCGACACAAGAATCTTATTGAACTAGACTAGGAAAACGCCATACATGCGTTGTCAGACGATTGAATTGTAATAGTATGTCGATTTCTTTGCCAAACTTTTGCCTACATTTGCCAATTGGGTAACATTTTAGTTATAAATGGGTAAAAACTGCTTCGAGTGGTACCAATTTAGCACATTTCATGTTATTTCTTCAAAATGGCTGACCCGATCAAGCTGAGAATTGCCAGAAATGTGTATCAAGATGTAATTCAACATCACACAAAATTTCAATTTTTTTGAAAATAATTTTTTTGAAATTATTTTTCAGCCGTGTTATTCTAATGGGTATTTTTGAAATTTCTAAAATTCATAAAAATAAAAGTTATCACCCGATAATGCCACAAAACTATACAGATCTAAGCTAGATGAGGAACCATGATGAACAAAAGTTTGAAGTTGATAGCTGTAGCCGTTTGACCTGTGGAGAACCGACAAAACAACATGAAAAAAAAAACATAAAAACGAACACCAATTTTTTTCAGTATGTCAAATTGAATCCTCGCTAAAGCTCGTGTAACAAGCACTATAAAACTATTTACCAGAGAGGCTTGCATCATTGTGGATCAAAATTGTTCAATGAATTACCAACAATCGCCAAAGAAATGCCTTTCAAAGTATTCAAATCAACTATTAAAATGCATCTTCTGAAGAACACTTTCTACTCCGTAGAGGATTTCATGGACACTGGCTTTATCTGAAAAATTTGAATCAATATTCAAAATAACTTGAAATTAGAATTACTTGGAACTAGAATTATTGCAGAACTGTAATCATCTTGAGAATTGAAATTGATTGAAATAATCAGAATTTCTGTTAGTCCCAATCAGTAGGCCTACCAATTTCAAAATGAAATGTATTTCTAACTTGAACTTCACAATTGAACAAACATCAGCTATTGAAAGCTGATATCACCTGAAATTTGGAGCTCAAAATTAAAGAACCTATTTTCATTTATTGGGATTATTTGGAATATTAATTCAAATATTATTATCATTATCATTTTAAATATTACTATCATTATCATTATTGTTAATCATCAATGGATTTACCTAACATCATGTAATGTTATAAGCCACATTTATAACTTGGTAAGCTGATGATTGTAAACAGCTAACCATTCGGATTTTCTCGGAAGAGGGTTGAAGGAATTATTGAATAAACTAGGCAAACGCGTTATGTGTTGCCGCGTTGATGGATGAGCTGGAACATATCACCTTATCTTTGGATTGGTTATCATATACATTTCTAGAAATTATCAGCTTGATCGGGTCAGCCATTTTGAAGAAAAAACATGAAATGTGCTAAATTTGTACCACTCGAAGCCGTTTTTACCCATTTATAACTAAAATGTCACCCAATTGGCAAATTTAGGCAAAAGTTTGGCAATGAAGTCGACATACTATTACTAATCTGCCTGTCTAACAACGCGTATATAGCGTTTTCCTAGTAGCAAATATTAGTTTTAGTCAAAGAAAGAGTTTTAGTAAAGACTGTCCATGCAAGAAATCTGACGACGACTGCGGGTTTGCGCTATGCTTCAACACTGGACGACCGGCAGTGTTTCACGGCAAGTGTTCTCGTGATGAGAGAGAAACAGTTTGCAGCGAGCGCGCGTAGGCCTGTGCACCAGTGTAGCTGCAGCACAAACTGGGAACATATAATATATCGCCATATGTGACGTCTTCTTCTCAGTCACCTGTCACATGACGCATGTGACTTTCTGACGACAGTTGAAATCACGTCTTACATGCGTGTAAATACGGTACCAACTTCAGCCTAATATCCTATACACACATAACAAGTGAAGTGTAGTAGTAGCAGTAGTAGTGGTAGTAGTTTTTTTTTTTTTTTTTTTTTTTTCTTTTTTTTTTTTCAATTTTTTTAATGAACATTATAGAACAAGTTACAAGTTGTGCGTAAACCCACAAAGTCAAACAAAAATGACTTGTCTGTGGGTTCACATATGAATTACAATACTTACAAATTAATATATGGAAAATAATACATCGTCTAGATACTGAATATAATTATTATAAAAAATAAGAAGTTTGCAAATTGTAAAATAAGAAAATCGAGATATGTTTTATAATCACATTATCTAAGTACAATCGAGTTGGTAAATTTCAATCTATGGTCAAACACGAATTCTGACAAATCCATTTTTTAATTTCAGTCTTGACTTTTGATATTTTTGCTATAGTCATTAATTCTGAGGGAATTTTATCAAAGAGTACAGGTAAGAGAAAGCTTTTTTCCTGTTTTCCATATGAGTTTTGATACAGCGGTTCTAAAAGTCTATTCTTATTTCTTGTTGTATGTAAATGATCAGACCTATTTTCATGTTCTGTAGAGTAGTACAGTAATTTGTAATTATAAATATTAGCAAATGCAATTGCCTTATTGATAGAAATTCACAAGTATTATTATGTCTGTTTTTAGAGCATATAATTTTGAATATTCTTTTTTGGATGCTATCAATGTAATCTAAATAATAATTTGTTGTACCTCCCCACGATAAAATGCCATACCTTAATATAGATTCAATAAGTGCATAATACACTATTCTTAACGTATTAAAATTGACATAGGGCTTGAGTATTCTCAGGCTGAACATGCCTGAGCGTAAGCGGTTGCAAATTTGGTCTATATGTTTATCCCATTTAAATTGGTTGTCTATTTTAATCCCTAAATATGTTTGCTGAGTAGTGTTTGCTATTTTTCCCATACAAGTACAGTTTACAACACAAATGCTTGAATTTTTTCTAAAGTTACGATGTAAACAGGCATAATTGTGATAAATTAAATTAACATTTTCTAGGTTTTTAAAAGGTGAATGTATGTGCATAACTTTTGTCTTTTTATGATTGATTGTAAGACCATTATCATGAGACCAGCAAAGTATGTTATTGAAATCATGTTGGAGATATTCATTAGCAATAGTAAAGTTCTTATGAATTGCTACTAAAGCCGTATCGTCGGCGTATGAAAAAACAGAACATTTTTTGACTTCATTCAACATATCATTTACGTATATAAGATAGAGTGGAGGCCCCAGAATAGAACCCTGTGGTACTCCAGACGAAATTGGAAGTAGCTCACTATTTGTGTTTCCGAACTTAACTGTCATGAACCTATTTGCCAGAAAATCTTCAAACCAGGCTAGCAAGGGACCTCTAATTCCTATTTTTTCTAAAGCACGCAAAAGACGCGAATGAAGAAGAGTGTCAAATGCTTTTGAAAAATCTATGAATAAAGCAGTGACACACAATTTTTATTCAATGAATTGAATATTACGTCTGAGAAATCATATAAAAGTGTATTTGTGCTCTTATTTTTTTGGAAACCATATTGTTTATTATTAATAATTTTGAATTTATTTAGGTAATGTATTAACTGATCAGCCATATATATTTCCATTATTTTGTCTATAGATGATAGGATGGCGATAGGTCTATAGTTTTCAAAAGATTTATGGTAGAAGTAGTAGTAGTAGTAGAAGTGTTTATTCCTTCAACCCTCAATCTTACAACTGTGAGTGAGTGAGTATTGCTTGTAAAGACTGCGAGGGGAGCCCACGTGGCCGTGACTCACCGCGTACTCCAGCACCATCTGGTGGCAGAGATAGTAGACGTGGAAGTGCAGGTGGTTCACGGAGGCGAACCCACACAGGCTGTTGAAACCGGCGCGCAGGGCTCTGGGGAACAAACGTCAAATAGGCTGTGGCGCGGAAGGATAGGGTTCTAGTTTAGGTTAATTGGACGAGCTTTAGCAAGGATTTAATTTGACATACTGAAAAAAATTGGTGTTCATTTTTAGGTTTTTTTTTTTAATGTTTTTTTGTCGGTTCTCCACAGGTCAAACGGCTACAGCTATAAACTTCAAACTTTTTTTCATCATGGTTCCTCATCTAGCTTAGATCTGTATAGTTTTGTGGCATTATCGGGTGATAACTTTTATTTTTTTATTTTTTATTTTAGGAAAACGCTATATACGCGTTGTTAGACGAGCGTAAAGTAATAGTATGTCGACCTCATTACCAAAATTTTGCCTAAATTCGCCAATTGGGTAACATTTTAGTTATAAATGGGTGAAAACTGCTTCGAGTAGTACCAATTTAGCACATTTCATGTTTTTTCTTCAAAATGGCTGACCCGATCAAGCTGAGAATTTCCATAAATGTGAATCAAGATGTTATTCAACTTGACACAAAATTTCAATTTTTTTGAAAATAAAATGTTTTTAATTCTTTTTCTGTCGTGTTATTCTAATGGGTATCTTTGGAATTTCTAAAATTCATAAAAAAAAAAAGTTGATATCCGATAATGCCACAAAACTATACAGATCCAAATTGGTTAAGGAACCATGACGAAAAAAAGTTTTGAAATTGATAGCTGTAGCCGTTTGACCTGTGGAGAACTGACAAAAAACCACGAAAAAAAAAAAAAAAAAACACCATTTTTTTTCAGTATCACAAATTGAATCCTCGCTAAAGCTCGTCTGAAAAAATAATAATGAAAAAAAAAAAATCAGTCACTGCCACCCGAATTGAGAGACGTAGAAAAGAATCTCAACGAGTTACCGCGCCAAGGGAAGATAACCTCATAAGTATCTCCACGGATGAGTAGGCCTACCTAGCCTACTTCAAAACTTAAAATGGAAAAAGATGAAAAACTTTTGCCATGCTAGGTGATTTGTGTAGCAACGGATGATGAGTCAAGCGGGAGAAAAATGATGCCACTTCAGGTTAGGTTGTACATGAATTCTACACTGTAGTATAGCAGCGTGAAAAACAGCTGATGTTATTCCATGGACTCCAACTTTTTGTTGTGAACTCAATTAAAGTTTTGAAGTTAGAGTTTAAGTTCAAGTTTGAGTTCATCGTGTTCACATTCAGATATTTTACCTTTCAAGAGATTGTATTTCCTCAATTTTCCCGCCTGGTAAATCTTTTTGGGTTTATTGGGATATACTAGGGAAACGCTATATATGCCTTGTTGGACGAGCGGATTGCAATAGTATGTCGATTTTTTGCCAAACTCTTGCCTAAATTCGCCAATTGGGTGAGACTCGAATTATAAATGGGTAGAAACTCCTACAAGTGGTACCAAGTTAGCACATTTCATGGTTTTTCTTCAAAATGGCTGACCCGATCAAGCTGAGAATTTCCAGAAATGTATATCAGAATGTAATTCACTTCACACAGAATTTCATAACTTTCGAAAATAAAAAAAATTCCATTTTTTTTCTGCCATGTTTTGAAAGTTGGATTGAATGGACCTCTGAGGTGGCGCCGATCAACACTTGTATCTGATTGGTGGAGACTACTCACGGCGTGGCGCTGAGCAGGAGAACGTCGACAGCAAGTCGCACGCTGTGGACCGTCACGACCTGCGGCAGCCGGGCGTGGAGGCGGGGCAGGAGGAGGGAGTGACAGACCTCTGAGGTGGCGCCGGTCAACACTTGTATCTGATTGGTGGAGACTACTCACGGCGTGGCGCTGAGCAGGAGAACGTCGACAGCAAGTCGCACGCTGTGGACCGTCACGACCTGCGGCAGCCGGGCGTGGAGGCGGGGCAGGAGGAGGGAGTGACAGACCTCTGAGGTGGCGCCGGTCAACACTTGTATCTGATTGGTGGAGACTACTCACGGCGTGGCGCTGAGCAGGAGAACGTCGACAGCAAGTCGCACGCTGTGGACCGTCACGACCTGCGGCAGCCGGGCGTGGAGGCGGGGCAGGAGGAGGGAGTGACAGACCTCTGAGGTGGCGCCGGTCAACACTTGTATCTGATTGGTGGAGACTACTCACGGCGTGGCGCTGAGCAGCAGAACGTCGACAGCAAGTCGCACGCTGTGGACCGTCACGACCTGCGGCAGCCGGGCGTGGCGGCGGGGCAGGAGGAGGGAGTGACAGACCTCTGAGGTGGTGCCGGTCAACACTTGTATCTGATTGGTGGAGACTACTCACGGCGTGGCGCTGAGCAGCAGAACGTCGACAGCAAGTCGCACGCTGTGGACCGTCACGACCTGCGGCAGCCGGGCGTGGCGGCGGGGCAGGAGGAGGGAGTGACAGAACTCCAGCGGGCTCACATTGATGACCAGGTGGTCGTCTTCCTCCTTGATTCCCTCACGTCCCTCAGGCACCGCGGACCCTGCCGACACCAGTACGAGAACCAGTTACCGTACTTACACGAGAATAAGCCGCATCCGCTTATTTGACTTGTGAGATTTGTTCCCTGCTTTTCAGGTTCTATTTTTGAAAACCCATTTGTTTGCTTATAAAGTGGAACCTCTTCAGTATGTTCCTCAGAGGACCAAACAAGAAATAATTACTTGAGTGGAAAACTTACTAAAGAAGCTATTCAACAAGTGGGAGCATATAAATGGAAATGGAATCAAAGAATAAAACTCACTGAGGAGGTTCTACTGTATAAGACGCAGTATCATATCCCACGCTGACACTAACACTGACGGCCGGCAGTCCTGAATAGCTATCAGTGACCTTGCTTATAACAGTAGCCATGTGGCTTACACAGGGAGAGAGAGAGAGACGGAGAGAGGAAACGTTGTACAGAATGAGCAACAAATTGCAAGCATCGTAGCTTGCAATATCGTAGCCTAATCGTTATCATCAAGTAAAAACTGTCCCGTCATATTCTGTGAGTTATTTCATGATGTGATTCACATCTACGTTCTATATTATGCATTGTTGATAATTCACTTCAGTTTCTCACAGTTGAGGGGACGTCCATGAATTATGTCACACCCTTTTAGGCCACTTTGGACCCCCCCTCGCTCCCATGTCACAGTTGGTCACAAAACCTATTAACCTCCCCCCTTTGAATACGTCACAAATTTTCATACCCTCCTCTGACAAAAAATTGAAATTATCAGGCGGCAAAGGTACAATGAAGTACCGGTACCGTAATCAAATCAGAATATCTATTTCTTCATGTTTGCTTTTTAAGAAGTCAAGCTAAATAATTATTTGAAATGCATCTGCTGTTTCTAGGGTGGGTTTAAATATAAGAATCTATAAGAATGGCGCCAAATACATAGAACACAAAAATGGTACGTCACACAGTTGCCTCCCCCCCTCCCCCCTTGTAACACCTTGTCACAAATCTTGACAACCCCCCTCCCCCCCTAAGCTGTGACGTAATTTATGGACGTCCCCTAAAACCCCGTTCACACTATGATCGCTAACTGCTGTTAAGCCACTAACTAACTGAGGTTAGCAACGTAGTGTGAACGGAACGCAGTTCGCACTAACCGACATCGAGGCCTAACTACGTTCTGTGAACCCAGTTAGAGCTTAACCGAGATCAAAATCCACCGCCTTCCCAAAAAATAGCAAGATTCATGCCGTCATCGTGCTGACATGCCGGCCTTATGCGTTTCGCATTCGCAAGGCGGTGGAATTGAGGCGAGCTCAACAATTAGAAATTGCGTAACTTTCGTCACTGATTGGTCGTTTTATCATCAAGGTGGCTTAAAACACCGCTTAGCGAATTCGCAATCTGGATAATGCAGGTTTGGAAGCCCAGCTTTAGACGTCACTAACAACCATTTCATGGCTGTCAGTGTGAACACCCTACTTCAGTTAAGAACGGTGTCACCCGTGATGCTTTGCGCCCAGCTAACCTCTGTTAGCTAACCAGCAGTTAGTGATCATAGTGTGAACGGGGTGGAAGAACGGTCGGCTGACCGACGTTGTTATAAACGATGAATGTAAAGAGTTTCTACGGATCGTGTAACGCGCCAGATTGCGTGGAGCGAATACGTACCTCGCACAATCCTGAACATCTTCTCGTTTTCCGCGACTCGGGTGAAGTTGAATCGGTCCGCGTTGAACGGCTGATTCATGCTCGTGATTTCTTGCGGCGCTCGTCTGTTCGTCGCTCGGTCAACGTTCAACTGTGGTGAGTAAAACCGAGGAGGAAAGTTCATCTCTCTCTGTTCCAGATATTTTCCCAGGTCGTACACGGTTTGAGAGAAGTTGGGCCTAATTTGGATTTCACTATCGGTACCAAAAGTAGAATAAAGGTACGTTCATAGAGCCACGGCATTTTTGCCGGCCGGCAATCTTGTCGGGTGCCGTTGGACGTCAAATGATTTGTACCATTTATACTACCACGGCAAACTATCGCCGACTCAAGGCAATTATATATCAAATCGATGCGATAACCATGGCAACGTCGATAGTGATCGAGTTTGACAGTCGATAGTTCGTACGCAGAACAAACAATTCGAGTATAAACGTGGCCGTGATGTCGTCTACGTCATCACGGCAAGTCTGTCGTCCGGCAAAATGTTCAACTTCATTCAACTTTCAAGGCCACAGTGAACGACAAGCCCGGCAAGTCTGTGATTGGCTCATTCATTTTGACGGCACGGCAAATTCGTGTTGCCGTGGCTCTATGAACGTACCTTACACTTCTGGAATGTCCAATTTTGTCAAATTTGCATTTATCCTATTCATCTTTATCACCTTTTTATTCATTTCATTGTCATATTAGAAGTTCATACTATTTTCACACGTAAAATCATACAATAGGCCTACAGATAGGCTCATCGTAACTCAAATCGTAAGCCCACAGGAAACTCAGGTTACTAAAAATGTCTCGGATATATCATTGAATTTTCTGTAATTTCCCACTCAATGAAATTCTCCTTAGAAAATTGAAATTTCATCAAAAAATCATCCAAAAGTTTCAGATAAAAATCATCTCAAAAAATGATCTTTCCAAATTTTAATATAATTAGGGAATAATAATAATAATAATAGGCCTAATGTTTGTTTATTTAGCGGCACTGCGCTATTCAATAGTAGGCCTACATTACATAATGAGATGGTACATACACTATCAATTGAATATATAATGAAGACCGACACTCAATAGATCTTAGTAATCATTACAGTGCGTCGTTAAAACCCAATATAAAAAAAATAAAAATATATATAATGAAGAGTTATAAATAACTTGATACAAGATTGAATTTTAAAATAATAAATGATTACATAAAATAAGGATTCTAATTACATCACAATTGAAACTAATCAACTTCCTAAAGTAATGTATTTTATGTATGCATTTTTGATTTTTTTTGTGAGATGTACCGGTACTGAATGTTTTATGGGTAAATTTACTGATTAACCTACCACGTCATTTTTTTCTAATTTTTTTTCAATCTGTTCTTCATTTTTCAAAATTAAATAAGCTCCGTTTCGCATGCCGGCGGTATACGCGAGGTTTGGACACTAACCAGACCCTAACCTAACCTACTGTCCACCTTTGTCATCTTAGTCAGATTATAAAGCATCTACTTCAAGTGAGTAAAAAACATATTAAAACAAACAAAATACAAAATGTCCAAACTTCACACCATAGATATGAACAAGATCTATCAGAAAACCCCGAAAACGCGGACATGGGACAAAAGTTGGCCATGGTACGTTAATCAGTAAAATTACCGTTTTATGAGGTTCGGTAGACTATTATACTCACGAATACCTCGATATAACAACGACTTCGCGTTATCATCAATGGAATGCTAAAGAATGGAAGAATGCTATCTTATAATCTAATATATCATTTTTTCTATCAAATATCTGATGGTTCAATATTATTCACGGAATTTATCAATGAGTTGTAAACATTTTTTTCCAAAACTCAGCTCCTCGCAGTCCTAGGTTATCTTCAACTGTTTGATCGTGAAGTTACCATCAAGCTTGACGGTGGAACAAACAAAACGCTACATACATGTGGAAACTTTCTGGGCCGTGATTGGATCGTGTTAACTCACACTCGCGTAGGCCTAGGAAATGTAAAGTAAACAAAGTGTAACAGGCCTAGGCCTATATGGTGTGTAAATATGCCGTATCCTTGACTGCTCTCTTCAAGGGTTAGTTGGAGGTAGATAATGTTAGGGTTAGTAGGGCAGGGCTTGAACCCTAAAATTACAATGTTGTTATCCATTCCACACTAAACCCTACCCTACCTAACCCTGACCATCAACAAGAAGCCTAAAAACCGAAACCACCACGTAGGCCCTAACACAATTCTTGAAAAGAGCGGTGAAGGGTACGGCATATTCACCAAACAAACTTCATTTACGGTTCTCACCTGAGCCAGGAACGAATATTTGCCCGGTAAGGTCTTCCATTGAGTGATGTTAAGGCGGTATCGAAAATAACCATTCTTCAAAGCGTGATTCCACTCCTCTTGTAATGTATTGTCAAAGTTTGAACCTTTGCTCACAGCGTATTCATCAGTCTGCGTTGAATCTGTCTCGAATACTAGATCGCTGTCACAATATGTGAACAACATCATGTAATGGTGGGATGGTTAATTTTGCCAGTGTGGGCTAGGCCTACCCTGAGAGTAACTAGGCTTAAAAGTGCTTATAGGCATTGAGTTTCTACCTAACCTAGGCTAACACTACAAACTCAATAGCTCATAAGCACTATCACTAGCTGATAAGACTGGCCTAGGCCTAATTGGTATCATATTTCTGGACGAAAGTCAAATTAGTTTCACATTATTCTGTATTACTCTTTGCGAAATAAACGATCAATCATACTCGGTTTATTTTTAAAATTGGCCTAGGTGTCGTATGAATATGAAATGATAATTATTACGGTCGAGCTGCCCATGCATCTTTCAGGTTAAGTACGTCTGACAGCGTCGATATAGTAGATTTCCTGTTTGACCGTCGTGCAAGGCCCGGCAAACCAACGCAACCCGCAATACATCTTGTCCCATTCTTGAAAATAATAATTAGATGAGCGTTGAGCGTAGCGAAGCTTTCCATTTCACCCCCTGAAAAAAAATGGGCTTCGTTTCTGTTTTTTTTTTAATTTTTTATTTTTTGTAATTATGCACGCGGCATACAGGTCAGAGAAATGAATCAATCAACTTGAAACTTTTTCTGAACGTTGGTGTCATACCAGAATAGGTTGGGATTGTTATTCAGAGGAATCGGTCGGAAGGTTTTTCCGGAAAATAATCGGAATTTTTGGAAAATCCTCATAAGAATAACCCGGAGGAAAAATACTTGGAAAATACATGAAAAGGGGGCTAGATTAGATGTCGGTAAGTTCTCTTTCTTGAATAGGACAGGTAGGGATTGGAATGGGCTTAGTAGAAGTATACTTGAGGATGAAATAGGGTTGAAGCTATTCCGTCAGAAGGTTAGGGAGGCGATAGGATAGGATTGATAGGGAACTTGCCACCGCGCATTTATGTGCAACTGCAAGAGTTAATAATAAAATAAATAAATAAACAAGAATTTTTCAAAAGCTCTCAAATTCTCACAGAATATGAAAAATACTATTATACACCTTTTCAGAGATTTTTACAACAATCGAATGAGAAATAATGAATAAAACGCAATAAACGTGTACATTCTATTGAATATTTGGATCAATTGGTTTTGCAAAGTGTTTATGCGACAGGTTGCAGCTCTATAAGTACCAACAAGTTGCAGGTGAGGTTTTTGAACGTTTGAAGTGAGTCAAGGTTTGTAGATGTAAATTGAGCTGACAAGTTATTTGTCATTCTAGATTGCCATACTTCTAAGCTCATCTCACAACGCGCATCCAGCGTTTTCCTAGTAATATAAACATTCACAGCGAACATGGTGTTGATTGCATGTATATTTCTCTCAACAAGCTACATTGAGTAAATCTATGTATTTTATTATTTTGGTTATTCTCAAGGTCATAAGTCAACAATGACCAACATTTTTGTAACATTTTTTTTTTTTTTAATAATCCCCATATATTGTTCTCAAAGCATGTGCACTTTCAACAATTAGAAAGATCATTTTTTGAGTTAATGAGAAATAATTCAACTGACAATGGCAAAAAGCCATGGAAACATGTTGACGCCCCCTTTAATTGACATCTTCAATTTCGTGGTTCAGCTGCTATTTGGAGAATACTGGCGACTGGAACCAGTGTTGAATGCAGAGATTTCGTTGCGGGGGTGCTTCTGTGTTTTCCGGGGGGGGGGGGGGGGGGGGATACATCCAAAAAATTGAGCATGAGAATCTATATTAGGCCTGTATATATGAATGAATGAATGAATATTATGGTTTTAAGGCGCATTGACAGCGAGGCTATTTAGCCCCTGTCAAAATAATTTGCTGAATAAAAAGGTGAGTAGTGTATATATATATATATATATATATATATATATATATATATATATATATATATATATATATATATATATATATATATATATATATATATATATATATATATATATATATATATATATATATATATATATAGGTATATATATATATATATATATATATATATATATATATATATATATATATATATATATATATATATATATATATGTATATATATATATATATATATATATATATATATATATATATATATATATATATATAAATATAGGTATATATATATATATATATATATATATATATATATATATATATATATATATATA
>OZ023339.1:578930-648930 GCA_964007535.1 Brachyptera risi
GTATATATATATATATATATATATATATATATATATATATATATATATATATATATATATATATATATATATATATATATATATATATATATATATATGATGAGCGCTAACTTTGTTCTGTGCACGGAGTTGGCTACAGACATGATGTATAGTGATACCCATGACTATCAATAACGTAACGGGATAAGCAACATGGCGGTTTCCTTTCGCACCATGCGTATGTCAAAGGGATGCCGCCTCACAAATGTTATGATGATTTGCTGGTATTATTGTATGTTGATCTATACAAGTAATAGATGTAATGCAATCTGTGAATCCAGCTCTTTCCAACTGCATTAGGCAATATTGGAATACATTTCATTTGAATTGGCCAATCTAAATTTAAAATACGTCCGTAAAAGCATTTAGTCAAGAGCCCTACTGCTATATTCACCATTTGATAACTGGATAATTACTCATCATCTACGAGAAAGGTCAGAAACAATGCAAGTATACAACTATGTACTATACACTGGAATAAGAACCTAACACATTTGATTTGATTTGAAATTGCGAATCTCAGAAATGTACACGAAAGCGCTGATTCCATCATGGTGAAAACGGCCTAATGTTAAAAGGATGGGACTTACGCCGTGTTGCTTATCCCGTTACGTTATTGATAGTCATAGATGATACCAACCCATTCCATCATAATATAAAGGAGGTGCTCCATCTCAAGTTTCAAAAATGAAATATTTCCGGGGTCAGTTACCCAGTCCAGGGTTCCGATTACCTGTAGCGCAACTATCGCTCTTATATCGAACTATATAAAACAACAATGCTACACACGGCTCAGTAGAAATATTATATTAGCAGTTGCATTTGTTTTCCACAGAAATGATAGATTTTGTGGGCTCAAAAATGGCGCCGGTTTAGTAGCCACTCTTATCTACATCTAGTTCACAAGGGAATCTGCTAAATCGTGACAGGCAATCAGGACCTTTGGCTCTGAACTGACCGCAAGAAACCACAAGTACCGTCCATGTTATCAGTATGGGAGTTAGCCACTCTTATCTACATTTAGTTCATGAGGAAATCCGCTATATCGTGACAGGCAATCGGGACCTTTGGCTCTGAACTGACCGCAAGAAACCACAAATACTGTCCATGTTATCAGTATGGAAGTTGGCCACTCTTATCTACATCTAGTTCACAAGGGAATCTGCTGAATCGTGACAGGCAATCAGGACCTTTGGCTCTGAACTGACCTCAAGAAACCACAAATACCGTCCATGTTATCAGTATGGGAGTTGGCCACTCTTATCTACATCTAGTTCACAAGGGAATCTGCTGAATCGTGACAGGCAATCAGGACCTTTGGCTCTGAACTGACCGCAAGAAACCACAAATACCGTCCATGTTATCAGTATGGGAGTTGGAGCACCTTCTTTATGGTCTAACGAGTAGGTTGGTGTCACTGCTTTGTTCCACAGAGATAAAAATTCACCGCCTTCTCGAAAAACAACATCATTCGTATTGTCACATTGTTGGTTCGAAGAAGGTTCTCCATATTATTTACATCATAGACATAATCTATGACTATCAATAACGTAACGGGATAAGCAACATGACGTAAGTCCTATCCTTTTAACATTAGGCCGCTTTCACCATGATAGAATCAGCGCTTTCGTGTACATTTCTGAGATTCGCAATTTCAAATCAAATCGTACGTATTAGGTTCATATTCCAGTGTATAGTACATAGTTGTATACTTGCATTGTTTCTGATCTTTCTCGTAGATGATGAGTAATTATCCAGTTATCAAATGGTAAATATAGCAGTAGGGCTCTTGACTAGGGGACTAAATGCTTTTACAGACGTATTTTAAATTTAGATTGGCCAATTCAAATGCAATTTATCCCAATATTGCTTAATGCAGTTGGAAAGAGCTGGATTCACAGATTGCATTACATCTATTACTTGTGTAGATCAACATACAACAATACCAGCAAATCATCATAACATTTGTGAGGCGGCATCCCTTTGATATACGCATGGTGCGAAAGGAAAGCGCCATGTTGCTTATCCCGTTACGTTATTGATAGTCATGGGTAGAAAAGAAGGCCGGGGCGAGATACCGACAGAGAATCCATATATCCAAAACACAACATGAGGACTATCAGTGAATTGAACAGGAAGATGGCTTCGCATGACGTCACCAACATCTCTATCAGCGTGAGCCGCTCAGTTAGCTGACGGCAGTTAGCTGACAGCAGTTAGCTGACGGCAGTTAGCTGACGGCAGTTAGCTGACGGCAGTTAGCTGACGGCAGTTAGCTGACAGCAGTTGGCTGACAGCAGTTAACTAACTGAGTGAACCTCACCTGGCAACGACGCGCTCCAGACCAAGGACCTCGAGTAACCTCGTCCTGAACAGAGTCACCTGGTTGTGACCGGAAGTGACGTCATAGTGGAGGATGTAGATGTTCATGCCGACTGGGCCAACGGATAGAAATGCATCAGTATTGTAGTTAGTGCTTCCGCCTAAACTACCAGTCTTGCTGTTATCAGTATTGTAGTTAGTGCTTCCGCCCAAACTACCAGTCTTGATGAAATCAGTATTGTAGTTAGTGCTTCCGCCTAAACTACCAGTCTTGATGTAATCAGTATTGTAGTTAGTGCTTCCGCCTAAACTACCAGTCTTGCTGTTATCAGTATTGTAGTTAGTGCTTCCGCCTAAACTACCAGTCTTGCTGAAATCAGTATTGTAGTTAGTGCTTCCGCCTAAACTACCAGTCTTGATGGAATCAGTATTGTAGTTAGTGCTTCCGCCTAAACTACCAGTCTTGATGGAATCAGTATTGTAGTTAGTGCTTCCGCCTAAACTACCAGTCTTGATGTAATCAGTATTGTAGTTAGTGCTTCCGCCTAAACTACCAGTCTTGATGTAATCAGTATTGTAGTTAGTGCTTCCGTCTGAACTACCAGTCTTGATGAAATCAGTATTGTAGTTAGTGCTTCCGCCTAAACTACCAGTCTTGATGAAATCAGTATTGTAGTTAGTGCTTCCGCCTAAACTACCAGTCTTGCTGTAATCAGTATTGTAGTTAGTGCCTCCGCCTAAACTACCAGTCTTGCTGTAATCAGTATTGTAGTTAGTGCTTCCGCCTAAACTACCAGTCTTGATGAAATCAGTATTGTAGTTAGTGCTTCCGCCTAAACTACCAGTCTTGCTGTAATCAGTATTGTAGTTAGTGCCTCCGCCTAAACTACCAGTCTTGCTGTAATCAGTATTGTAGTTAGTGCTTCCGTCTGAACTACCAGTCTTGATGTAATCAGTATTGTAGTTAGTGCTTCCGCCTAAACTACCAGTCTTGATGAAATCAGTATTGTAGTTAGTGCTTCCGCCTAAACTACCAGTCTTGATGTAATCAGTATTGTAGTTAGTGCTTCCGTCTGAACTACCAGTCTTGATGAAATCAGTATTGTAGTTAGTGCTTTCGCCTAAACTACCAGTCTTGATGAAATCAGTATTGTAGTTAGTGCTTCCGCCTAAACTACCAGTCTTGCTGTAATCAGTATTGTAGTTAGTGCCTCCGCCTAAACTACCAGTCTTGCTGTAATCAGTATTGTAGTTAGTGCTTCCGCCTAAACTACCAGTCTTGATGTAATCAGTATTGTAGTTAGTGCTTCCGCCTAAACTACCAGTCTTGATGTAATCAGTATTGTAGTTAGTGCTTCCGCCTAAACTACCAGTCTTGATGAAATCAGTATTGTAGTTAGTGCTTCCGCCTAAACTACCAGTCTTGCTGTAATCAGTATTGTAGTTAGTGCTTCCGCCTAAACTACCAGTCTTGCTGTAATCAGTATTGTAGTTAGTGCTTCCGCCTAAACTACCAGTCTTGATGAAATCAGTATTGTAGTTAGTGCTTCCGCCTAAACTACCAGTCTTGCTGAAATCAGTATTGTAGTTAGTGCTTCCGCCCAAACTACCAGTCTTGCTGTTATCAGTATTGTAGTTAGTGCTTCCACCTAAACTACCAGTCTTGATGTAATCAGTATTGTAGTTAGTGCTTCCGTCTGAACTACCAGTCTTGATGGAATCAGTATTGTAGTTAGTGCTTCCGTCTGAACTACCAGTCTTGATGAAATCAGTATTGTAGTTAGTGCTTCCGTCTGAACTACCAGTCTTGCTGAAATCAGTATTGTAGTTAGTGCTTCCACCTAAACTACCAGTCTTGATGAAATCAGTATTGTAGTTAGTGCTTCCGCCTAAACTACCAGTCTTGATGTAATCAGTATTGTAGTTAGTGCTTCCGTCTGAACTACCAGTCTTGATGTAATCAGTATTGTAGTTAGTGCTTCCGCCTAAACTACCAGTCTTGATGGAATCAGTATTGTAGTTAGTGCCTCCGCCTAAACTACCAGTCTTGATGAAATCAGTATTGTAGTTAGTGCCTCCGCCTAAACTACCAGTCTTGATGGAATCAGTATTGTAGTTAGTGCCTCCGCCTAAACTACCAGTCTTGATGGAATCAGTATTGTAGTTAGTGCCTCCGCCTAAACTACCAGTCTTGATGAAATCAGTATTGTAGTTAGTGCTTCCACCTAAACTACCAGTCTTGATGTAATCAGTATTGTAGTTAGTGCTTCCGTCTGAACTACCAGTCTTGATGTAATCAGTATTGTAGTTAGTGCTTCCGTCTGAACTACCAGTCTTGATGAAATCAGTATTGTAGTTAGTGCTTCCGCCTAAACTACCAGTCTTGATGAAATCAGTATTGTAGTTAGTGCTTCCACCTAAACTACCAGTCTTGATGAAATCAGTATTGTAGTTAGTGCTTCCGTCTGAACTACCAGTCTTGATGGAATCAGTATTGTAGTTAGTGCTTCCGCCTAAACTACCAGTCTTGCTGAAATCAGTATTGTAGTTAGTGCCTCCGCCTAAACTACCAGTCTTGATGGAATCAGTATTGTAGTTAGTGCTTCCGCCCAAACTACCAGTCTTGATGAAATCAGTATTGTAGTTAGTGCTTCCGTCTGAACTACCAGTCTTGATGGAATCAGTATTGTAGTTAGTGCTTCCGTCTGAACTACCAGTCTTGATGGAATCAGTATTGTAGTTAGTGCTTCCGCCTAAACTACCAGTCTTGATGAAATCAGTATTGTAGTTAGTGCTTCCGCCTAAACTACCAGTCTTGATGGAATCAGTATTGTAGTTAGTGCTTCCGCCTAAACTACCAGTCTTGATGAAATCAGTATTGTAGTTAGTGCTTCCGCCTGAACTACCAGTCTTGATGTAATCAGTATTGTAGTTAGTGCTTCCGTCTGAACTACCAGTCTTGATGAAATCAGTATTGTAGTTAGTGCTTCCGCCTAAACTACCAGTCTTGATGAAATCAGTATTGTAGTTAGTGCTTCCGCCTGAACTACCAGTCTTGATGTAATCAGTATTGTAGTTAGTGCTTCCGCCCAAACTACCAGTCTTGATGAAATCAGTATTGTAGTTAGTGCTTCCGCCTAAACTACCAGTCTTGATGGAATCAGTGCCTAAACTACCAGTCTTGATGAAATCAGTATTGTAGTTAGTGCTTCCGCCTGAACTACCAGTCTTGATGAAATCAGTATTGTAGTTAGTGCTTCCGCCTAAACTACCAGTCTTGCTGAAATCAGTATTGTAGTTAGTGCTTCCGCCTAAACTACCAGTCTTGATGGAATCAGTATTGTAGTTAGTGCTTCCGCCTAAACTACCAGTCTTGATGAAATCAGTATTGTAGTTAGTGCTTCCGCCTAAACTACCAGTCTTGATGGAATCAGTATTGTAGTTAGTGCCTCCGCCCCCAGCGGCCGTGTCCTGGGGATCAGTGCTGCCTTCAGGGCGTGACGCGGCGTGACCTGTGACGTCAGAGGAGGCGTGGTCGAAGAATGTGACGCCCCAGCGGGCCCTCTTGCCGAAGGTCAAGGGGTCGAATGCGAAGATCTTTTTACCATCCGGTGTACTGAAACCAGACAACAGGCCGTGTGCACATCAGAACTAGACGTCTTCTCAAGAGTCCACGGGACTTGATTCAACGGAAACTTTATTATTATTATTATTCACCATTATCTGATGACATGTTTTACAACATTGTAAAGAAGTTACACTAAATAAAGAAACTTATTATCATCATTATTATCAGTTAAACGTGAAATATGCGTTGTAAGATGAGCGAGATATCTGAATAAGGTATAAAAGTCCTTGAAGTAGTTCTACCCTTGCTACTTTATCGACTCTGGTATTCTACACACCTTGATATCTGAATAAGCTATAAAAGCCGATAAAGTAGTTCTACTCTTGCCTCTTGCCACTCTTTGCCCAATGCAAACATTGGAAGATACAAACTCACCCCAACCATGGCTTCTCTGTGACTGAACCAGTTCCCCGTGATAATAATTGATACGGAAATATAGCTTCATATAATAAGAGTCCGCATCTTAGCTGAGCATGTTTCTCTTCGAAATGCTCGACCCAAGTTTGTTGTACGTTGAAAAGTTTGATTGTGGGTTGAAGAGTGAAAAAAGGATAATATTGGAAGAGTTCCAGTAACCACCGCTAGATGGGGGAGTTTATCATTTCATAATTTGAACAAAATCTAGTTACATGACACATTTTGGCCAAGGAAATTGAGAAAACTGTAAGATTACAGGCAAATCAGAATTTTAAATATTGATGAACAAAGTTAAACTCAAGGATGTGCGTTTGTAATTTATTTCTAATATTATTCGGTAACCGGGAATTAAGCAATGAAAACCATCAAATTAGGCACATTTTGATTCAATTATTGCTCCATAATGAAACTATTCTTGAATTTTCGATCAAGCATATCCAATTGTGAGGGTTTTATCTGTTCATTGCATTTTACCGCAAGTCCGTAGTGTTTGTAGTTCTTGAGATATCTGTGGCGAAAGTACACCCAATAAATCTGTCCAAGATGCGGGCTCTTAATTTGTTTTTTCAAAATATGAGGGAGGATAATAGAGCATTCGAAAAATGTTGTGTCATGAAAACCAAAAAGGTAAGGATCTTACCTCGATGCGGCCAGCTGATCTGTGACGTCAGCCTTGAGGGAGGATCCTTGCTTGTTGCCGCTTCTGTCTCTCTGATTGGCTATCTCGTGGGCTGTGGCAACAACAGCGCCGAGCAACACTGCACAGAGCTGCAAGCACACACGCTGTCACGTGACAAAACCTCGCACAGGGCATTGGACACACACACATATATATATATATATATATATATATATATATATATATATATATATATATATATATATATATATATATATATATATATGCTATAAATTGGATATTTTTGGATGGAGTTGTGTAATAATACTAGTCAAACGCGTAATATGCGTTGTAAGATGAGCGAGATATCTGAATAAGGTATAAAAGTCGTTGAAGTAGTTCTACCCTAGCTACTTTATCGACTCTGGTATTCTACACACCTTGATATCTGAATAAGCTATGAAAGTCGTTAAAGTAGTTCTAATCTTACCACTTTATTGACTGTAGTATTCTACACACCTTGACGCATATGAAAAATACTTCATTGTTGGTCAACTCTTGAATCTAGAAAGCAGTGAATCTCGACAACTTGATTCTGTCACAATGTGTATGATATATTTGATGAATATTATCAGTTATTTTTATTTTTTTCTTCAAAACGACTGATCAGAATTGCTTCCAAAATCGTAATAATGTGTAAAATTCATGTTTACACATTTAGAGAAAATTCCATCCCATTTGGAGAGATTTTATTTTTCAACATTTTCCGCCCAGCCAAATCTTATGGGGTTTTTAGAAACTTTGAGATGATTTTTCTCAAAATCGGTCCGACCGATTCATTCCAAAAACTATACAGTTCTAAGTTGGATGAGTTTGCGTGTACAAAAAAAGTTTCATGTTGATCAGCCAACCCTTGCGACCTGTGGAGTGCTTACAAAAAACAAAAAAAAACACACAGACAAAGCCCTATAAGAGTGGGATGGAGACTTCGCTACGCTCATCAATAAACGAGAGAAAGCCTAACTCACCACAGCGATCCTCATGTCGGTAATGCAGTCTGACTGTTCGATCTGCCAGACCTGTCAGTCTTATACCCTGAGCCCGTGTGACGGCCTGCAGGTCACGAGCGACCGTCTCCCCCATCTGTCAGCACTGTCGCCAGGGGTGTCGAGTCGGACTTGGGTGTTTGATGCGATATTGATGGCTTCTTCTCCACCTCCGGCTCCATGTTTGTTATTGCTATCACGATTATACAAAACTAGAAAGAAAATATTTTCGACAAAAGTGTAGCAGATTATGAATCATGAATTCGTATTATGTAACGTATAATTGATGAGCGTAGCGAAGTCTCCATCCCACTCTTATAGGGCTTTGTCTGTGTTTTTTGTTTGTTTTTGTTTTTTGGTAAGCACTCTACGGGACGCAAGGGTTGACTGATCAACATGAAAATTTTTTTGTACACGCACACTCATCCAACTCAGAACTGTATAGTTTTTGAGATGAATCGGTCAGACCGATTTTGAGAAAAATGATCTCAAAAATTCTAAAACCTCATAAGATTTGGCTGGGCGGAAAATGTTGAAAAATAAAATCTCTCCAAATGGGATGAAATTTTCTCCAAATGTGTATACATAGATTTGACACATTTTCACGATTTTGTATGCAATTCCAATCAGCCGTTTCGGAGAAAAAAAATAAAATGACTGATAATATTCATCAAATATATCATAAAAATTGTGACAGAATTAAGTTGTCGAGATTCACTGCTTTCTAGATTCAAGAGTCGACCAACAATGAAGTATTCTTTATATGCGTCAAGGTGTGTAGAATACCAGAGTCAATGAAGAAAAAAAAGAGTAGAACTACTTTAACTACTTTCATAGCTTATTCAGATATCAAGGTGTCCAGAATACCAGAGTCGATAAAGTAGCAAGGGTAGAACTACTTCAAGGACTTTTATACCTTATTCAGATATCTCGCTCATCTTACAACGCATATTTCGCGTTTGCCTAGTGAATTCAAAGAGAATAAGAGAAACGAAGTGTCTGGTTACACTCAAGTGTCATCAGCCTTCAGGGCTCGGGGAGGCTACTGACACTCTGTTTAATTTCCGGATTCGTTCGGGAGGGTTCGGCTTCTTTGTCCGAGTCCGAGTGACCAACATGAAGTAAATGGCCGAAATAACACTCTCATGTCATCGATCATTGCAGCTCAATGGTTAGCACACCCGACTCCCACTCTAGGGATCTCTGATCTCTTCCTGCCTGGTCCTTTTTTTCCTACAGAGTTTATATGTGAAGGAACATTGTCAATTATGTGGACAAAGCCAGGTTGCGGACAGTAGGTTAGGTTATTGGGTAAGGTCAGTGTATTAACCTTGCATATACCGCCGCCAGGCGGAACGGAGCTTATATATTATATATAGAGATCATTTATCGGTAACTGGTGTTGGGTGCACTCTATAGCAGTGAAAATTACAACGAAACTGTCCTCCCGAATGAAGGCGAACCCTCCCGAACGAATCCGGACGTGGACCGCGAACCGAAGACGCGACCCTGAGTGTCACCAGAATGGGAGGCTGGGAACACTCGAGGTCCACAAACATGAAAACCTGGTCACACTTGAGTGTCACCAGACTCGGCCTAAGAGAGATAGTGATACAGTGCTACATAATTAGATGAGCGTAGCGAAGTCTCCATCCCACTCTTATAGGGCTTTGTCTGTGTGTTTTTTTGTTTGTTTTTTTGTTTGTTTGTGGGCACTGCACAGGTCGCAGGGTTTGACTGATCAACATGATACTTTTTCAAAGATCCCTGTGGAAGAAGCACTCAACATCATCGAGACCAAACATCGGCTGGCTGAACCCGTCATACTCCTAGCTCGTCTATGTATGACGACGACCTACCTCATCTATGATGGCCGCTTCTACAAGCCAGTAGAAGAAGCCCCCATGGGCTCACCCCTGTCACCCGTGGTCGCCAACCTGTACTTGGAAGACTTCGAGTTGAAAGCTCTCAGCTCTGCAAGACTGAAACCGAGATGCTGGCTGCGCTATGTGGACGACACATTTGTCATCTGGCAGCACGGCGAACAACATCTTCACGAGTTCCTTCTCCACCTGAATAGCATCCACCAGAACATCCAGTTCACCATGGAGAGAGAAGAAAACGGCAGACTCCCTTTTCTGGACGTGCTGGTCTCTAAGAAACCGGATGGGAACCTCAGTCACACTGTGTACAGAGAAGCAACCCACACCAACCGCTATCTGCACGCCACATCTCACCACCATCCATCGCAGATAAGATCAGTGGCCAACTCACTCGCCACCCGCTCGAAGAGAAGATCAGGTGCCGAGAAGAAAACTCTACACCAAGCTTTGTTGCTGAATGGTTTACCAATCGCCTCATCAACAAGGAATGAGATCGTAAACCCAGAACACGAACGGAGAAGAATAAGACGCTGTGAAACCTCTGGCGTACGCATATCTCCCCTACGTCGAGGGTACCTCTGACCGCATCAGTAAACTCCTGGACGAAGTCAACATAAAGTCCTTCTTCAACACGGACAAGAAAATAGGGACGGTCCTCAGAAGCGTCAAAGATCAAGTCCCCCTTGAAGGCAAAGGTGTATACGAGGTACCTTGCGGCGACTGTGCCCACACTTACATCGGTCAGACAGGAAGGAAGATAGCCGTCCGCCTACAAGAACACATCAGGAACGTCACTCTCATCGCAGAATCTTCATCTCTTTCTCAGCATGCCAGAACAACTGGCCACGCGATCCACTTCAGGGGCGCGCATTCTCTCGCAAACGTTGAGAACTTCGACCAACAGGCAGTCCGCGAGAGCATCGAGATCGAGAAGCGAGAGCACAACATGAACACTCGGGACGACAGCCGCCGTCTCCCACAAGCATGGAAACCCATCCTGTCCTCCATAGCCATCCACGCAGTCGAGCCCACCGACGAGACACGGTCCCATGGCCGGACTGTACCAGCCAAGACGGACCGCAGACGCAAGGCCGACATAACCACCACGACTCAAGCCAGGCCTAACACGCGCAGCCAGCTCGCTGTGAACGCCCTCAGAAAGGCCGTTCTTACCACAGCCGTCCACACGGTCGAGCCTATCGACGGGACTTTGTCACAGGCCCGAACTCCACCATCCGAGACGGACCGGGGACGAGACGTCGTGGTCAGCACCAACGCCCGGGGCGAGCCCAGTACGCGCATCCAGCTCCATGCGGAGACTCTCAAGAAGGCAGTCCGATCCGAAAGCGACACCCGGCCAGTCGACCCAACATCCAACCCACCGGTGACGAGCAGAGGCATTCGCACATCGGATCGAGCGACCAGGAGCCAGACTTAGCCCACAGTCGACGCGCGAACCAATGAAAACGTCAGGATCGTGATCCTCGTCGCTCATTGGTCGGGCATTTCCCTATATAGGACTCACTGGAGAGAGCGTATGCCATTCGATTCGAGTACCTCAAGAAGACAAGAACGACTCCAGAAGATGGCGAGTAGTTTTTCGCCGAAACGTCGAGTTACAGGGTTCTTTTCAGATCCACCCACACTCATCCCAGTGGGGCAAATCTCCGCAAAGCCAGCATTACCATATATATATATATATATATATATATATATATATATATATATATATATATATATATATATATATATATATATATATATACATATATATATACATATATATATATATATATATATATATATATATATATATATATATATATACATATATATATATACATATATATATATATATATATATATATATATATATATATATATATATATATATATATATATATATGAATATATATCCATATATATATATATATATATATATATATATATATATATATATATATATATTTATATATATATATATATATATATATATATATATATATATATATATATATATATATATATATAGATATATATATATATATGTATATATATATATATATATATATATATATATATATATATATATATATTTATATATATTTATATATATATATATATATACATATATATATATATATATCCCCGTATAACCTAGCTGTTGGTGGGGTCGTTAAGCAAACAAAAACATATATATATATATATATATAAATATTTATATATATATATATATATATATATATATATATATATATATAAATATATATATATTCATATATGAATTCCTATATATAAAATGCACTTGAATGTCATGAGGATCAGAACGTATAGAATCGATTATTTTCCTAGAAATGAAATAATCACTTATTTTTGTCGATAAGTTTGTTGAAAACAAAAACACGGGAAACCGAAGAACAAATTAGCTCCATTAGAAGACGTTCCTAATGTGCTGCCCGACCTGACGGGTCGACACGCCTGCTCGCCAGTGCACCTCGCGCGGCCGGGACCCCCGACCGAGCGTCACGCTGCGCGGCGGCTTGGTGGTATAAGACGGCGGCCTGGAGGGAGGAAGAGACATAGGAGAGCCGGTGTGCGGGAGAGACCAGAGGAGAGACCGTCATGAAGACCAGTGTGGTGAGTTGAAAGCCAACTATTTTGGTTCGAATAAAATGTTTCACTTTTCTCAGTTTTTTTTTACCCTGATTTGATTCTTCTCAATTGATCCACTATTACTGAAATGACTTTATTCGCACAAATAAGTTATTCTTACTAATTTTTTTGTTTTCAATTGACTCTTTTCTCCGAAATGATACGATTTTTTTTCTTGAAATTTACTTCACTTTCTCCAAAATGGACTTTATTTATTTTTAAGAATATTCAACTTTTTTTTTGTGAAATTGTCAACTTGTTTTTTTTTCGTGAAAAATTGGTGTTCGTTTTAATGGTTTTTTATTCTTCATTATTTTTTTTATGTTGTTTTGTCGGTTCTCCACAGGTCAAACGGCTACAGCTATCAATTTCAAACATTTTTTCATTATGGTTCCTCATCTAACTTGGATCTGTATAGTTTTTTGGCATCATCGTGTGGTAACTTTCTTGTTTATAAATTTTCGCAATTTCAAAAATACCCATTAGAATAACACGGCGGAGAAAAAAAAATATTTTCATTTTCCAGAAAATGAAATTTTGTGTGAAGTTGAATTATATTCTGATACACATTTCTGGAAATTCTCAGCTGGATCGAGTCAGCCATTTTGAAGAAACAACATGGAATGTGCTAAATTGTTACCACTCGAAGCAGTTTTTACCCATTTATAACTAAAATGTCACCCAATTGGCGAATTTAGGCAAAAGTTTGCCAAACAATCGACATACTATTACTTTCCGCTCGTCTAACAACGCATATATGGCGTTTTCTTAGTATTGGGTACGGCACCCGATCTGTGAATGCAATGTATCCATACCACAATGGGGGGTGTGTGGGGAGGGCTCTCCATTATGCCGCGCAGGGTGATTTTTTGAAAATCGCGTTTTTTTTTTCATTTTTCATAGAAGCTGTTGTACACTGGGATAATTAAACACAGATTATTTCTTCCAAAGCTAACTTGAAATTCATAAGCACTTTGATATTTGGGGACATTTTGGGTCTTGGAGTAGATAGAAAAGAGACTTGAGGGACCAAAAAGTACTTGTAATTGATGAGCGTAGCGAAGTCTCCATACCACTCTTATGGGGCTTTGTCTGTATGTTTTTAGTTTGTAAGCACTCCACAGGTCGCAAGGGTTGACTGATCAACATGAAACTTTTTTGTACACGCAAACTCATCCAACTTAGAACTGTATAGTTTTTGGAATGAATCGGTCAGACCAATTTTGAGAAAAATCATCTCAAAGTTTCTAAAAACCCCATAAGATTTGGCTGGGCGGAAAATGTTGAAAAATAAAATCTCTCCAAATGAGATGAAATTTTCTCTAAATGTGTATACATAGATTTTACACATTTTCACGATCTCATATGCAATTCCAATCAGCCGTTTTGAAGTAAAAAAATAAAATAACTGAAAATATTCATCAAATATTATCATAAACATTGTGACAGAATTAAGTTGTCGAGATTCACTGCTTTCTAGATTCAAGAGTTGACCAACAATGAAGTATTTTTTATATGCATCAAGGTGTGTAGAATACCAGAGTCAATGAAGTGGCAAGAGTAGAACTACTTTAACGACTTTCATAACTTATTGGGATATCTCGCTCATCTTTCAACGCATATTTCGCGTTTCACTAGTTAAAATTAATCTGTATGATTAAGTACTATTTGTATTTATTTATTTTCGATGTTCCGTAGTTTAAACATTGTCGAAGTTAAAAGTATAGAAAAAGTTCAAACAGGCCAGGCCGTGTCTAATGACGTTAGACACGGCCTGGCCTACTCGTGATTGGTACAAACCTCAAAGTCACTGTCATCCAATCAACGCTCGGAGCTGCGGGGTAGGATCGTTCGGCCGAGCCATCACGCGGTGAACTATTATTCCCAATGTGGGCTAATCCCCTTCACAGACCGTTTGTCGAACCACTCTCGAATGATCCCCAACGACCCCACCAGCAGCTGGGTTATTTGGGGCTACGATTGGACATGTGGAGATGATGTGATGATGAGTGATAGAACATTCCTCTGCCTCATGCGGGCCTCGAACCCACGCCCAGGTGACTTCATCACCTTCTCATTCGAACCCCGACTCGATGACTGATGCTTGGAATACAATGAGTCCAATAATATACAATTCAATATATTGAAATGTGTTATACAAAGTCCAGTTAGTCTTTATCTGACGGTTAAAATTGGTTATCACCATGGTTACCCATGCTATTTGTTTTCACCAACTGTCAGATGAATACTAACTGTCCTTGGTGATACCTGGCCTTATCGGGAGAATAAGAAGGTATCGACATATTCTATTGTAATCTATAGTTGATGTTGTTTTGGGCCTCGGACGTTCTGTTTGATTGTTTGTTTGTCTGTTTGATTGAGCTGTGCGTCGTGTTGCTTTGCGTCGTTGTCGCGTCAGGCGAGGAGCTGAGACGCGATCCGACCCGCAGCAAGACTATCTACGTATCGACATACGACCCGGTCGTTAATCACCTGTACACATACATGGGTGTCAACGACCTGCTGTTCAAGACCGGGCTCTTCTACGACGTCCTCGCCAAGTAAGCTCTCTCACACACTCATCTGCTCATCCATCCAACATCCAACATCCATCCAACATCCATCCAACATCCGTCCAACATCCATCCAACATCCAACCAACATCCATCCAACATCCAACATCCATCCAACATCCATCCAACATCCATCCAACATCCATCCAACATCCATCCAACATCCATCCAACATCCAACATCCATCCAACATCCATCCAACATCCGTCCAACATCCATCCAACATCCATCCAACATCCATCCAACATCCAACATCCATCCAACATCCATCCAACATCCAACATCCATCCAACATCCATCCAACATCCGTCCAACATCCATCCAACATCCATCCAACATCCATCCAACATCCAACATCCATCCAACATCCATCCAACATCCAACATCCATCCAACATCCATCCAACATCCGTCCAACATCCATCCAACATCCAACCAACATCCATCCATCCATCCAACATCCATCCAACATCCATCCAACATCCAACATCCATCCAACATCCATCCAACATCCGTCCAACATCCATCCAACATCCATCCAACATCCATCCAACATCCAACATCCATCCAACATCCATCCAACATCCAACATCCATCCAACATCCATCCAACATCCGTCCAACATCCATCCAACATCCAACCAACATCCATCCAACATCCAACATCCATCCAACATCCATCCAACATCCATCCAACATCCATCCAACATCCATCCAACATCCAACATCCATCCAACATCCATCCAACATCCGTCCAACATCCATCCAACATCCATCCAACATCCATCCAACATCCAACATCCATCCAACATCCATCCAACATCCGTCCAACATCCATCCAACATCCATCCAACATCCATCCAACATCCGTCCAACATCCATCCAACATCCATCCAACATCCATCCAACATCCATCCAACATCCATCCAACATCCATCCAACATCCATCCAACATACAACATCCATCCAACATCCTTGAATACTTTCAGGCTTCTAATATGGCAGATAAGTGCACTGGATTTAAGCTCCATTTATAAAGGATTAACCTTTTGTTAGAAATCTAAATGGCAACATGAGCAAATTTAAGTCTTCAAGATAGAGCTTCTCCATTAATAGAACAATTAACCTTTTTTCACGATCATGCTATACTTATTTTAATTATAATTACAGCTTTAGTCAGTTACTTACTAGCAACTTTAGTATTTAACTCTAATATCAACCGTTATTTATTAGAAGGACAAACTATTGAAATCATTTGAACTATTCTTCCTGCTGTAACTTTAATTTTTATTGCACTTCCCTCCTTACGACTATTATACCTATTAGATGAAGTCAGAAATCCCGCCATTACTCTAAAATCTATTGGTCATCAATGATACTGAAGTTACGAATACTCCGATTTTTTACAAGTTGAATTTGACTCATATATAACCCCCTATAACGAAATGGGTAATGATGGATTCCGACTTCTTGACGTCGACAACCGAGCTGTCCTCCCAATAAACACTCAAATTCGTATGTTAGTCACAGCAGCAGATGTTCTTCACTCATGAACAGTTCCGGCCCTGGGTGTAAAAATTGACGCAACTCCTGGCCGACTTAACCAAACTAGTTTTTTAATAAATCGCCCAGGTTTATTCTTTGGGCAATGTTCAGAAATCTGTGGTGCAAATCATAGTTTTATGCCTATTGTTATCGAAAGTGTCCCTACCAATGTATTTATTTCTTGAATTACCTCTCTAAGAGAAGCCTCATTAGATGACTGAAAGCAAGTACTGGTCTCTTAAACCATTTTATAGTAAATTAGCACTTACTTCTAATGAAAGAATTAGTTAAATTTAACCTTAGTATGTCATGCTAAAATTATTAGTATTAATCTAATATTCTTTAATCCCACAAATAGCTCCTATTAGATGATTAACCCTGTTCATTGCTTTTTCCGTAATTTTATTAATTTTTAATTTTATAAATTATTTCTCCTTTTTACCAAAAACCCCTGAAATTTCTGAAAAAAAATTTTCACAAACCTCTTTTAACTGAAAATGATAACTAACCTTTTTTCTGTTTTTGACCCTTCAACAAGTGTAATAAATCTTTCATTAAATTGAATTAGTACAATCCTGGGATTGACCCTAATCCCATCAGCTTACTGATTTATGCCATCTCGGTACAATTTAATTTGAAATAAGATTCTTTTAACCCTTCATAATGAATTTAAAACATTATTAGGCCCTACGGGACATAATGGGAGAACCTTTATATTCATTTCCCTATTTTCATTAATTTTATTCAATAATTTCTTAGGATTATTCCCTTATGTATTCACTAGCTCTAGTCATCTTACGCTAACATTAGCCTTAGCTCTCCCCTTATGATTAAGTTTTATAATCTACGGATGAATTAATCATACTCAACACATATTTGCACATCTCGTCCCACAAGGAACACCTGCAGTATTAATACCCTTCATGGTATGTATTGAAACTATTAGTAATATTATCCGACCTGGAACTTTAGCTGTACGATTAGCTGCCAACATAATTGCTGGTCATTTACTACTTACTCTTTTAGGAAATACTGGTCCAAGTTTAACATACTCTATCTTATCGCTTCTTATTATTGCTCAAATTGCACTTCTTGTATTAGAATCCGCTGTAGCAATTATTCAATCTTATGTTTTTGCTGTTCTCAGAACTTTATATTCTAGAGAAGTAAATTAATGTCAACACATGCCAATCACCCCTATCATTTAGTAGACCAAAGCCCCTGACCTCTAACAGGAGCAATTGGGGCTTTAGTAACTGTTTCCGGACTTTTAAGATGATTCCATCAATATAGAACGACTCTCCTATTCTTAGGACTTACTATTACATCAT
The DNA here is from genome assembly GCA_964007535.1 of Brachyptera risi. NCBI lineage: Eukaryota > Metazoa > Arthropoda > Insecta > Plecoptera > Taeniopterygidae > Brachyptera > Brachyptera risi. The sequence goes on from OZ023339.1 coordinate 596,984, forward strand.
TAACTATATTTCAATGATGACGAGATGTAACTCGAGAAGGAACTTTTCAAGGGTTACACACGTACCCGGTGACTCTCGGTCTTCGATGAGGAATAATCTTGTTTATTGTATCCGAAATTTTTTTCTTTCTCTCTTTTTTTTGAGCCTTCTTCCACAGAAGTCTTTCCCCAACAACAGAATTAGGCTCAATGTGACCTCCTGCAGGAATCACGCCTTTTAATCCCTTACAAATTCCTTTATTAAATACAGCTATTCTTTTAGCCTCAGGTGTAACTGTCACATGGGCCCATCATGGTCTTATAGAAGGTAATCATTCTCAAACCCTTCAAGGCTTAACCCTGACTGTTGTTTTAGGAATTTATTTTTCTATTTTGCAAGCTTACGAATATATCGAAGCCCCATTTGCCATTTCAGATGCTGTTTATGGATCAACCTTTTATATAGCCACAGGCTTTCACGGGTTACACGTAATTATTGGAACTACCTTTCTTTTAATTTGCTTAATTCGGCATGCCCAATACCATTTCTCTATTAATCATCATTTTGGATTTGAAGCTGCAGCCTGATATTGACATTTTGTTGATGTAGTTTGATTATTTTTATACATTTCAATTTACTGGTGAGGTAGTTAAATTTATTTAGTATAAAGTATATTTGACTTCCAATCAAAAGGACTGAACTTAGTTCAGAATAAATAATTATAACTATATCTTTTATCGCCACTATCATCATTCTTTTAGCAGTTATTGTAATACTCTTAGCCTCCTTACTCTCAACAAAACTAATTACAGACCGAGAAAAAAGTTCCCCTTTTGAATGTGGGTTTGACCCAAAAAGCTCATCACGACTACCTTTTTCATTACGATTTTTTTTAATCGCAGTGATTTTTTTAATTTTTGATGTAGAAATTGCCTTACTTCTTCCATTAATTTTAATCCTCCCCACCTCTAATCTAATAATTTGAACCACTGTCACATTTTTCTTTTTATTTATTTTATTAGTAGGACTCTACCATGAATGAAATCAAGGAGCCCTAGACTGAGCTAATTAGGACTGTAGTTAAGTATAACATTTGGGTTGCATTCAAAAAGTATTGATTATCAATCTGTCTTAAAGAGTAAGAAGCGATTAATTGCACTCAGTTTCGACCTGATCCTAGATAATAATTATCCTTACTCTTTAATTGAAGCCAAAAGAGAGGCCTATCACTGTTAATGATATAATTGAGTTTCACCCCTCCAATTAAGGAAATAGGTAGATCAAGAAAAAGCTGCTAACTTTTTTCTTTAGCGGTTAAATTCCGTTAATATTTCTAATTTATATAGTTTATAAAAACATTACATTTTCACTGTAAAAATAAAGATTTGACTTTTATAAATAAATATTCAAAGATTGTATTAATCTCATTAACATCTTCAGTGTCACGCTCTAAATATAAGCTATTTGAATAAACAAAAGATAAACACAATAAAATAATCACTCATAAAATAAAACTAATTAAATAAGTCTTTAAATCATTATTTTGCCATCATTGATTTAACTTTGATCAATTTGAAAACAATAAATATAGCCCTTGAGCCCCAAAATACTCTCTTCACCCATGATCAAAAGATTTAACCACAGTTCCACCTACATAAAGAGGGCTTGCGCTTACTCCATAAGTAGAAATAAAAGGTAAAAATCATATAGACCCTATAAAACTTGTTAAAAAATGAATTCGTAAAGTTTGTAGATTATAAGTTAATGAAAATTTAGCTAATTCATAGCCAATTCAACCTCCTAAAATTCTTACACTTAATGCTAATGTCTTTAAATAAAAAGGCAAACAAATTATAACTGGAGTTGGGAACAATACTCAACTTAATAAACTTCCAGCAATTACTGCTATAAAGGATAATGTTATTATACTCCGAAGCATAACCCACCCTTCATCATTCAAGGGATGAAGAGCAGATCTATTAAAATCCCCACTTATAGAGTAATAAACTAAACGCAACGAATAACACACAGTTAACCCTGTTGATAAAAAATATAAAATGAAACTAAAATAATTTATGTATCTTAATGATACAACTTCCAAAATTAAATCCTTAGAATAAAATCCTGCTAAAAATGGTGTACCACATAATGCCAAATTTGATAAATTAAAGCATGAGGCAGTTAAAGGCATCTGTAATACCAGGCCCCCTATAAATCGGATATCCTGCGAATCCTTTATATTATGAATAATTCTACCAGCACATATAAACAATAAGGCCTTAAAAAGAGCATGAGTTAAAAGATGAAAAAAAGCTAATTTAGGGAATCCTATCGCCAAAATTCTTATTATTAACCCTAGCTGACTCAATGTTGAAAGAGCAATAATTTTTTTTAAATCAAATTCGAAATTAGCCCCCAACCCAGACATAAATATTGTTAATCCTGCAAACAGCAATAAGAATCTTCCTAATTTAGAACCCGCTAATAAAACATTAAATCGAATTAATAAATAAACCCCAGCTGTAACCAAAGTTGATGAATGAACCAAAGCAGAAACAGGAGTAGGAGCGGCTATAGCGGCAGGAAGTCAAGAAGAGAAGGGAATTTGAGCTCTTTTTGTCATAGCAGCTAACATAACTAACCCTCCAATAATTATTATTTCAGGGCTATCATGACTACATTCCAAATAAAAAACATAATTTCAACTTCCAAAATTTAATATTCATGCAATAGCCATCAATAGAGCTACATCCCCAATTCGATTAGAGAGTGCGGTGAGTATCCCAGCATTATAAGACTTTACATTCTGATAATAAATTACAAGTAAGTAAGACACTAAACCTAAACCATCCCATCCTAACAAAATTCTAATTAAATTAGGACTAATAATTAAAAACATTATTGACAGCACAAATATTAAAACTAAAATAATAAATCGATTAATATTTAAATCTCCCCCCATATACTCCTGGCTATAAAAAATTACTAAAGCTGAAATAAAAAGAACAAATCCTATAAAAATTAATGATATTCAATCTAATAAAACTGTTATCACAATAGGACTTGAATTTAAGGTTAAAACCTCCCACTCAATAAAATAAGTCAAATCATTTATAATAAAATAAAAACCTCTTAAAATAAGTGAAAGAGCTAAACTAAATAAAACAACAAAACTTACTAAACAAATTGATAAAGATACCATGACCTAAAATGAATTTTCATTCATATCCTTGACACCACAAATCAAAGTTTTTATTAAACTATCTAAGTTTATAGCCAAAGCATACAAGGCTCTCTTTTTAAAATTAATAAATTCAAAGGCACTCAATGTAAAAACAATAACAAATACTCTCGAGAATACCCTATTGCACAACTATACACTCCTGAATAAATTTTTCCATGCTGGCTATAAGAATAGAGATACAAAGTATAGGCGGCTCTAAAAAAAGACAATAAACTCAAACTCAACATTCTAACTCAAGACCAAGCCACTAAACTATTTAATAAGCTAATTTCTCTTAATAAATTTAAAGAAGGCGGGGCAGCCATATTACAAGAACTAAGTAAAAATCACCATAATGTTATTCTAGGTATAAAATTTATTAAACCCTTATTAATCAAAAGACTTCGTCTTCCTAACCGTTCATAAGAAATATTTGCTAAACAGAATAATCCTGATGAACATAAACCATGAGCAATTATGAGAGTAAAAGCCCCACAAAATCCTCAGTATCTTAAAGTTATTAGACCTCCAAGAACAATTCCTATATGAGCAACTGATGAATACGCAATTAAAGCCTTAAGGTCTGTTTGTCGTAAACAAACTAAGCTCACTAAAACACCCCCAACCAAGCTAATTCTTACTCAAAAAAAGTTAAAAGTTAACCCAGATAGACTTAAAATCTTAAAAATACGCAACAATCCGTACCCCCCTAATTTCAACAAAACCCCCGCTAAAATTATTGATCCTGAAACAGGTGCTTCAACATGAGCTTTTGGTAATCAAAGATGTACCAAAAATATAGGTATTTTAACTAAAAAAGCTAAAATTATACATAAATAAAAAACTAACCCTGTCCCCCTAACTTCCAACAATAAAGGAAAATATAAAGAATAATTAACATCATATAAATAAAAAATGCCCACTAATAATGGCAGGGACGCTAACAAAGTATAAAATAATAAGTAAACCCCCGCTTGAAGACGTTCTGGTTGGTACCCCCAACCTAGAATTAAAAATAATGTGGGAATTAAACTACTCTCAAAAAATAAATAAAATATAAATAAATTTGTCGTTCTAAATGTGCAATACAGCAAAATCATTAAAGAAATAATTATTAATAAAAAAAACCCTACATAATTATTTGAACGAAAAACTGATTCTCTAGCTGTAATTATCAATACACAAATTCAAAAACTTAAGAGAATAAGTCCAAATGAAATAACATCACACCCTAAAAAATAACTTAAATTTCTAAAAAATGAATTAAACACATTCATACCCATAAATAACAATGTTATTAAAAACAACATTGATTGAACCATTCATCACATATTTTGTATAAAACACAACGGGATCAAAAAAATTAAAGAAATTAATAATTTTAACATTGCAAAATTCTAAAAGATTGAAAATAATCATTTCCGTGAGTTCGAATCATCGATACCAAAATTGACAAACCCAATGCTCCCTCACAAACTGAAAAAGTTAGAAAAATTATTCTAAAATATAGCTCATAATTCATTCTATTTAAATAAATAAATAAAATTAAAAATAATCTTAATACAATAAACTCCAAACTTAGTAAAGTCAATAGTAAATGCTTACGCTTAGAAGAAAATACTCAACCACCACATATAAATATAAAAATAGGTAATCCCCAATAAAAAGATGTTAACATTAGTTTTAATAGTTTAAAATAAAACATTGGTCTTGTAAATCAAAATTAAGGTTTAACCTTTTAAAACTTCAGAGAAAAGAGAAACCTCCTATCATTAGTCCCCAAAACTAATATTTTCATTAAACTACTCTCTGTATTTATCAATTAATTATTATTATAATAAGAACTATATTAAGTGTTATTTTTACCCAAATAAGACATCCTTTAGCGATAGGAATAATACTCCTTCTACAAACTCTTGTCATTTCTTTATTAACAGGATTTATAACACAAAGCTTTTGATTCTCATATATCCTATTTTTAGTTTTTTTAGGAGGGTTACTTGTTCTTTTCATTTACGTAACTAGTCTTGCCTCAAATGAAATATTCTCACTATCAACCAAAATCCTATTACTCGTAATAGTTCCTTTCAGCTTAACAACAATGTTGCTCCTACTCACGGATTCTGTCACCTGACTCACAACTCTTCTAAATAGCGATATATTAAACATTTTAAATACGTCCCTTTACACTGAAGAAGCCATTCCAACTTTAATAAAACTATATAACCAGCCTACGGGATATCTCACTCTTATTTTAGTGTTATACTTATTCTTAACTTTAATTGCAGTAGTTAAAATTACATCAATTTTTGATGGTCCATTACGGCCAAAAAACTAATGAATAAACCCCTACGAACCAGACACCCCTTATTTAAAATTGCCAATAGAGCCCTTGTTGACCTGCCTGCTCCATCGAATATTTCGACTTGATGAAACTTCGGATCCTTACTTGGACTATGTTTAATTATCCAAATTGCTACCGGGCTTTTTTTAGCAATACATTATACAGCCCATATTGACTTAGCTTTTTCTAGAGTAGCTCATATTTGCCGGGATGTAAATTATGGATGGTTACTTCGAACCCTACACGCTAATGGAGCCTCATTTTTCTTCATTTGTCTTTATCTCCATGTTGGACGAGGTATATACTACGGTTCTTACATGTACACACAAACCTGAATTGTGGGAGTCCTACTTCTATTCTTAGTAATAGGAACAGCTTTCATAGGGTATGTACTTCCCTGAGGACAAATATCATTCTGAGGAGCCACTGTTATTACAAATTTACTCTCCGCAGTTCCTTATTTAGGGCTTGATTTAGTTCAATGAGTTTGAGGAGGATTTGCTGTTGATAATGCAACTTTAACTCGATTCTTTACTTTTCACTTTTTATTACCCTTTATTGTAGCAGCTATAACAATAATCCATCTTCTCTTCCTTCATCAAACTGGGTCAAATAACCCGTTAGGGTTAAATAGAAATGTTGACAAAATTCCTTTCCACCCCTATTTTTCTTTCAAGGACATTGTAGGATTTTTAACTCTTTTAGCAATTTTAATTGTATTAACACTATTAGACCCTTATCTCCTCGGAGACCCAGATAATTTCACACCAGCTAACCCATTAGTAACTCCTGTACACATTCAACCCGAATGATACTTCTTATTTGCATACGCAATTTTACGTTCAATCCCTAACAAATTAGGGGGAGTTATTGCCTTAGTATTATCCATTGCTATTTTAATTATCCTTCCATTCTCAAATAAAAGAAACTTTCGAGGAACACAGTTTTACCCAATTAATCAAATCTTATTTTGGTCATTATTGGTTATTGTAATTTTGTTGACATGAATTGGAGCCCGACCAGTTGAAGATCCGTATGTTCTTGTCGGTCAAGTTCTTACAGTTTTATACTTTGCTTATTATATTATCAATCCTTTAATATTCAAGGTATGAGATAACTTACTTAAGTAGTTAAGAAGCTTAATGTAAAGCATATGTTTTGAAAACATAAGACAGAAGTTTAATTCTTCTATTAACTTTACTAAAATTAGTTCACTAATTTAAAATACCTAAAATTAAAAGCTTTAACCCAACAAATAAAAATAAATAATTTAACGACAAAGGTAAAAAACTCTTTCATGCTAAATACATTAATTTATCATAACGGAATCGAGGTAATGTCCCTCGAGCCCAAATGAATATAAAAGAAATAAAAGTTAATTTAAAAAAAAAACTAAATCTATAAATATCTCTTCCCAAAAAAATTACACAAAATAACATTCTTATAAACAAAATGCTAGCGTACTCAGCCAAAAAAATCAAAGCAAATCCCCCTCTTCTATATTCAACGTTAAACCCTGAAACTAACTCAGATTCCCCCTCTGCAAAATCAAAAGGTGTACGGTTAGTTTCTGCTAAACAAGAAGCAAATCAACTTAATGCTAAAGGAAAAGTCATTACTAAAAATCAGGTATAACCTTGAAATTTAATAAAATCAACTAAACAATAACCTCCAATTAAACAAACAAATGACAACAAAATCAAAGCCAATCTAACTTCGTAAGAAATAGTTTGAGCTACTGCCCGTAAGCCTCCTAATAACGCATAATTAGAATTTGATGATCAACCGGCAATTATTACTGTGTAAACACCCAAACTAGTACAAGCCAAAAAAAAAAGCAATCCAAGGTTAAAATTATATAAACCTGTCAAATAAGGCATGATTATTCAAGCTAATAAAGATAAAAATAAACTAAAAACAGGGGAAAAATAATAGGGCAAGTAATTAGACAAAACGGGGTATGTTTGCTCCTTAGTAAAAAGCTTAATAGCATCACAAAAGGGTTGGGGAATACCCGCAAACCCTACCTTATTTGGCCCTTTACGAATTTGTACATAACCTAAAACCTTACGTTCTAATAAAGTCAAAAAAGCTACTCCAACTAACACACAAATAATTAAAATCAATCTTCCAATAAAAGGTAAAATACAATCATACAAAAACAAGTTCTACCTGTAAAATTTATTTACATAAATGAATTCTAAATTCATTACACTTATCTGCCAAAGTAGAATTCCGTTAATATTAATCAACATTTAAGAAATTTATTTCCAATACTTGGTCCTTTCGTACTAAAGCATCACTATTTATTAAGGATAGAAACCGACCTGGCTTACACCGGTCTGAACTCAGATCATGTAAGGATTTAAAGGTCGAACAGACCTAAACTTTGAACATCTACACCCAAAATTACCCTTAATCCAACATCGAGGTCGCAACCCTTTTTGTCGATAAGAACTCTCGAAAAAGATTACGCTGTTATCCCTAAGGTAACTTAGTCTTATAATCACTAAAAATGGATCAACAATTCATAAATCAATGTAATTAAACTAAAAAGAGTTTTGTTTATCTTCCTGTCACCCCAACAAAATACTTCAATACCTATTAAAAAAATTCTTCTAAATTTATAATAAATACTTCAATATAAAGCTCTATAGGGTCTTCTCGTCCTTTAATGACATTTAAGCCTTTTGACTTAAAAGTTAAATTCTACTCTCATTTATATTGAGACAGTCAATACCTCGTCCAACCATTCATTCTAGCCTTCAATTAAAAGACTAATGATTATGCTACCTTTGCACGGTCAAAATACCGCGGCCCTTAAAATTTAAAATTCAGTGGGCAGGTCAGACTTCAAATTATAATCAAGAAGACATGTTTTTGTTAAACAGGCGAGTATTTATTTGCCTAATTCCTTAATATAACCTTACATTAAATTTAAATAATAAACAATTTTTATACTAATTTTATCATTATTACTAACTTTTTAAAATTAAAAGTAACATTCTAATGAACTTCCTAAAACTAATGAAAATTTTATTGAACAAAAATTAAATTATAACATCCTTTTATTGATGGCTAATTCTAAGCCTACAACATTTTTGAACCAAAAATAATCTTATAGGTAATATTTCGAAGCTTATCCCCCGAAATATTAATATTTAATAATTAACTACTTCTTACAAACAAATACTTAACTTTAAATATCTGAATTAAATTCATTTCTTAGAAAACCAGATATCTTGAAGAACGGGTAACGTTTCATTACTAATTAATTATTTTTAATAATTATTCTACATTAACTAACATAATTAATTAGCTCTCTTCAAATCGGGAAATATGACTATTCATAAAATTTTTAATAAACCCTGATACACAAGGTACAATAAATCAAATCTACTTTTAAAAAATTATATTTTCAATATATTTCAAGTAACCTTTCACAATACAATTAATCTATTACTCTAACAATTTTATCTATATCCTATACTAAAACTCTTTCATTTAAAAATGATTTTATTAAATAAACTTCTTTACAAAATTAAACTAGTAAATTAAAAATTTTCAAAACAAACTGAATTGCACAGTTACTGCTCAGTGTAAATGAAATGCTTAACTAATCAAGCTCTGCTTTGAACTTTCCAGGTGCACCTTCCGGTACACCTACTATGTTACGACTTATCTCGCCTTAAATAACGAGAGCGACGGGCGATGTGTGCATGTTTTAGAGCCAAAATCAAATTAACTTTATAAATAACATTACCATCAAATCCACCTTCAAATAATTTTTTCAAAATATTATCCGTATAAATATCTTTATTGTAACCCATCTCCACTTAACTATAAACTGCACCTTGACCTGACATCATTTTTAATAAAAATTCAAGAAAATTAAAACCTTTAAAGGACATTCTGACGACGGCGGTATACAAGCTGAAAACCAAATTAAGTAAGGTTCTTCGTGGATTATCGATTACGGGACAGGTTCCTCTGAAAGGACTAAAACACCGCCAAATTCTTTGAGTTTCAAGCACATAACTATTACTACTCAAGTATATATATTTACATTTAAAATAATAGGGTATCTAATCCTAGTCTAAAATTTAAATTTCACAGCCTCTATAAAATTTTATGAGAAATTATTTAAATTTAAAATTTCACCTAATAAATTTATTTTTAATTTCTCCTTTATTATTCATATAACTATAAACTAACGACATTCACTTGTACCCTCCGTGTAACCGCGGCGGCTGGCACGACTTTTGCCGGTACTATCAAACATTACTAGTTCTAAATTTCTTTAATTAATAAAATTAAATACTGCGATTTAAAGGAAAAATATCCAATCTTTAAGATTAAATAGACATCACACAAAAATTTGCATGTAAAACAAACTTATAGTAAATTACTAAGCAAGAATAAAACTTTATCCCCAGAAAATTAAAAATCTTACATAATAAAAGCTAAAAATTTAAACAAATTAGTGTAACTTAATTAGTATTCCCGCAACCGAACAAATAGTTCAAGTATATTGGATAATAAATTTACCTATACAAACATATGTAAATAAATATGACCCCCTTTTTTTTTTATTTTTAAAAAGGGGGTCCTATAAATTCTATACATCAATATTGCTCTATAGAAATATTAACACAATTATGTATACTTATTTACTATTCAAATAAATTTATATATATAATAAATCATTTATATATATATATATATATAATCATCTTTAATAGATGATTATCTCTCTATAGGTATATTATAATTAAATATAGAAATAGTATATATTCTTATATAATTTTATACTCCGGGTAACGGAGTATAATAAGAATTTAATGTATAGGGCGGTTTTATGAGTTTTAGTATATAACCTATCAGTTTATTCTATTATTTATAGTTTATCTATAGACACAACATATAAGGCTCCTCTAAATCACCCTCTCTCATATATAAGCCTAATAGCGGTATAAGTTAAAAACCTTATTCAATAAGTTCTTATTATACAACGACCAAAAAATTTATTACTGGCAATTTTCCCCTAGTTCATTGGAGTTAGGAACTTCAAACTTGGAAAAAACCCCCAAAAAGTTTGAAATTCCTAACTCCAATGAACTAACTTTATTTTCCCCTAGATAATTATTCTAGAACCATACGGGTAATAACTTTGTATAAATAAAATGAAGTGCCTGATTAAAGGGTTATCTTGATAGGATAAATCAAGTAATATTTATATTACCTTCATTATATCCAATAGAATTGAACTATTTCTAAAAGTATCAAAAACTTTTGTGCACCATACACTAGGCTATAGAAAGATAAGCTAATTAAGCTAATGGGTTCATACCCCATTTATAGAAGTTATAATCTTCTTTTTTCTAATGCTTAACAATCCAACCAAATATTTATTCTTCATAACTTTGATAAGAGGAACTTTAATTTCTGTTTCTGCTAACTCTTGATTTGGGGCTTGAATAGGACTAGAGATTAATCTTTTATCTTTTATTCCCTTAATAACTAACACCCATAACCTACTGTCTACTGAAGCATCCTTAAAATATTTTTTAACTCAAGCTTTAGCTTCAGCAACCCTTTTATTTACCGTTATCATTGCCGCTTTAATTTTTAATACAGGAAGTTCCCTATTAATAAATTCTACTCCTATTTCAATATTAATTTCTTCGTCTCTTTTATTAAAAATAGGGGCAGCTCCATTTCATTTCTGATTCCCCGGTGTTATGGAAGGGCTAAATTGAATCAATGGATTAATACTTTTAACATGACAAAAAATTGCTCCCTTAATATTATTATCATATAATCTTACAATAAATACATTTATCTCCTTTATTATTGCTCTTTCTGTACTAATTGGGTCAATCGGTGGATTCAACCAAACATCCTTACGAAAAATCTTAGCCTACTCATCAATTAATCACCTAGGTTGATTAATTGCAGCTATAGGAGTTGGAGAAAATCTTTGAGCACTCTACTTCTTTATCTACAGTTTTTTATCAATAACAATCATTTTCATATTAAATTCATTTAAGCTTTTTTACGTGAAACAAATCTTTTCCCTTAATTACGTAAACCCCGTAATAAAATTTTGTATTTTTACTTCCTTTTTATCTTTAGGGGGATTACCCCCATTCCTAGGATTCTTACCAAAATGAGTAATTATCCAAAATATAACCCAAAGAGGCATAATTTTTCTTGTATCTTTAATAGTGGTTATAACCCTAATTACATTATTTTACTATCTACGTACCAGCTTTGGGGCTTTCATACTAACTTATGCTGAATCAACATGAACCCCCCAGTTAACAATTAATAATTCAATAAATTGAGTTTCCCTGAGTTTAACTATATGCTCAATTATAGGATTAGTATTTTGTTCCTTGATTTTTAATTCAATTTAAGGCTTTAAGTTAAATAAACTATTAGCCTTCAAAGCTGCAAATAAAGTATATACTCTTTAAGCCTTAGTAAATTATTTTTACTCCTTTAGAATTGCAGTCTAATATCATTTAATGACTATAAAGCTCTTTTGGTAGGAGAGGTTAACCCTCCTAAATAGATTTACAATCTATCGCCTAATTCTCAGCCATCCTACCGCGACAATGATTATTTTCAACAAATCATAAGGACATTGGAACTCTATACTTCATCTTTGGTGCCTGGGCCGGAATAGTCGGAACTTCTTTAAGTTTACTTATTCGTGCCGAATTAGGACAGCCTGGATCTCTAATTGGAGATGACCAAGTCTATAATGTAATTGTTACTGCACATGCTTTTGTAATGATTTTTTTTATAGTAATACCTATTATAATTGGAGGATTTGGAAATTGACTGGTGCCCTTAATATTAGGGGCCCCAGATATGGCTTTTCCTCGAATAAATAATATAAGCTTTTGATTATTACCCCCTTCTCTAACCCTCCTTTTAGCCAGTAGCTTAGTTGAAAATGGAGCGGGGACCGGTTGAACAGTTTACCCACCCCTATCTGCAGGAATTGCCCATGCTGGCTCTTCTGTTGACTTAGCTATTTTTTCACTTCATTTAGCTGGAGTTTCATCAATTTTAGGAGCTGTAAATTTTATTACTACAGTCATTAATATACGATCAAGAGGTATAACCCTTGACCGTATGCCGCTTTTCGTTTGAGCCGTAGTTATTACCGCTTTACTTCTACTCCTCTCCCTACCAGTTCTTGCTGGAGCAATCACTATACTTTTAACTGATCGTAACTTAAATACTTCTTTCTTTGACCCGGCTGGAGGGGGAGACCCTATTTTATACCAACATCTTTTTTGATTTTTTGGTCACCCTGAAGTTTATATTTTGATTCTGCCAGGATTTGGGTTAATTTCTCATATTATTAGTCAAGAAAGTGGAAAAAAGGAAGCTTTTGGTTCTTTGGGAATAATTTACGCTATGCTATCTATTGGGCTCCTAGGATTTGTAGTCTGAGCTCATCATATATTTACTGTTGGGATAGACGTCGACACCCGTGCTTATTTCACTTCTGCTACAATAATTATTGCGGTTCCTACCGGAATTAAGATTTTTAGTTGAATGGCCACATTACATGGGTCCCAGCTCAACTACAGCCCAGCCTTACTTTGAGCTTTAGGGTTCGTCTTCTTGTTTACTATTGGAGGACTAACAGGAGTTGTTCTTGCTAATTCTTCAGTTGATATTATCCTTCATGATACATATTATGTGGTAGCCCATTTCCATTATGTCCTTTCTATAGGAGCAGTATTTGCTATTATAGCAGGATTCATTCAATGATACCCCCTATTTACTGGATTAACGATAAACCCCCATTGATTAAAAATTCAATTTTGTATTATATTCTTAGGGGTAAATCTCACATTTTTCCCCCAACATTTCTTAGGTCTTGCTGGGATACCTCGACGATACTCAGATTACCCAGATGCCTACACAACATGAAATGTTGTTTCTTCAGTTGGGTCAACAATTTCTTTTATTGGGGTTCTCTTCCTACTCTTTATTATTTGAGAAAGTATAGTAACTAATCGAATTGCCTTATTCCCTCTTCAAATAACTACATCTATTGAATGATACCAAAATTTACCCCCAGCTGAACATAGCTATTCAGAATTACCTATACTTTCAGGCTTCTAATATGGCAGATAAGTGCACTGGATTTAAGCTCCATTTATAAAGGATTAACCTTTTGTTAGAAATCTAAATGGCAACATGAGCAAATTTAAGTCTTCAAGATAGAGCTTCTCCATTAATAGAACAATTAACCTTTTTTCACGATCATGCTATACTTATTTTAATTATAATTACAGCTTTAGTCAGTTACTTACTAGCAACTTTAGTATTTAACTCTAATATCAACCGTTATTTATTAGAAGGACAAACTATTGAAATCATTTGAACTATTCTTCCTGCTGTAACTTTAATTTTTATTGCACTTCCCTCCTTACGACTATTATACCTATTAGATGAAGTCAGAAATCCCGCCATTACTCTAAAATCTATTGGTCATCAATGATACTGAAGTTACGAATACTCCGATTTTTTACAAGTTGAATTTGACTCATATATAACCCCCTATAACGAAATGGGTAATGATGGATTCCGACTTCTTGACGTCGACAACCGAGCTGTCCTCCCAATAAACACTCAAATTCGTATGTTAGTCACAGCAGCAGATGTTCTTCACTCATGAACAGTTCCGGCCCTGGGTGTAAAAATTGACGCAACTCCTGGCCGACTTAACCAAACTAGTTTTTTAATAAATCGCCCAGGTTTATTCTTTGGGCAATGTTCAGAAATCTGTGGTGCAAATCATAGTTTTATGCCTATTGTTATCGAAAGTGTCCCTACCAATGTATTTATTTCTTGAATTACCTCTCTAAGAGAAGCCTCATTAGATGACTGAAAGCAAGTACTGGTCTCTTAAACCATTTTATAGTAAATTAGCACTTACTTCTAATGAAAGAATTAGTTAAATTTAACCTTAGTATGTCATGCTAAAATTATTAGTATTAATCTAATATTCTTTAATCCCACAAATAGCTCCTATTAGATGATTAACCCTGTTCATTGCTTTTTCCGTAATTTTATTAATTTTTAATTTTATAAATTATTTCTCCTTTTTACCAAAAACCCCTGAAATTTCTGAAAAAAAATTTTCACAAACCTCTTTTAAATGAAAATGATAACTAACCTTTTTTCTGTTTTTGACCCTTCAACAAGTGTAATAAATCTTTCATTAAATTGAATTAGTACAATCCTGGGATTGACCCTAATCCCATCAGCTTACTGATTTATGCCATCTCGGTACAATTTAATTTGAAATAAGATTCTTTTAACCCTTCATAATGAATTTAAAACATTATTAGGCCCTACGGGACATAATGGGAGAACCTTTATATTCATTTCCCTATTTTCATTAATTTTATTCAATAATTTCTTAGGATTATTCCCTTATGTATTCACTAGCTCTAGTCATCTTACGCTAACATTAGCCTTAGCTCTCCCCTTATGATTAAGTTTTATAATCTACGGATGAATTAATCATACTCAACACATATTTGCACATCTCGTCCCACAAGGAACACCTGCAGTATTAATACCCTTCATGGTATGTATTGAAACTATTAGTAATATTATCCGACCTGGAACTTTAGCTGTACGATTAGCTGCCAACATAATTGCTGGTCATTTACTACTTACTCTTTTAGGAAATACTGGTCCAAGTTTAACATACTCTATCTTATCGCTTCTTATTATTGCTCAAATTGCACTTCTTGTATTAGAATCCGCTGTAGCAATTATTCAATCTTATGTTTTTGCTGTTCTCAGAACTTTATATTCTAGAGAAGTAAATTAATGTCAACACATGCCAATCACCCCTATCATTTAGTAGACCAAAGCCCCTGACCTCTAACAGGAGCAATTGGGGCTTTAGTAACTGTTTCCGGACTTTTAAGATGATTCCATCAATATAGAACGACTCTCCTATTCTTAGGACTTACTATTACATCATTAACTATATTTCAATGATGACGAGATGTAACTCGAGAAGGAACTTTTCAAGGGTTACACACGTACCCGGTGACTCTCGGTCTTCGATGAGGAATAATCTTGTTTATTGTATCCGAAATTTTTTTCTTTCTCTCTTTTTTTTGAGCCTTCTTCCACAGAAGTCTTTCCCCAACAACAGAATTAGGCTCAATGTGACCTCCTGCAGGAATCACGCCTTTTAATCCCTTACAAATTCCTTTATTAAATACAGCTATTCTTTTAGCCTCAGGTGTAACTGTCACATGGGCCCATCATGGTCTTATAGAAGGTAATCATTCTCAAACCCTTCAAGGCTTAACCCTGACTGTTGTTTTAGGAATTTATTTTTCTATTTTGCAAGCTTACGAATATATCGAAGCCCCATTTGCCATTTCAGATGCTGTTTATGGATCAACCTTTTATATAGCCACAGGCTTTCACGGGTTACACGTAATTATTGGAACTACCTTTCTTTTAATTTGCTTAATTCGGCATGCCCAATACCATTTCTCTATTAATCATCATTTTGGATTTGAAGCTGCAGCCTGATATTGACATTTTGTTGATGTAGTTTGATTATTTTTATACATTTCAATTTACTGGTGAGGTAGTTAAATTTATTTAGTATAAAGTATATTTGACTTCCAATCAAAAGGACTGAACTTAGTTCAGAATAAATAATTATAACTATATCTTTTATCGCCACTATCATCATTCTTTTAGCAGTTATTGTAATACTCTTAGCCTCCTTACTCTCAACAAAACTAATTACAGACCGAGAAAAAAGTTCCCCTTTTGAATGTGGGTTTGACCCAAAAAGCTCATCACGACTACCTTTTTCATTACGATTTTTTTTAATCGCAGTGATTTTTTTAATTTTTGATGTAGAAATTGCCTTACTTCTTCCATTAATTTTAATCCTCCCCACCTCTAATCTAATAATTTGAACCACTGTCACATTTTTCTTTTTATTTATTTTATTAGTAGGACTCTACCATGAATGAAATCAAGGAGCCCTAGACTGAGCTAATTAGGACTGTAGTTAAGTATAACATTTGGGTTGCATTCAAAAAGTATTGATTATCAATCTGTCTTAAAGAGTAAGAAGCGATTAATTGCACTCAGTTTCGACCTGATCCTAGATAATAATTATCCTTACTCTTTAATTGAAGCCAAAAGAGAGGCCTATCACTGTTAATGATATAATTGAGTTTCACCCCTCCAATTAAGGAAATAGGTAGATCAAGAAAAAGCTGCTAACTTTTTTCTTTAGCGGTTAAATTCCGTTAATATTTCTAATTTATATAGTTTATAAAAACATTACATTTTCACTGTAAAAATAAAGATTTGACTTTTATAAATAAATATTCAAAGATTGTATTAATCTCATTAACATCTTCAGTGTCACGCTCTAAATATAAGCTATTTGAATAAACAAAAGATAAACACAATAAAATAATCACTCATAAAATAAAACTAATTAAATAAGTCTTTAAATCATTATTTTGCCATCATTGATTTAACTTTGATCAATTTGAAAACAATAAATATAGCCCTTGAGCCCCAAAATACTCTCTTCACCCATGATCAAAAGATTTAACCACAGTTCCACCTACATAAAGAGGGCTTGCGCTTACTCCATAAGTAGAAATAAAAGGTAAAAATCATATAGACCCTATAAAACTTGTTAAAAAATGAATTCGTAAAGTTTGTAGATTATAAGTTAATGAAAATTTAGCTAATTCATAGCCAATTCAACCTCCTAAAATTCTTACACTTAATGCTAATGTCTTTAAATAAAAAGGCAAACAAATTATAACTGGAGTTGGGAACAATACTCAACTTAATAAACTTCCAGCAATTACTGCTATAAAGGATAATGTTATTATACTCCGAAGCATAACCCACCCTTCATCATTCAAGGGATGAAGAGCAGATCTATTAAAATCCCCACTTATAGAGTAATAAACTAAACGCAACGAATAACACACAGTTAACCCTGTTGATAAAAAATATAAAATGAAACTAAAATAATTTATGTATCTTAATGATACAACTTCCAAAATTAAATCCTTAGAATAAAATCCTGCTAAAAATGGTGTACCACATAATGCCAAATTTGATAAATTAAAGCATGAGGCAGTTAAAGGCATCTGTAATACCAGGCCCCCTATAAATCGGATATCCTGCGAATCCTTTATATTATGAATAATTCTACCAGCACATATAAACAATAAGGCCTTAAAAAGAGCATGAGTTAAAAGATGAAAAAAAGCTAATTTAGGGAATCCTATCGCCAAAATTCTTATTATTAACCCTAGCTGACTCAATGTTGAAAGAGCAATAATTTTTTTTAAATCAAATTCGAAATTAGCCCCCAACCCAGACATAAATATTGTTAATCCTGCAAACAGCAATAAGAATCTTCCTAATTTAGAACCCGCTAATAAAACATTAAATCGAATTAATAAATAAACCCCAGCTGTAACCAAAGTTGATGAATGAACCAAAGCAGAAACAGGAGTAGGAGCGGCTATAGCGGCAGGAAGTCAAGAAGAGAAGGGAATTTGAGCTCTTTTTGTCATAGCAGCTAACATAACTAACCCTCCAATAATTATTATTTCAGGGCTATCATGACTACATTCCAAATAAAAAACATAATTTCAACTTCCAAAATTTAATATTCATGCAATAGCCATCAATAGAGCTACATCCCCAATTCGATTAGAGAGTGCGGTGAGTATCCCAGCATTATAAGACTTTACATTCTGATAATAAATTACAAGTAAGTAAGACACTAAACCTAAACCATCCCATCCTAACAAAATTCTAATTAAATTAGGACTAATAATTAAAAACATTATTGACAGCACAAATATTAAAACTAAAATAATAAATCGATTAATATTTAAATCTCCCCCCATATACTCCTGGCTATAAAAAATTACTAAAGCTGAAATAAAAAGAACAAATCCTATAAAAATTAATGATATTCAATCTAATAAAACTGTTATCACAATAGGACTTGAATTTAAGGTTAAAACCTCCCACTCAATAAAATAAGTCAAATCATTTATAATAAAATAAAAACCTCTTAAAATAAGTGAAAGAGCTAAACTAAATAAAACAACAAAACTTACTAAACAAATTGATAAAGATACCATGACCTAAAATGAATTTTCATTCATATCCTTGACACCACAAATCAAAGTTTTTATTAAACTATCTAAGTTTATAGCCAAAGCATACAAGGCTCTCTTTTTAAAATTAATAAATTCAAAGGCACTCAATGTAAAAACAATAACAAATACTCTCGAGAATACCCTATTGCACAACTATACACTCCTGAATAAATTTTTCCATGCTGGCTATAAGAATAGAGATACAAAGTATAGGCGGCTCTAAAAAAAGACAATAAACTCAAACTCAACATTCTAACTCAAGACCAAGCCACTAAACTATTTAATAAGCTAATTTCTCTTAATAAATTTAAAGAAGGCGGGGCAGCCATATTACAAGAACTAAGTAAAAATCACCATAATGTTATTCTAGGTATAAAATTTATTAAACCCTTATTAATCAAAAGACTTCGTCTTCCTAACCGTTCATAAGAAATATTTGCTAAACAGAATAATCCTGATGAACATAAACCATGAGCAATTATGAGAGTAAAAGCCCCACAAAATCCTCAGTATCTTAAAGTTATTAGACCTCCAAGAACAATTCCTATATGAGCAACTGATGAATACGCAATTAAAGCCTTAAGGTCTGTTTGTCGTAAACAAACTAAGCTCACTAAAACACCCCCAACCAAGCTAATTCTTACTCAAAAAAAGTTAAAAGTTAACCCAGATAGACTTAAAATCTTAAAAATACGCAACAATCCGTACCCCCCTAATTTCAACAAAACCCCCGCTAAAATTATTGATCCTGAAACAGGTGCTTCAACATGAGCTTTTGGTAATCAAAGATGTACCAAAAATATAGGTATTTTAACTAAAAAAGCTAAAATTATACATAAATAAAAAACTAACCCTGTCCCCCTAACTTCCAACAATAAAGGAAAATATAAAGAATAATTAACATCATATAAATAAAAAATGCCCACTAATAATGGCAGGGACGCTAACAAATTATAAAATAATAAGTAAACCCCCGCTTGAAGACGTTCTGGTTGGTACCCCCAACCTAGAATTAAAAATAATGTGGGAATTAAACTACTCTCAAAAAATAAATAAAATATAAATAAATTTGTCGTTCTAAATGTGCAATACAGCAAAATCATTAAAGAAATAATTATTAATAAAAAAAACCCTACATAATTATTTGAACGAAAAACTGATTCTCTAGCTGTAATTATCAATACACAAATTCAAAAACTTAAGAGAATAAGTCCAAATGAAATAACATCACACCCTAAAAAATAACTTAAATTTCTAAAAAATGAATTAAACACATTCATACCCATAAATAACAATGTTATTAAAAACAACATTGATTGAACCATTCATCACATATTTTGTATAAAACACAACGGGATCAAAAAAATTAAAGAAATTAATAATTTTAACATTGCAAAATTCTAAAAGATTGAAAATAATCATTTCCGTGAGTTCGAATCATCGATACCAAAATTGACAAACCCAATGCTCCCTCACAAACTGAAAAAGTTAGAAAAATTATTCTAAAATATAGCTCATAATTCATTCTATTTAAATAAATAAATAAAATTAAAAATAATCTTAATACAATAAACTCCAAACTTAGTAAAGTCAATAGTAAATGCTTACGCTTAGAAGAAAATACTCAACCACCACATATAAATATAAAAATAGGTAATCCCCAATAAAAAGATGTTAACATTAGTTTTAATAGTTTAAAATAAAACATTGGTCTTGTAAATCAAAATTAAGGTTTAACCTTTTAAAACTTCAGAGAAAAGAGAAACCTCCTATCATTAGTCCCCAAAACTAATATTTTCATTAAACTACTCTCTGTATTTATCAATTAATTATTATTATAATAAGAACTATATTAAGTGTTATTTTTACCCAAATAAGACATCCTTTAGCGATAGGAATAATACTCCTTCTACAAACTCTTGTCATTTCTTTATTAACAGGATTTATAACACAAAGCTTTTGATTCTCATATATCCTATTTTTAGTTTTTTTAGGAGGGTTACTTGTTCTTTTCATTTACGTAACTAGTCTTGCCTCAAATGAAATATTCTCAATATCAACCAAAATCCTATTACTCGTAATAGTTCCTTTCAGCTTAACAACAATGTTGCTCCTACTCACGGATTCTGTCACCTGACTCACAACTCTTCTAAATAGCGATATATTAAACATTTTAAATACGTCCCTTTACACTGAAGAAGCCATTCCAACTTTAATAAAACTATATAACCAGCCTACGGGATATCTCACTCTTATTTTAGTGTTATACTTATTCTTAACTTTAATTGCAGTAGTTAAAATTACATCAATTTTTGATGGTCCATTACGGCCAAAAAACTAATGAATAAACCCCTACGAACCAGACACCCCTTATTTAAAATTGCCAATAGAGCCCTTGTTGACCTGCCTGCTCCATCGAATATTTCGACTTGATGAAACTTCGGATCCTTACTTGGACTATGTTTAATTATCCAAATTGCTACCGGGCTTTTTTTAGCAATACATTATACAGCCCATATTGACTTAGCTTTTTCTAGAGTAGCTCATATTTGCCGGGATGTAAATTATGGATGGTTACTTCGAACCCTACACGCTAATGGAGCCTCATTTTTCTTCATTTGTCTTTATCTCCATGTTGGACGAGGTATATACTACGGTTCTTACATGTACACACAAACCTGAATTGTGGGAGTCCTACTTCTATTCTTAGTAATAGGAACAGCTTTCATAGGGTATGTACTTCCCTGAGGACAAATATCATTCTGAGGAGCCACTGTTATTACAAATTTACTCTCCGCAGTTCCTTATTTAGGGCTTGATTTAGTTCAATGAGTTTGAGGAGGATTTGCTGTTGATAATGCAACTTTAACTCGATTCTTTACTTTTCACTTTTTATTACCCTTTATTGTAGCAGCTATAACAATAATCCATCTTCTCTTCCTTCATCAAACTGGGTCAAATAACCCGTTAGGGTTAAATAGAAATGTTGACAAAATTCCTTTCCACCCCTATTTTTCTTTCAAGGACATTGTAGGATTTTTAACTCTTTTAGCAATTTTAATTGTATTAACACTATTAGACCCTTATCTCCTCGGAGACCCAGATAATTTCACACCAGCTAACCCATTAGTAACTCCTGTACACATTCAACCCGAATGATACTTCTTATTTGCATACGCAATTTTACGTTCAATCCCTAACAAATTAGGGGGAGTTATTGCCTTAGTATTATCCATTGCTATTTTAATTATCCTTCCATTCTCAAATAAAAGAAACTTTCGAGGAACACAGTTTTACCCAATTAATCAAATCTTATTTTGGTCATTATTGGTTATTGTAATTTTGTTGACATGAATTGGAGCCCGACCAGTTGAAGATCCGTATGTTCTTGTCGGTCAAGTTCTTACAGTTTTATACTTTGCTTATTATATTATCAATCCTTTAATATTCAAGGTATGAGATAACTTACTTAAGTAGTTAAGAAGCTTAATGTAAAGCATATGTTTTGAAAACATAAGACAGAAGTTTAATTCTTCTATTAACTTTACTAAAATTAGTTCACTAATTTAAAATACCTAAAATTAAAAGCTTTAACCCAACAAATAAAAATAAATAATTTAACGACAAAGGTAAAAAACTCTTTCATGCTAAATACATTAATTTATCATAACGGAATCGAGGTAATGTCCCTCGAGCCCAAATGAATATAAAAGAAATAAAAGTTAATTTAAAAAAAAAACTAAATCTATAAATATCTCTTCCCAAAAAAATTACACAAAATAACATTCTTATAAACAAAATGCTAGCGTACTCAGCCAAAAAAATCAAAGCAAATCCCCCTCTTCTATATTCAACGTTAAACCCTGAAACTAACTCAGATTCCCCCTCTGCAAAATCAAAAGGTGTACGGTTAGTTTCTGCTAAACAAGAAGCAAATCAACTTAATGCTAAAGGAAAAGTCATTACTAAAAATCAGGTATAACCTTGAAATTTAATAAAATCAACTAAACAATAACCTCCAATTAAACAAACAAATGACAACAAAATCAAAGCCAATCTAACTTCGTAAGAAATAGTTTGAGCTACTGCCCGTAAGCCTCCTAATAACGCATAATTAGAATTTGATGATCAACCGGCAATTATTACTGTGTAAACACCCAAACTAGTACAAGCCAAAAAAAAAAGCAATCCAAGGTTAAAATTATATAAACCTGTCAAATAAGGCATGATTATTCAAGCTAATAAAGATAAAAATAAACTAAAAACAGGGGAAAAATAATAGGGCAAGTAATTAGACAAAACGGGGTATGTTTGCTCCTTAGTAAAAAGCTTAATAGCATCACAAAAGGGTTGGGGAATACCCGCAAACCCTACCTTATTTGGCCCTTTACGAATTTGTACATAACCTAAAACCTTACGTTCTAATAAAGTCAAAAAAGCTACTCCAACTAACACACAAATAATTAAAATCAATCTTCCAATAAAAGGTAAAATACAATCATACAAAAACAAGTTCTACCTGTAAAATTTATTTACATAAATGAATTCTAAATTCATTACACTTATCTGCCAAAGTAGAATTCCGTTAATATTAATCAACATTTAAGAAATTTATTTCCAATACTTGGTCCTTTCGTACTAAAGCATCACTATTTATTAAGGATAGAAACCGACCTGGCTTACACCGGTCTGAACTCAGATCATGTAAGGATTTAAAGGTCGAACAGACCTAAACTTTGAACATCTACACCCAAAATTACCCTTAATCCAACATCGAGGTCGCAACCCTTTTTGTCGATAAGAACTCTCGAAAAAGATTACGCTGTTATCCCTAAGGTAACTTAGTCTTATAATCACTAAAAATGGATCAACAATTCATAAATCAATGTAATTAAACTAAAAAGAGTTTTGTTTATCTTCCTGTCACCCCAACAAAATACTTCAATACCTATTAAAAAAATTCTTCTAAATTTATAATAAATACTTCAATATAAAGCTCTATAGGGTCTTCTCGTCCTTTAATGACATTTAAGCCTTTTGACTTAAAAGTTAAATTCTACTCTCATTTATATTGAGACAGTCAATACCTCGTCCAACCATTCATTCTAGCCTTCAATTAAAAGACTAATGATTATGCTACCTTTGCACGGTCAAAATACCGCGGCCCTTAAAATTTAAAATTCAGTGGGCAGGTCAGACTTCAAATTATAATCAAGAAGACATGTTTTTGTTAAACAGGCGAGTATTTATTTGCCTAATTCCTTAATATAACCTTACATTAAATTTAAATAATAAACAATTTTTATACTAATTTTATCATTATTACTAACTTTTTAAAATTAAAAGTAACATTCTAATGAACTTCCTAAAACTAATGAAAATTTTATTGAACAAAAATTAAATTATAACATCCTTTTATTGATGGCTAATTCTAAGCCTACAACATTTTTGAACCAAAAATAATCTTATAGGTAATATTTCGAAGCTTATCCCCCGAAATATTAATATTTAATAATTAACTACTTCTTACAAACAAATACTTAACTTTAAATATCTGAATTAAATTCATTTCTTAGAAAACCAGATATCTTGAAGAACGGGTAACGTTTCATTACTAATTAATTATTTTTAATAATTATTCTACATTAACTAACATAATTAATTAGCTCTCTTCAAATCGGGAAATATGACTATTCATAAAATTTTTAATAAACCCTGATACACAAGGTACAATAAATCAAATCTACTTTTAAAAAATTATATTTTCAATATATTTCAAGTAACCTTTCACAATACAATTAATCTATTACTCTAACAATTTTATCTATATCCTATACTAAAACTCTTTCATTTAAAAATGATTTTATTAAATAAACTTCTTTACAAAATTAAACTAGTAAATTAAAAATTTTCAAAACAAACTGAATTGCACAGTTACTGCTCAGTGTAAATGAAATGCTTAACTAATCAAGCTCTGCTTTGAACTTTCCAGGTGCACCTTCCGGTACACCTACTATGTTACGACTTATCTCGCCTTAAATAACGAGAGCGACGGGCGATGTGTGCATGTTTTAGAGCCAAAATCAAATTAACTTTATAAATAACATTACCATCAAATCCACCTTCAAATAATTTTTTCAAAATATTATCCGTATAAATATCTTTATTGTAACCCATCTCCACTTAACTATAAACTGCACCTTGACCTGACATCATTTTTAATAAAAATTCAAGAAAATTAAAACCTTTAAAGGACATTCTGACGACGGCGGTATACAAGCTGAAAACCAAATTAAGTAAGGTTCTTCGTGGATTATCGATTACGGGACAGGTTCCTCTGAAAGGACTAAAACACCGCCAAATTCTTTGAGTTTCAAGCACATAACTATTACTACTCAAGTATATATATTTACATTTAAAATAATAGGGTATCTAATCCTAGTCTAAAATTTAAATTTCACAGCCTCTATA
Organism: Brachyptera risi; assembly: GCA_964007535.1. Classification (NCBI taxonomy): domain Eukaryota; kingdom Metazoa; phylum Arthropoda; class Insecta; order Plecoptera; family Taeniopterygidae; genus Brachyptera; species Brachyptera risi. The sequence goes on from OZ023339.1 coordinate 622,230, forward strand.
AAATTTTATGAGAAATTATTTAAATTTAAAATTTCACCTAATAAATTTATTTTTAATTTCTCCTTTATTATTCATATAACTATAAACTAACGACATTCACTTGTACCCTCCGTGTAACCGCGGCGGCTGGCACGACTTTTGCCGGTACTATCAAACATTACTAGTTCTAAATTTCTTTAATTAATAAAATTAAATACTGCGATTTAAAGGAAAAATATCCAATCTTTAAGATTAAATAGACATCACACAAAAATTTGCATGTAAAACAAACTTATAGTAAATTACTAAGCAAGAATAAAACTTTATCCCCAGAAAATTAAAAATCTTACATAATAAAAGCTAAAAATTTAAACAAATTAGTGTAACTTAATTAGTATTCCCGCAACCGAACAAATAGTTCAAGTATATTGGATAATAAATTTACCTATACAAACATATGTAAATAAATATGACCCCCTTTTTTTTTTATTTTTAAAAAGGGGGTCCTATAAATTCTATACATCAATATTGCTCTATAGAAATATTAACACAATTATGTATACTTATTTACTATTCAAATAAATTTATATATATAATAAATCATTTATATATATATATATATATAATCATCTTTAATAGATGATTATCTCTCTATAGGTATATTATAATTAAATATAGAAATAGTATATATTCTTATATAATTTTATACTCCGGGTAACGGAGTATAATAAGAATTTAATGTATAGGGCGGTTTTATGAGTTTTAGTATATAACCTATCAGTTTATTCTATTATTTATAGTTTATCTATAGACACAACATATAAGGCTCCTCTAAATCACCCTCTCTCATATATAAGCCTAATAGCGGTATAAGTTAAAAACCTTATTCAATAAGTTCTTATTATACAACGACCAAAAAATTTATTACTGGCAATTTTCCCCTAGTTCATTGGAGTTAGGAACTTCAAACTTGGAAAAAACCCCCAAAAAGTTTGAAATTCCTAACTCCAATGAACTAACTTTATTTTCCCCTAGATAATTATTCTAGAACCATACGGGTAATAACTTTGTATAAATAAAATGAAGTGCCTGATTAAAGGGTTATCTTGATAGGATAAATCAAGTAATATTTATATTACCTTCATTATATCCAATAGAATTGAACTATTTCTAAAAGTATCAAAAACTTTTGTGCACCATACACTAGGCTATAGAAAGATAAGCTAATTAAGCTAATGGGTTCATACCCCATTTATAGAAGTTATAATCTTCTTTTTTCTAATGCTTAACAATCCAACCAAATATTTATTCTTCATAACTTTGATAAGAGGAACTTTAATTTCTGTTTCTGCTAACTCTTGATTTGGGGCTTGAATAGGACTAGAGATTAATCTTTTATCTTTTATTCCCTTAATAACTAACACCCATAACCTACTGTCTACTGAAGCATCCTTAAAATATTTTTTAACTCAAGCTTTAGCTTCAGCAACCCTTTTATTTACCGTTATCATTGCCGCTTTAATTTTTAATACAGGAAGTTCCCTATTAATAAATTCTACTCCTATTTCAATATTAATTTCTTCGTCTCTTTTATTAAAAATAGGGGCAGCTCCATTTCATTTCTGATTCCCCGGTGTTATGGAAGGGCTAAATTGAATCAATGGATTAATACTTTTAACATGACAAAAAATTGCTCCCTTAATATTATTATCATATAATCTTACAATAAATACATTTATCTCCTTTATTATTGCTCTTTCTGTACTAATTGGGTCAATCGGTGGATTCAACCAAACATCCTTACGAAAAATCTTAGCCTACTCATCAATTAATCACCTAGGTTGATTAATTGCAGCTATAGGAGTTGGAGAAAATCTTTGAGCACTCTACTTCTTTATCTACAGTTTTTTATCAATAACAATCATTTTCATATTAAATTCATTTAAGCTTTTTTACGTGAAACAAATCTTTTCCCTTAATTACGTAAACCCCGTAATAAAATTTTGTATTTTTACTTCCTTTTTATCTTTAGGGGGATTACCCCCATTCCTAGGATTCTTACCAAAATGAGTAATTATCCAAAATATAACCCAAAGAGGCATAATTTTTCTTGTATCTTTAATAGTGGTTATAACCCTAATTACATTATTTTACTATCTACGTACCAGCTTTGGGGCTTTCATACTAACTTATGCTGAATCAACATGAACCCCCCAGTTAACAATTAATAATTCAATAAATTGAGTTTCCCTGAGTTTAACTATATGCTCAATTATAGGATTAGTATTTTGTTCCTTGATTTTTAATTCAATTTAAGGCTTTAAGTTAAATAAACTATTAGCCTTCAAAGCTGCAAATAAAGTATATACTCTTTAAGCCTTAGTAAATTATTTTTACTCCTTTAGAATTGCAGTCTAATATCATTTAATGACTATAAAGCTCTTTTGGTAGGAGAGGTTAACCCTCCTAAATAGATTTACAATCTATCGCCTAATTCTCAGCCATCCTACCGCGACAATGATTATTTTCAACAAATCATAAGGACATTGGAACTCTATACTTCATCTTTGGTGCCTGGGCCGGAATAGTCGGAACTTCTTTAAGTTTACTTATTCGTGCCGAATTAGGACAGCCTGGATCTCTAATTGGAGATGACCAAGTCTATAATGTAATTGTTACTGCACATGCTTTTGTAATGATTTTTTTTATAGTAATACCTATTATAATTGGAGGATTTGGAAATTGACTGGTGCCCTTAATATTAGGGGCCCCAGATATGGCTTTTCCTCGAATAAATAATATAAGCTTTTGATTATTACCCCCTTCTCTAACCCTCCTTTTAGCCAGTAGCTTAGTTGAAAATGGAGCGGGGACCGGTTGAACAGTTTACCCACCCCTATCTGCAGGAATTGCCCATGCTGGCTCTTCTGTTGACTTAGCTATTTTTTCACTTCATTTAGCTGGAGTTTCATCAATTTTAGGAGCTGTAAATTTTATTACTACAGTCATTAATATACGATCAAGAGGTATAACCCTTGACCGTATGCCGCTTTTCGTTTGAGCCGTAGTTATTACCGCTTTACTTCTACTCCTCTCCCTACCAGTTCTTGCTGGAGCAATCACTATACTTTTAACTGATCGTAACTTAAATACTTCTTTCTTTGACCCGGCTGGAGGGGGAGACCCTATTTTATACCAACATCTTTTTTGATTTTTTGGTCACCCTGAAGTTTATATTTTGATTCTGCCAGGATTTGGGTTAATTTCTCATATTATTAGTCAAGAAAGTGGAAAAAAGGAAGCTTTTGGTTCTTTGGGAATAATTTACGCTATGCTATCTATTGGGCTCCTAGGATTTGTAGTCTGAGCTCATCATATATTTACTGTTGGGATAGACGTCGACACCCGTGCTTATTTCACTTCTGCTACAATAATTATTGCGGTTCCTACCGGAATTAAGATTTTTAGTTGAATGGCCACATTACATGGGTCCCAGCTCAACTACAGCCCAGCCTTACTTTGAGCTTTAGGGTTCGTCTTCTTGTTTACTATTGGAGGACTAACAGGAGTTGTTCTTGCTAATTCTTCAGTTGATATTATCCTTCATGATACATATTATGTGGTAGCCCATTTCCATTATGTCCTTTCTATAGGAGCAGTATTTGCTATTATAGCAGGATTCATTCAATGATACCCCCTATTTACTGGATTAACGATAAACCCCCATTGATTAAAAATTCAATTTTGTATTATATTCTTAGGGGTAAATCTCACATTTTTCCCCCAACATTTCTTAGGTCTTGCTGGGATACCTCGACGATACTCAGATTACCCAGATGCCTACACAACATGAAATGTTGTTTCTTCAGTTGGGTCAACAATTTCTTTTATTGGGGTTCTCTTCCTACTCTTTATTATTTGAGAAAGTATAGTAACTAATCGAATTGCCTTATTCCCTCTTCAAATAACTACATCTATTGAATGATACCAAAATTTACCCCCAGCTGAACATAGCTATTCAGAATTACCTATACTTTCAGGCTTCTAATATGGCAGATAAGTGCACTGGATTTAAGCTCCATTTATAAAGGATTAACCTTTTGTTAGAAATCTAAATGGCAACATGAGCAAATTTAAGTCTTCAAGATAGAGCTTCTCCATTAATAGAACAATTAACCTTTTTTCACGATCATGCTATACTTATTTTAATTATAATTACAGCTTTAGTCAGTTACTTACTAGCAACTTTAGTATTTAACTCTAATATCAACCGTTATTTATTAGAAGGACAAACTATTGAAATCATTTGAACTATTCTTCCTGCTGTAACTTTAATTTTTATTGCACTTCCCTCCTTACGACTATTATACCTATTAGATGAAGTCAGAAATCCCGCCATTACTCTAAAATCTATTGGTCATCAATGATACTGAAGTTACGAATACTCCGATTTTTTACAAGTTGAATTTGACTCATATATAACCCCCTATAACGAAATGGGTAATGATGGATTCCGACTTCTTGACGTCGACAACCGAGCTGTCCTCCCAATAAACACTCAAATTCGTATGTTAGTCACAGCAGCAGATGTTCTTCACTCATGAACAGTTCCGGCCCTGGGTGTAAAAATTGACGCAACTCCTGGCCGACTTAACCAAACTAGTTTTTTAATAAATCGCCCAGGTTTATTCTTTGGGCAATGTTCAGAAATCTGTGGTGCAAATCATAGTTTTATGCCTATTGTTATCGAAAGTGTCCCTACCAATGTATTTATTTCTTGAATTACCTCTCTAAGAGAAGCCTCATTAGATGACTGAAAGCAAGTACTGGTCTCTTAAACCATTTTATAGTAAATTAGCACTTACTTCTAATGAAAGAATTAGTTAAATTTAACCTTAGTATGTCATGCTAAAATTATTAGTATTAATCTAATATTCTTTAATCCCACAAATAGCTCCTATTAGATGATTAACCCTGTTCATTGCTTTTTCCGTAATTTTATTAATTTTTAATTTTATAAATTATTTCTCCTTTTTACCAAAAACCCCTGAAATTTCTGAAAAAAAATTTTCACAAACCTCTTTTAACTGAAAATGATAACTAACCTTTTTTCTGTTTTTGACCCTTCAACAAGTGTAATAAATCTTTCATTAAATTGAATTAGTACAATCCTGGGATTGACCCTAATCCCATCAGCTTACTGATTTATGCCATCTCGGTACAATTTAATTTGAAATAAGATTCTTTTAACCCTTCATAATGAATTTAAAACATTATTAGGCCCTACGGGACATAATGGGAGAACCTTTATATTCATTTCCCTATTTTCATTAATTTTATTCAATAATTTCTTAGGATTATTCCCTTATGTATTCACTAGCTCTAGTCATCTTACGCTAACATTAGCCTTAGCTCTCCCCTTATGATTAAGTTTTATAATCTACGGATGAATTAATCATACTCAACACATATTTGCACATCTCGTCCCACAAGGAACACCTGCAGTATTAATACCCTTCATGGTATGTATTGAAACTATTAGTAATATTATCCGACCTGGAACTTTAGCTGTACGATTAGCTGCCAACATAATTGCTGGTCATTTACTACTTACTCTTTTAGGAAATACTGGTCCAAGTTTAACATACTCTATCTTATCGCTTCTTATTATTGCTCAAATTGCACTTCTTGTATTAGAATCCGCTGTAGCAATTATTCAATCTTATGTTTTTGCTGTTCTCAGAACTTTATATTCTAGAGAAGTAAATTAATGTCAACACATGCCAATCACCCCTATCATTTAGTAGACCAAAGCCCCTGACCTCTAACAGGAGCAATTGGGGCTTTAGTAACTGTTTCCGGACTTTTAAGATGATTCCATCAATATAGAACGACTCTCCTATTCTTAGGACTTACTATTACATCATTAACTATATTTCAATGATGACGAGATGTAACTCGAGAAGGAACTTTTCAAGGGTTACACACGTACCCGGTGACTCTCGGTCTTCGATGAGGAATAATCTTGTTTATTGTATCCGAAATTTTTTTCTTTCTCTCTTTTTTTTGAGCCTTCTTCCACAGAAGTCTTTCCCCAACAACAGAATTAGGCTCAATGTGACCTCCTGCAGGAATCACGCCTTTTAATCCCTTACAAATTCCTTTATTAAATACAGCTATTCTTTTAGCCTCAGGTGTAACTGTCACATGGGCCCATCATGGTCTTATAGAAGGTAATCATTCTCAAACCCTTCAAGGCTTAACCCTGACTGTTGTTTTAGGAATTTATTTTTCTATTTTGCAAGCTTACGAATATATCGAAGCCCCATTTGCCATTTCAGATGCTGTTTATGGATCAACCTTTTATATAGCCACAGGCTTTCACGGGTTACACGTAATTATTGGAACTACCTTTCTTTTAATTTGCTTAATTCGGCATGCCCAATACCATTTCTCTATTAATCATCATTTTGGATTTGAAGCTGCAGCCTGATATTGACATTTTGTTGATGTAGTTTGATTATTTTTATACATTTCAATTTACTGGTGAGGTAGTTAAATTTATTTAGTATAAAGTATATTTGACTTCCAATCAAAAGGACTGAACTTAGTTCAGAATAAATAATTATAACTATATCTTTTATCGCCACTATCATCATTCTTTTAGCAGTTATTGTAATACTCTTAGCCTCCTTACTCTCAACAAAACTAATTACAGACCGAGAAAAAAGTTCCCCTTTTGAATGTGGGTTTGACCCAAAAAGCTCATCACGACTACCTTTTTCATTACGATTTTTTTTAATCGCAGTGATTTTTTTAATTTTTGATGTAGAAATTGCCTTACTTCTTCCATTAATTTTAATCCTCCCCACCTCTAATCTAATAATTTGAACCACTGTCACATTTTTCTTTTTATTTATTTTATTAGTAGGACTCTACCATGAATGAAATCAAGGAGCCCTAGACTGAGCTAATTAGGACTGTAGTTAAGTATAACATTTGGGTTGCATTCAAAAAGTATTGATTATCAATCTGTCTTAAAGAGTAAGAAGCGATTAATTGCACTCAGTTTCGACCTGATCCTAGATAATAATTATCCTTACTCTTTAATTGAAGCCAAAAGAGAGGCCTATCACTGTTAATGATATAATTGAGTTTCACCCCTCCAATTAAGGAAATAGGTAGATCAAGAAAAAGCTGCTAACTTTTTTCTTTAGCGGTTAAATTCCGTTAATATTTCTAATTTATATAGTTTATAAAAACATTACATTTTCACTGTAAAAATAAAGATTTGACTTTTATAAATAAATATTCAAAGATTGTATTAATCTCATTAACATCTTCAGTGTCACGCTCTAAATATAAGCTATTTGAATAAACAAAAGATAAACACAATAAAATAATCACTCATAAAATAAAACTAATTAAATAAGTCTTTAAATCATTATTTTGCCATCATTGATTTAACTTTGATCAATTTGAAAACAATAAATATAGCCCTTGAGCCCCAAAATACTCTCTTCACCCATGATCAAAAGATTTAACCACAGTTCCACCTACATAAAGAGGGCTTGCGCTTACTCCATAAGTAGAAATAAAAGGTAAAAATCATATAGACCCTATAAAACTTGTTAAAAAATGAATTCGTAAAGTTTGTAGATTATAAGTTAATGAAAATTTAGCTAATTCATAGCCAATTCAACCTCCTAAAATTCTTACACTTAATGCTAATGTCTTTAAATAAAAAGGCAAACAAATTATAACTGGAGTTGGGAACAATACTCAACTTAATAAACTTCCAGCAATTACTGCTATAAAGGATAATGTTATTATACTCCGAAGCATAACCCACCCTTCATCATTCAAGGGATGAAGAGCAGATCTATTAAAATCCCCACTTATAGAGTAATAAACTAAACGCAACGAATAACACACAGTTAACCCTGTTGATAAAAAATATAAAATGAAACTAAAATAATTTATGTATCTTAATGATACAACTTCCAAAATTAAATCCTTAGAATAAAATCCTGCTAAAAATGGTGTACCACATAATGCCAAATTTGATAAATTAAAGCATGAGGCAGTTAAAGGCATCTGTAATACCAGGCCCCCTATAAATCGGATATCCTGCGAATCCTTTATATTATGAATAATTCTACCAGCACATATAAACAATAAGGCCTTAAAAAGAGCATGAGTTAAAAGATGAAAAAAAGCTAATTTAGGGAATCCTATCGCCAAAATTCTTATTATTAACCCTAGCTGACTCAATGTTGAAAGAGCAATAATTTTTTTTAAATCAAATTCGAAATTAGCCCCCAACCCAGACATAAATATTGTTAATCCTGCAAACAGCAATAAGAATCTTCCTAATTTAGAACCCGCTAATAAAACATTAAATCGAATTAATAAATAAACCCCAGCTGTAACCAAAGTTGATGAATGAACCAAAGCAGAAACAGGAGTAGGAGCGGCTATAGCGGCAGGAAGTCAAGAAGAGAAGGGAATTTGAGCTCTTTTTGTCATAGCAGCTAACATAACTAACCCTCCAATAATTATTATTTCAGGGCTATCATGACTACATTCCAAATAAAAAACATAATTTCAACTTCCAAAATTTAATATTCATGCAATAGCCATCAATAGAGCTACATCCCCAATTCGATTAGAGAGTGCGGTGAGTATCCCAGCATTATAAGACTTTACATTCTGATAATAAATTACAAGTAAGTAAGACACTAAACCTAAACCATCCCATCCTAACAAAATTCTAATTAAATTAGGACTAATAATTAAAAACATTATTGACAGCACAAATATTAAAACTAAAATAATAAATCGATTAATATTTAAATCTCCCCCCATATACTCCTGGCTATAAAAAATTACTAAAGCTGAAATAAAAAGAACAAATCCTATAAAAATTAATGATATTCAATCTAATAAAACTGTTATCACAATAGGACTTGAATTTAAGGTTAAAACCTCCCACTCAATAAAATAAGTCAAATCATTTATAATAAAATAAAAACCTCTTAAAATAAGTGAAAGAGCTAAACTAAATAAAACAACAAAACTTACTAAACAAATTGATAAAGATACCATGACCTAAAATGAATTTTCATTCATATCCTTGACACCACAAATCAAAGTTTTTATTAAACTATCTAAGTTTATAGCCAAAGCATACAAGGCTCTCTTTTTAAAATTAATAAATTCAAAGGCACTCAATGTAAAAACAATAACAAATACTCTCGAGAATACCCTATTGCACAACTATACACTCCTGAATAAATTTTTCCATGCTGGCTATAAGAATAGAGATACAAAGTATAGGCGGCTCTAAAAAAAGACAATAAACTCAAACTCAACATTCTAACTCAAGACCAAGCCACTAAACTATTTAATAAGCTAATTTCTCTTAATAAATTTAAAGAAGGCGGGGCAGCCATATTACAAGAACTAAGTAAAAATCACCATAATGTTATTCTAGGTATAAAATTTATTAAACCCTTATTAATCAAAAGACTTCGTCTTCCTAACCGTTCATAAGAAATATTTGCTAAACAGAATAATCCTGATGAACATAAACCATGAGCAATTATGAGAGTAAAAGCCCCACAAAATCCTCAGTATCTTAAAGTTATTAGACCTCCAAGAACAATTCCTATATGAGCAACTGATGAATACGCAATTAAAGCCTTAAGGTCTGTTTGTCGTAAACAAACTAAGCTCACTAAAACACCCCCAACCAAGCTAATTCTTACTCAAAAAAAGTTAAAAGTTAACCCAGATAGACTTAAAATCTTAAAAATACGCAACAATCCGTACCCCCCTAATTTCAACAAAACCCCCGCTAAAATTATTGATCCTGAAACAGGTGCTTCAACATGAGCTTTTGGTAATCAAAGATGTACCAAAAATATAGGTATTTTAACTAAAAAAGCTAAAATTATACATAAATAAAAAACTAACCCTGTCCCCCTAACTTCCAACAATAAAGGAAAATATAAAGAATAATTAACATCATATAAATAAAAAATGCCCACTAATAATGGCAGGGACGCTAACAAAGTATAAAATAATAAGTAAACCCCCGCTTGAAGACGTTCTGGTTGGTACCCCCAACCTAGAATTAAAAATAATGTGGGAATTAAACTACTCTCAAAAAATAAATAAAATATAAATAAATTTGTCGTTCTAAATGTGCAATACAGCAAAATCATTAAAGAAATAATTATTAATAAAAAAAACCCTACATAATTATTTGAACGAAAAACTGATTCTCTAGCTGTAATTATCAATACACAAATTCAAAAACTTAAGAGAATAAGTCCAAATGAAATAACATCACACCCTAAAAAATAACTTAAATTTCTAAAAAATGAATTAAACACATTCATACCCATAAATAACAATGTTATTAAAAACAACATTGATTGAACCATTCATCACATATTTTGTATAAAACACAACGGGATCAAAAAAATTAAAGAAATTAATAATTTTAACATTGCAAAATTCTAAAAGATTGAAAATAATCATTTCCGTGAGTTCGAATCATCGATACCAAAATTGACAAACCCAATGCTCCCTCACAAACTGAAAAAGTTAGAAAAATTATTCTAAAATATAGCTCATAATTCATTCTATTTAAATAAATAAATAAAATTAAAAATAATCTTAATACAATAAACTCCAAACTTAGTAAAGTCAATAGTAAATGCTTACGCTTAGAAGAAAATACTCAACCACCACATATAAATATAAAAATAGGTAATCCCCAATAAAAAGATGTTAACATTAGTTTTAATAGTTTAAAATAAAACATTGGTCTTGTAAATCAAAATTAAGGTTTAACCTTTTAAAACTTCAGAGAAAAGAGAAACCTCCTATCATTAGTCCCCAAAACTAATATTTTCATTAAACTACTCTCTGTATTTATCAATTAATTATTATTATAATAAGAACTATATTAAGTGTTATTTTTACCCAAATAAGACATCCTTTAGCGATAGGAATAATACTCCTTCTACAAACTCTTGTCATTTCTTTATTAACAGGATTTATAACACAAAGCTTTTGATTCTCATATATCCTATTTTTAGTTTTTTTAGGAGGGTTACTTGTTCTTTTCATTTACGTAACTAGTCTTGCCTCAAATGAAATATTCTCACTATCAACCAAAATCCTATTACTCGTAATAGTTCCTTTCAGCTTAACAACAATGTTGCTCCTACTCACGGATTCTGTCACCTGACTCACAACTCTTCTAAATAGCGATATATTAAACATTTTAAATACGTCCCTTTACACTGAAGAAGCCATTCCAACTTTAATAAAACTATATAACCAGCCTACGGGATATCTCACTCTTATTTTAGTGTTATACTTATTCTTAACTTTAATTGCAGTAGTTAAAATTACATCAATTTTTGATGGTCCATTACGGCCAAAAAACTAATGAATAAACCCCTACGAACCAGACACCCCTTATTTAAAATTGCCAATAGAGCCCTTGTTGACCTGCCTGCTCCATCGAATATTTCGACTTGATGAAACTTCGGATCCTTACTTGGACTATGTTTAATTATCCAAATTGCTACCGGGCTTTTTTTAGCAATACATTATACAGCCCATATTGACTTAGCTTTTTCTAGAGTAGCTCATATTTGCCGGGATGTAAATTATGGATGGTTACTTCGAACCCTACACGCTAATGGAGCCTCATTTTTCTTCATTTGTCTTTATCTCCATGTTGGACGAGGTATATACTACGGTTCTTACATGTACACACAAACCTGAATTGTGGGAGTCCTACTTCTATTCTTAGTAATAGGAACAGCTTTCATAGGGTATGTACTTCCCTGAGGACAAATATCATTCTGAGGAGCCACTGTTATTACAAATTTACTCTCCGCAGTTCCTTATTTAGGGCTTGATTTAGTTCAATGAGTTTGAGGAGGATTTGCTGTTGATAATGCAACTTTAACTCGATTCTTTACTTTTCACTTTTTATTACCCTTTATTGTAGCAGCTATAACAATAATCCATCTTCTCTTCCTTCATCAAACTGGGTCAAATAACCCGTTAGGGTTAAATAGAAATGTTGACAAAATTCCTTTCCACCCCTATTTTTCTTTCAAGGACATTGTAGGATTTTTAACTCTTTTAGCAATTTTAATTGTATTAACACTATTAGACCCTTATCTCCTCGGAGACCCAGATAATTTCACACCAGCTAACCCATTAGTAACTCCTGTACACATTCAACCCGAATGATACTTCTTATTTGCATACGCAATTTTACGTTCAATCCCTAACAAATTAGGGGGAGTTATTGCCTTAGTATTATCCATTGCTATTTTAATTATCCTTCCATTCTCAAATAAAAGAAACTTTCGAGGAACACAGTTTTACCCAATTAATCAAATCTTATTTTGGTCATTATTGGTTATTGTAATTTTGTTGACATGAATTGGAGCCCGACCAGTTGAAGATCCGTATGTTCTTGTCGGTCAAGTTCTTACAGTTTTATACTTTGCTTATTATATTATCAATCCTTTAATATTCAAGGTATGAGATAACTTACTTAAGTAGTTAAGAAGCTTAATGTAAAGCATATGTTTTGAAAACATAAGACAGAAGTTTAATTCTTCTATTAACTTTACTAAAATTAGTTCACTAATTTAAAATACCTAAAATTAAAAGCTTTAACCCAACAAATAAAAATAAATAATTTAACGACAAAGGTAAAAAACTCTTTCATGCTAAATACATTAATTTATCATAACGGAATCGAGGTAATGTCCCTCGAGCCCAAATGAATATAAAAGAAATAAAAGTTAATTTTAAAAAAAAACTAAATCTATAAATATCTCTTCCCAAAAAAATTACACAAAATAACATTCTTATAAACAAAATGCTAGCGTACTCAGCCAAAAAAATCAAAGCAAATCCCCCTCTTCTATATTCAACGTTAAACCCTGAAACTAACTCAGATTCCCCCTCTGCAAAATCAAAAGGTGTACGGTTAGTTTCTGCTAAACAAGAAGCAAATCAACTTAATGCTAAAGGAAAAGTCATTACTAAAAATCAGGTATAACCTTGAAATTTAATAAAATCAACTAAACAATAACCTCCAATTAAACAAACAAATGACAACAAAATCAAAGCCAATCTAACTTCGTAAGAAATAGTTTGAGCTACTGCCCGTAAGCCTCCTAATAACGCATAATTAGAATTTGATGATCAACCGGCAATTATTACTGTGTAAACACCCAAACTAGTACAAGCCAAAAAAAAAAGCAATCCAAGGTTAAAATTATATAAACCTGTCAAATAAGGCATGATTATTCAAGCTAATAAAGATAAAAATAAACTAAAAACAGGGGAAAAATAATAGGGCAAGTAATTAGACAAAACGGGGTATGTTTGCTCCTTAGTAAAAAGCTTAATAGCATCACAAAAGGGTTGGGGAATACCCGCAAACCCTACCTTATTTGGCCCTTTACGAATTTGTACATAACCTAAAACCTTACGTTCTAATAAAGTCAAAAAAGCTACTCCAACTAACACACAAATAATTAAAATCAATCTTCCAATAAAAGGTAAAATACAATCATACAAAAACAAGTTCTACCTGTAAAATTTATTTACATAAATGAATTCTAAATTCATTACACTTATCTGCCAAAGTAGAATTCCGTTAATATTAATCAACATTTAAGAAATTTATTTCCAATACTTGGTCCTTTCGTACTAAAGCATCACTATTTATTAAGGATAGAAACCGACCTGGCTTACACCGGTCTGAACTCAGATCATGTAAGGATTTAAAGGTCGAACAGACCTAAACTTTGAACATCTACACCCAAAATTACCCTTAATCCAACATCGAGGTCGCAACCCTTTTTGTCGATAAGAACTCTCGAAAAAGATTACGCTGTTATCCCTAAGGTAACTTAGTCTTATAATCACTAAAAATGGATCAACAATTCATAAATCAATGTAATTAAACTAAAAAGAGTTTTGTTTATCTTCCTGTCACCCCAACAAAATACTTCAATACCTATTAAAAAAATTCTTCTAAATTTATAATAAATACTTCAATATAAAGCTCTATAGGGTCTTCTCGTCCTTTAATGACATTTAAGCCTTTTGACTTAAAAGTTAAATTCTACTCTCATTTATATTGAGACAGTCAATACCTCGTCCAACCATTCATTCTAGCCTTCAATTAAAAGACTAATGATTATGCTACCTTTGCACGGTCAAAATACCGCGGCCCTTAAAATTTAAAATTCAGTGGGCAGGTCAGACTTCAAATTATAATCAAGAAGACATGTTTTTGTTAAACAGGCGAGTATTTATTTGCCTAATTCCTTAATATAACCTTACATTAAATTTAAATAATAAACAATTTTTATACTAATTTTATCATTATTACTAACTTTTTAAAATTAAAAGTAACATTCTAATGAACTTCCTAAAACTAATGAAAATTTTATTGAACAAAAATTAAATTATAACATCCTTTTATTGATGGCTAATTCTAAGCCTACAACATTTTTGAACCAAAAATAATCTTATAGGTAATATTTCGAAGCTTATCCCCCGAAATATTAATATTTAATAATTAACTACTTCTTACAAACAAATACTTAACTTTAAATATCTGAATTAAATTCATTTCTTAGAAAACCAGATATCTTGAAGAACGGGTAACGTTTCATTACTAATTAATTATTTTTAATAATTATTCTACATTAACTAACATAATTAATTAGCTCTCTTCAAATCGGGAAATATGACTATTCATAAAATTTTTAATAAACCCTGATACACAAGGTACAATAAATCAAATCTACTTTTAAAAAATTATATTTTCAATATATTTCAAGTAACCTTTCACAATACAATTAATCTATTACTCTAACAATTTTATCTATATCCTATACTAAAACTCTTTCATTTAAAAATGATTTTATTAAATAAACTTCTTTACAAAATTAAACTAGTAAATTAAAAATTTTCAAAACAAACTGAATTGCACAGTTACTGCTCAGTGTAAATGAAATGCTTAACTAATCAAGCTCTGCTTTGAACTTTCCAGGTGCACCTTCCGGTACACCTACTATGTTACGACTTATCTCGCCTTAAATAACGAGAGCGACGGGCGATGTGTGCATGTTTTAGAGCCAAAATCAAATTAACTTTATAAATAACATTACCATCAAATCCACCTTCAAATAATTTTTTCAAAATATTATCCGTATAAATATCTTTATTGTAACCCATCTCCACTTAACTATAAACTGCACCTTGACCTGACATCATTTTTAATAAAAATTCAAGAAAATTAAAACCTTTAAAGGACATTCTGACGACGGCGGTATACAAGCTGAAAACCAAATTAAGTAAGGTTCTTCGTGGATTATCGATTACGGGACAGGTTCCTCTGAAAGGACTAAAACACCGCCAAATTCTTTGAGTTTCAAGCACATAACTATTACTACTCAAGTATATATATTTACATTTAAAATAATAGGGTATCTAATCCTAGTCTAAAATTTAAATTTCACAGCCTCTATAAAATTTTATGAGAAATTATTTAAATTTAAAATTTCACCTAATAAATTTATTTTTAATTTCTCCTTTATTATTCATATAACTATAAACTAACGACATTCACTTGTACCCTCCGTGTAACCGCGGCGGCTGGCACGACTTTTGCCGGTACTATCAAACATTACTAGTTCTAAATTTCTTTAATTAATAAAATTAAATACTGCGATTTAAAGGAAAAATATCCAATCTTTAAGATTAAATAGACATCACACAAAAATTTGCATGTAAAACAAACTTATAGTAAATTACTAAGCAAGAATAAAACTTTATCCCCAGAAAATTAAAAATCTTACATAATAAAAGCTAAAAATTTAAACAAATTAGTGTAACTTAATTAGTATTCCCGCAACCGAACAAATAGTTCAAGTATATTGGATAATAAATTTACCTATACAAACATATGTAAATAAATATGACCCCCTTTTTTTTTTATTTTTAAAAAGGGGGTCCTATAAATTCTATACATCAATATTGCTCTATAGAAATATTAACACAATTATGTATACTTATTTACTATTCAAATAAATTTATATATATAATAAATCATTTATATATATATATATATATAATCATCTTTAATAGATGATTATCTCTCTATAGGTATATTATAATTAAATATAGAAATAGTATATATTCTTATATAATTTTATACTCCGGGTAACGGAGTATAATAAGAATTTAATGTATAGGGCGGTTTTATGAGTTTTAGTATATAACCTATCAGTTTATTCTATTATTTATAGTTTATCTATAGACACAACATATAAGGCTCCTCTAAATCACCCTCTCTCATATATAAGCCTAATAGCGGTATAAGTTAAAAACAGAGTCAATGAAGTGGCAAGAGTAGAACTACTTTAACGACTTTCATAACTTATTGGGATATCTCGCTCATCTTTCAACGCATATTTCGCGTTTCACTAGTTAAAATTAATCTGTATGATTAAGTACTTTTTGTATTTATTTATTTTCGATGTTCCGTAGTTTAAACATTGTCGAAGTTAAAAGTATAGAAAAAGTTCAAACAGGCCAGGCCGTGTCTAATGACGTTAGACACGGCCTGGCCTACTCGTGATTGGTACAAACCTCAAAGTCACTGTCATCCAATCAACGCTCGGAGCTGCGGGGTAGGATCGTTCGGCCGAGCCATCACGCGGTGAACTATTATTCCCAATGTGGGCTAATCCCCTTCACAGACCGTTTGTCGAACCACTCTCGAATGATCCCCAACGACCCCACCAGCAGCTGGGTTATTTGGGGCTACGATTGGACATGTGGAGATGATGTGATGATGAGTGATAGAACATTCCTCTGCCTCATGCGGGCCTCGAACCCACGCCCAGGTGACTTCATCACCTTCTCATTCGAACCCCGACTCGATGACTGATGCTTGGAATACAATGAGTCCAATAATATACAATTCAATATATTGAAATGTGTTATACAAAGTCCAGTTAGTCTTTATCTGACGGTTAAAATTGGTTATCACCATGGTTACCCATGCTATTTGTTTTCACCAACTGTCAGATGAATACTAACTGTCCTTGGTGATACCTGGCCTTATCGGGAGAATAAGAAGGTATCGACATATTCTATTGTAATCTATAGTTGATGTTGTTTTGGGCCTCGGACGTTCTGTTTGATTGTTTGTTTGTCTGTTTGATTGAGCTGTGCGTCGTGTTGCTTTGCGTCGTTGTCGCGTCAGGCGAGGAGCTGAGACGCGATCCGACCCGCAGCAAGACTATCTACGTATCGACATACGACCCGGTCGTTAATCACCTGTACACATACATGGGTGTCAACGACCTGCTGTTCAAGACCGGGCTCTTCTACGACGTCCTCGCCAAGTAAGCTCTCTCACACACTCATCTGCTCATCCATCCAACATCCAACATCCATCCAACATCCATCCAACATCCGTCCAACATCCATCCAACATCCAACCAACATCCATCCAACATCCAACATCCATCCAACATCCATCCAACATCCATCCAACATCCATCCAACATCCATCCAACATCCATCCAACATCCAACATCCATCCAACATCCATCCAACATCCGTCCAACATCCATCCAACATCCATCCAACATCCATCCAACATCCAACATCCATCCAACATCCATCCAACATCCAACATCCATCCAACATCCATCCAACATCCGTCCAACATCCATCCAACATCCATCCAACATCCATCCAACATCCAACATCCATCCAACATCCATCCAACATCCAACATCCATCCAACATCCATCCAACATCCGTCCAACATCCATCCAACATCCAACCAACATCCATCCATCCATCCAACATCCATCCAACATCCATCCAACATCCAACATCCATCCAACATCCATCCAACATCCGTCCAACATCCATCCAACATCCATCCAACATCCATCCAACATCCAACATCCATCCAACATCCATCCAACATCCAACATCCATCCAACATCCATCCAACATCCGTCCAACATCCATCCAACATCCAACCAACATCCATCCAACATCCAACATCCATCCAACATCCATCCAACATCCATCCAACATCCATCCAACATCCATCCAACATCCAACATCCATCCAACATCCATCCAACATCCGTCCAACATCCATCCAACATCCATCCAACATCCATCCAACATCCAACATCCATCCAACATCCATCCAACATCCGTCCAACATCCATCCAACATCCATCCAACATCCATCCAACATCCGTCCAACATCCATCCAACATCCATCCAACATCCATCCAACATCCATCCAACATCCATCCAACATCCATCCAACATACATCCAACATCCATCCAACATCCATCCAACATCCATCCAACATCCATCCATCCATCCATCCAACATCCATCCAACATCCATCCACATCCATCCATCCATCCATCCATCCATCCATCCATCCATCCATCCATCCATCCATCCATCCATCCATCCATCCAACATCCATCCAACATCCATCCATCCATCCATCCAACATCCATCCAACATCCATCCACATCCATCCATCCATCCATCCATCCATCCATCCATCCATCCATCCATCCATCCATCCATCCATCCATCCATCCATCCAACATCCATCCAACATCCAACATCCATCCAACATCCATCCAACATCCGTCCAACATCCATCCAACATCCATCCAACATCCATCCAACATCCAACATCCATCCAACATCCATCCAACATCCGTCCAACATCCATCCAACATCCATCCAACATCCATCCAACATCCGTCCAACATCCATCCAACATCCATCCAACATCCATCCAACATCCATCCAACATCCATCCAACATCCATCCAACATACATCCAACATCCATCCAACATCCATCCAACATCCATCCAACATCCATCCATCCATCCATCCAACATCCATCCAACATCCATCCACATCCATCCATCCATCCATCCATCCATCCATCCATCCATCCATCCATCCATCCATCCATCCATCCATCCATCCATCCATCCATCCATCCATCCATCCATCCATCCATCCATCCATCCATCCATCCATCCATCCATCCATCCATCCATCCATCCATCCATCCATCCATCCATCCATCCATCCATCCATCCATCCATCCATCCATCCATCCATCCATCCATCCATCCACATCGCACGTGAGATGAGAGACGAGCGAGATATCGTGTGAAGTGGACCTCCACTCTTATCTCTCCCATAGGCTTCTGTCACATAACAATAGTTACCATAGGGATCGAGGTCTCTCAATACCACGAGGTCTCTCAATACCACGAGGTCTCTCGATACCACAAGGTCTCTCAATACCACGAGGTCTCTCGATACCACGAGGACTCTCAATACCACGAGGTCGCTCAATACCATGATGTCTCTCAATACCATGAGGTCTCTCAATACCATGAGGTCTCTCAATACCACGAGGTCTCTCAATACCATGAGGTCTCTCAATACCATGAGGTCTCTCAATACCACCAGGTCTCTCAATACCATGAGGTCTCTCAATACCATGAGGTCTCTCAATGCCACGAGGACTCTCAATACCATGAGGTCTCTCAATACCACCAGGTCTCTCAATACCATGAGGTCTCTCAATACCATGAGGTCTCTCAATACCATGAGGTCTCTCAATACCATGAGGTCTCTCGATACCATGAGGTCTCTCAATGCCACGAGGACTCTCAATACCATGAAGTCTCTCAATACCATGAGGTCTCTCAATACCATGAGGTCTCTCAATACCATGAGGGCCTCAATACCATGAGGGCCTCAATACCATGAGGTCTCTCAATACCATGAGGTCTCTCAAAAACACGAGCTCTCAATGCATGAGGTCTCTCAATATCATGAGGTCTCTCAATACCACGAGGACTCTCAATGCCATGAAGTCTCTCAATACCATGAGGTCTCTCAAAACCACGAGCTCTCAATGCATGAGGTCTCTCAATATCATGAGGTCTCTCGATACCATGAGTTCTCTCAATACCATGAGGACTCTCAATACCATAAGGTCTCTCAATACCACGAGGTCTCTCACTACCATGAAGTCGCTCGATTCCATGAGGTCTCCCAATACCATGAGGTCTCTCAATACCATGAGGTCTCTCAATACCATGAGGACTCTCAATACCATGAGGTCTCTCGATACCATGAGTTCTCCCAATATCACGAGGACTCTCAATATCATGAGGTCTCTCAATACCATGAGGTCTCTCAATACCACGAGGTCTCTCAATGCCATGAGGTCTCTCAATATCATTAGGTCTCTCGATACCATGAGTTCTGTCAATACCATGATGGCTCTCAATACCATAAGGTCTCTCAATACCATGAGGTCTCTCAATACCATGAGGACTCTCAATACCACGAGGACTTTCAATACCATGAGGTCTCTCTTACCATGAGTTCTCTCAATACCATGAGTTCTCTCAATACCATGAGGACTCTCAATACCACGAGGTCTCTCAATAACATGAGGTCTCTCGATAACAAAGGGTCTCTCAATAACATAAGGTCTCTCTTACCATTAGGTCTCTCAAAGCCATGAGGTCTTTCAATAACATGAGGTCTCTCTTACCATGAGGTCTCTCAATGCCATGAGGTCTCTCGAAACCATGAGGTATCTCAATAACATGTGGTCTCCCTTACCATGAGGTCTCTCAAGCAATACCATGAGGTCTCTCAATACCATGAGGTCTCTTAATACCATGAGGTCTCTCAATACCATGAGGTCTCTCAATATCATGAGGTCTCTTAATACCATGAGGTCTCTCAATACCATGAGGTCTCTCAATGCCATGAGGTCGCTCAATGCCATGAGGTCTCTCAATACCATGAGGTCTCTCAATACCACGAGGTCTCTCAATACCATGGGATCTCTCAATACCATAGGAACTCTCAATACCACGAGGACTCTCAATACCATGAGGTCTCTCGATACCATGAGGTCTCTCGATACCATGAGGTCTCTCAATACCATGAGGTCATCTCAATACCATGAGGTCTCTCAATATCACGAGGTCTCTCAATGCCATGAGGTCTCTCAATACCATGAGGTCTCTCAATACCATGAGGTCTCTCAATACCACGAGGTCTCTCAATACCACGAGGTCTCTCAATACCATGAGGTCTCTCAATACCATGAGGTCTCTCAATACCATGAGGTCTCTCAATATCACGAGGTCTCTCACTACCATGAAGTCGCTCGATTCCATGAGGTCTCTCAATGCCATGAGGTCTCTCAATACCATGAGGTCTCTCAATACCATGAGGTCTCTCAATACCACGAGGTCTCTCAATACCACGAGGTCTCTCAATACCATGAGGTCTCTCAATACCATGAGGTCTCTCAATACCATGAGGTCTCTCAATACCACGAGGTCTCTCACTACCATGAAGTCGCTCGATTCCATGAGGTCTCTCAATACCATGAGGTATCTGAATACCATGAGGTCTCTAAATATCACGAGGTCTCTCAAATCCACGAGGTCTCTCGATACCATGAGGTCTCTCAATACCATGAGGTCGCTCAATACCATGAGGTATCTCAATACCATGAGGTCGTGGCTGATTGAACCACCTGTATAAACGAGAAAACACGTCCGATGTATTTCGGTCGAGTGTTTTTCCGTTCAGCTGATAGCTCTCACTTCCGTCTGTTCCAGAGCCATTGTACCACCGCATCCGAGCCCGATCTTCAAGTTCGACCCACTCAACCTTGAGCAGCGCGGCTATTTGCGTTCTCGCTTCATGGCCACGCGCCATCACCCGGCGTTCGACTCGGCCGCAGACTACCGGCCGTACACCACTGGATCTGTGGGGAACCCCTCGGTCCTCGGCTCCTTCCCAGCCGCTCCTCTCTCCTTGATGCGTGTTTCCACTCCCCCGACGCTTCCGGGTCTCAAACCACGTTGGTAGATCGATTACACACTTCCAGACAAATACTACTGGGACTATTGAAGATCCTTGAGATACATCCAATCCTCCTCACTGATCCTTCAACGATTTTTGATTCAGATAGGCCTATGTGTACTTAGTTGAATAAACTGTGCGTAGTTGAGTACTACTGGGACTATTGAAGATCCTTGAGTCACACCTGATCCTCTGCACAGATCCTGCAACGCTACTGGGTCTTAAAACACCACTGTAGATCAAATACAGACTTCGAGATAAATACCACTGGTACTATTGAATATCCTTGAGACACACCTGATCCTCTCCGCTGATCCCGCAACGCTTATTGGTTCAGATAGGCCTATGTGTGCTTAGTTGAATAAAGGCTTGATGCCAAGTACTACTGGAACTATTGAAGATCCTTGAGACACACCTGATCCTCTGCACTGATCCTATGACGCTACCGTGTCTTTGAACCTCATCGTTGATTAAATACAGACTTTAAGACAAATACCACTGAACTTTTTTTCGTAATATTCCCTCATCTAACTTAGATCTGTATAGTTTTGTGGCAATATCGGGTGGTAACTTTTATTTTTATGAATTTTAGAAATTTTAAAAATACCTTTTAGAATAACACGGTGGGAAAAAGATGGAAATATTTTTATTTAGAAAAAAAATGAAATTCTGTGTGAAGTTGGATAACATCTTGATACACATTTCTGAGAATTCTCAGCTTGATCGGGTCAGCCATTCTGAAGAAAAAAACATGAAATGTGCTAAATTGGTACCACTCGAAGCAGTTTTTACCCATTTATAACTAAAATGTCACCCAATTGGCGAATTCAGGCAAAAGGTCGACAAAGAAGTCGACATACTATTACTTGCAGCTCGTCCAACAACGCGTATATAGCGTTTTCCTAGTTAAAAATCATGATATTGATTCTCTATTACTATACAGGTCCCAGATTCACGAATGGTCGTAACTTTGATCCGGCTCAAAATTACGACAAGTTACAGATACAATACCACATTTGATCCATTATTTTTAATTTTTCAATTTTTATAAATAACGGATTGATAATAATAATGTATTTATTCAAAAATTAAGATCAAAAAATCAAAAATAATGGATCAAATATGGTATTATCGCTAGAAATTGTCGTAACTTTGAGCCAGATCAAAGTTATAACTTTCTGTGAATCTGGGCCCAGGCCTATTATCCTAATTGAAGGATTAGAAGCCAAGTGGACCAACCCAATTTTTTTCTCAAAATGATCTATTGGAACCAATTCATTCGTATTGTGTTATTTTTTTTTTTTAACACCAGTTTCAGAGGTTTAAACATGTGGACCAAGCTTTCTGGCGCCCATTATATTCTGGAGCAAAACGGACCAACCCACATTGGAAGTGTTTTGTTTTGACTTTTGGGTTGGTCCACTTTGCTTCTGATCCCTTCAATTATCTATTTCATTTTATCCGTGTTGCATTTATATGTGTGTATCAGGAAGCAGGTATGACAAAAATTGTAAATTGAAATTGAATTAAAATGATCGAAAAGGAGAAGTGGGAAATAACTGGATGAAATCTGGAAAAATATACATGACATGTTTCAATAATTTATTCATTTTTATGAACAATGTTTTATTGGACATATTGGTAGGTTCGATTCATGAACTGGACAACAAATACTCCATCTGAAGTTGGTTGAAACGATGCTGTTCAAGAGGTAGAAAGGTCAAAGGTGAGGTCATGTGGGCGACGTCACCATTCGGTCACGTGACATATTTCATCAAACGGTTCAATGGTTCGGAGTTACGAGCATCCTCGTCTCTATTTGGTGATGTATTCGGTCGGAGCGAGACGGGAAATGAGACGAGTCAGGGGAGTGCCGGAGGGCTCGTTAATGACTCCGAAGGTATACGTCTCTGGCGTGAAACCGACTATACCTTGACTGGTGGAGATATGTCCTGGAGTTGAATCACGGACAAAGTCAGCTACAGAATTCTCCCTTATTCCTCCAGTTAGTCCAGTGGTGTAGCCAATCACGCCTCCAGTGGTGGAGATATGTCCTGGAGTTAGATGACGGACGAAGTCAGCACCAGAATTCTCCCTTATTCCTCCAGTTAGTCCAGTGGTGTAGCCAACCACGCCTTCAGTGGTGGAGATATGTCCTGGAGTCATTACTCGGACAAAGTCGGCACCAGAATTCTCCCTTATTCCTCCAGTTAGTCCAGTGGTGTAGCCAACCACGCCTTCAGTGGTGGAGATATGTCCTGGAGTCATTACTCGGACAAAGTCGGCACCAGAATTCTCCCTTATTCCTCCAGTTAGTCCAGTGGTGTAGCCAATCACGCCTCCAGTGGTGGAGATATGTCCTGGAGTCAAATGACGGACGAAGTCAGCACCAGAATTCTCCCTTATTCCTCCAGTTAGTCCAGTGGTGAAGCCAACTACGCCTCCAGTGGTGGAGATATGTCCTGGAGTCAAATGACGGACGAAGTCAGCACCAGAATTCTCCCCTATTCCTTCAGTTAGTCCAGTGGTGTAGCCAACCACGCCTCCAGTGGTGGAGATATGTCCTGGAGTTAGATGACGGACGAAGTCAGCACCAGAATTCTCCCTTATTCCTCCAGTTAGTCCAGTGGTGTAGCCAACCACGCCTCCAGTGGTGGAGATATGTCCTGGAGTTAAATGACGGACGAAGTCAGCACCAGAATTCTCCCTTATTCCTCCAGTTAGTCCAGTGGTGTAGCCAACCACGCCTCCAGTGGTGGAGATATGTCCTGGAGTTAGATGACGGACGAAGTCAGCACCAGAATTCTCCCTTATTCCTCCAGTTAGTCCAGTGGTGAAGCCAACTATGCCTCCAGTGGTGGAGATATGTCCTGGAGTTAAATGACGGACGAAGTCAGCATCAGAATTCTCCCTTATTCCTCCAGTTAGTCCAGTGGTGAAGCCAACCACGCCTCCAGTGGTGGAGATATGTCCTGGAGTCAAATGACGGACGAAGTCAGCACCAGAATTCTCCCCTATTCCTTCAGTTAGTCCAGTGGTGTAGCCAACCACGCCTCCAGTGGTGGAGATATGTCCTGGAGTTAAATGACGGACGAAGTCAGCACCAGAATTCTCCCTTATTCCTCCAGTTAGTCCAGTGGTGGAGCCAACCACGCCTCCAGTGGTGGAGATATGTCCTGGAGTCATTACTCGGACAAAGTCGGCACCAGAATTCTCCCTTATTCCTCCAGTTAGTCCAGTGGTGTAGCCAATCACGCCTCCAGTGGTGGAGATATGTCCTGGAGTCAAATGACGGACGAAGTCAGCACCAGAATTCTCCCTTATTCCTCCAGTTAGTCCAGTGGTGAAGCCAACTACGCCTCCAGTGGTGGAGATATGTCCTGGAGTCAAATGACGGACGAAGTCAGCACCAGAATTCTCCCCTATTCCTTCAGTTAGTCCAGTGGTGTAGCCAACCACGCCTCCAGTGGTGGAGATATGTCCTGGAGTTGAATGACGGACGAAGTCAGCACCAGAATTCTCCCTTATTCCTCCAGTTAGTCCAGTGGTGAAGTCAACTACGCCTCCAGTGGTGGAGATATGTCCTGGAGTCATTACTCGGACAAAGTCGGTACCAGAATTCTTCCCTATTCCTCCAGTTAGTCCAGTGGTGAAGCCAACTACGCCTTCAGTGGTAGAGATATGTCCTGGAGTCAAATGACGGACAAATTTAGCTCCAGAATTCTCCCTAATTCCTTCAGTTAGTCCAGTGGTGGAGCCAACTACGCCTTCAGTGGTGAAGATATGTCCTGGAGTCATCACTCGGACAAAGTTGGCACCAGAATTCTCCCTTATTCCTCCAGTTAGTCCAGTTGTGGAGATATGTCCTGGAGTCATTACTCGGACGAAGTTGGCTCCGGAATTCTCCCTTATTCCTTCAATTAGTCCCGTGGTATGAGAGTCAGTGGTATAGCCAACTGTTCCTTCAAAACCCGGAGTCAAAACACGAACAAAGGGAGTTCCGGAGGACTCGCCAATGCCTCCAATTTTGTATGAATCTGATGTAGAGCTGATACTTGAGACATGCGCAGAAGATGCGGTGCGTTGACGATCCAAACTGACAGAAATATCGTCACGGGACGTCGACACGTGACCTTGCGTCTTCGAACGAGAAGCGACGTCGTTGTCATGGTGTTTGGTCAAGGTCATCGAGCCGCTGTCGAACGCGAAGAGTGGGTTGTTGTGAGGCACTTCGAGTACTCTGTAAAAGGCAATTGCGTGGAGTTAGAGACATGTTTACGGTTCATGATTATACTGTGTTGCGAAATTTTTGGGAACTTGAGGACTTTGGTCTGCGGCGTTTGATGGCCTGGACAGCACAGTTCTGCTGTGATTTGTGTTTGTTCTCAGTTGGAAATGGTCCAGAAATGATTATCTATTTGTTTACAAGACCGCCTCGAAGTGTTGAAACAACCAAGAGGAGCCACTTCTAAGCGCTCACTAACTCACCCTCAGCCTTGATTGGGAAACACTGATTGTCTACAAGACCGCCTCGAAGTGTTGAAACAACCAAGAGGAGCCACTTCTAAGCGCTCTCACTAATTCGCATCCTCAGTCACAATTGGAGAACCATAATTGTAGCGATTAGAAGCAAATTGGACCAACTCAATTTTTTCCTCAAAATGATCTATT